>JAVGWX010000005.1:98552671-99152671 GCA_036924085.1 Ariolimax columbianus | reverse complement strand
ACAAGGAGAAGAAGAAGAAGAAGAAGAAGAAGAAGAAGAAGAAGAAGAAGAAGAAGAAGAAGAAGAGAAACAACAATAATAACACCATTGACAGAAAAAAGAAGGCTAATATAGAGTGGATGACGAAGAAGAAAAGACTAAAAAACAGAACGAGACCAGAAAACATCACGCCCGATTCCACTGAGTTGTCTTTCGGGGCATTCTTCGATGGCAAACGTGATCCTATTCTTTCCTCCCGAGATACTACTTGGCTAACATTATGAAAGGCAAAATGGGACTACCATTACTTATCTCAAATAAATGAATGCTCGTGCATGTTTCAGGTCCACGTTATCGTCAACCCACGAGGTCTGATTGGACAAGACACTGAATCCAACATGGACCGCAAGTTAAGCACCGTCACTGCTAGGTCACCAGTCCATTCTATCGGAATCATCAACAACGACAGCAAGACCAACTCAAGTCTTCCCCGAAGCAACAAAAGCAGCGGCCTTAGCAACCCACGGGAGCTACAACCACACACGACACCAACAACCCAAGTCAACGAGTATCGCCCTAGGCAACATCCCAGGATAGAGATTGAGGAACCAATCAATGACGATTTCGAGTTTACATCCGGGTACGACATGTGGAAGAAATGGGCTATACATCATTCGTAAGTAATCAAGTCAGATCTTGGTCGTCTTCCCCAAGAAGGTGGGATGTCATTGATTTTCATCATAGCTAATCTCCTCTCTTTGTGGTAAAAGTTCCAGAGATTGTAGTCAAACTGAACATAGAAGCATACATAACAAAGCATGAATCAGTTCAGACAAAAGTATAGGTCCAACACTAAAGCTGTTCCTACCTTACGATCAAAAGTCCTTCACCTGGGACTAAGCACATCACGAATGAGTATATCGATCGTCCGGAGGTGAGGTGGGGGCTGTGGGGCTGGGGGAGGGGGAATAAAGTGGTTGGTGGCAGACACTGCTCACAACCAAAACTTGCTTGTGTCCGAATTCATGAAAGAATAAGGCTTGTGCCCGGATTCATTAAAACAATAAGACGTATGCCTGGATTCATTAAAAGAATATGGCATGTGCCCGGATTCATTAAAGAACAAGGCATATACCCGGATTCATGACAGAATATGGTTGCATCCCTGTGGGCTGTGACCCCATTGCCTTTAAATCCTGTTGAAGCTTTGTTCACTTTTCTGTAAGGGCACAAAACAATGTCCAGTGCGCTCTGTTGTACGAAACAAGAAGAATTAGAGAAAATATTTATAATTGATATAAACATTGAGGAGGGAGAGTGGTGGGAGGGTCGTTTTCACTACGAGGTAAGGAGCTCGCCTCTCAAGAAACGAACAAACAAAAGAGTGAATTATTGCGTGTTCGAATTCCACAAATTTAAAATGTCCTCATGTCTCGATCAGCGCCTATTCCTATCGGCGACGGACGATAAACTCTGGGAACCCGTGTCACGCTGTGCGTGTAAAGGTGCCTTTGACAGCCGAAAATCGAAAATAGCAGATTGTTATCCGTTGTCCGGGTAAAAATCTAAAGGTAGCGAAATGCCTTATCAATAGTGGACTGAATGTAAACCAAAATGAGGAATTACCCTCTCTACAAAGACATACCAATCACATGCTTGTCTACACACTCAATTGCACCTGCATACAACATACCCTTTAGGTAGAAGAGGGGCGACTAAGTAGAAAAATATAAACGATAAAGACAGGGATGGATAGTTTCTGACGAAAATCTTTTGGTCGTATATTAGATGTTTGTTTTGTTTTATGTTGTATTTGTCTCCACTAAACTGACTCATGCTTGTTTATATCATTATCGACATTTGCTTATCTTTTCCGCTATTGCCTCGTGAATGTTAATAAGTGAGATGAATAATGCACTTATCTGGAGAAGTGTTACCATGCCTGACTTAAGTTAGCAAAGATGACGGAAATTAGAAGGAAAAGTAGATGTTCATTATCATCATCAAGTACCTTCCCGAATGACATTGGCGATCATGGAACTTCATCTCCTCCGACCACGTGTTAAGTTTATCAGTTCGTTTCGAACCCCAGGTACTGCCCTTTGGGATACATTTTAGTTTTGTCTGTACTTTGCCAAACTAGGGATAGACAATGCGGATCTGGTTTCCTGTTGTCTTCCGACGGTAGCCTTTTGGTAATACAATGTCTCATCTCCAAAGCTGCAGGCGGGTTTGAAGTCAGAGTTGTCTTTTGGACCCCATCTACACGGATGCTATGACTCCCATAATAGCACTAAATATGGTTTAAACACGCATACTATATACATACAAACGTTGAGAGAAAACAAGAAGAATAGCTAAATAGAATATACTAAAGCCGCCAGTGAAATAGTATTTCAAGTGCAGGAGCAAACAACAGAACTGGCTGGACAAAACCCGCAGGAGGCAGTGTAAGTAAAACAGACAGAAAGTGATGATTTGAGTAAACCAAAGTTACAAGTCGACACCATAGACACTGACAACTGAATAAATAGTCGTTCATTGTTGGTATTCCACTTGCACTACCATTACTATTAAGTGGCACATGATATAAGGATTACACATGTATCACAAACAATGCAAATAGCATTACAGCAGACAACCGGAAAATCCACAAAATCCCAACGTTCATATTCATTTGCACAGGTAACTGGAAGTACTAAATAATGTTGTAAATTCCACAAAGAGTTTTCACAGAGTGAAAGTGAAAGCCACCCACAAAGTGTTGTCACAGAGGGAAAGTAAAAGCCACCCACAAAGTGTTGTCACAGAGTGAAAGTGAAAGCCGCCCACAAAGTGTTGTCACAGAGTGAAAGTGAAAGCCGCCCACAAAGTGATAGATACAGTAAGCTTAATCCGTCGTGCCTGATGCCCCATGAAGGCAGGCAGGGTTTCCAGCTAAAATGTTATGATGTTCGCGAACCAATGTTACAAGACACAAGTTTACATCAACGGTAAGACAACTCGATAACTGAATTAACAGTTGACGTAGCGAGTATGTCACTTGCGCCACCTATTATGTGGCCGTGGTCAAATACGACTCCTGAATTACAAATTATATTTTCATTACAGACACTGCCCCAGGGATGCAGTGACAGAGACTTATTTAAACTAGGCTATCAACTTTTGAGATGTGAGGTTATCAAATGTGCTTCCTCATTTGCAGCTGTAAGTTGTATATCCGTTTACAGCGTTCCATATATTGTTGTTATCCATCTACTCATTATGTAATCATTAATAGCGATTAAAAACATCCGGTGCCGGCCATAACAGTGACGTCAGCGTATTCAACAAAGACAATATATATTCGAAGATGTAACTGCATTGTCAATGGACTAGATGCGGTCAGTTATACAGCGTAAGTTCATTAGTAAGTGTATGTTTCGTATATCTAATGAAGGAAGTAAGAACAGTGAGAGTAATGGGAGAGAGAATTTAGATAAATAAAAACATTGGAGGAGGCGTGACTGGCGATATATGGTCAAGATGGAAAAATCAGAATTAAGGATGGAGGGAAAACAAGATAAGTACGTAGGTGAACTTTGGCAAGGCAAAAATAAAGTTCCATCGCAACACTGCTGTCGTGGAAGAAGTGTTAGGGACTTCATCGTGTTAAGCCTCAGCTTCTTTATTATGTTGTGTGACCAGCCTCTTTCCTAACTGATTTTCCTTCCTTTACAGTAAGCCATGTACCCATTTACAACTGAGTCGACTTGAGCATATCAATAATCTGGCACATCTGTCGCGAGAAGCGAATGCTCTAGTACTCGGCCACTTCAACACTCATGAAAATGGCATGTACACATATGTCCATAGCCAAAGGAGTAAATAGAAATGATGTATGGCGATATCATAAATCTTGAATTGAATATTGTCTTTGCTAGAGTAATAATAATCGAAGCTCCAGTAAAACTGACAATCTAATGAAGATTATTAGCAAGTTTGCACAACTAATCAACTGCGCTGCTATTGTTGTTGTTGTTGTTGCTGTTGCTAGCGACTCCTACTGAGTTTAAAACACTATTAGTGGTGTTTTTGGTAATTTCTCATGTCAGGTTACAGTTGCTTTTCATGTATCCTGAGACGTACTAAAGAAAGTCCACCCGAGTTTTCTTAGCTGTAGTGCAGGACACCCCTAAGGCTCATCTGCTTTCTTCGTTCGTCCTCAAAAGGACGTTGTGACGTTATGTCACAGTTTACAGCGAGGCCGTAATATCTGCGCCTTTCGACTCGACACATCCGGTTTTAGCACGGCATTTTTAGAATCTGGTTTGTCTTCCCTCTTTGATCACTATTCTCTTAGTTGGGCTGCATGGCTGCAGTCTGTTTCTAGGGCCACCAGTTGGTGGCGAGATAGGTGTTTTTTTCCACCTATGTATCGTTGACCCTGATGCAAATAGCCAGCTATTAGCCATAAGCAAGTAGGCATCTATGGGCCATGAGCAAGTAGGCAGCCATGAGCAAGTAGGCATCTATGGGCCATGAGCAAGTAGGCAGCCATGAGCAAGTAGGCAGCCATGAGCAAGTAGGCAGTCATGAGCAAATAGGCAGCCATGAGCAAACAGGCATCTATGGGCCACGAGCAAGTAGGCAGTCATGAGCAAGTAGGCATCTATAGCCACGAGCAAGTAGGCAGTCATGAGCAAGTAGGTAGCCATGAGCAAGTAGGCAGCCATGAGCAAGCAGGCGGTCATGAGCAAGTAGGCATCTATGGGCCACGAGCAAGTAGGCAGTCATGAGCAAGTAGGCATCTATGGGCCACGAGCAAGTAAGTAGCCATGAGCAAGTAGGCAGTCATGAGCAAGTAGGCATCTATGGGCCACGAGCTAGTAGGCAGTCATGAGCAAGTAGGCAGCCATGAGCAAGTAGGCAGCCATGAGCAAGCAGGGGGTCATGAGCAAGTAGGCATCTATGAGCCACGAGCAAGTACGCAGCCATGACCAAGCAGGCGGTCATGAGCAAGCAGGCGGTCATGAGCAAGTAGGCATCTATGGGCCACGAGCAACTAGACAGTCATGAGCAAGTAGGCAGCCATGAGCAAGTAGGCAGCCATGAGCAAGCAGGCGGTCATGAGCAAGTAGGCATCTATGAGCCACGAGCAAGTAGACAGTCATAAGCAAGTAGGCAGCCATGAGCAAGTAGGCAGTCATGAGCAAGTAGGCATCTATGGGCCACGAGCAAGTAGGCAGTCATGAGCAAGTAGACATATATGGGCCACGAGAAAGTAGGCAGTCATGAGCAAGTAGTCATCTATAGGCCACGAGCAAGTAGGCAGCCATGAGCAGTTAGGCAGCCATGAGCAAGTAGGCAGCCATGAGCAAGTAGGCAGTCATGAGCAAGTAGGCGGTCATGAGCAAGTAGGCAGCCATGAGCAAGCAGGCGGTCATGAGCAAGTAGGCATCTATGGGCCACGAGCAAGTAGGCAGTCATGAGCAAGTAGGCATCTATGTGCCACGAGCAAGTAGGCAGTCATGAGCAAGTAGGCATCTATGGGCCACGAGCAAGTAGGCAGTCATGAGCAAGTAGGCAGCCATGAGCAAGTAGGCAGCCATGAGCAAGCAAGCGGTTATGAGCAAGTAGGCATCTATGGGCCACGAGCAAGTAGGCAGCCATGAGCAAGTGGGCAGCCATGAGCAAGTAGGCAGTCATGAGCAAGTAGGCAGCCATGAGCAAGTAGGCAGGCATGAGCAACCAGGCGGTCATGAGCAAGCAGTCAGTCATGAGCAAGCAGTCAGTCATGAGCAAGCAGTCAGTCATGAGCAAGCAGTCAGCTATGAGCAAGCAGTCAACTATGAGCATGCAGCCATAACGAACAAGCAGGAACCCATGAACAAGCAGTCAGTCATGAGTAAGCAGTCAGTCATGAGCAAGCAGTCAGTCATGAGCAAGCAGTCAGTCATGAGCATGCAGCCAGCTATGTGCAAACAGCTAGCCATGAACAAACATCCAGCTATGAGTCACTGGCTGCTGTTAGCTCATTCACTGCTACATCTTCGGCCTCAACCTTCCCCCTCTAAGGTTTATGGTATTGATGCCCACATCGATGTCTAGATTTTTATTTCAATGAGAACGACGTTTCGGTGATGTGAGGGTACTGATAGACCATTGTATTTCGCCTGACCATGACTTAGGCTTCTCTACCAACCATGTCCGTACAGCGACGCAAACAAAACTTAAATTCTGTTATATCTGTTGCTTTTCATGTATCCGGAGACGTACTGAAGAAAGTGCACCCGAGTTTTCTTAGATGTAGTACAGGACACCCCTAAGGTTCATCTGCTTTCTTCGTTCGTCCTCAATGAGAACGACGTTTCAGTGATGTGAGGGTACTGATAGACCATTTTGTTTCGTCTGACCATGACTTGGGCTTCTCTACCAACCATGTCCATACAGAGACGCAAACAAAACTTAAACTTTGTTTCATCTGTAAAGGATGCCCATATAAGTATATCCCATATCCGTATTCATAGTTGTTGCTAGGATTAATTAGTTATTTTCGTTTCTGTTGTTCATTATGTTTTACGAAGGCCTTTTGGTCTGAACGTACATTTAAAAAAAATCTCTTTCTATACTGATGTGGCGTCTGTGTCTGATTAGTGGAGTCACCTTTCTGAAGGTCTAACCACCAACGATGAAGTATACTGGGCAGAGTTTCCCCTTCATCTCATGTTTCCTTCCATTATCGCTGGCCTCTTACTGTAGTAAATGTCAAGGTGGTTCTACGTGAGACACTGTTGCGGGGTAGACGTTTCACTATTGTTTGTCTGGTTCTTTCCAACAGTTCCACATTTGTGAAAGATTAACACTTTTTTCACGGCATCCTGGCTAACAAGGTGAGGAACAATACAATATAACTTAACTTAACGTCTTTATACTGGTTTAGAAGACTCTGCAGAGTCTGTATACAACCAGTTCCATTTACAACACCTTCCTCTAGAAGCTGTACGCATCCAATCTGTTCTTAAATGCATTGACCGTCCCAGCCTCCACCACCTCACTTGGCAATGCATTCCAAGCATTCACTACTCTCTGGCTAAAGAAATACTTCCTAATATCTAATCTGGACCTCTCCTTAGTCAACTTGTAGCTGTGCCCTCTTGTCCTTGTTGGTGGTTGTACTTTAAAAAACTTGTTATAGTCCACTTTATCCATTCCTCTGATCATCTTATACACCTGTATTAAGTCACCACGAATTCTTCTCTCATCTAGACACTGAAGGCCAGTTCTTTTTAAATTTTCTTCATAACTGTAATTCTGGAATCCCACTATCAGCTTTGTCGCTCTTTTTTGTATTCTCTCCAGCATGTCTATATCCCCTCTCTGATAAGGACTCCACACCTGTACACAGTACTCCAATCTAGGTCTAACTAATGCTTTATACAGTTTGACTATCACTTCCTTGCTCCTATGTTTAATATTTCATTTTATCATCCCTAACATTGCATTTGCCCTTTTTACTGCTACCTTAACTTGCTCACTCACCTTTCCTGTATGATCTATTATAACCCCTAGGTCCCTTTCTTTATCTATCTTTCTGATATTGTTCTCTCCCATTCTGTAATTATGTTCCATATTGGATCTACCCATGTGGATGACTGTACATTTATCTACATTAAACTCCATTTGCCAGATTACAGACCATTCTCGAATTTATCTAAATCCGACCTCAATATATCTACTTCTGCTTTAGATGAGACACTACTGCATAGTTTCGTGTCATCAGCAAATTTTGCAATAATGGATCCCATACCTATGTCCAAATCATTTATATATATCAAGAATAAAATTGGTCCCAAAACCGAGCCCTGTGGCACTCCACTTTTCACTTCACACCACTCAGAGTACTCCTTATTTATACCCACCCTTTGCCTTCTTCCCGTTAACCAATTTTCAATCCATTTGGCAACTTCCCCACCTATTCCATGTGATTTTAATTTTCGAAATAATCTTTGATGAGGTACTCTATCAAAGGCCTTTGCAAAATCCAGATAAATAACATCCACTGGCTCCCCTTTATCTAACATTTTGGTAACCTCCTCCATGAATTCTAATAGATTTGTTAAGCATGATCTCCCTCTGGTAAACCCATGCTGACTATTTCTAATTAGATTAAATTTGTCTAAATACATTACAATGTTTTCTTTGATTATTGACTCTAACAATTTACAGACTATGCTCGTTAAGCTCACAGGTCTATAGTTTGCTAGATCTGCCTTTTTGCCCTTTTTGAATAAGGGGATCACTCCCGCATCTTTCCAATCCCTTGGAACAATCCCTTGTGCAAGTGATTGAGAACATAATATAGCCAATGGTTTTGCTAATTAGTCTCTAATTTCAAACAGCAATTTTGGATGAATACCATCTTGACCTGAACATTTATCCACTTTCAACCCCTCCAATTTTTTAAAAACCATTTCCTCTGTAATACAGATTGATCCTAATCCTGCTGTATCCATGTCTCTTTGAAAAATATCTACAGGCTCTGGGATCTTGGAGCAGTCCTCTTTTGTGTACACTGTGCCAAAGTAGTGATTGAGTAGATTTGCTGCCTCCCTATTTTCACTTATTTTTTTTCCTGTTCTGTCTATGAGAGGGCATACTTTGTCCTTTGATCTTTGTTTATTTCTAACATAAGAGAAGAAGCTTTTACTATCAGCCTTGATCCTCTGAGCAAGTTTCTTTTCGAAGTCTATTATTGCTGTTTTATTTGCTTTCTGAGATATGTTCTGCTTGTCCAAATATTTTAAATATGTTTCTTTTGATTTACCTGCCTCTATATATTTTTTCCATGCTTTATTTTTAGCTCTTCTACATTTAACTACAATTTTAGTGATCCACTTTTTACGCTTGGGATTTACTTCCCTATATGGAACACATTCCTCTTTTAGCGTTTCGAGAACTGCTTTAAAACTCACCCACTCCTGTTCAACATCTGTTCCTCTGACAATATCTTCCCAGATTATGTAGTTCGCTGCCTCTTTCATCCTCTTAACATCTGTCTTAGAGTAGTCATATGTTCGCGTGTTTATGTTCACTTCTTTCCCTGCAATAAGATCCCATCGGATGATTTGATGGTCACTTGAGCCAAACAGTTCCCGTACGGTAACGTTTTCAATCATATTTTCCTCTGTAGTAAAAACTAGGTCGAGTATGTTTTTGCCTCTGGTGGCTGCTACTACATGTTGAATTAAAAAATTTTCAGTTATGCACTTAACAAAAGGTTTTGACTCTACAAGTGCTTCTGCCATATCCCATTTTATTTCTGGAAAGTTGAAATCCCCCATTAATAATAAATTCCTATCACTTGCCTTTACTATGCTACTAATCAGCTCCTCATCTTCCTCCTTTTGACTTGATGGACATCTATAGCATACTCCAATCACTGTTTTTTCACCCCCACTTTCTATTTCACCCCATACACTTTCATTTTTGTTACCACATGATAAATTCTCTCTGCTAGTTATATTAACAGAATTTATACAGTATAATAAAACACCACCCCCCTTAGCCTTGTCTCCAACTACCCTATCCTTCCTTAACATTGTATATCCCTCTATTTCAAATTCACCATCTGCAATGTCCTCATATGCCCATGATTCTGTTAACCCTATTATATCTGGTTTTTCTTTCTCTACATACAGTTCCAATTCTTCTCTTTTATTTACAATGCTTCTCACATTTATATAAAAACATTTTAGTTTGCAATTTTGTTGTTTTTCCACTTTTTGTTTTTGCTGCATCATTTTAATGTTTGGTTTTCCACTACTTAATTCCCACTTCTCCGACCTAAACATTGACTAACATATGATTGTCTTTGTTATGCGCAATACTTAGTCTAATTTAGTTCGTATTTCTTTGAGTGTTATCAAAACCGGAAGTCAGTGATGTGTTTACGAAACAACAGCTGTTTCCGTAATAAACATTCCTGAAAGTCGTCTGCTTTTTGTCTTCAATATTTATAATATCGTTACTTCTCTGTTTTTTAATATCAGAATGTTGCATCGTTGTACTATATGTGTGAATGGAATAAACATTGTAAGTGGCATACTTTCAGGAGGCCCGTACTAAGACTCTATGTACTGTTGAAGTGATTGTATGTTTAAAAATTGTTACAAATTAAAATGTTGCTAGCTCCAAGCACAACCTTACTTAGTATTTTTGACGACATGCCTGTTGGTCCTAGAACTAATATAAGAACAAGCGAAAAGCAGAACTTACAGGATGGGCAATAATTGATGCCAACTACCAGCCAAACATATTTAAACATGTGGTGTTCTTAATAACACACACTCAGATTCAATCACTTTAACAAATTATAGACAAGAATTGCCTATTGGTGTGCCTTTGACTTTTTCGGATAACAGTGCGTACTGATGAAGATGGACCGGAGCTCTCCTGGCGGTTGTGCTATGCTTAGCTTCATCTGCCTGTCGCTTACTACTATGGGGATCACGCCGATCCATCACCTTGTAAGCCAGGCTGCCATGAAAGCTGCCCGTCTACAGGAAGGGCTACAAGGAAGCTAAGGTGAGGGTCTTGGCCAATATGTTTTACCTGACTATGGCCTGACATTGACTAACATGTCTAATCAGCATATTTTGCCTGACCTTGACTAACATGTCTGATCAGCATATTTTGCCTGAACCTGACTAACATGTCTGATCAGCATATTTTGCCTGACCCTGACTAACATGTCTGATCAGCATATTTTGCCTGACCAAACGCGAGTCTTCCTTCCCGTGACAGGTAGTAGAATGTACGTGTTCTCTTTAGTTGTATTGTGTCTTCATACAAGGGGTTGGTGATGGAGGGGATTGGGGATGGAGGCTTTTGGGGTTGGATGGGTTGGATGGGTTGATGATTGTGGGAGTTGGTGATGAAGAGGGTTGGTGACGGGGGGAGTGGGTAATGGAGGGAGTCGGTGATGGAGGGGGTTGTTGATTAAGGGGGTTGGTGAGGTGATGGAGTGGGTTGGGATGGAGGGTGTTGGTGGTGGTGGGGGTTGATGATGGAGGGGGTTGGTGATGGAGGCTTTCGGGGTTAGAAGAATTGGTGATGGTAGGAGTTTGTGATGGAGAGGATTTGTAATGGGGGGAGTTGGTAAAAAAGAGAAGGTGATGGAGGCTTTTGTGGTTGGAGTTGTTGGGGATGGGGTTTGGGGGGGGGGGGGAGGGGGGGGGGGGGTTGGTGATGGCGGGAGTTGGTAAAAGAGAGGGTTTGTGATGGAGGCTTTTGTGGTTGGAGTTGTTGGGGATGGGTTGGGGGGTGGGGGGGGGCGGGTTGGAGAGAGTTTGTGATGGAGGGTGTAGGTCTGACCCACTTGTCCATCCAAGTGTAGGTCTGACCCACTTGTCCATCCAGGTGTAGGTCTGACCCATTTGTCCATCCAGGTGTAGGTCTGACCCATTTGTCCATCCAGGTGTAGGACTGACCCATTTGTCCATCTTGGTGTAGGACTGACCCATTTGTCCATCCAGGTGTAGGACTGACCCATTTGTCCATCCAGGTGTAGGTCTGACCCATTTGTCCATCTTGGTGTAGGTCTGACCAATTTGTCCTTCCAGGTGTAGGTCTGACCCACTTGTCCATCCAGGTGAAGGTCTGACCCACTTGTCCATCCAGGTGTAGGTCTGACCCATTTGTCCATCCAGGTGTAGGTCTGACCCACTTGTCCATCCAGGTGAAGGTCTGACCCACTTGTCCATCCAGATGTAGGTCTGAGGTCTGACCCATTTGTCCATCCAGGTGTAGGTCTGACCCACTTGTCCATCCAGGTGTAGGTCTGACCTACTTGTATACATATATATATAAATCATTAGCACACACAATGCTGTGAGTATTAAATACACCTGACCATGAGACCACCATTTAGTTCTTCTGCTGCGACCATTTGAGATGTATAAGTTCATAGTTCTTAGTTCGACCCGTTGTTCGTCAAGGGGTGGTCACCACCCTTAAGCGGATTCTAACTCAGGTCATAAGTACACCTTTAGCAGTTATAGAATTGTCTCTGGAGAGTCTGCTGTAAAATGATAAACTTATCAGGAACAAGACAAGCTCGTATGACCATCACAAGCAATTTTCATGGACGAGCACTTTAAAAAAAGCAATAACTTCAGACTGATAGCTGCTGGCTTTACATGTATTCACATTGGCACATGAAAGAATATGACGAAAAATACGAAGAATTAGACAGCGAAACAGTAGAAGGAAAAATTAATGGCGAAATGGAAGGAATAATAGGAAAAAGTAGAACACGAAGATAATGAAGAAGAAAAAAAGTAGAAGAAGAAGAAGAAGACGAAGAAGAAGAAGAAGTGGAAGAAGAAGAAAAAGAAGAATCAGAAAAAGAAGAAGAAGAAGAGCAATCTGAACTTTGGAGCACACTCTTATAACATATTACACAACGTTTAGCAAAGCTTGCTTGTCTTAAAACATTTAAAAATCGGTGACCAGGAACATGAGTACAGCCAAAACAGGTGTAGAGTTCAGCTAACGGGTGGAGATGAGCAGAACACGAGCTAAGACACGCACACACAAATACTAAGAACGAAGTCAGACATATATTTGAACAAACAAGGGAAGAGATGATCAACGAGGGATCAGACAACCTGGTGGAGAGCTATTGAAGACAAATCTTGTGTGGCTGGTGTCTCATAAGCGGAACACAAGAAGACAACCAACAAAAGTCATATGTGGAAAGCGGCTCTCATATTTTATACATGAATATAAGTAAGCTCTAGAAACGCTACCCCATATATGAGACATGAATAAAAGAAACATACATCAAATATGATAAGGGAATACAAGAAAACTCTAGAAACATTACATCAAATACGATAAGGGAATAAAAGAAAGTTCTAAAAACAATACCTCATATATAATACAGAAATAATAGAAAGGGCTAGACCTAATGCCCCATATATAGTACAGAAATAAAAGTAAGCTGTAGAAACAATACCTCATATATAATACAGAAATAAAAGTAAGCTGTAGAAACAATACCTCATATATAATACAGAAATAAAAGTAAGCTGTAGAAACAATACCTCATATATAATACAGAAATAAAAGTAAGCTGTAGAAACAATACCTCATATATAATACAGAAATAAAAGTAAGCTGTAGAAACAATACCTCATATATAATACATAAATAAAAGTAAGCTATAGAAACAATACATCATATATAATACAGAAATAAAAGTAAGCTATTGTGAGAAGCGCGTGGCCGAATGGTTTCTGCCTGCATGCCGACAAGGAGGGCAGCGGTTCGAATCCCCGGTATGACATATGTTGTTTTTCTGTTGGGAGTGAAATAAACAAACATAGCCAGCACACGACGTGGCGACAGCAGTGGCGAAGTGGCCTGTAGTCCTCAGACTTAAAAACCCCTCAACTACCCAAGCAATGGGGAAAATGTCGTATGACAGTAAATAGAAACAATACCTCATATATAACACAGAAATAAAAGAAAGCTGTAGAAACAATGCCCCATATATTATAGATGCATCAAAGAGGGATGACACACTTTTTCATAACTCATTTTCCTGGGGGAACCCATTACACGCCACCAAATCATCAGTAGAACATCAAGAACATAAGCACTGGGATCCATACATTCCACCACACGTCTAAAACTGTGGACCTGCTTCTACTGCCGATATTTACGACAACAATTTATTCATTGCTGTATGCAGGTATTATTCGAGGCGTGTTCAAATAAAACCAGACCCAGGGGCTTCATTACAAACATATGAAAGATGTATCATCTGGTGTAGCAGAATTAAATATAGCAATTGTTATGAAGCAAACATACCACAGATTAGTTATTGAAAGTCGCCAAAAGCATTCAAACACGCATCCCACTGCTAGGGTAGACGACGGATGCCGTCCGAATAAAATTACTTTGATTGCTCTTTGAACCACTTAGCCACCGAGGCCATGACGTCTGCATTGGGTTCGAATCTTTGTCCCTACTTCCTTCAGAAATTTGTGTAAAGGTCCAAACAAATGGAACTCACAAAAGGACACATCAGGGCTATAGGATGGGTTTGGCAGTTCTTCCCACCTTTTCTGTGCTAACCTTTCTGAACAATGTTCGCGACATGTGGACGCGCATTGTCGTGCAACAGAATCACACCACGCGAAAGCATGCCGGGTCGTTTATTCTTGATTGCTGTATGCAGTTTGTCTAGTGTGTCATCCATCGGATGGCATTGATGTTTACGCCAGGCTCTTTAAAGTCAACAAACAAAAGTCCCTCCTGGTCAAAAAACGCTGTCAGCTTAACCTTACCAACGGAAATGTGTGTCTTTAATTTTTTGGGTTTAAGTGATCCGAGATGTTTCCATTGCATGCTAGCAGTTTTTCTGCTGGCTAAAAGTGGTGGCACCACGATTCATCACCTGCCACTATGCGCACAAGAAACGAATCACTCTTCTGTTTGTATCGCAGCAAGTAGTTCAAACTCCAACCTATGCTTTCTTCCTTATGATGGTTGGTCAGCAACCGAGGTATCCATTGTGAACATACCTTCCGAAACTTCAGTTTTTGTTAACCATCATTTGAGCTGTCCCTAGCGACACAGCTAATTCCTCTGCTAGCGAACGTATGCTCCGGAGAAGGTCCACCTGAATTGCTGCATCAATTTTGGCGATGGCGCCTTATGACGCAAAAATATGGGCCTGACCTGATCTCGGAAGATATTTCGTTAACTCACGTCCTTCTTTAAACATCGTTGTCCAGTTCTTCACTGTTGTCTTCGACACACTTTTGTCACCATACACTGCCTGCATTCTGCGATGAATATCAACTGGTCGACATCCTTCAGGTGTTAGAAACCGAATCACCGCTCCCTGATAAAATCTGGACGGATACCATATCACACCGCAATGTTTGCAACGATCTGCTTAGGAAACTATGAGTCGGAGGATAATTACATTTTGCAAACTTGACGGTTGGTATGTGCTGTTTACAACAGTAGTAACGTCATCATGTACATCGCTCATTTATTGCAGTTCGGTCCGGTTTTTGAGGAAATGTAGATGCCTTAGACAAGTAGTTCGCTGATATGTCATCCATTATCACTTGCGATGAACAACGAACCTTTTTCTTTCTAGATGGTCACGAGAAGGGGCGTGTTGGCAGCCTACAATTATGAAGCTCCAAAGAATCGTACACTAATGAGATGGAGAAAGGAACTGACTAAAACCCTTTGTCCAACCTGTCAAGGCAAAAGACAATTGGCGAACAGTTATACTCCGCTATTAGTCACCTATTTCGACAATCTCTCGGTGTGGCAGTGGCCACACTTATCTATGCCATACACATAATTCACAATGAAACCATTCGGGTGTTGGTGACATAAATGTAATCTTTGTCAATGTGTCGGATCTTTTCACGTGTGCCAATTACAATAAAACGTTGCTTACTAAAGAACAAATAATTGTTATCCTGCATTTTGGTTACTCGTACATCTTTTAACGTTTTATTTGGAAATCTTTTGACGTCTTTATCATTGTTTCTAGACCACGTTTTGCATCAAATTGACAAAGAAATGATGTTTTAGATTTAACTTCATTTGAATGAAGATATGATGAACACACAATCCACAGACTAAATACTTCTTAAGTTAATTGGGAATCTAGGATTGACGTTTGCCCAAGATGACGGAGCAGAAGTATGTACACCAAGCGGGTTGCTGGAACCATCAATTTTAACACGTTTTCACATTTTCTGAGAGAGATTGTGCAACTACTGATTAGCTCATGAGGAAATGAGGTGCTAGTCCGGTCAGGCGCAACATACTGGACAGGACGTCGCACCAGGGCCCGGCACAACATACTGACAAAAACGTCGCGTCAGGGCCTGGCACAACATACTGACAAAAACGTCGCGTCAGGGCCTGACACAATATACTGACCAGAACGTCGTGTCAGGGCCCGGCACAACATACTGACAAAAACGTCGTGTCAGGGCCCGGCACAACATACTGACCAAGATAACTATCTCTCTTCCCTGTATCGCTCCCTGCAAACAGGCTGTTCTCGAGGCAGTCAGACTGACGAGATGTGGATCGACGTGATCCACGTAGCATTGATAGTCCCGCAAATGAAGCCAAGCATATGACAGCAGCCTGGAGGACCACGGTCCACCTTCATCAGCATGTTCGTGATGTGAGAAAAGCTATTACAACCCGCCACTTGATGCCTTTACATGGCCCCCAAAAGTCAACTTACTCATTGTGGGCATTCAGCAACGTCTTGGATGTGGATTCTTTACAGAACAAAGCGGTTAATTCAACGGGTCTTTTAAGCCAGTCTGCTTGGTTATATGAGTGCGCCTTCGTCTAAAATAAAATTGGCATTTTTATTGAAACCCTTTAACCGCATTTAAGAAGAACTTGCCCCTGAAAAGGGTTATACTTCGAGCAAAGAACAGGGTCGACAGCTTAGGATGATGTTGATGGGGGGGGGGAGTGAAAAAAGTGCGGGGGGGGGGGGGGTATGACCCTGACATACAGAGCACAACTTAATTGATGTTTGCTGACAAGATAGTTGCGTAGGGTGACACGTGGAATGGTCTCCGTTCGCCGAATGATTGATTTTATCTCGGATGTGTCCCGTGATCTATCAATCAAGTGATCGATCAAATAATAAAGTCTAGCTCCCTTCCTTCCACACAAAAAGATATCAACAACAAACAAAACTTCGGTTTCAGTGATCATTAATAATGTTGAACCAGACGTTTGACCCTGAAGTCACCACGTAGTGTGCAGGCTTGCATTTGTATTTGTGGTCCCGATATTTTTTTAAATGTATGTTATACCTTGATTTTGAACCTCTGCCAAATTTATCAAGAGACCGTATCCCAACAACTTGACCACTCGCCTGGCCCCACCCACAGGTGGGCATACCTGGCCTGTTACAGTGTTATTAGTGTACTTTGCACCTCCTCCAGGCCCGAGAAACACTTGGGGGATTCTTTAAAATTTCGGCCAGAATTTCTGGGAACAGCGGAAAAGATCTAGGATAATTGGAAAAAAGATTGATGCCAGACTCATTAATACTAACAATGATAGAAGCGAATACTAAAGATATATTAAGCAAAGATCTGAGGTGAGTGAAGAAAGGATTGAGGATGAATGAAGCAAAGATCTGAGGCGAGTGAAGAAAGGATTGAGGATGAATGAAGCAAAAATCTGAGGTGAGTGAAGAAAGGATTGAGGATGAATGAAGCAAAGATCTGAGGTGAGTGAAGAAAGGATTGATGAATGAATGAAGAAAAAATCTGAGATGAATGAAGCAAGGATTGAGGATGAATGAAGCAAAAATCTGAGGTGAGTGAAGCAAGGATTGAGGATGAATGAAGTAAAAAATCTGAGATGAATGAAGCAAGGATTGAGGATGAATGAAGAAAAGATATGAGGTGAGTGAAGCAAGGATTGAGGATGAATGAAGCAAAAACCTGAGATAGAGTGAAGCAAGGATTGAGGATGAATGAAGCAAAGATCTGAGGTGAGGGCAGCAAAGATCGGTGTTCAAGACGCAAAGATCTTGGGTTAAAGATGTGAAAAATCGAGGACGAAGTGGGAAAATCTAGTAGAAAAAGAAGCGAAGATCGAGGACAAAAGAAATACAGTTGGAAGTTGAAAGAAGCAAAGATCGAGGACAAAAGAAGTAAAGTTGGAGGGTGAAAGAAGCAAAGATCGAGGACAAAAGAAGTAAAGTTGGAGGGTGAAAGAAGCAAAGATCGAGGACAAAAGAAGTAAAGTTGGAGGGTGAAAGAAGCAAAGATCGAGGACCAAAGAAGTAAAGTTGGAGAGTGAAAGAAGCAAAGATCGAGGACAAAAGAAATAAAGTTGGAGGGTGAAAGAAGCAAAGAACGAGGACAAAGTGACACTGTATCAATGACGAAAAGAGCAACGACTGATGATGAAAGAAGCAAGGATCGAGTACGAAGAAAGTTGATGACAATAAAAGGGAGCAGAATCAGGACAACATAAAAACATGGCTGGAACAAATTCCACATTGCGTTACTAGTAGAACCATTGTAACTTTCTAAATGTGTCGTGAAACGCGGCAAAAGAGGGATGTGCATAGGGCTAGCAACCTCAACATGTAAAACACGTATGCTTATGATGACAAAAGTTCTCCTTGATATCGTCACGTTCCAGTCTACCCAGCTATAAATCGAAACCTTACTTTCTGATAGGGTGAGACAAAGGAAACAGACATCCTCAACTTCGCAAAGGTTGAGACCTAGTAATGTAAGATATCTGCACTTCATCCCGGACAGCAGTTATAGCTGTCATATTTTAGAATACAATGTAAGACAGACCGCTAGTACTTACATTGTAAGCTCCTAGTAAAGATGTCAGCTGTAGATGTCGCTTATGGTTCGTAAACAAAGAACAGGAAGCATGTAAAAAGTGTCTAAACTCTAGAAAAATATATGGTTGCTGTTGTTGTTATTGTTGTTGTTGTCAAAGTTAGTTGTAACGACGTCTTGACTAATTTTCTCTGGCAATTGGTTACAATAGCTCTTATTATATTTTAAGACGAACCGAAGAAGGTGGACAAGGTCTTCTTTGCGATAGTGAAATTAAAAACTACTCGTCAAGCAATGGACGGTAGGTTGGTTCTTAATCGGTTTGTTGTAGCTAGTCCAGAGTGAGGCGGGGTCTTTGTCGGTTTGTTGTACCTGATCTAGACTGAAGTAGGGTCTTGGTCGGTTTGTTGTACCTGGTCCACACTGAGGTGGGTCTTGATCGGTTTGTTGTACCTGGTCCACACTGAGGTGGGGTCTTGGTCGGTTTGTTGTACCTGATCCAGACTGAGGTAAGATCTTGGTCGGTTTGTTGTACCTGATCCAGACTGAGGTAAGATCTTGGTCGGTTTGTTGTACTTGCTGAGCTCTTGGTCAGTATATTTGAGCTCTAGGTATGTATGCTTCCCCTGACCATTAACTAGTGTGGCAGAGTCCAGGTTTTCACTGGTGGTTTTTCTATCTTGAATATTACCACATGCATCCACATGATTCACGACCACACACAGCAAATACCATATCAAACAGCAGGTGACAGATTTACTAATATCTCATTCAAGCAAAATTGTTGAAGTGAGTGCATTGAGATTACAAACAACACAAGAAATACATTTTAACTAAGTAATCATATCTTATATATATTATTATTATTAATAATTGCGGAGGTTGAAAGCATAAGCTTTTGAATATTGCTACCAATTAATCTAACCCAGTTCTTACCGCACACTCCCCTCCCCTTATCTGCACCCTCAACACACTCTCAAAAACTCGTGTTCACGATCGTATTCTGTACATTCACTCACACTTTAATCCTCCCAGGCGGTGATCTTTACATTAAACACTCAGATCCCCTCAGGTAGGTGATCTTGACATTTTACCTTCAATATATTCAACGTACACTCACATGTGATCACACACTCAATCGATCTGTTTATACACACTCTCCGAAACATACATCGTTACCTATGTGTCCTGCACACACCACACACACATGCAAATTGCTTCTAGTCAAGGGTGCCCAACACACACCTTATAGAGCAACTGACCAAGACTCAAAGGCGTATGCTGGTTCAGTCACCCTGTAATTCATTCCATATCTCTAACATTCGTAAAACAGCCTGCTAAACTAGTAGCAGGATAACAATCGCTTTACTATAAAGTCGGCGAGCTAAACAGACCCCTGGCTAAATTATCAGTCTCTCTCTCTCTCTCTCTCGCTCTCGCTCTCCATGGCCAACTTGCTTGAGTTACACTTTGCTCAGTATTATATAGTCTCAAACAGTATCAGAGCTGTCCAATGGTTCTCCGTGGGTGTCTGTCCCAGCCATCCTCTAGTCTGGATCTACCTCCATTCAGTTGTTATTGGAAAGAATCACTCCAAATTCATGTCACTAAAAATGCCGCAGCATGACCTGATGACCTCTGTCTGTCACTAAACCCCCACTACCCAAATCGGAACGCTAGAGTGGTCAGCTTCTAATCACTACATGTACTAGACAAATTCTTTCCCTCGACCTCCCGCTTTCTTTTGTCGACTTTGGCGAGTGACCTTGGCACACATTCAAGTACCTTTGTTCCCAGAGTCGCCGGCCCTATCACCCGTTCCCTAAACGCATATGCTTAGGCTGGAACTGTTATATTAGCTTCAGCACCGTAAAGACCTATGACTACGGGAGGGACAGGTCGTCAATGTTAATTTGAGTTACACTAGGTGATGTGTACATTTAAGAGATGGATAATCACGGGGAAAGTCTTAGTAAACGAAAGTCAGATTTCGATTACACCTGTCATTGGGTTTTTTTTTGGTTTTTTTATAAATCGCCGTGAAAACGTCAACAAACTAATTTCTTTAGAACTGATAAATTGCTACATCATTGCTACTCGCATATCACTTTCCGGTTAGAAATGAAGACACGATCACATTAGTCATATCTCACACCATGCGCACGCACCAACTGAAGCCTGACACGGTTAATGGAGCACTTGATGAGCCAAAATCGACACGCGTGTTACTCAGACCATATAAAGACATGTTAAGGAAGATTTCAACTGTGCCCGCAGTGTTCCTGGGCCAGCTGCAAGCATGGATACACGACATATTATTTGTGAGTAGTGTACCAAGATATATTTACATATCCGCATCATTTTCAAATGTTAAACAGAAGATGAAAATAATAAACAGGAGCAGTTCAAATACATTCTTGCATTTCACTGAGTTCTTCTATGTTCTTTGATCACAAGATATGCTGAACTACATTTGACAGTTGAACTTCAACAATTTGTTCAAGAATGGCGAGAAATCAGATCCAGCCAATTATAAACCAGTGAGTTTGACACGCATGCTCTGCACCATTTTAGAGTCAATAATCAAAGACAACATAGTAATGCGCTTGGACAAGTTCAATTTAATCAGAAAGAGTCAGCATGGGTTTACTAAAGGAAGGTCGTGCTTAACCGACATGACAGAATTTATGGTGAAAGTTACCAAAATATTAGATGGTGGAGAGCCGGTGGATGTTATTTATCTGGATTTTGTAAAGGCTCTTGATAGAGTACCTCATAAACGATTGTCTTGGAAGTCGCAATCACAAGGTATAGGTGGCGGAATTGCCAATTTGATAAAAAGAAAATTGGTTAACGGGCAGAAGGCAGAGAGTTGGCACAAATAAGGAGTCCTCTGATTTGTGTGATGTAATAAGTGAATGCCACAAGGATCGGTATTGGGACCAATTTTGTTCTAAATTTATAAATGATTTGGACAATGATATCGGGTCCATGATTGCAAAATTTGCGAATGACACTAAGCTGTGCGGCATGGTCTCATCTCAGACAGAAGTGGATCTATTGATATCGGATTCAGATACGATTTTTTACTGGTCTGAGAGTTGGTAGATGGAGTTTAATCTAGAAATATGTAACACGAGAAGATCCGATATGGAAAATATTTACAGCATATCAGACAACAATATAAGGAAAAATAGGAAAGGAAAGCGATTTTAGTGTTTTACAATAAATTATAATTGTATGGTTTTTTGAGCATGTCCAGGTGGCAGTGAAAAAGGCTAATTTTTCTTCTTCTTTCGTTCGCGTTAAAATATTGTCTATATCTCCAATGTTGTCTCTTGTATAAACTTCACTGTCTTTTGTAGTTCACATACATGTCCATAAAGTTTATCTTTCAGTGTTGTTTCTATGGACCAGTGAGATTTTCTCTGTATATCATATTCGGGGCAGTTCTGTAGTACAAAGGTTAATGTAATGCTGGGTATGATAAAAAGAAATATTAAATATAAGAACAAGAAAGTTATAGTCAAAGTGTATAAAGCAATGGGGCGACCTAAATTGGAGTACTGTGTTCAGGTGTGGAGGAATCCTTATCATTGGGAGGATATAAACATGATAGACAAGATACAGAGAAGAGCTACACAACTGATCGCGGAATTCCAGAATTATAGTTATGAGGAAAGACTCCGAAAATATGTATATGTTTATAAAGGAATCAATGGAAAGGATACATTAGATAGACTACACCAAGTTTTTCAAAATTCAACCGGCTACAAGAACAAGTAGGACATAGCTTCAAATCACATAAAGATAGGTCCAGATTAGATATTAGTATATGGAAGAGGCACGGTCAGTTAATGCATTTAAAAATAGATTGGATGTTCACATTTATTTTTAGTGCCGATGAGGGGAATAAACTGTTTATAAACAGACTCTGTTGAGCCTTCTCCACCAGTATAATGAAGTTAAGTTGAGTTCGAGCTATCTGTGCCTAACGACAGGGCACATATTTTCACGCGTCTTTTTATTTGGAGTTAATATATCAAAACATTTTCAGCTCCCTGTGTAGCATAGGTACTAAGCAAATACATGTCAAGTGATCAGGTGTTGACCTGACTATTTTTGTTTAAGTTTGCTTGGATTAAAGTTTCTACAGGATGGAATGGTCAGCCTCATGCCCACAGAAAATGACGATACGTGACGTGAACTTACATTTTGTTACCACATAACTTGACGATACAGGACGTAATATCACATGGTGTTGCCACATAACATGACGATTCATGACGTAAAACCACGTAGTGTTACCACATAAAATTACGATACGTAATGTTAAACCACACACCGTTACCACATAAAAGGAAGCTACGTAACGTAAATCCACATACTGTTACCACATATAATTACGATACATGACGTTAAATCACATACTGTTTCCACATACAATGACGATACATGACGTAAAACCACATGCAGATTAACATGTTGTTATTGAATGCCCACAATGAGTAAGTTTACTCTTTTGACTGCCCGGAAAAGGGACTACAATAGTTTTCTCACATCCTGAGCGTACTGATGAAGGTGGACCGGAGGCTTCCATGCGGCTGTGAAATGATTGGCTTCATTTGTGTGTAGCTCACTATAGTTATTATCCATCGCAAGCGATGATGGACACAACCTCAGACGGGTTTGTCTTAATAATGCGATGTGAGCTGTGTTTAGATGATAGTGAGGAAGAGGCTGCGCTGGTCATCAATATTTTGGCATGTTATTGATTTTATTTACCCTTCAAAGGGGATTTCTAAAATGGTCCTTAGATTCATTACTTGAATTATCTTCTCAGTAATCTAGAGTCAATTTGTTGTTGTTGAAAATTCTTTATTGCACATAATAATGATAACAAATTTAATCCATTTGTTAAACACCAAAGTGTTGATTTTATATACCCTTCAAATGGGGTTTCAAAAATGGTCCTTGGATTGATTACTTGAATTCTCTTCATGGTAATCGTGATTCAATTTGTTGTTGTTGAAAATTCTTTATTGCACATAAAAATGATAACAATTTTCAGATATGTACATAATGATAACAAATGTCATCCATTTGTTAAATACCAAAGTCTTTAGAAATTAAAGGAATATACGAAACAAAAACAATATGTAACATTGTGTTAAGCCTGACAACAAATCGATGTATTGACTACTACGGAGTGGCTTGGCTTGGCTTATGAATGGGCTTATGTAGCAGAATGTAGTCCAGAGAACGGAATACGTTGTGTCGTAGTTTACAGCTTGACTGAGATATTTGCACCTTTCGGTCCAAACATCCGACATCAGCAAGCATTTTTTTAGTACCGGGTTAGCATTCCCTCTTCGATCCCTTCTTCTTAGCCAGTCTGCCCTGCTGCAGCCTGTTATCCAGGATCACCGCGTGGAGGTGTAGAAGGGTCTTGGCAGCTCTGATTCGCTGTCCCTGACGCTAGCAGTCAGCTATGTGTCGCTGACCACTACAGCTCATGCGCTGCTCAGCATCTTGATCCCCTACAACAGAGTGAATGAGTTAACACTTTGTAATATTACATATCTTTACAGAGCATTAAGTAGCTGTACATACTATATCATATCATTATATAACCGTGCATAACACTTCAAAACATACAATTGATCGGTCTCCTTTTCAGCCCTGGTTGCTGTCCTCGTTGTCGCCTTGATGTCCCAGGTCAGTGGTCAAACTCAAACCATGTGCCACCAAGCGTGGCTGAGGTCGGCGACTACATGTGCCCAGAATGTCAGTCTTAACTTCAACAACCTTAGGTTTTTCACAACCAATGGCACAGCAGGAGCGTCACCGTACGAAGGCACTGCTTCTTTCAAGGCCAGGGCTTGCGTGTCAGTGATTCATATTTTACCTCTGTCTACCAAGTCTGCATGTCGTGTGTGTGTGTGTATATATATATATATATATATATATATATATATATATATATATATATATATATATATATATATATGTCTCTCGTTATTTGCGTCTCTTGTTATTTTTTTATGTCTCTCATTATCTGTCTGTCTACCTCTTGATATCTCTATATATGCCCCAATTGTATCTCTATATCAGTCTCCCGTTATCTAAATATATGTCTATCAGTGTAACTCCATCTGCTTCTTGTTATCTCTATCTCTACCTGTCTCTGGTTATCTATTTGTCTCTTTAGTTGTTGTTCAATGTTTTTTGGTATCGGTCTATCTCTATATATCTTATTATCATGCTATCTATGTCTCCAGTTATCTCGATACCTCTATCTCCAGTTATCTCGATATTATCTGTCTCCAGCTATCTCGCTACCTCTGTCTCCAGTTATCTCGCTATCGCTTTCTCTTTCTCGAGCACCTGGAAACAGGTTGTACCACACCAGCCTGACCAACACGACAGGAGCCTAGACTCTGTCGTCCCCGTAGCTGTACGCTTGCTGAGAAAACACTCTTCACGCTACAGCGATGAGCACAAAACCAACCTTCTTCGGTACACCAGGGATGTTAAAAAAACTTCCGCAAACCGTCTATCAAATACCATTCGTTGAGAGTGAAGAACTCACCATGAGCATCATCAACAACAACAGCAGCAGAGATGTAGCAGCTACGTTGGCATCAGCATACATAGGCCTCACTATCTGCTATAAATGTACCTATATATCTTCTCGGACTGCGATGACGTCGGTTTCTGTCAATCTTGAGATGAATAGAATCTTGTTTCACTAGAAAACAGCGAATCGCCATTAAGGATTTTGGCTCCAGTGCATAATTTTCAGCCATGCGCAAAAATGTTCGTGCATATATACACTTGTTTGTGTGTATATATATATTGTGTATATATATATATATATATATATATATATATATATATATATATATATATATATATATATATGCGTGTGTGTGTTTGAGAGTGTGTGAGTGTGTGTGTGTGTGTATATATATATATGCGTGTGTGTGTTTGAGAGTGTGTGAGTGTGTGTGTGTGTGTATATATATATATATATATATATATGCGTGTGTGTGTTTGAGAGTGTGTGAGTGTGTGTGTGTGTGTGCGTGCACGCGGACACACACTCGCTGCATCTTCGACCCCGTCTTGGGTATTCAGAAAAGCGACTTCAACCGGCGTTATGTCTTTTCTTCATCCGGTTGGAACATCTGTCAACATTACAGTCTTCAGCCGGTTGGAACATCTGTCAACATTACAGTCTTCAGCCGGTTGGAACATCTGTCAACATTACATTACAGTCTTCAGCCGGTTGGAACATCTGTCAACATTACAGTCTTCAGCCGGTTGGAACATCTGTCAACATTACAGTCTTCAGCCGGTTGGAACATCTGTCAACATTACAGTCTTCAGCCGGTTGGAACATCTGTCAACGTAAGTCTTCAGCCGGTTGGAACATCTGTCAACATTACAGTCTTCAGCCGGTTGGAACATCTGTCAACATTGTAGTCTTCAGCCGGTTGGAACATCTGTCAATATTACAGTCTACAGCTGGTTTGAACATCTGTCAACACTATAGTCTTCAGCCGGTTGGAACATCTGTCAACATTACAGTCTTCAGCCGGTTGGAACATCTGTCAACATAAGTCTTCAGCCGGTTGGAACATCTGTCAACATTACAGTCTTCAGCCGGTTGGAACATCTGTCAACATTGTAGTCTTCAGCCGGTTGGAACATCTGTCAATATTACAGTCTACAGCTGGTTTGAACATCTGTCAACACTAAAGTCTTCAGCCGGTTGGAACATCTGTCAACATTACAGTCTTCAGCCGGTTGGAACATCTGTCAACATTACAGTCTTCAGCCGGTTGGAACATCTGTCAAAATAAGTCTTCAGCCGTGTTGAACATCTGTCAACATTACAGTCTTCAGCCGGTTGGAACATCTGTCAACATTACAGTCTTCAGCCGGTTTGAACATCTGTCAACACTATAGTCTTCAGCCGGTTGGAACATCTGTCAACATTACAGTCTTCAGCCCGTTGGAACATCTGTCAACATTACAGTCTTCAGCCGGTTGGAACATCTGTCAACATTACAGTCTTCAGCCGGTTGGAACATCTGTCAACATAAGTCTTCAGCCGGTTGGAACATCTGTCAACACTATAGTCTTCATCCGTTAGAACATCTGTCAACATTACAGTCTTCAGTCGGTTAGAACATCTGTCAACATTGCAGTCTTCATCCGATTGGAACGGCTGTCAACATTACAGTCTTCAGCCGGTTGGAACATCTGTCAACATTACAGTCTTCAGCCGGTTGGAAAATCTGTCAACATTACAGTCTTCAGCCGGTTGGAACATCTGTCCACATTACAGTCTTCAGCCGGTTGGAACATCTGTCAACATTACAGTCTTCAGCCGGTTGGAACATCTGTCAACATTAGGCTTCAGCCGCTTTGAACATCTGTCAACATTACAGTCTTCAGCCGGTTGGAACATCCGTCAACATTACAGTCTTCAGCCGGTTTGAACATCTGTCAACATTACAGTCTTTAGCCGGTTGGAACAGCTGTCAACATTACAGTCTTCAGCCGGTTGGAACATCTGTCAACATTACAGTCTTCAGCCGGTTTTAACATCTGTCAACATTACAGTCTTCAGCCGGTTTGAACATCTTTCAACATTACAGTCTTCAGCCGGTTGGAACATCTGTCAACATTACAGTCTTCAGCCGGTTGGAACATCTGTCAACATTACAGTCTTCAGTCGGTTAGAACATCTGTCAACATTACAGTCTTCACTCGGTTGGAACATCTGTCAACACTACAGCTAGCCACCTCCAGGAAACCTGCTCCACACATCACCGCGTGCTCTTGTGGTGATGATTTTGGCAGAAAACTGTTTAAAATGAAAAGGATGCTAGCTGCATACACATCTCTCTTTAGTCACCTTTCCCGACACATGCATGGAAGTACAGTGACACTGTTTCCTTCCGGTAAAGAGACCCAGTGTCTACAGCCGGTTGGAACATCTGTCAATATGTCTTCAGCCGGTTGGAACATCTGTCAACACCACAGCTAGCCTCCTCCAGGAAACCTGCTCCACACATCACCGCGTGCTCTTGTGGTGATGATTTTGGCAGAAAACTGTTTAAAATGAAAAGATGCTAGCTGCATACACATCTCTCTTAAGTCACCTTTCACGACACATGCATGGAAGTACAGTGACACTGTTTCCTTCCGGTAAAAAGACCCAGTGACTCATTCGGGGAACTTCAATCCGCTGCCAGAGAGAAACAATTCATCCAGAATAAAGAAATGAATACGAGAAGATTCTAGAACAAGGCTCGTCAAGCTTTTGATACTTGGCGCCCACTTTTATCATTTTCGTGAGGGCAAGTTTTCCTTACCGTCCACTCAAATCTAAATTGCAGAGTTGGTGTATTTTTGATGTTTTTAATACATCATCATCATACAGTATACCCTATGCAGAACGTCGCTCGTATCTCAATCCATTAGAAAGAAACTCGATCTCTTGCCAAATCTCCAGTCTGCTCGAGCGGAATGCCCAAACTTTGCTTTATATCTTGGTGTCATCGCCATCTTGGTCTGCCTGTATCTCTTATCCGGCACCATACATTCCATTACCGTTCTCTCAAGACCGTTGTGTCTTTTGTGGGGCCAAAGTATTTTAATTTTCTGTTCCTAATGGAATTTATGAACCAGTTTGTTTTTTTCCAACTCGTGTCCAATTATTAATTTTTTCGATCCATTGTATTCTGAGATCCTTTTCTATATCATTTCAACTCGAAGGACTCTTCTTCTTCTTCTTCGTCGTACGCAGTCAGACAGTAACCATTATTTTTTCGAAAAAAGCAGCGGTCATCCTGAGTCTGTCGACACTGCCATAGCTCGAAGGATTTGATTCTCTTTCTTCAGTCTTGGGTAACTGTCCGTGTTTCATATCGTACGCTATCGCGGTAAAAGCGCAGGTTCTCAATATTTTTACTTTTGTTGGATTGCTGGTATTCTGCGATAGTTTCCTCAAGTTGTGTAGCCTCTGCATTGTCATAATAATAACATGTTTTAAATAAAGAATGTCATCATTCTGATACAGCCCACCTCAAAGCCAAAATAGCCCACTAGAGGGCACTAGCGCACAGCTTGAAGAGCATTGTTCTAGTTTCACATGCGACATAACGGTGTTGCCTTCTTCCAATGTCAAGAAGTTAACCTGGCCAGGACCTTATCGTGTCCCAAAGCCATGCCCTCTTTGGCTCGTTCTTTGACGCATGCTCTTACCGTAAGTACACCCGAACTAGAAAACGTTTCGTCATTCAGGATTATTGGCTCCAGTGTACAATGTTCAGTCTGTGTGCAAAAATGTTCGCTTTTTAATATGTGTGTGTGTGTGTGTGTGTGTGTGTGTGTGTGTGTGCGTGTATGTTTGTGTGTATGTGTGCGTGTGTGTGTGTTTGTATCTCGCGCATCTTGTTCTCTAAGATGAACGCTTGTACTGTGGTTTACTCGTGCAGTGACACCAGCACGAATTTGTGTTAACGAGTTTACTTTTCTTAGGAACAAGGAACTGCTGCTTCATAAATCTGACCACAAGTAAGTCTGACGTCAGCCGTCCCATAAACCTTTTACCACTCACCGCCAACAAGCCCCCATATCATCCACAATGTAAAAAGTAAGTGGTCATCTAGCAGAATTAACCGCTGGCTGGAAATGGAGATTTGAAGACTTCATTGTACTAAGCCGCAGCCTGTGATAGGTGAGGTGGCCAGTTCCTTTTCTTGCTGTTTTTACTTTCCCTAACTAATGCGAAAGGTAACCATTTACAGCAGGGTGGACTGAAGAATCGGTCCAATTATATAATATGTGATCAACTTTCTGCAGTTGCAGTAAAATATTTTTGTCGAAACCTATATCATAAAACACATGACATAGACATTACAGATATGCTTTCCTGTAATTAGTAATATCGGTCCTGCCGAAGACGGATGTGTCGGACCGAAAGGTGCAAATATCGCAGTCAAACTGTAAACTAGCGACACAACGCAAATCCGTTCTCCGGACTACATCCTGCTACTTGCAAAGCCCTGTTCAGGGCTTGGTAGCGGGAGATTGAGAATGAACGCAGAAGAAGAAGAAGAAGAAGAAGAAGTAATATCGCTTAATATATATCATTATTTTAATAAACACTTGAGTGGTCCCAGGATACAAACG
The DNA here is from genome assembly GCA_036924085.1 of Ariolimax columbianus. Classification (NCBI taxonomy): domain Eukaryota; kingdom Metazoa; phylum Mollusca; class Gastropoda; order Stylommatophora; family Arionidae; genus Ariolimax; species Ariolimax columbianus. The sequence continues at coordinate 99,123,110 of JAVGWX010000005.1, read as the reverse complement.
AATAAGACCACTGTAACCATTCAAGTATGTAGCAAACCAAGATATCAAAGAGAGTTGATCAATTGACACGGAAGAATCTACACACCTTCCTACAACTGCTATCGGCATAAGTGGAAAGGCAGATTAAGGAGACTCTTCCGTCTGACAAAGGCCAACTCACCAGAAAGTATACTTGTTACGGTTTGTTAACAGCTTTACAAAATGGCTTGGGCTAAAGTCGTCAGGAATATTCAACGATAAGGGAGACGAGCCTGACAGTGATAAGCTACTAGGATAGTGGAAGAAATTAGATAATTAGAATATTTGTCTACGTGCCTTCTGACTTGTTACCGTGACGTCCTTGTCATACGGAAGTCTTAAAATAAGATGACCAAAGTATATTTTGGTTATTGTCCCAAAGTGTGACCCAGGCAGAACGTTTAGTAAGTGCATATGTGTGTGTGTGTTTTTTTGTAAGTGGGACTGAAATAAAGTCTAGCACGCACACTGTGAGGACACTGCAAGTCAAGTGGTCTTTATCCTTCAGCTTTATAAATCCCCCATGCCACCCACCCCTTCGGGGTGGACTCTGATAGGGGATGAAACATTTATTTTCATACTTTCCGTGTCTAAGTACCACGTCATACGGCCTGCATCCAGTATTCGGCGACATGGATTGTCCTGTCATTTGCCTCCAGCATGTCGCACCTATTGCATGTGTCCTGGAGGTTGGGGCAGGTCATCAGGTGGTCTGGGTCCAGTATTGCGCTACAGTCACGTGTGTTATCCTCTGTGTATCCCCCATCGTTTCATATTCCTCTTGCACCATGATACACCAGTTCGGATCCTGTTTTGTGACTTTCATGTTATGGTAGATGATGCCCAGAGGCAGGTTCCTCTCAAAGTTCGATTTCTGGGGCCTGCATGAATTAGTGCAATCTCTCGATACGGCAGATTTCAGGGCTTGTCTGTATCGGCTTTGTTGAATTAAGAAGATAAGTCAGGATTTGGGTCTTGTGCGCTGGCGATTACACACCGCACTTCAAAATAATATTTGAGTAATTTATAAACCACATTTTTATCAATCTTTCAACGATCTACCTTAGGGATATCTATAGCCTGCAGATACCAGCTGGAGAAGGAGATCAGACAGTGTTTCAACTACGTCAGCCTCAGCCCTGGTCAACTCTCGGATATTGCCCTCGCGTGGTCCCCCTCCATGGGCGATAACTTGGACCAGATCCAACAGTTTTGTCTGTGAGTGCACTATTGATACTGCCAGTTTGTGTCGTGTCTAGCGTTCGTGTCATCGAATTCCTTTCACATCTTTCTTACTGTTAACTTAAATACGTACATCCAAATGCAACCAAAGTGACTGTGTACAGTTGAAAAACACGTGCATGACTAAAGGGAGACTAAACCCTTACACTACTTTTTCCATAGAGTTGCTCTTGGAATGTAGAACTGCATCAGATGTTTTCTATCGCTTCCTGTTGTAGTCGTCTTTTTGAGCTCTGACCCATAAAACTTCAGCCACTTTAGCTTCCTTCCCCCGCGCTCTTCCCTTAGTTTGTTTTGCCGTTCCTGCTCTTCTATTACCATGTGCGTTCCAATCTAGTGCTTGCCTACTTTATTATTGACTTCTTTCGGTGTTGGTGTTGTGTTCTAGCGATCGAGCAGTGTGGTAGACCTCGCGCGTCTAATGGTTCAGTCTCTGTTATTGCCACGCTCCAGTCGACCCAACGGTAATATGGTATCTTGCTCACTGTTAGTGAAGTAAAGGCAGCGAAGAAGGGAACTGGCCACCCAACATCATAAGCACGAGCTAAGACCTAGCACAATTAAGTCGCCAACACTGCATCATTGAAAGCAGTAGCTGCTTTAGAAACTCTTGTCCTAATTTGTTTCCATTTCTCTCCATAATCACTTGCTTTTTGGCTGTTTATGCGTACATTGTCTCAGGTCTGTGTGTGTTGTTACCTCTGACTAGCAATCGTGAAATATGTGGTAAAGAAATCTGTTGCCGAAGGTATGTGGCCTGAATGTAATACTCTTAGTTACATACCACAGAGACATCTGTTGGTGAAGGTATGTGGTCTGAGTGTGATATTCTTAGCTACATACCACAGAGAAATACGTTGGCGAAGGTCTGCGGCCTGGTTGTGATACTATTAGTTTCAGGTCATTGAGACATCTGTTGGTGAATGTATCCAGACTAGATGTAATAGTATTAGTTTCATGTCACAGAGACCTCATCTGTTGGTGAATGTATCCAGACTAGATGTAATAGTATTAGTTTCATGTCACAGAGACCTCATATGTTGGTGAATGTATCCAGACTAGATGTAATAGTATTAGTTTCATGTCACAGAGACCTCATCTGTTGGTGAATGTATCCAGACTAGATGTAATAGTATTAGTTTCATGTCACAGAGACCTCATCTGTTGGTGAATGTATCCAGACTAGATGTAATAGTATTAGTTTCATGTCACAGAGACCTAATCTGTTGGTGAATGTATCCAGACTAGATGTAATAGTATTAGTTTCATGTCACAGAGACCTCATCTGTTGGTGAATGTATCCAGACTAGATGTAATAGTATTAGTTTCATGTCACAGAGACCTCATCTGTTGGTGAATGTATCCAGTCTAAATAGTATTCTCGTATTTACATGTGATGATTCCGACCCATACAGTATGACTGACGATACACGCACTTACATCCATTTCCCTTTTGTTACTTCAGGATTCTGATAAAGCAACAATTAAACATCTCAGATGACGATTTTGGACCCTCTTCTTCCATTCCTCCCACAATGACCTCCCCTTTCTGACTACCTTTTCCGCTGTTCTTCCACTTAACCATTTGTCTCTTCTTTTTGGTGTTCTAACGAATATATCTCTATGTTATTAAACTATTTCTTTATCTAGATAAGTAATGAAACAAAGGCCAACTAAGTAGATAAACAAAGTAACGATAACAATCACAAAGAGAAGTATATTATAAGCACTCGAATACATACATTTCAGACAACTGAAAACATACATATCAGATAACTGAAAACATGCACACAAGACTACAGAAAACATACATATCAGATAACTGAAAACATTCACACCAGACAACAGAAAACATACACACCAGACAACTGAAAACATGCACAACCAACTGAGAACATGCACGCCAAGCAACAGAAAACATACACACCAATCAACAGAAAACATACACATTAAACAACTGAAAACATACACATCAAACACCTGAAAACATACACACCAGAAACATACACATCAGACAACTGAAAACATACACATCAAACACATGAAAACATACACACCAGAAAGGTACACATCAGACAACTGAAAACATTCATACAAGAAACATACATATCAGACAACTGAAACATGCTCACCAAACAGAAAACATACACACCAGACAACAGAAAACATACACACCAGATAACAGAAAACATACATACCAAACAACAGAAAACATACACACCAGACAACAGAAAACACACACCAGACAACAGAAAACATACACACCAGACAACAGAAAACATACACACCAGACAACAGAAAACATATACACCAGACAATAGAAAACATACACACCAGACAACAGAAAACATACACACCAGCTCTAAATTGGAACCTGACGAAGTCAGAGGAGAAATTCCGAGCCAACGTGGGAGATACGAAGTTCGTGCTCTATCGTCGCCATTTTCAACAATGAAAGATACTGAGCATTATTGGTGCGCCCATGTGCAATGAAAGTCATAGTTGTGAACTTACTGAGGGACCTCGCATTACATTCCAACCAGGAGGACCAAGGTCCACCTTCTCAAGTATGCCTCTGGATGTGAGGAGAACCACTGTAATCCACCACCAACGAAAGTCGTAGCCATTGCGTGTTAATTAACCCCAAACCCAAAAAAATATATTTTTAGCACCTAATTAGTGACGTCCAAGAATAGTTCATGATTTAACTGTTGGGGATGTCAAACATTCTGCGAGAACAGATGCAAATTTTTGCTTTTGCTGCCACTTATTTCTGCCGTCTTAGCAATGAATTTATGTTGAATTTGTCAATGGAATCTGGTTCGTGATAAGAATAATGGCATTGAGTTTGTACAACAGCATGGCATTTTCCATGCTGATAGACGATGTAATAACAACCCTGTTATCTAACCCTAGCCCGAAACCTAACCGTAACCCTAACCCTAAACATAACCGAAACCATAACCCTAAAGCTAACCTCGCAAAACGGAATATAACCATCTTTTCTACACTTATGTTTTTATCTAGAGCTTTACTTCATTTATTTAAAATAAAATTGTATTGGTCAGTCCTCCTTTTAACTCGAAATGGAATGTCCCTGGACGTACGATGGAAACAAAGGGAACTCTGTTTGGGATGAACTAAGACGCAAGTACCAGAGTAGTCAATAGTACTTAATTCAAGGACGAGGGGCATTAACAACAACATAAACCATTTTCCATTTTTCCATTATCTTCTAGTTAATCTTGAACAAAAAGACTGCATTTGCCATTCTAGTTCCAGAAACCGGGACGCCCTTGCACAGTGTATTAGGCAGAAGGCTATGGCCTGTCCTGACGGAACTAGGCATCGAACTAGGATCCTTCGAGAGTGGCATGGAGGTGTTATGTAGGAACCAAGGAGGTCATTGTTCTTGTCTTTTTTGTTGTTTCGCTCTTTTCATCAATTTAATGTTGGTTCCTCTTTATGGAGAGTGTTGTTTTTAGCAACAGATAAGGTATTTTTGGCATGAAAGGTCAAGGTCAAGAATTATAGTTGATCCCTCAAATAACTACATCCATTTCCCTCACGAACTTGTTTATGTTTATCTGTCTCAGACATCTCTTCCTCATACAGGTTATCCTAACAATATTGACATCTATTTCCGTAATAAACTTGACTTTCTCTCAGACATATATCGACCGTCTCCATATATGTTTCATTCAAACCATTGCCGGGGATCAAGATGCTGAGCAGCGCATGAGCTGCAGTGGTCAGCGACCCATAGAGGACTGCTAGCGTCAGGGCCAGCGAACCAGAGCTGCCAAGACTCTTCTACACCTCCATGCGGTGATCCTGGATAACAGGCTGCAGCACGGCAGACTGGCTAAGGAGAAGGGGTCGAAGAGGGAATGCTAACCCGGTACTAAAAAAATGCTAGCTGAAGTCGGATGTGTTGGACCGAAAGGTGTAAATATCTCAGTCTAGCTGTAAACTACGAAAAACACATTCCGTTCTCTGGACTACATTGTGTTAGTTAAGCCCTTTAAGGGTTTGGTAGTGGGAGATTGAGAACGAACGAAGCCAAGCCAAGCCGAACCATTACCGTAATCCAGCTCAGATTGATGAATTAGATTGATGTCTTAGATTGATGTCGTAGATTGATGTCGTAGATTGATGTCGTAGATTGATGTCTTAGATTGATGTCTTAGATTTATGTCTTAGATTGATGTCGTAGATTGATGTCTTAGATTGGTGTCTTAGATTGATGTCTTAGATTGATGTCTTAGATTGATGTCGTAGATTGATGTCTTAGATTGATGTCGTAGATTGATGTCTTAGATTGATCTCGTAGATTGATGTCTTAGATTGATGTCTTAGATTGATGTCGTAGATTGATGTCGTAGATTGATGTCTTAGATTGATGTCTTAGATTGATGTCGTAGATTGATGTCGTAGATTGATGTCTTAGATTGATGTCGTAGATTGATGTCGTAGATTGATGTCTTAGATTGATGTCGTAGATTGATGTCTTAGATTGATGTCGTAGATTGATGTCGTAGATTGATGTCTTAGATTGATGTCTTAGATTGATGTCGTAGATTGATGTCGTAGATTGATGTCTTAGATTGATGTCGTAGATTGATGTCTTAGATTGATGTCTTAGATCGATGTCTTAGATTGATGTCGTAGATTGATGTCTTAGATTGATGTCGTAGATTGATGTCTTAGATTCATGTCTTAGATTGATGTCGTAGATTGATGTCTTAGATTGATCTCGTAGATTGATGTATTAGATTGGTGTCTTAGATTGATGTCTTAGATTGATGACTTAGATTGATATCTTAGATTGATGTCGTAGATTGATGTCGTAGATTGATGTCGTAGATTGATGTCTTAGATTGATGTCTTAGATTGATGTCGTAGATTGATGTCTTAGATTGATGTCTTAGATTGATGTCTTAGATTGATGTCTTAGATTGATGTCGTAGATTGATGTCGTAGATTGATGTCTTAGATTGATGTCGTAGATTGATGTCGTAGATTGATGTCTTAGATTGATGTCGTAGATTGATGTCTTAGATTGATGTCTTAGATTGATGTCGTAGATTGATGTCTTAGATTGATGTCTTAGATTGATGTCGTAGATTGATGTCTTAGATTGATCTCGTAGATTGATGTATTAGATTGGTGTCTCAGATTGATGTCTTAGATTGATGTCGTAGATTCTTCTTCTTCGTACGCAGTCAGACAGTAACCATTATTTTTTCGAAAAAAGCGGCGGTCATCCTGAGGCTGTCGCCACTGCCATAGAGCTTGTCTTGCAATTCCACTGGTAATGGCCACATCTGCCCTCTCTGATCCTCGTATGTCGGGCAGTTCTGCAGCAGATGTTCAGCGGTCATTTTACCAGTACCGCACGGGCATTCGTCGGTACGCCCTATCTTCAATTTGTTGAATAGGTGGTACCTCAGTCTGTTGTGGCCAGTGCGAAGTCTGAAGACAACGACCTGCTCTCTTCGGTTCAAATGGTAATAGGCATCGTTTTTGGTGTAACCAGTATGTTCGGTTTCCCATTTGGTCATGTATCTGGCTTTGATAAGCCGTTTTGACTCTTCGTACGTCATACTGGTATCTGTTTGTGGTAGTCTTGCACCTTCTTTTGCCAGTCTGTCTGCCTCCTCGTTGCCTTGGATGTTGCAGTAGATGGGACCCACTGTACCACTACCCTTTTTGGTGCGGACTGCTGGCACAGTTTGCAGAGTGCTGCTCTTAAGTCATTAAGCTCAGTGTTTTTCTGGCTTTATAGCGCTGTGACTACGGCGAGAGCATCTGTAAGCAGGACTATATGGCTCTCATTTTCACTGTGTGTCACCATTTCTTCCACTGCCGCCCTCAGTGCCTCTGCCTCCGCTCTGAAATTGCTTGTGTACTTACCAGTAGCGAATGACAGTGTTATTTTTCTGCCATTTGGTAGGTTCAGGAATGCTCCTGCCCCTCCGTTCTGTGATGTGTTTGTTACAGAGCCGTCGGTGTATGCATGGGTCCAGTCCATGCTTGGGTAGCTTTTCGTTATGAAGTTTAGGGTAGTATCTCCTTTCTTTTTCAGTCTGGCAGTTTTTGTTTGCAATACCTGGTATATTTTCTACCACCTCTGGAAATATATCCTGCCTCCAGGTAGGTTTTCGTACAGTAGTGATGGGTTTTGGTGTTTTTAGTGCGTTTATGGGATCTTCGTGCATCTTTGCTTTGGCTATTTCTGAAAAGTTTCTCCGCTTTAGTTTCCCATTTCCCAAATTGTTTAGTCTCTGGTGCATTGGATGGTCGGTCAGTCTTCGGAGTATCTCTGACTGCAGAGCTGCAGCTGGGCTCTGCAGTCTCTTATATCGGTCATGGATTGCAGTTTTGTAATCTTTTCAAGTTCTACAATTGGCGTTGACTTCATGCCACCTGTTATAATTCTCATGGCTTGGTTTTGAAGTTTGTTAACTTTATCGAAGTTCGCCTTCGCTGCTGTTGTCCATGCCGCAATGCCATACTCGAGAACTGGTCTCACTCTTCCAGTGTACAGTTTCTTTAGTATGCCTTCGTCTGCTCCCCAGCTAGTGCCCGCAAGTTTCCTCATGATTGCCATTCTCTCTCTGGCTTTCATTCGGTTTCTCTCAATCTGACTTTTCCATGTCATGCGCCGATCAAATGTGACTCCCAGATAGGTTGGGTTGTCGTTTGGCTGCAGGAATTTGCCATTTAGACTTAATTTGGTACTTTGGGGTTTTAATGAAAGCGAGAATATTGTGCATGTGGTTTTCTCCTCGTTTATTTTGACCAGCCATGAGTTCGCCCACTCTTCCAGCGATGTTAGGGCCGTCTGCATCCGATTTCTTGCTATGGTGAGATTCTTTTCAGAGGTCCACATAGCCAGATCGTCTGCAAACATTGAGCTATGGACTCTTCTTGGTATATTCTCTGTAATATCGTTTATATATACCAGGAAGAGTGTGGGTGACAGTACTCCCCCTTGGGGTACTCCCTGCTCGAGTGTCACCTTTTTGCTCATCTGCCCTTGTACTTGGACTCTGGCCGTTCTTTGTTTGAGGTAGTGGTTGATCCACTTGTACATCTTCCCACAGACATCACTTCTTCTTAGCTTGACTCTAAGTCCATCTTTCCAGACTTTGTCAAATGCCTTTTCCAGATCCACCCAAACAGCTACTGTGTGTTTCTGTGCCTGGTAGGCATCTTCTATCTCCTGGGCCATGAGGATGACCTGGTCCTCAGTGGATCTGTGCTGTCTAAAGCCGGCTTGCTGTGGAATTAGTATTCGTTTTTCTTCCAGATGCCACATCAGTCTGGTGTTTATCATCCGTTCCATCAGCTTGCCGACACAGCTCAGTAGGCTTATGGGCCTGTATCCGTTTGGATCTGTTTTGTCCTTTCCTGTTTTTGGTACTGGTACCAGTATTGCGTCTTTCCATGCCTGTGGTACAATTTCCCTTTTCCAGCTTTGGTTCAGGACCGATAGCAGTTTCCTCTTCGCTGTTTGGCCCAGCCCCATCAGCATTTCGTTTGTTATCCCGTCTTTTCCGGGAGATTTCCTTTTCTTTAGTGTTCTCATAGCCTCTTCCATTTCGCGCATTGTTAGTTTGGCCATCATGTGCTCTTCAGGTGCCGTATTCATGTTTTCGTGTCCCTTTAGCTCTTCGCTAATGTCTGTATGCTTATCTGCAGGGACCTCGATGTGGTTTGCTCTGGCATAGTGATCGACAAAGGCGTGTGCGGCTTTCTTACCTGTGATCAAGTTCTCGCCCTGCTTGATAGTAATTTGTTTATTTGACGGGGTTTCGTCGTTCATGGCTCTGACTAGCTTCCATAGCTTGTTCCCGTCTTTGTCCAGGTTTAGACTTTCCGTTTTATTTTTCCAGCTTTCTCTTGCTGTTTGCTTGAGAGTGTGTTTGTACTTCGCCGCGGCGGCTTTGAGGGCGATGTTTGCCTCCATGGATTGTTCTCGCTCTGCCATGTTCCTAGCATTTGTTACTGCATCTTCCACTTTCTGCAACTCATCATTCCAGTAGGGCTTATAGTTTTTCCTAGCTCCTCTTGGGATGGTTTCAGTGGCGGCTTGCATTATTGCCTTGCTTAGGCTCTCTACCATGGGCTTCATTTTGGTGTTTCGTGTGTTTATGGTTTCACACAGCCCATCTGTCAGGATTGCAAATCTGTCCCAGTCGGCTCGTTTGTAGTTCCAACGTGGGAGCGGTTTTGTTTCCTGTGGGCCTACTTCCATGTCAATGGTTAGCCTGATCGGCCTGTGGTCGCTACCTGCCAGTTGGTTTAGCACCTGGCGGTTTATGGTGTATGTCCTGTGTGGAGAAGGCCAAATCTGGAGTCGAGGTGGTATGCCATGTTCTTGAATAGAAGCTAGGGCTATCCTCCGGCCTATTGATTAGGGAGAGATTTGCATCTATCTCCCAATCTTCCACTTCGTCACCTCTGCTGTCTGTGTCAGAGTATCCCCATCTCTCCGAGTGGCTGTTGAAATCTCCAACTACTATGCAGTTGGAGTCTCTGACCTCCATACTCGAGAGCGATAGGTCTCTATTTGGTGGTCCGTACAGATTGAAAATGCGGAGCTTCGTCTCTTGAGCCATTATGTCAACTCCTACAATTTCTGCTTGTCCGGTGTGATTGACAGATACCGCGCTACTCGGTATGCAGTTTCTGGTCAGTATCAGGACCCCTCCTTTGTGGCCTTCTCTGTCTAGACGGAAGGTCTGGTATCCTCTGATTGAGAATTTATGATTATTGTTGAGGTGCGTTTCCTGGATACATGCCACGTCAATCTTACCTTCGTGCAGGTGATGTGTTAGGGAAAGTTTTTTGTTAATGACTCCCTCCGCATTCCACTGTAGTATTTTGAGGGTCTTGAGGTTTTGGTCAATAGAAGTTGCCCCATAGCCATGTGCCTTGACTCCACGACACATGGGTGGGTGACCACCAGTAGTCAAGGGTGGGCCCCTTCGAGGCGTGAGGCCCGGCACTATCGCTGCCTGGCGGGACTCCGCAGGATGAGCGCCATGCGTTTTTCTAATAGGTTGTACTGTCATCATGCTGCGATTTACGTTGCACTGTTTTGTTAGGCTTGCGGCCCCGTGCATCCGATTTCAACAGGCGTTTCTGTAGGGATGCCCTCCTTAGCCTTTGGCTGTCCCCAGCCTATCTGCAAGGTAGCAGTTGTTTATGATCAGAGTTGTCTCTCTTATGGAAGTTGTCTTACTAGACTATCGAGTCTTCACTACTCGTGTATATAGGGTATGTCGTAGATTGATGTCGTAGATTGATGTCTTAGATTAATGTCTTAGATTGATGTCTTAGATTGATGTCTTAGATTGATGTCTTAGGTTGATCTCTTAGATTGATGTCGTAGATTGATGTCTTAGATTGATGTCTTAGATTGATGTCTTAGATTGATGTCTTAGATTGATGTCTTAGATTGATGTCTTCCCCATATGGTTTATTACTAAAAACAAATCCCCACCCATTCTCTTCTAAAACGTGACGGTCCGTCCCATAAGTCTCTCGCTCCCATAAAGTCTATCCCTCAAATTACGACATCCATTTCCATCATATACTTGGTGGTATGTTTCAGATTTCTCTCGTCGCATTTCAGGTTTTAGTCCTCAAATAATCACACATCTTTAGTTCATAAACGTGACAGTCTGTCTTACGCTTCTCTCGTACCCATACAGTTTGTCCCTCAATTAACCACATGTATCTCCATCATAAACGTGACGGTCTGTCTTACGTTTCTCTCGTACCCGTACAGTTTGTCCCTCAATTAACCACATGTATCTCCATCATAAACGTGGTGGTCTGTCTTACGTTTCTCTCGTACCCATAAAATTTGTCCCTCAATTAACCACATGTATCTCCATCATAAACGTGACGGTCTGTCTTACGTTTCTTTCGTACCCGTACAGTTTGTCCCTCAATTAACCACATGTATCTCTATCATAAACGTGGTGGTCTGTGTCAGGATCTTATGGGATTCTACTGTGGTTCTTTGAGTAAATTGTTTTTTCCCGGTTCAAGTGATTATCGTTGGGGACAATCCTTTATCTTGTAATGTAAAATCCTGACACGGCCGTCTCATAAACATCATACAGTTTGTGCCTCAACTAACCACATCTTTTTCCATCATTAACGTAGTGGTCTGTCTCAGAATTCTCTGACCCCATACAGTTTATCATTCAAAACAATAACTTTCCGTCCTAAACCTAGCAGTCTTTTTCAGACGCCTTTGCTTACCCTAGAATCTATCCCTCTAAAAACCACATATATTTATATTTAAAATTTGGTTGCCACTTTCAGACTTCTCCGATAACCATACCGTTCATCTCTCAGATAACCATACCGCTTAACTCTCAGATAACCATATCGTTTATCTCTTAGATAACCATATCTATGTCTGTCTATATCAGACTTATATCGTCGCAACTTAGTTTATTCATCATTTGGGTTAAAGAGCTGAGCTGTCATTCTGCTCCTCAATTTTTACGAGAACATTTTATTCCTAACAGAAAGCTAGCTAATTTCTTCACTATCTGCGTTAACTTCACGATCGTTATAGATCTATCATTCACATACTGTTTTAAGAGCTAGATACCTGGTAAAATGAAGACTGTATCGATGCTCTGATATTGGGTTACCTTGGCATTGTAATATATTTAGGTGTCATTTAAAGATCTTTCATTGAAAAATACTTTGCAGCTTTTCATTGAGCAAGGTATGCATTACAAATGCCCTGCAACTGTCTGTCCTACATCGGTTTGCTAGTGTTATAGCGCAGTATATTATACTTCTCTAGCGTGCATGTAAACATCTGTAGTGCAGAAGACTAACCAATTTTGAAGATACACTCTGTCTGTTAAACGTCAAATGTTTGCTGAGTGTGGCGTAGCCTCAATTGATTCCATCTCAATGATAGATACGATACCCTCAAATAAAGATACAGTAATATAATCATTTGAATGTCAGTGATAGAAACAGTACCCCCAACAAAGATTCAACAATAAAATAGTTTGAATGTCAGTAATAGAAACAATAACCCCAAATAAAGATACAGCAATAAAATAGTTTGAATGTCAGTGATAGATACAGTAACCCCAAATAAAGATTCAGCAATAAAATAGTTTGAATGTCAGTGATAGATACAGTAACCCCAAATAAAGATTCAGCAATAAAATAGTTTGAATGTCAGTGATAGATACAGTAACTCCAAATAAAGATACAGCAATAAAATAGTTTGAATGTCAGTGATAGAAACAGTAACCCCAAATAAAGATACAGTAATAAAATAGTTTGAATGTCAGTGATAGCAACGGAATCTTCAAATAAAGAAACAAGAATATAAGTGTGAATGACTCGTTTTCCTGTGGATCAGAAGAAGAAGAAACTCGTACTAGTACATACACCCTGTTCGTGCTGTAGTGCTGAATATATCCTTTCTTAATTCATCTCTTTACTTCGATAAAACAAAGAAATTACATAAATAGACACCAGTGGCACATTGGATATACTGCCTAAATTGCATGTCATTTTGAACTTTTTCAGTATATCTTTCGGGCATTCACTGTTTCCAGAATCCAATACCGGAAGTGCGAATGTGCTTCCAAACTCTTGATAGCAACATGCAAACGCTGTTGATGGTGGCACCCCAGCCAACAGCGGACCAGCTGTCACTCATTCAGTTTTGCAAGTGAGTTTTACAGTTTTTACTAGGTAAAGTTAACATCTGAGTAGAAGATGGGTTGAGCGCTCGTTTCATGCGGCAAACGCAGTTTCTATCCCCATTATCGATACACTGCAGTCGATTCGGTAGTGAATTGGTACCTGGCGTGCTGTTACGGAAGGAAAGGCAGCGAAGAAGGGAAGGGGCCACGCCATCGCATAATTAGTTGAGGACTAGCTCAGTAACGAGACCGAAGGCGCAGCAGTCAATGAGCTGACAGCAGCCAGCGTATCATAGCTGGCAGCTTGCATCAGCCAGCGACTCAGACCTTATGAGCCGTGTAGCCTGGCTGAGTAAAATAATGATCATCAGAGTCAGCCACTCAAAGATTATCACCCGTGTAGCCTTGGTGAGAGAATAATGATCATCAGAGTCAGCGACTCTTAGCTAATCACCAGTATAGCCTGAGAGAAAAACGATTGAAGAGTCAGTGACTCAAAGCTAATGACCCGTGCAACCTGGCTCAGAGAATAATGATTGAAGAGTCAGTCAAAACCTAGTTTCAAAAATCCGCTTCTGAAACCGAATGTGTAAAACTAAAATGGCGCAAATATGGAAGCCGCATAATTTCACCACTGTGAAAAAGAAGAAGAAAAAGACGAAAAAGAAGAAGAAGAAGAAGAAGAAGTACATTAAACGTATTCAACACTTCATTCTAAGTACAATGACATCTTCAACCCCTCCCACACAGCAGCTGTCTGCTATTAGGTTATTTTTAGTTCTCACTGACTGATTATAACTGCAAATCTTTTCTGTAATTGTTATGTACAGGGGGCTACATGTCGACCTCAGGAACATAATTGAACCAGATTAACATAACTCAGAAACATAATCGAACCAGATTAACATAACTCAGAAACATAATCGAACCAGATAAACATACCTCAGGAACATTGAACCATATTAACATACTTCAGCAAAATAGAACCAGATTAACATACATCAGGAACATAGAACCAGATTAACATACCTCAGGAACATTGAAAGTTGTTGTTTGTCTCAAGCCTCTTGGGCTGAGCTCTTCTTTTTTCCCGAATTTGCTCTGGTAGAGACTTGTACTGACTCTGCTTATGTATCTGTGGCATTTACCTTCCTGGCTGTAGTACTATGCAAAATGTGTCCGCATGCTCACCGCTACAGAGATTGCAGCGCCAATCCCCCCTTCGTCGACCAGTCTGTTTCCGTGTATAAGACGTAGTCATGGGGTAGAAAGAGGAAAGGGTTGTTGGTCAGTATATTGTGCCCGACCCTGACGGAAGGTGGGGAGTCTTGGTCAGTATTTTGTGCCTGACCCTGACGGGAGGTGGGTATTTTGGTGAGTATTTTGTGCCTGACCCTGACGGGAGGTGGGGAGTCCTGGTCAGTATGTTATTGCTGACCCTGACGGGAGGTGGGGAGTCTTGGTCATTATGTTATGGCTGACCCTGACGGGAGGTGGGGAGTATTGGTCAGTATGTTATGGCTGACCCTGACGGGAGGTGGGGAGTCTTGGTCAGTATGTTATGGCTGACCCTGACGGGAGGTGGGGAGTCTTGGTCAGTATGTTATGGCTGACCCTGGTGGGAGGTGGGGGGTCTTGGTCAGTATGTTATGGCTGGCCCTGGCGAGAGGTGGGGGGTCTTGGTCAGTATGTTATGGCTGGCCCTGACGGGAGGTGGGGGATCTTGGTCAGTATGTTATGGCTGGCCCTGGCGGGAGATGGGGAGTCTTGGTCAGTATGTTATGGCTGACCCTGACGGGAGGTGGGGATCTTGGCCAGTATGTTTTGGCTAGCCCTGATGGGAGGTGGGGATCTTGGTCAGTATTTTATGACTGACTCTGACGGGAGGTGGAGATCTGGCTCAGTAAGTTATGGTTGACCCTGACGGGAGGTGGAGATCGTGGTCCGTATGCTGTGCCTAACCCTGACGGAAGGTCGGGAGTCTTGGTCAGTATGTTGTATCTGACCCTGAGGTGAGGTGGGAGTCATGGTCAGTATGTTATGGCTGACCCTGGCGAGAGGTGGGGGGTCTTGGTCAGTATGTTATGGCTGGCCCTGACGGGAGATGGGGATCTTGGCCAGTATTTTATGACTGGCCCTGACGGGAGGTGGGGATCTTGGTCAATAAGTTATGGCTGACCCTGACGGGAGGTGGGGAGTCTTGGTCAGTATGTTATGGCTGACCCTGGTGGGAGGTGGGGGGTCTTGGTCAGTATGTTATGGCTGGCCCTGGCGAGAGGTGGGGGGTCTTGGTCAGTATGTTATGGCTGGCCCTGACGGGAGGTGGGGGATCTTGGTCAGTATGTTATGGCTGGCCCTGGCGGGAGATGGGGAGTCTTGGTCAGTATGTTATGGCTGACCCTGACGGGAGGTGGGGATCTTGGCCAGTATGTTTTGGCTAGCCCTGATGGGAGGTGGGGATCTTGGTCAGTATTTTATGACTGACTCTGACGGGAGGTGGAGATCTGGCTCAGTAAGTTATGGTTGACCCTGACGGGAGGTGGAGATCGTGGTCCGTATGCTGTGCCTAACCCTGACGGAAGGTCGGGAGTCTTGGTCAGTATGTTGTATCTGACCCTGAGGTGAGGTGGGAGTCTTGGTCAGTATGTTGTATCTGACCCAAGCGTGAGATGAGGATCATAGTCAGTACGCTGTAACTGTCTTTAGCGTGAGGTTGGGCTCCAGGCCACCGTGCTGTACCTGATCCTGACATGAGACTTACTCTAACGCGAATAATTTACCACTTGGAAGACAAAAGGATCAGTAGTATTTATCAACGTAACTTCTTCTTCTTCTTCTTTGCGTTCAGGATCTTCTGGTCATGCAATATCTGCAAGCGAGTCGCCATGATGAAGTATGTAGTCTACACCAGGTCGGAGCGGCTGCCCCGCAGCTTTTGTCTCAGCTCCGCACCCTCTGGTCAGGTCTGGCATCTCATTTCCCTATAGATTGGGCATTCCTGTAGAATATGCTCAGGGTTCTGGCATCCTGTTCCACATGGGCACATCAACGTAACTTATTATAATAATAACAATAACTCAACGATACTGACGGAAGTCAATCAAAAACTAATATATTTTGAAAATCATTGTTTAAGTCAATTTAACAGTCTTTTGTTTAAAATATACTTTGTTAAAGTGTGTGGATTTTTTAAAAAAAAATGTCCCCTTACAACAAAAA
Organism: Ariolimax columbianus; assembly: GCA_036924085.1. Classification (NCBI taxonomy): domain Eukaryota; kingdom Metazoa; phylum Mollusca; class Gastropoda; order Stylommatophora; family Arionidae; genus Ariolimax; species Ariolimax columbianus. The sequence goes on along the minus strand of JAVGWX010000005.1, from coordinate 99,106,923 downwards.
CTGTCAGGCTTGTGTGATGTTTCTCGGGTGGGGGCACCATAGAGCTGGCTGTGTATAGCAACAGTATACAATTAATATGAATGCTTGATTCTTCTAAAATTAGTCACATTAGTACGTAGTTATTATATTTACATATCACTCACATTGCTGCACAATTCATAGACTTTTTTTAAAAAATGTACTAAATATTATGCATAACATATCCAGTGTATAAAAAATTCCATTCTGAAACGAGAAATCAATTGTACATCTTCGATAATGTTTGTCTTTTTCAAAGTAAAACTGAAAAATTCAAAGCTTTATATCATAGAACTACGAAATGAAGAAAAAATCCCACCAGCTAGATTCGAACCAGATATCTTAGAATTTAAAAATGTTCCGCGGCGTAAATATGTGTATGGATTTTAGTATATTCTGAGGACCACGTGGTACTGTGACCGACGTGCAGTAGAAACGGCCATAATTATGTTATTGATTTTCAAATGAACCTATTAATAGCTTGAGAATAATGACGAAAGCCAATAATCAGTTACTGACCAGATATGGGCAGCAGACGTCAGATGCCGACCACTTGGTGTCCACTTCGAGAATCATCGTGACTTACACATTCGTCATTATCTTTATTCTGTCTGTGTCACTCCAGTGAGAGCATGAACCCCCACTGTCATAAAATGTGTATGTTTTATTGTAGAGGTGGCTTCTGTGGCTCTTCATTGTGCATAAGGAAGCTTCCAGTCCGATGCACAACCCTACTAAATAGTCCTTAGTGGTGTGAACAACTGGGTTAGAGTGTCTGAGAAGCAGTGAACAGAGCTTTATATCCTCACGGCAAGTGTACCTGGTTCAATCCACGCTTCAGTCTTACCAGTTTTAAAAGCGTACCTGGCCTGCCATTAGGCAAGAAGTGAACTGATTATAATGGTCCCTGGACATTATGCAATGAACTCATTAACAATTCATCCCTGAACACAGTGTCTGCTATGGTAAACACCTTTAGCTTTTCATCTAAACAGAGTTGTGGCTCACATGTGATCTGTTCATGTTTTATCTGTGCAGCATTCGACTGGAGCACGTAGACTGTGAGATGAGAGCGTGGGCCAGGCATCAGTACCAGACCTGCGCCAGGGGAGTCACCGGTTTGAGAACAGAGTTGGGGTGTGAGCTCATTCCCAAGGAGTGCACGAACGTGAGTTGTTATTGCTGATGTTGTTTTTGTGTGTGTGTGGTTGTTGTTGTTGTTTTTGTTGCTGTTGGTAGTGGTGGTGTTATTTTTGGCTTTTGCGTTGTTGTTTTTGTTGTTATTGGTGGTAGTGTTGTTTTTGTTGTTGTTTGTGGCGGCGGTATTGTTTGCTTTTTCTATTGTTCTTGAGGGTGGTGTTGTTTTTTCTGTTGTTGCAGCTGGTGGTGTTGTTTCTGTTGGTGGTATTGTTGCCATTGTATTTTTGTATGGTGGTGATGATGTTGTTTAAAGCTACTCGTCCTTGGTTGTTCATTCCTTACGATATTTCTCTATTAGCGACTTACATTGTCTCTTCTCACTACTGGAGCAAACATGAAAATATGCCTATTCCTTCCTCGCTGTAGTACAATTTGTATTAACAATTAATATTAATTAGACAGTAGTTAAATTAATATTGTAATAATAATAGTTTCCCATCACAAGCGAAGATGAGATGGCGACCAGCGTTAAACATGTTTATTCAGAAGTGACCGCAAATGAATGTACAGTCCGATCTGAGCTTGACAAGCTCTACCGCACTTAGACAAAGTTGGTAATTTGGCTGTCCTGCATTCTGATCTTTCGTGTAGCTCACTTTTGTTCTGCACCCCGGTAATGATTATTTTCTTAGAGATCCAAAAATCGTGTATGATGGCAGTACACCAGGCTGAGCAGTTCAGGGCAAGCAACTCCCAAGAGATGACATCAATGAAGAAACTGTTCATAGAAACTATCAGAGAGTTGTAGTATCGTCTCTTCTGTCCCATCGACGAAAGCTTGCATGTTCTGAGCTTAGCATACAACAGCTTCTTAGGAAGGCGTTTATCTGGCATGCGAGCACCACGCACAGTCCATCTTATCTAGACTCTCTGCAGCAGCGTAGGGATGCCCGAGAGACTCGTCCTGTTGAGGACTACAGAATTAGACACTCTGCCAGCCGATCCTTAGCAGCCTGCGGATGCAGCTCACAGTGGAAAAGGTTTAATTTCCTGACATGCCTGCTACAGAATATCCATTTGTTTCCTGCACATGGAAGGATGGTTATCACCACAGCACGATACGCCTCTTGATGTTGGTAACAACGCTCATTCCTTGCCGGCTCCAAACTTATTCTCGTAATCTTTCAAAACCAGCACTTGCTTTGTCAATTCTATTATGAACATTAGAGAGTATATATATTCTCTTCTCTGGTGTGGGCACTGCCAAGAAAGGTAAAGCTATCAACTTCTTGTAGGAGTTGGCGCTGTACATTGATGTTTAGTTCGTGGTAGGGCTTTCCGAAAGCTAGTAGAAACAGTGTTTCCGTTCTCTTGGTTTTGATGGTAAGATCAATGTTAGTGAACGCAGCTGAAAACGCATCCATGGTGGTCTGGATTTCATGTTCTTAGCACGTGTTAATGGCGCAGTCATCAGCAAAAAGGAGATCTGAAACTTTTGAGAACCTTGGACGCGTCAGATTGACCAGCTGCCCATCCATCCTGTATCTGATATTCACGCCACTGTCACGGACATGTTTAGCATAAGAAAGGATGGCACCAAATGCCATGCCAAAAAAAGGTTTGGACTAGCACACAGTTTGACTTCATCTATGACTGGGAAGACCACAGACAGTACATCATCATTCAGTACTCGAGCTGACACACCATCATAAAGCTGGCGGACAACTGTGATGAATTTTCCGAGGCAACAACATTTTGCCATGTTTTTCCAGAGTCCTGTATGTTGACAGTGTCAAAGGTTTTTGTCTGGTCAACAAAAGGTCTTATACAAATCACGATGCTGTTCTATCCGTAATAAATAACAATGGTTTTTTCATGATGAAGTTGCTATCCTCATGCACAACCCTCTCTAGTTCCATTTTACGACATGCTAGCAAGGTTTCATGGGATCTGTACTTTTTAACTCACGTACGACTCATTTTTCGTCAGGACGTGTTGTCTGTTATTGATTACGGACTGGGCATCCTTACACTATCAAGAACAGTGGGAAAGGTTAGACCGCATCCAGAATGAAGGTATGCGTCTGGTTCTTGGCTGCACTAGAGATACCCCGATTGTGATGGTGCGGTACATGTTGGGATTGTTATCGGTGACATCCAGACATAAACTTGCAAAGCCTACATGCAGTTTCAGCCTGTTGAGTAGCATGCGGGCGTAAACTTTGCCTACAACGCCCAGGAGCGAGATCCCTCTAAAATTACTTCAGTCCCCGCGGGGACCTTTGTTTTTTGAAAATAGTCACAATGATAGCGCCCCGCATATCTTGGGGAACTGTACCAGCAGAAGTATAGGAGATAAAACATTGCCTGAGTCAGTGCTGATTTCCTAAACTTGATGGCTTCGGGTGAGAAGCTTGTACTTTGCCGTTTGAGAGGTAGTCGATAGCCTCGCAAAGCTCCTTCAGAGTAGGCGGTATGCCAAGTATCTCCATAGTGGATAGGACCTGTAACCGGCATAAGGCCTAGTCAGATACCACCATTTCCCGCAAGTAGAGCTCAGTGTTCCACCCATCCGGCCATCTGCTGGTCACGGTCCATGATTCTCACACCTGTCATAGATTTTACGAAAATAACAATTACTCACCTGGAGGTTTGAAATCCTCATCCCCTACAAAGTACTCTCCTTGTCACTCCCACACACTTCTCCCAGCGTTCCTTGTGACTCCCACACACTTCTCCCAGCGGTCCTTGTGACTCCCATACACTTCTCCCAGCGGTCCTTGTGACTCCAACACACTTCTCCCAGCGGTCCTTGTGACTCCCACACACTTCTACCAGCGGTCCTTGTGACTCCCACACACTTCTCCCAGCGGTCCTTGTGACTCCCATACACTTCTCCCAGCGGTCCTTGTGACTCCCATACACTTCTCCCAGCGATCCTTGTGACGCCCACACACTTCTCCCAGTGGTCATTGTGACTCCCACACACTTCTCTCAGCTATCCTTGTGACTCCCACACACTTCTCCCAGCTATCCTTGTGACTCCCACACACTTCTCCCAGCGGTCCTTGTGACTCCCACACACTTCTCCCAGTGGTCCTTGTGATTCCCACACACTTCTCCCAGCTATCCTTGTGACTCCCACACACTTCTCCCAGTGGTCCTTGTGACTCCCACACACTTCTCCCAGCTATCCTTGTGACTCCCACACACTTCTCCCAGCGGTCCTTGTGACTAAACACACTTCTCCCAGCGATCCTTGTGACTCCCACACACTTCTCCCAGTGGTCCTTGTGACTCCCACACACTTATATAAATATTCAAGCATGTGCATGGCGGTCCGCTTTACCTCCTTGCCGAAGGACAACATCCACGCTTCATCTGTTTACGTGAACAAAAATCAATGGCGGATACTTTGTGAACACACCTCGTAAATAGATATATATGTATATATATTTATATATATATATATATATATATATATTTATATATATATATTTATATATATATATATATATATATATATATATATATATATATATATATATAAATATATATTGTGTGTGTTTATGTATTTATGTATGTATGTATATATATATATATAAAAATACGTGTATATAGAAAAAGAGGAGGGAAAAAATTGGAACAAGACAGAGGAAAAGAGAGGAACGTACAGGGAGCCTGTGAAAAGGAACAGCATGTATAAAGTTGAAGACATCCCATAAGAGAGTTAAACGACTCAACCCGATGTCGAACATCACTGGAGCAAGAGACACTGCCATTGATTCTAAAATCAACCTTCCTCTGATGTTAAGGACCATTGAAGTGGTTGTCGAGACAGAGTTTTTGTAATATCATTGAGATGATGATGGACGAGAGCGTGGAGTTCAAGCAGCGTGTTACTTTATTCTGATTGTAAAACATATGTTTAATTGCGCAGTGAACAAACGTGTAGCATGTACAATTTCCGTTTTTGTGAATTAAAATTGCATGTATGCTAAACGACTCTATGTTGCAAAAATCTCTGTAGCAATTGTTCGCATGATTCTCTTTTCTGAGCCACAGAATAGTACAATTATATGGCATGATTGAGAACATCCTTCAATGTGGCCAGAAGAGATAAGATGAGAAGATATTACATTAGAAATAATGTGAGCATCATTTCTTGTGCCGAATACGTAGTGAGAAAAAAAGAAATAAATGACCTGGCCATCTCACGAGAATAGAAGAGCGTCAAAAGTGAAAAATAGATCTGGTCGTAGAACACGAGGACAACTACGTGGTAGATGGGCGGAAAATATAACATTCATCCTGCAACAATACTCACACTAACTAACGCAGCACACTTCATCCAAGAACGGAAACAGCTCGCCGCAACACGTACCTCCATTAGACGTCTAATCTGTCCATATTATGTAAGCATTCTCCATAGGAACTGTTGCTACAAATGATTTCGCTGTTTATGCATTGTCCTTGGTGCCATCCAGAAAGTTATGTCGGTTCAACAGAAAAAAAAATATTCTCGAGTTGATAATGTGGCTTCTTACTTGCAGGAAAGAATTCTAAAACAATATGATGTAGTTGTTGGCTCCCCATGTACAAATTCTATTTAGGCATGATGTTTAATTCATGCTTGGAAAGTTACAGTCATTCCCCATACCACTCTCTTACCACTAAATGACATGATAACGTTATAGGACTTTCTTTATTACTAACATTACCGGTGCCTTGTTTGTTAGTTTGGAGTTTGCGGGAGGGTAGTTTTTGTACATTTTTCTGAAAGGTAGTTTTATCTGGTTCTATTATTTTTTTAATTTGTGTTTATGTGTTTTATATTGGCGCCAAATTTGGCTCTTTTACTTTGTGCTTGCAAACGGATCGACGAATATCCATTGTTTTACATATAGATGTCAACGGCGAGTGCCAAATCCCTGCATGCATCAATCTAAAGTAAAATTGGCTGGAATATCCAGTATTGCAATTATCATGATATATATAAATATATATATAGAGAGAGAGAGAGAGAGAGAGCTGTGAATATGTGTGTGTGTGTGTGTGTGTTTTGGTGTGTGTATATGTGTTCAAATTAAACCGAAACTTTTTGTTCTAGTTCTATCTGATGGGTTATAGCGTGCTGGAACTACTCTCATTAGTTAGGGTCACGTGTATGCTATTACTGCTAGGGGGGCCACTTGCCATAGGCCAGTCACGTGACAGGGACATACAAATGACGGACAATACTGTTAGTGCTTGCATGAAACAGTGTGTTGGGATGAAGTTTCTTGTGAAAGAAGGGGGGAAACCTGCGGACATTGACAGAAGACTGCAATCACAATACGATTAAAAAAACACTCAGCTGTAGTAGGACATTTGAACTGTGTAAGCGTTTAAGAGAAGGGCATACATCCGTGAGTGATGATCCCGCCGTGGTGGCTCTCAATCCACCACAATAATTCCCGTGAAGATCCAGATTGTGGAACGCATTTTCCTGGAAAATCAATGCATAACCTGTCGCGGAATTGCACAAGAGGCAAGTCCTGTTCTGGGTACGGTGAACACTATTATTTATGAACATTTGCATTTTTGGAAGATTAGTGCACGTTGGATTGGATCACAAAGGGCGTTCTGCTTTTGCAAGTCAACACTCGACCTCATACGGCCTACCGCACTATGCACCATCTGCAATAACTCGGCTGGGAGGTATTGTCACATCTACCCAGACTTCGCCCCAAGTTATTTCCACATTTTTGGACCTCTAAAAGAATTCCCGGAAGGTCAGCATTTCAGCACTGATTACGAAGTGAAACAGGTTGTCCTGGATTGATTCAGACATACTGAGAAATCTTTCTATGCTGAAGCTTTTCAAAACATTACTTAAACCCTGGGATAGGTGCATAAACGTTGCAGAAGATCATTTTTTTTTTAAATTAATGGAATCTTGAATACTTCCACACAAAAAATTGTTCTTTACAAAAATAAAGTCCCTGTTATATATATATATATATATATATATATATATATATATATATATATATATATATATATATATATATATATATATACACACACACACACCCGCATAAACTAATATACTAGGGTATGGGAAATCTTCGAGTAACTTCAATTTTATTAATAACATTTTTATAAGAGTGCGAACTATACATTTTTTGTGTCTAGTTTTTCGACGGTATATTTCTCGTGGCTGGCAGCACACTTTGTTTACCTGTTCACTAGCTTGTCGTTGCCATCTACAAAAAAGTCTATTGAAGTGACCTTTAACAAGTTTTGCCCCGCCTCCATTACTTTGTTGTCAGCTGTCTTGGTACCCATCTGAGACACATGTTCCTATAAACGAGGTCATCATGGATATTTTGTGCGCAGCGCCGTAATTCATGTTGAAATCTGCATCTATTTCATGAATAGTGACTCGCCTGTTGCCACGGACCAGCTGGTAGATCTGTTGTTTCCCTGTGTCAGTTGCCACGCTTGCTGGTCTCCCATGCCGCGGTCTATCAATGACGTTTAGTCCTCCGTTTTGAAATCTTTCTACCAATCCATACACTCTCCTCTGACTCAACTAACTGTCTCCATATGGAACCCTCATTCTTCTGTAGATTTTAGAAAGTTTCCCATTCTCTGACCACAACAAACGAATAACACATTGTTGCTATTCCACGGTGTATATTGCTCGATCGTCACAATACCTACATGGAGTATTGCTAAAGAGCCATTTTTTGTCCTGGAATAAGATTTTTCTTTGTACATACTCTTTTATGGACCTTCTAATAAAATTGCTATTACTTAAAGGATGTTTTGTGTGTGTATGTGTGTGTGTACGTGTATGTGTGTGTGTATATAATCTACCATTACGTTACTTATTTCCATTGCTTGAGTCCACAATGTAGAGGGCTGCGAAATAAAGGCCGCTTGTACCACGCAGTGTGCAGGTTAGATTTTTATTTTACCTCGAACATTTAAAAAAACATATACTTTGCCGAGGTTTCGAACACGAGACCCCTTAGTCAGAAAACAGGCTTCCAAACCAATGATTCTAAAAATAACCTACCCTATGGGTGGGCAATGAATGCGAGGAAAGAGTTCTTCGTCGTCATCTTTCTTCTCTCTGAGCTCCAACAGGAACATAGGACCACCATTACAGCCGCTCTTCTTGAGGAAACATGCGCTAAAGTATCATGTGTTTTTACAGTAGCGTTTTCTACATCAAATGTCGATACTCATTTTGTTTTTAATTGGAATGCTTTTGTTGAAGAACATAAATACAAAAAAGCAATATATGTTACGTCAAAAAAGATTATCATCGGGAATTATGAACAAAACATAAGAAAATCTCTAACTAATCTAAGCGATAAAAATTCCAACAATTGAAGGAATAATATTCGCATCTAGACACTATTATAGATGTCAACCATAGTTCTCCACTGAGGATTTCATTTACCTGGAGAGTAAACAGAACTCCAACGCATGAAACCACCCCGATACCATTCAATGGGTTGGTCTGACTAAATCCTCTGTGAACGCCTTGTACTGAGTCTGGAAGCGGTGGAGGCTTTCACTGAAAACCAAGCTACCAATGTACATAACCTGCATTGTTGCCATCCGGCTGTACGCTCCCGAAACCTGGACTATTTTGTAGGTCGGTCAGAAGTTCATTGGAGCTTTCCACGGGTGCAAACAGAGGCGAATTCTGACGATGTACTGGTATGAATGAGTCTCAAACGACAAAGCCACTTGACGGATAGGCCTCGAGAGCACACTCACCATGTTAAACCGTCGCCGGTTAGCCCTATTTTGGACATCTAGCCCGTCTTGTCGACGTTATCCCCATCCGTCTACCAGCTCTTAAAGCAGGTCATGGCCATCAAGGATGAAAAATGACCCTCTCCGTCATTGTCTCACCCGCTTGACCTTCCACGTGCCACATGGTTAGGTCACATCAGAAAGACATCATCCTCGTTATATGCGACCTGGGATCGTGCTCATGAGCGGTTGGCGCGACCAGCCCTGTCACCGAAATGGCTATCTACATACCTCCCTGCCTACCTACCAACCTACCTACCTATCTACCTCGAGACTGGTAGGGATATACGGTAAATGGCGTAAAGATATGGTTGCTCAAGCATTGTATTTTTATATTGAAGGTTACCAGCTACATAGACAACTCTTATTAAGCACCATTTACCAGGTGTATAGTAGTATCTTCTTTTTTTTCAATTGTTCACTCCAACCGGAGTAAAAGGCAACAGTTATAATTGGTCTCTATCATTGTGTGCTTTTACATTAGTGGTTTCTGCAGCAATCAGTTTTACACGATGAAGTCGCTAGTCTCATGCACAACTCTCTGTAGTCACCTTCAACCTCGTGTATGTAGGTGCAGTTGGATTGTTGATTCGTATGAACAAAATAAACAAAATTAGAACAAACAAGCAAAGAAACTCCTTAGATATTAATGACTAGATATTTGAAGACGTGCACAATTTTACCTATCTGGGAAGTAACATTGACAAAAACTGAGGAACACATCAAAATGTTAACGCTAAGATTATAACAAAGCCTAATTTATTTTCAACTCTCTTTGCCCAGTATAGAACTTGGCGGCATTTTTCATGTAGATTAAAATTAGGCTGTTTAACATAATGTTAAGTGTGTCCTACTATATGGCTATGAGACCTGGTATGTGACTATGGGTATTACATCCAGACTGCAGACCTTTGTTAACATGTGTCTTCATGGCATGTTCTTGTGACTTGTCCCCAGGTAACGCTAAATACAGATATAGGGGACAGAACACGGCAACAACTAATAGAGCGGGATATTGGGGAGAGAAGGTGGAGATGGATAGGACACAATATCAAAAAGAAGCCATACAACATAACCAGACATGCGCTAGATTGGAACCCACAGGGAAAGAGACAAGTGGGAAGGCCAAGAAACACCTGACGGCGAATGGTCAATTTCTTTCATTGCCAGTAAAGTATCCCGGAATCCAATTAGGGAATATAGTAGTGTGTTGTCGTTTAATGCAATATCTTCTATGAGACTATCTTTAACTTGAATTGCAACAGCCGCTGCAGTTGATTAAATGCAGGATTTCTGTAAAGCAGCCAGCTGTATTGGTGACCTTTTCATCAATGTAGTATTTGGCCAAGAAAGTCTGCATCAGATGCCAAGAATGGTGGGTGCGTGGTCGTGATGGAGCTGCCAAGTTGCCGTTGTCCACAGATCCTGTCGTTTACGATGAACAGTATCACGAAGACGATAGATGACCTCCAGGTAGTACTCTTTGGTAACGGCTTGATTTGATGGGGCGACTCGTCATGCACAACCCCACGGGAGTCAAAGAAAACTGCCAACATGCCTTTGACATTGCGTCATTTCGTGGTGAATGAAAACCCTACGAGTGCTCACCACACTCAGCACCGAAAGGCTGACTGTCAGCAACTGACGCAATCAGCGGGAGGAGGGGGGGGGGTGGGGATTTACGGGTGCGCATTACGCCCCCTATACCTCCCTGCAGAAGGATTAATGTTGGATACTTTTTGAACACACCTCGTATGTTTGTCCGAAGTGCGCTAACTCCAATTCACAACTGAACAGAAAAGAAACTCTTGGCAACTGGATCGACAGAAGTATGTCAATAGTGGGGATTGATCCCAGCCTTTGTGCTGTGGAGAAACTAGCGCTCGACCACTCTCCTCAGCCGATCCAGGAGTGTATCAATCACAAAAACTACAGGGTCAAATGACTTTATTCCCATTGCTGGAATTGTCTAGGGTTTTTTAGGTTGAGGACTACAGGTCGCTTCGTCACTGTTGTCGCCACGTCGTGTGCTGACTATGTTTTTCTATTTCACTCTCAATAGAAAAGCAACTTATACCTTACGTGTGATTAGATCCGCTGCCCTCCGTGTTGGCAGGCAGGCATCGTAACCATTCGACCACGCACTCAACACAAAAAAAGACAAAAGCTGAAAGTAGGTTAATTGGAATGTGTCCTAGAACTTTGAAGCAACAAAAGACTGGTTCACAATCATATCGGTGTTTGAATATACATATTTGATCAACATTATCCCAAAGTCGCACATCGTTTTAATTAAAGCTCCGAAAGTGATGGCAGTTTTACTTTAGATATGGGTTTTTTTCTGTCACCCTGAACCATTGTGGAGTTTATTCACACTGCTGGAGTCGTTGATGCGCTTCAGAATACTGAGAAAAATGGTCGCTTGTCTCTGCAGTCACTACGTAGCGTGCAGGTGTTCATTTTAGAAGGAAAAAACGTAGCCTTTAACTGAGTTTTCAACCTGTGCCAAATTGGCCAATTGACCAAGCAGTTCAGTCATTCACTTTTCGCCTAGAACAGTGTACTGGCTCATAATTATGAAACCCGTAGCTCCAATTAGCAGATCATGGGTTCAACACTACAAGCACATTGTTTCAGTATTTCGGAGACCATTCGGTCACGTGATACATGTCCGGTAGTATGGTGCGTTCTGCAAGCTGAATGATATCACAATGTGTCAACTTATCAACACACTCAGTTCCGAAATAAGGCAACTTTTATTTAACTAGAGAAGAGCAAGTCGGCATGTTCAAACCTAGAACTGGACATAATAGACTCAAGGGTCAACAAAATGAATATTGGGACAGATGACAAGTGTCCATCTGGAGAGCATAAACACACACACAAACATACATACACACACAGACAGACACACACACACAGACAAACAGCCAGTCAGACAGACACACACACATATTAGGGAGCTTCAAATGAAAACCTTAAAAGTGGGATAGAAATTAGAAAAACCATGCCTATGCATTGTAACTTGTGAAAGTGGTTGCTAAGGATGCCAAGAGTGTCCTGCATGTGCCATCAATATGCAGACAAAGACACGACACACAATGTTAGATGTCCTCCCCCTTCCGCTGCCTTGTGGGATACCTGTTTACAGGAAAGGCTTCGGGAGTAAACCCTGAGGAAAAATATGCATTCTGTCCTCTCTCCAGTCGTCCCGATAAATAGCGTGCCACTGTTCCATGGTAGCTCAGGGCCAACGAGTGTGGTTGACAAAAGGCGCAGTTCCTTCCTCACTTTAATCCAAATCACAGCGCAAGTCCCCCATTTCAGCGGACACAGTAAGAGAAAAGACTGTCCACGTGGCTGAACAAAGATAGTGGTCTTCATCACTTGTGATGGACGAACGTCATCATATTTAATAAAACAGAGTGAGAAAATAAAGCATATTCGCTTAAGATGCAAATCTACTGTATTATGGAATGAAGTGTGAAAATAATATTTTTTTAAACAGCATATTACGAATATACCTGCAGTTCAGTTCAGTTCAGGTGCCATCTCCGCATCGAAGGTCGGCTGCAATAGATCTCCGGTGCACTCTATCTCTTGCTGTAATTGTGAAATCTGAAAAGCTTTTTCCAGTCCATCACCTGATGTTATCCACTCACTTAAACCCACCTAACGTTAAGTTAAAGCGGTGTCTGCCTCTTGAACGACTGCCTTCCACCCTACCCTCCAGTATGGTCTTCAACAAGGAGGTATGTCTTGTTATATAACCAAAATAACGTAATTGTCTAACCCTGATTTCAGTCATTAATTATCTTTTCACCCCCAACTTTTTCATTACCTCCAAATTTGTTTTCGTCTCTTTCCAAGATGTTCGACCCAATCTTTTAAATATCCGCATTTCGAAGGCTTCAGTGATCTTTTCCAACTTATTATTCATTGTCCTTGTTTCTGCGCCATAAAGTATTGACGAGTATACATAACACCTGATAATTCTCATTTCCAAATCCTGATTTATCTGTTTGGATGTCAGTATGTGTCGCATGTTGTCGAATACCATCTTGGCCATACCTATTCTCTCTTTTTCACTGCTGCCTTCTTCCGTTATTATATGACCTAGATAGAGGAAACTATGTAGCTGTCCAAGTAGTTGATCTTTTATTATTATCTGCATACATGGTTCCTTGCCACTTTTCCCAATTATCATAGTCTTTGTTTTTTTTTTTTTATGCTTATGCCTAATCCAACCTCATGCCCTATTGTGTATATTGTTGTCACTAGCTTCTATATTAATTCTTGCTCACTTTTTGCCATCAAAACAGTATCATCCGCAAATCTTAGATTGTTCATTGTCACTCCTCCAATGACAAACCCTGGCATACCTACTAAGTGTTTGAATATTTGTTCCGCGTAGATATTAAAAAGACAAGGGGGTAATACACATCTCTGTCTCTCTCCTCTTTTTGGGGGATCAAGATGCCGAGCAGCGCTGACTCCTATCGTCAGGGCCAGCGAACCACATCTGCCAAGACTCTTCTACACCTCCACGCGGTGATCCTGGATAACAGGCTGCAGTAGGGCAGACTGGCTAAGGAGAAGGGATCGAAGAGGGAATGCTAACCCGGTACTAAAAAAATGCTTGCTGAAGTCGGATGTGTTGGGCCGAAAGGTGCAAATATCGCAGTCAGGCTGTAAATTACGACACAACGCATTCAGTTCTCTGGACTACATTCTGCTACTTAAGCCCTTTCAGGGTTTGGTAGCGGGAGATTGAGAACGAACGAAGCCAAGCCAAGCCACTCCTCTTTTTACATCTATACTTGGAGAGCATAACTTTCCTGACTTTACTGTAGCTGTTTGTTCCCAGTACGGATTATGGAGCAGTCTTATGTCTTTACCATCTAGATCTATTTCTTGGAGACATTTAATTATTTGTTCATGTTGGACTGTCAAAAGCCTTCTGGAAGTCTATAAAAAAAAAGCAAATATAAATGTCATGATATATTTCTATATATTTCCTGTCAAAGTTCGCAAACAGACAATTGCTTCCGTTGTTCCATTAAACTTTCGAAAACCAAATACCTAGAGCTTGCAATATTAATTCCAAACTTTCAAAGCACAAGAGGAGTAGCGCACCAGGCATTACCTTAACTGGATTCTGTCTTCTAAGAACGGATTGTGTCATTATTTCCGGGTAAACTTTTATCTATCACTGTCACAACATGGAGGACAATGAGTGTTGTCGTCTCGACGAGCAGCACAGCCGACAAGCTGATGGCGCTGTAAGTTTTCAGTTCACAATTTGGATTTACATTCATATTTAAAATAGATACCCTTTTATCACCGGGCCCTAAATGGGAGCAAATAATAGTAAATATGTAACCTGCCATGCATATCTGGATATCATAAGACGCGACAACAGACTTACAGAGGATTGGGCAACGCGACGGGCTAGTTAGTTATTTTATTATTGACTTATCTTATAGTTATACTATTATAGAAACTATAATAAACTACAAGAAATAGTATAGAAAACATCTACACCGTATGGTAGATAAGATTATTATGTTGTGTTAATAATAGATAGGAACGTGTGTTGCCCCTTTAAGTTGTAGGAGCAGTTTTATTTCGCGAGGCGGCGAGTTATATTAGAGTTCAGTACCGGTATTGGTTTCAATTTGTTTAGATCTGTTACTATTATTATTAATTATTAATTGCGACAATCACAATGGTGTCACTGATAGTGCGTGACAACTCTCACATGTATATGTATGAGTGTATTATACACTGTATATAACACTTGTCTGTCATAAGTGTCAGTAATTACTTACTGTTGTCAAGCATCAAAGCTTTAATTGTGTCTCATCATCATTGATTAAAATTTGTCAGCTCCTGTAAAATGACCTACTAAGATCAGTACTCTGTCAACTATGACATGTCAGCAGTTTAAACCCAGAAGAGTCGTAGTACGGTGGGTCCAATCCCACATTCGTGTCAAAGAGGAAGTAGACAGACTGGTGAAAGAAGGTGAAAGGTTACCACAACCAGATTCAAATGTGATTTATGAAGAGTCCAAAAGGTTTATTAGGGTCGGATACATGTGAAAATGGAAAACACAGTATACTGGCTACACAAGAAATGATGCTAATTACCAGTTGAACAGAAGATAACTGGTAGTGGTCTTAAGACTCCACACAGGCCACAACAGACTGAGGTACCATTTATTCAATAAACTGAAGATAGGTGTTACTGACAAATGCACCAGTGGTACTGGGAAAATTACCCCTGAATATATGCTGCAAAATTTTTGGGCATACAAGGACTAGGGAAAGCACATGTGACCATCACCAGTGCCAACACTAGACTAGCTCAATGGCAGTGTCGACAACCTCAGAATGATCGCTGCTTTCTTTTAACAGATTCAAGTTGACATCTGACAGTTTACGAAGAAGAAGCTTCCTGTAGTGCACATATTTTCAACAAATATCCGGCAAGTCCTGTCTTGTCTTGTGCCAACAGCTCCAGCTCATCGTTGATAGACTACCTTCTTCTGTCTCAATGGTTAAGTTATATTTGTCCTTCTAATTCACTTTTTAAATGTTTCTTATCTCCACAGCTTTCTTATCTTCTTTTATTATGTCTCTCTCGAACTTTCTTGTCTGTGTTTGTCTTGGTCTTCTCTATTTCTTTTACCCTGAGGATTCCAGAACAGACTGCCATATGATGCAATCACATAGTTTTTTTAATCTATGTCCTAGCCAACGTGCGTACCTTCTCTTTACTTAATGTTCAACTGTTATCTGTCTGATCTAGTCATATTGGAGATTGATGAAGATACAGAGATCTCATTTACAAGCTGTACACGTAAAAGAACCATTGGCATTTGAAAATCGATAAGAGTAGACCGTTAGCCACTGCCCTGGCAAAATTTCTAAATATTGATGAAATTCTTACCCAATACACATTCTATCTTACCCCAGACTTAGTAAGCCACAGGAAGTTGAACATTGCAAAATAAAAAATATACTATGGATAGCCTTCAGCTGCCTGGCAGCAGGCATAAACTGCCTGTTTGAATACCAGGATTCCAAGTACATGAAACCTAGGCTTGATGTTGAGTTGCAAAATGTATTTGATGTTTTGGTTCTCTTTCAGATTCTGGGCAAGAGACTTAAAAAGGTGACTCACAACCATCAGGGCAAAGGACAAGGAAACAAACTGTAAGTACCTGAAAGTAAAATCCTTGATCACATTTCATATTTTGATCACGCCCCTAATGGGGGAAATAAGTAATCCAATGTGATATATGTGGATCTTGTTGTAATCACTGGGAAAACCAGTTTTCTTACTCTTGTATTCCTGTATAATTTAGGGATTATTGTTACTACAGCTTTCTTCATACCAAGAAGGCTATTCAACACTCAACAGGTTGTTGGACTGTGTAAACAATGGTATGCAGAATGTCATTAGAGTTTAAACAAAAACTGTTAAATGCCTCATATGATAGCTCTCAGTGTGGCAGTTGTCCTATTCTCATTTCTGTCACAATCATAACCATCCCAGAAACCAATCAGGCAGTATGTATACTCACAGAGACAAGTAGGGGGTAGTGTTATGTGGGAATACATGCAAACCTAGAACATAGGCTATGACCAACAGATCTTCATGAGGGACAGATAACAACACAGATTAGACCAGTGTTTCTCAAACATTTT
Source organism: Ariolimax columbianus (assembly GCA_036924085.1). Lineage (NCBI taxonomy): Eukaryota > Metazoa > Mollusca > Gastropoda > Stylommatophora > Arionidae > Ariolimax > Ariolimax columbianus. Next base: position 99,090,233 of record JAVGWX010000005.1, on the reverse strand, counting down.
TAGCTTGTTGTTTTGGTGTTTGGAATATTATGATACACCTGTATAGTATTTGGTAGCACTGTGCTAGAGATGTTCTTCTGAACCTTCTGTGAAGGTCAACTAGATGAATCGTAGTTCAAGAAATGCAGCGAACACTAGCGAAGGGTATATAAACCAGTCAAAACTCAAAACAATGAGTTATTGACTACTGGTGATCCATTTGCTCTTCTCTGTCTCTGTAGTTCTTTGTTTATTAAGTCTTAACTATTTGCAACCATAATTTGTATTTTTGATTAAAATTGTAGTTAAACGTCAAAGGTTAAGCACCTAAAGTGAAGATCCTCATTGTGAAAATACAACCAGCAATTCTCCTGGATCAAGTAATAATCAAGGTACTTTCCCAGACCAATTCAACATATAGTGCAATGTGCAGGTATCATGACTGTTATTTAAATTATGGATTATGAACACTATAGAAAAATCATCCACTTTCTGAATGTATTGTATGATGATAAAATGAGCAATGATGAAAGGTAGGTTCCAAGCACAAACTGAAGAGATACTTTAACACTAAAGGGTCATTTAATAGGTTAAGACACAGCTTATGTCAATTGTTTGCAAATTCACCAGAAAATGTTGGATCAAGTATGCATATTAAACAGGAGTGCATATTTATTATATGCAAGATTTTTACTGTAACACTGACAACAAGGATTAACACCTGTGACTCCTGTCTACAGCAGCAAATTAGTCTTGTATTTTAACATATTATTGTAATATATATTTTAGGGCTCCAGAACTTAATGCTTCACCAAATGGTATGTCTATATCGGGTAGCAGTAGAACAACACACAGTAAACCTCAGTTTCAAATCCTTCGTCGAGGTGACAAATATCAAAGCAACACACCTGAAAAGCATACCAAGACTTCAGAGTGAGTTTGAAGAATTATGCCATTTCATATAATATATTTTTGTGTAACACCAGTCAAACATGTCATATATGTGTGTGTGTAACTGCAGTCAAACATTTCATATATTTGTGTGTAACTGCAGTCAAACATGTCATATATTTGTGTGTATCTGCAGTCAAACATGCCAAATATGTGTGTAACTGCAGTCAAACATGTCATATGTTTGTGTTTAACTGCAGTCAAACATGTCATATATTTATGTGTAACTGCAGTCAAACATGTCATATATCTGTGTGTAACACCAATCAAACATCATATATTTGTATGTAACACCAATCAAACATGTCATATATTTGTGTGTAACACCAGTAAAACAAATCATATATTTGTGTCTGACTGCAGTCAAACTAGGACAGGGGGTGACACGTTTGTTTAAAATATAGGCGCTAGGTACAAATTGTAGGGCTGTGTAGCATACCAGAAGGGTGTGGGTGAATTGTTCTTGAAAATCTGAATTCTGAATATGCAAATCTAAGTAATACTTACATATCCACTGTTTCTTACTTGTGCTATTCCTTAAGGAAGTTGTTCACAAACTTTTTAAGTCCACTGCACCCTTAGTGTACCAGAATTTTTCCATGGCACATCAAGTCAGAAAATAGGCTTACTTGACAGTTGCAGTTCGTTTAGGTTGGTTAACATAACAAAATGAATGAAACACGAATTTCAAATTCGCAAACAATTCATGTAATAAGTAAATAAGTACATACCTTGAACGATCATATCAGTGAATAATCGTAATTAATGGGACGGGTGAGCCTGTTGTTCACTGCATATGTTCTTAAATCTTGGAATCAAACTGGACACAGCCACTCTCATTTCTTGTTCCCTGTCGATTTTCACTAGATACTTGCTTTTTATCACAGAGACCATGAAAATCCAGCTTCACACAAATGTGACGTTGCAAATGGAATTAAGATTCGCAAAGCTTTACCTCTTAGCAGCGAATATTCATCTTTTAATGATATCCAAAAACTAATTAGTTCCATGCTGCCATATGTTTTCTTCTGTGATTGCAGGACAGCTCAATAAGATTTTCCTCTTCTACAGAAGTAAATTCATATGCAGATTTGGCACTCAATCGGTCTTGAATCCATGACAACTTGTTGATATTATCTTCTTGAAAGTATTTTTCAAACCAGTTGATAAGCTGTGATAGATGCTCTACGAAAACAGATTTTGTGTTGTGAGAAAAATGAACTTCATCGAGACCACAAACTGGTGCAATAACGGGAAACAATCTTTGCCACCATCTTCATTCATTTTACTTCTCTATAGTTGTAATTTTTTTCTGAAAGCAAAAATCTTCAATTTGAAAGCAAAAATATCAAAATTTATCGCGTTGAACTTTTCAAAGATATCACACAAGTTTGCTATTTTTACCAAAAAATCTGTTTCTACAAAGTATTTTGCATACTCATACTTTTCCTCTTCAAGAAAAATGTATATTTACTGTCGTAATTCAAACGCACGGGACAATATATTGCCACGAGAGAACCATCACCAGCGGCTGTAGTATAACAAAGACATGTATTCTACTCCCATTCCTCCACACAATTATTTTTTAAAACCTAGCCTTCTTCTTCCTTGTTCATCTTCAGACCTCAACTTCAATGATTCTAACGAAGCCAGCAGTCGCCTCAAGGCTTTGTGAGCTTCCGTACAGCTTCTCGTGGAAGGACACTGGCTGTTACCAAATGCTACTTCTTTTGTCGGTATACAGTGGACAGGACTGCAAAATATGTTCTGCCTTCATGGGGGTTGTGCCGCAGGCACAAAGGTCTGTAGTGCCAATCTTGAACTTGTTGTACAGATGGCATCTAAGTCTGTTGTGACCTATGCGTAGCCAGAGAATTATCACCTGGTCTTGCCTGGAGAGTTGATGGTAGGCATCGCTTTCTATGTGGCCAGGGTGGTCTTCTTTCCATTTTGCACTGTACGTTGCCCTGATAGTTGCTTTTGTCTCATTGTATGTGATTTCTGTATCACTCTGCTGCAGCATTCCTCCCTCTCTGACGAGTCTGTCTGCTTCCTCGTTGCCTGCAATGTTGCAGTGGGCTGGTATCCACTGGACCGCTTTTTTTTAAGCACTGGGACAGGCGTTCGAGCGAGTCTGCCAGAGCACCGAGTTCATTTTTATACTGGTTAAACCTAGCTTTCAATGATCGAGTTTTTATAAAGCTTACCACAATCACCACACATTGCAAGACCAGATTCAGTGGAGGGCTCAGATACTTTGATGTGAATGCTTCTCAGTGAATGATACAATGGGCCCACAGTGAATTCGGAGCATTGCTTCAAATAAGCACCTGCAACATAATGACCGGACATCGAACGACCACCATCAGTACAGACACCACGTACTTTGTCCCCTCCACATTATTTTCAACCTTAAATATGTCCAGGATCTCATATAGATCTTGAGCCTTTGTACTTGCAGTGATATTTTTACAAAAGAGAAGGTCTTCCACCATGTCATTACCATCTATGGACCGTACATAGCAAATCAAATTACTGTCTGTGGCCTCATCCAGCTGCAACTCAAATTCATTCCATTTTATTTTTACAATTAATTGATCATTGAGATCCTCCACCATATGCTGGATTCTGTGACTGATAGTATTGTTAGACAAAGGCACCTTTGACAGCAGTTTCCTCGCAGACTCACTGATCATAATGTTCACCAAATCTACAGCAGCCGGTAGAATTTGTTTTTATGTGATGGTGTGGGACTTTTTACACTTGGCGACTGTACGCAATCTTATATGATGTTAGCTAAGTAATACTTGGTATTGACACATGCTGAGAAAAAGGTGCTTTTTTCTGTTTAAATTCTTATAACTTTCTGGTAAAATAATCGTGAGGTATAACAACCATGTTTCCATGATTGGTTTCTAAGTGGCATTTTAGTTTACTTGTAGCCATGCACTCTGGTGCCAACACTTTTATACACAGTGCAGACTGTGGTCTCTCTTCATCATTGACATGTATTGATGTGAAGCAAATAACTGTCGTCATATTTACATTTGATATTCTTCAAACCAACACCACTAGTTTGTAGTGCCTCCTCTTTATTTTCACGCATACAGTGCTTATTATTAATGCTCAATAAAAACTTGTCCATTTTTAGGAAGATAAGAAACAACAACTTTTAAAAGCTCACTTGACCACAACACAATTCAGTTGGTTTCACTTTCTTCTTCTTCTTCGTACACAGTCAGACAGTAACCATTATTTTTTCGAAAAAAGCGGCGGTCATCCTGAGGCTGTCAACACTGCCATAGAGCTTCTCTTGTGGCTCCACTGGTGATGGCCACATCTGCTCTCTCTGATCCTCGTATGTCGGGCAGTTCTGCAGCAGATGCTCAGCGGTCATTTTCTCGGTACCACACGGGCATTCGTCGGTACCACCTATCTTCAATTTGTTGAATAGGTATGTTCAGTTTCCCATTTGGTCATGTATCTGGCTTTTATAAGCCGTTTTGACTCTTCGTACGTCATACTAGTATCTGTTTGTGGTAGTCTTGCACCTTCTTTTGCCAGTCTGTCTGCCTCCTCATTGCCTTGGATGTTGCAGTGTGATGGGACCCACTGTACCACTACCCTTTTTGGTGCGGACTGCTGGCATAGTTGACAGAGTGCTGCTCTTAAGTCATTAAGCTCAGTGTTTTTCTGGCTTTTTAGCGCTGTGACTACGGCCAGAGCATCTGTAAGCAGGACTATATGGCTTTCATTTTCTTTATGTGTCACCATTTCTTCCACTGCCGCCCTCAGTGCCTCTGCCTCCGCTCTGAAATTGCTTGTGTACTTACCAGTAGCGAATGACAGTGTTATTTTTCTGCCATTTGGTAGGTTCAGGAATGCTCCTGCCCCTCTGTTCTGTGTAGTGTCTGTTACAGAGCCGTCGGTGTATGCATGGGTCCAGTCCATGCTTGGGTAGTTTTTCGATATAAACAGTAGTATCTCTCCTTTCTTTTTCAGTCTGGCAGTTTTTGTTTCCAGGTTTCACTTTCAATAAATGAGAATTGCATAGACAGCTATTTATATAGCAACACCAAGTACCAATAAATTTCAAAAACTAGCTAGAATCAGAACAACTCAGTCACTAGACTCACATTGATGCACTGAACTATTTACCAACTTACTGCGCTGCCCTTATTAAAAAGTTCTGACCAGCCATCTCCACGATTCCTTGCCCGTACCAATACCAAAGACAAAGCGACATCACGTTTTTGATCTCAGAGACTTGCTGACCGTAGAAACATTTTTTGTTGGCTCGGTTTCTGCTTATCTAAAGCGCCAACCCATACTGTCTTTGAATATCTGAGTTTGTTTCGAACACGTGTTCAATTGACACGATCAAAGATTTTAGGAAATCATTTCCCTTTTGTCTGCACTCACTAAATTTCCTTCCTATCAACACATGGATGGTCCGATTCTAAGACCCCGATGACTGTGTCATTTCAATGAAAATATTGGAATGTTTTGCGACACGCCTATAAACCATCCACAGATATCACACACAGATTTGGAACCACTGCCTTTAGAGCTATTCTTTAAAAAAAAACAGGGATGTAAAAAGTGAACAAATGTGGAAACGGATTGGGGGAAATTTAAGTTGGATGTGGTCGACCTCATAGCAACTCACATTCGCGTACAAATCTATCAGGATTAACGAATCATCTTATTTTTGAAATCTTACTATCACATAATTTTTTTGTCTCATTAATTGTAAAAACTTGCATTTTGGGTTGACTTTTAATATTACGATAATAATTGTGCTGGTTTAGATGGTATTTTAGACTTGGGACTGTATTATTATGTGTATAGTTGATGCATATTTACATTTGTACATGTTGTTGTTGAATACCCACAATGAGTAAGATTACTATTTTGTGTGCCCTAAATAGGACGTTAAGTGGCGGGTTGTCGCAGCTTTCCTCACATCCAAAGCGTGCTGATAAAGGTGGACCAGGGTCCTCATGCGGTTGTGTCATGCTTGGCTTTATCTGCATGTTGCTCAATACAGGGATCACATTGATCCCTCACCTTATTACTTAGGCGGCCATGAAAACAGCTTGTTTCCAGGAAGGGCTACGGGAAATCCAAGGTGAAAGTCTTGGCAAGTATGTTTGGCCTGACCATTTGCACATAGTTTTAGTGTTTTACTGATTGCAAGGGGGAACTGAGACACTAATCTAGTCAGGCACAAAATACTGACCAGGATGTCGAGTCAGGGTCAGTACACTGACCAAGACCACAATCTCTCTTCCATGCATGCTTTCCTTGAAAACAGGCTGTTTTCAGGCAGCCTGGCTAACGAGATGTGGATCGATGTGATCCCAATAGTAATGAGCTCCACGCAGATTAAGCCAAGCATAGCACAACCGCCTGAGGACCGCGGTCCACCTTCATCAGCTTGCTCGGCATGTGAGGAAAGCTACCACAACCCGCCACTTAACGTCCTTTTTAGGGCACACAAAAGAGTAATCTTACTCATTGGGGACATTAAACAACAACAACTGATTGCAAGATATTAAGTTAAAACTGTTTGGATTGTATACATACGAGTTCAAAGTTTTGTAATGTACAATATTTAGCAATGCATGTTTAACCAAATTATATTGAGTTTTTTGTATACAAAATGTTGTATAGAACAAAACTAGGTTATCAGTATAGGCAGGTGATAATAACATTTAAGCTTGTGAATTTGATCAAGGTATGGAGTGGACATCCACAATGTGGGAAATTGTGTAAGTATGTATGACACTGGTACCGAAATGTTAGGCGCCAAAGCGTTTCTAGTCGACCAAGCTGTAAATTGGTACATGACAAAGATGAGGCAAAATTTAGGAGCCGCCGCAAAACTGGAATTCATGGTTTGCCCGTCGGCACTTTCAGCAATGAAAGGAACATATATGGAGGTGCTCTAGGTGCAATAAAGTCCATTCTATGAACCTTTTTTCCATCGTTCCAAGCAGGTTGAGACAGGTAACTAGGAAAGGTTGTGCATGGGGTTTGCATGCTTTCCATGTAAACGCGGATACTAACAAAAATGCACTGCAAATACATGGATTCAGAATGTCCTAAAACTAGTTAAGGTAAGCCATATGCAGGGTTGTACCTATACTCCACAATCTGGTGTATAAATGTAAATGATAAAAACAGTATAGAGAAGTACACTGAGGACAATTAGAAGCCCACACACGTTGCTTCTATGAAACTGAGTAGCGGCATTGGTGACAAAGTCAAATATCGTTCCTAAGTTTATGGGTAATTAAATTTTGTGTGAACTTTATTTCATCATCTCAGAACAACCAGTGCTTCGAAGTCATCACAACACAACAAGTCTCTTCAACAGCGAGAAGTAGAGTATGCTAAAGCCAGGCTTAGAATATTTGGTTCACAGCCTCCTCCTGATGATGACAGGGAGAATATAGATGATGAGATAAGTGATACAAGAAAGACTGATGACATCGGTAGACATAGGTGAGGATGTTAGACAAAGTCATAGAGAAGGTTCAAGGTCAGTTATGCTGTGTCTCGTTGATCCCTTTTTCAATCATTTTTTCACCTCTGATCTTTACATGGTGCAACACCAGTCGTGTTTTATTCACCGCAGATCTTTACATGGTGCAACACCAGTCGTGTTTTGTTCACCACAGATCTTAACATGGCTCAACACCAGTCGTGCTTTGTTCATCGCAGATCTTTACATGGCTCAACATCAGTCGTATTTTGTTCATCGCGGATCTTTACATGGCTCAACATCAGTCGTATTTTGTTCATCGCAGATCTTTACATGGCTCAACACCAGTCGTATTTTGTTCATCACAGATCTTTACATGGCTCAACACCAGTCGTATTTTGTTCATCACAGATCTTTACATGGCTCAACACCAGTTGTGTTTTATCCACCTCTGATTTTTTTTATGGCTTAACATCAATTGTGCCATTTTGGTTTTTCGTGGTCGTATATTGTCACTATACTGTGCGCTATTTTTCTGTATGTGCAGACTGTTGTGTTAGTTTAAATCGTGCTTTGGTGTTTTGCTATACTTTATATGAGTGACTAGGGGATGGCGTGGCCTAGTGGTTAAGTGACACGGCTCACAACCAGAAGGTGCTGGGTTCGATCCCCATCACAGCACCGGCCGTTACCCCGGGGAAGCAAACCCTTAGAAAATGCAGGAGGAAGCAGACCCTTACATAAAATGCATGCTGATGTCGGATGCACTGGGCCGACAGACGCAAAATAAAAACGCAGTGCAACGCATCCCGCCTTGGGGATTAGAGAAATAAGGCGAACGCCCACAAAAAAAAAAATATGAGTGACTGTTCAATGCCTGAGGATCCCAGACCCCCTTCATCAACATGCTCAGGATGTGAGGAAAGCTACTGCAATCCCCCATTTAACGTCCTGTTCAGGATGCACAAAATAGTCATCATTCTCATTGTGGGCATTCAACAACAAGAAAAATGAGTGTCCAACAAGCGTCCCAGATATACATCTTCAACAAGCGAAGGATTGTGCAATTATTGATGCTTGCTCCATTTTTTTAGCAATGTAACACTTTGAAACGTCATATTTTTGTTGATTATTTTGTACTTTCTGATATTTCATTTCACTTGTGCTATTAAGGGCTGTGGTAAACTTAAGACATCTTTTTTATTTTTGGTCATGTGTGTTGCGCCAGTTGTAGGATTTCTCTTGTCACCTATCCATCTGCCACGCTGTCTATCTAATGCCATGTAACCAGATCTTCTTACATTATAAGTGTGCAGTGGTAGTTGATCAGATTGCATTCTCATTGGATAACCAAACCATCATATTTTCTATCTTGGAATGTATTCAGCACAAAGGTTAAGTCCTCGCCATATTTATAATGTCCTCATTTCTCATTTTATCTCTCCTGGTGGCACCAATGACTTTTCTTAGACATTTCATTTCACGTGTTGTAATTTTCCCTCTTGTATGCCTTAGATAAGGACCAAGTTTGATATTGGTAACACAATTTTGGTAAAAATATACTGTTTATCAGATTTTGCTTTGTTGCCAAGCTGATGTTTGGTGTTTATTTAAGCTGTGGTGACAGTTAATAAATCGCATCATAGTCTTTGCGGCATCTAGTTTCAATTTATCTATTAAGTCTTCCATCATCTGTTAAAACAAATACTACCCAGATATTTGAAGTTTTATATTGTTTACACTGATGTTTATTGGACCTTGTGTTCTGCTGACCCTCATAGTTTCTGTCTTTGATGTGCTATTATTCATATTATATTTTCCACAGATTGTGCCTAGCACATTCATATGATTTTGCAGTCTTCATCTTCGTACATTAGATTTAGTTTATCTGGAAAGATTGATTATTTTATAATTATAAGAAATATTGGTAGATGTATTGAATACAAGTTTTTAAGCCTAACATTAATTAGCTATGTGTGTCCGTATTCATATTCACTCAAATAGTTAAAGACTTCTTGAACTCTGTCCATAAGACTCCAACTGCTCTGGACTCCTCTTGAACCCTGCCCATAAGACTTCAGCTGCTCTAGACTCCTCTTGAAATCTGCTCATAAGACTCCAACTGCTCTTGACTCCTCTTGAACTCTGCCCATAAGACTTCAGCTGCTCTAGACTCCTCTTGAACTCTGTCCATAAGACTCCAACTGCTCTGGACTCCTCTTGAACCCTGCCCATAAGACTTCAGCTGCTCTAGACTCCTCTTGAAATCTGCTCATAAGACTCCAAATGCTCAAGACTCCTCTTGAACTCTGCCCATAAGACTCCAAATGCTCTGGACTCATTAACTCCACATATGACACTCCACCTGATCTGACCTCCTATCATTCTTCACTGTCTCCACACATTTCTCTTCTTCTATTGGTTCCAACAATTCAATGTCTGGCTATATTATCAGGCTTCTGTTAGATAGTGTGTCATTCCACTTTCTCTCCTCAATCTCCACTACATTGGTTGTAGTTAAGTTCTTTGCGATCAAATCTGCATTTGTTATCGCCTCTAACCATCTAGTACAGACTATGTGATGGAGACATCTGTTGGTGAAGGTCTACGGGTTGTATGAAATACACGTAAGTCACATGGCTTGTTTGCAAGACATAAAGTAGGATAAATCTGACATCAGCATTGAACAACCTTACCTTATTTTCCATGGAGAAAACTGCTTAGTTCTACATTAGGCAAAGATAGTTAAAAGCAAACCTGGCCTTGTTAATACTGATGTAAAAATCTTGGTTTGTCGTCAATGCTAGTTCCAAGATAGGTTGCTGTTAAAGAATTTTCAGGTGTTTTGTAGCCGGTGAGTGGGACTGTATAAAGTATTAGTGATTGTTCGTGTGCCAAGCATTAACTTTACTCTGTTTGTGGCGAGTCCTGGACAAGTGAGCAGCACATGCTGCACTGTCTCATATGGATGGGTACAGTTGAGGCAGTTAGGTTTGTGTGCAGGGCCTAACGTGTTTAAGTCTGATATGTTCTGTCCTAATTGGGAGATTATACTCTGCTCCCTGCATTTATGTTTGTTTATGTTGTCATTTTTGTTTGGGTGTGTCATTTCTTTATGCATGGCACGCCCAGTAGATTCTTCCGTTCATTGGTTCAGCCATTAAGTTGTTTTGAAATATTTGCTTTACTGTCTGCAAGTTGACTGCTGTGTTTCTTTGGCATGTTGATTGATGTGCTTATTCGAACTATGCTTGCTCCTAGTTTTTCTAGTCTGTTTGCTTTCTCATTGCCTGATATGTCTAAATATTCTTAAATCCACTGGAGGGTGACTTTGATGCTGTGTGTTGTTTGTATCTTATCAATTGTCTCAGCTGGCTTTGTAACTTCTTTGTGACTTGTGAGATAGGTAAAACTATATGTCTTAAAATTTCTAACTATTAATTTGTATAGCCTGATTTTGTTTGTTATATATTGCTATTTGCTATTCTATGTTCAAATTAATCAGCAATTCTGATTTATTTGTTTCTATTGTTTCCATTTATATCATGTTTCGTTGCAGTCCATCAAATATTATTTTTTCTTCTGTCTTTAGCTCACCCCGAATAATTAAACCAGGTCCTCCATCTTCGCCAGTGACTGTGATAAACCATCCAAGAGTGCCGGATCAGCTGAACTGCCTTACCAATTCACACACTTCCTAGCAGTTTTAGTGGCATATTTTGTTGTATGCAACATACATGACTTCTCCATACACATCATTTTGTACCTGAAGACCTCTGTACACAAGAGCAATTCAATATTTTAAACCATATATATGGGGGTGTTTACATGGACAAATCTCACAGTAGCATACATCTTTAGTTTTTGTAACTCTTGACAAGTAACTATAAGTAATTATTTTTTTTTGCGTTGCGCCTTACTTTCTCTAATCCCCAAGACGATGTGCGTTGCACTGTGGTTTTTTATTTTGCGCCTGTCTGCCCAGTGCATCCGACTTCAGCATGCATTTTATGCAAGGGTTTGCTTCCTCCTGCATTTTCCAATGGTTTGCTTCACCGGGGTAACGGCCGGTGCTGTGATGGGGATCGAACCCAGCACCTTCAGATTGTGAGCCGTGCCGCTTAACCACTAGGCCACACCGTTCCCACAACTATAAGTATAACTATCAACATCAAGTCTCATGTCTTATGACATTGACAGTAAATTCGTTTCACACTTTAACAATGCAATGACCACATCCATTTTAGATCACTGTCAGAAATAAATCATCAGGAGCACATTTTGATTGATTGATTTAAGATGGTATAAAAAATGCTGTCCAGACACTTTTAAGATTTTAAGGAAAGTATATTTACATAAATTGTTGATAACAAATATTTTTATCGGGCAATACCTGCAGAATACTGCATATCTATACAAATGTGAAAACTGAATGTCTGTATAAATGTGAAAACTGCATGTCCTTACAAATGTGAAAACTGCATGTCTGTACAAATGTGAAACTGTATAGGTCTGGCAAATGAATTATGATTCAAACTCCGAGAGATTAGCAGTGGATTTCTTGAGGCAGTTGCACAATTGTCAACTACCACTTTTTGGTAGCAAAATGACAGCAAGCTCTATTTTCAATTAATGTAAGAAATTCATGATCAGAAAGCACGTTTTGGATTGGTCATTTTAGTGAACCTCCGTGGCTGAATGCTTTATTTTTTTTCTGAAACACCGAGACACGAGAGAGAAAAATGTACATTTATATCATTTGTGTTACGGCTTTTGGAGAGTAAACCTGTATTTTTTTAAAACACAAGTGAAATCCAAAAGTAAAGATTATATTTCCACGCCAATGTGGCATATTAGAAATATGTTGTTAGGCCCATATTTTTCTTGATCAATGGCACAGTAGAGGTGATGTGGTCAGCATCACACCGGCTGCCTTTACTTCCTAGATTGTTCTGGTACTCACTTTTTTAAGCAAGGTAGACGACGGGGGTAATTTTGATATCGAAAAAAGTCCTGCACCAACTGAGAACAGAACTCAGATCGCTAGACTGGGAAGTCAGTGCACTAACCACTGTGTTACCTCAGCTCTAAGTGTAAGCTGACATACTAGGAAAGTGCATCCACCTTGCAAGTAAAGATAAAGAGACTTGTGATCTCATGACTTTTATATGGGGGTCATGTGACTTTTGACATCTGGTATACTCCGGCCTAGTTATTTTATCCACAAATAGGTTCCTGTGACCCAGTTATTTTTGTATATGGAGTCCTGTGTCATAGTGATTTTTGTATATGAATTTTTCCATTTTTGTATAGGTGTTTCAATGATCTAGTAATTTTTGGAAATTGGGGTCCTATGTCTTGCGATTTTTGTATGGGGGTCCTGTGAACTAGGGATTTTTGTATGGGGGTCCTGTGAACTAGGGATTTTTATATAGAATCCTGTGACCTAGTTGTTGTATATTGGATACTCTGACATAATTATTGTTTATGGAATCATGGGACATAGTTATTGTACATATAATCATTTTACCTAGTTATTGTATTTGTATATAACATCATGTGACAACCGAGTGGTCTGCCGGGGTCTTCATGTATGACAAAAATAAGAATAACACCACTGCCTCACAGAGCGCATGTCGTAAGAGGTGACTAACTGTGTGACATGTTATAACACCGGCCATGGTTAGGTGGTTTGTTTAGAGCAGCATAGATGGCACCTAACAGGCTGCGGGTCTACTTTGCTCTAGTGTTTGAGTCTATTAAGATGAACTTGCACATCGGTTAATCACTCTCCGTAAGCGCTTGTCTCAACGCAGTGAAGTATAAAGCTGCTGGAGCCTATCCCACTAAGCAGGAAATCTTTCTCCCGGCTACATCCAGCTCATTCCAGAACTGGGACCTGCACAGGGGCATCTGCCCCTGTAGAAGTACAGGTCGGCTAAGAACTAAGATTATGTGACTTATTGTTTTGTATATGGAATCATGTGACCTAGTTGTTGTATTACATATGTGATCTTGTAACCTACTTATTGTATTTGTATATATCATCCTGTGAGTTAGTGCGGCTCTTTGAGAGTAGGTGATAGTGATGGATATGCCATCATATTTTCATGATCATAACAATACGAAATATATTCTTAGCTTGTTGAGAATATATGTTGATGTCAAAAATTATTTGCATAGATGTCAAGTGTGACATCTGATCCCAAATGTTGTTATAGCTTGGAATGACTTTGAGAATGAGCTCTCAGTTCTAACTAAATGCTCCCAAGGCATGCACAATACATAGCCTCTGATTGAAAAAACAACAAATACCCTCTCAAATGAAAAGTTCAAATTCAGACATAGCCTCTAACAGGAAAAGCCCAAAGATAGCCCCCAACAGAAAAAATGTCACAAATATCCTTTGACAGGAAAAGGCTACACGTAGTCTCTGTTACAGGAATAGTTCAAAGTTCTCTGTCAGAGAATGCCCATACATAGTATCTCACAGTAAAAACCCACACATAGCAACTGATAGGAAAAGCTCACACTTATCTGCTGACAAGAAAAGGCAATAAAATAGCATCTGACAAGTCCACATATAGTCTTTGGTAAAAAAGCCCACACAAAACCTCTGACAGGAAAAGCCTAAATTTTGACTTTCTTTAGACAGAACTGTTAACAAAAGAAAAGACAATGTGCAGGTCTGTGGCACCCTAAAACTAGAACATTTTGGATGAATGAAGTCCATAAGCCACATGTGATAATTCATTTAAGAGAAAGAAACCTCTAGTCACTTGAAACTACCTGTTGATTTAACTTAACTTAACGTCTTTATACTGGTTTATAAAACCCTGCAGAGTCTGTATACAACTAGTTACATTTACATCACCTTGCTCTAAAAGCTATGCGCATCCAGTTTATTTTTAAATGCATTAACTGTCCCTGCCTCCACTACCTCCCCTGGCAATGCATTCCAAGCAGACACCACTCTCTGACTAAAACAATATTTCCTAATATCTAATCTGGACCTCTCTTTAGTCAGCTTGTAGCTATGCCCTCGTGTTATTGTGGGTGGCTGTATTTTAAAAAACTTGTTATAGTCTAATTTATCGATTCCTCTGATCATCTTATAAACCTGAATTAAGTCACCACGAATTCTTCTCTCTTCGAGACACTGTAGGCCAATTTTTCTGAGTTGTTCCTCATAACTGTAATTCTGGAATCCCACTATCATCTTTTTCGCTCTTTTTTGTATTCTTTCCAGCATGTTTATATCCCCTCTATGTTAAGGACTCCACACCTGTACACAGTACTCCAATCTAGGGCTAACTAAAGCTTTATACAGTTTGACGATCACTTCCTTGCTCCTATGTTTAATATTTCTTTTTATCATACCTAACATTGCATTTGCCTTTTTCACTGCTACCTTAACTTGCTCACTCACCTTTCCTGTATGATCTTTATAACCCCTAGATCCCTTTCCTTATCTATCTTTCTAATATTGTTTTCTCCCATTCTGTAATTATGTTCCATATTGGATCTACCCATGTGGATGACTGTACATTTATCTACATTAAACTCCATTTGCCAGCTTACAGACCATTCTCAAATTTTATCTAAATCCGATATCAATATATCCACTTCCGCTTTAGATGAGACACTACTACATAGTTTTGTGTCATCAGCGAATTTTGCAATCATGGATCCCATATCAATGTCCAAATCATTTATATATATCAAGAACAAAATTGGTCCCAAAACCGAGCCCTGTGGCACACCACTTTTCACTTCACACCACTCAGAGTACTCCTTATTTATGCCCACCCTCTGGCAACTTCCCCACCTATTCCATGTGATTTTAACTTTCGAAATAATCTTTGATGAGGTCCTCTATCAAAGGCCTTTGCAAAGTCTAGATAAATAACGTCCACTGGCTCCCCTTTATCTATGATTTTAGTAACCTCCTCCATGAATTTTAATAGATTTGTTAAGCATGATCTCCCTCTAGTAAACCAATGCTGACCATTTCTAATTAGATTAAATTTGTCTTAATGCATTACAATGTTTTCTTTGATTATTGACTCTAAGAATTTACAGACTATGCTCGTTAAACTCACCGGTCTATAATTTGCTGGATCTGATTTTTTGCCTTTTTTGAATAAGGGGATCACTCCTGCATCTTTCCAATCCCATGGAACAATCCCTTTTGTAAGTGATTGAGAACATAATATAGCCAATGGTTTTGCTAGTTGGTCTCTAATTTTGGATGAATACCATCTTGACCTGGACATTTATTCACTTTCAACCCATCCAATTTTTTTAAAAACCATTTCCTCTGTAATACAGATTGATCTTAATCCCGCTGTATCCATGTCTCTTTTAAAAATATCTATAGGCTCTGGGATCTTGGAGCAGTCCTCTTTTGTGTAGATTGTGCCAAAGTACTGATTGAGCAGATTAGCTGCCTCCCTGTTCTCACTTATTATTTTCCCTGTACTGTCTATGAGAGGGCCTACTTTGTCTTTCGTTCTTTGTTTATTTCTTACATAAGAGAAGAAGCTTTTACTGTCAGTCTTGATCCTCTGAGTAAGTTTTTTTTCTAAGTCTATTTTTGCTGTTCTATTCGCTTTCTGAGATATGTTCTGCTTGTCCAAATATTTTAAATGTTTCTTTTGATTTACCTGCCTCTATATATTTTTTCCATGCTTTATTTTTCGCTCTTCTACATTTCACTACAAATCTAGTTATCCACTTTTTACGCTTGGGGTTTACCTCCCTACATGGAACACATTCCTCTTTTAGCGTTTCTAGAACTGTTTTAAAACTCTCCCACTCCTGTTCAACATCTGTTCATACGACAATATCTTTCCAGATTATGTGGTTCGCTGCCTCTTTCATCCGTTTAACCCTTAGAGTAGTCGTATGTTCGCGTGTTTATGTTTACTTCTTTCCCTGCAATAAGATCCCAACGGATGATTTGATGGTCACTTGAGCCAAACAGTTCCCCAACGGTAACGTTTTCAATCATATTTTCCTCTGAAGTAAAAACTAGGTCGAGTATGTTTTTGCCTCTGGTGGCTGCTTCTAAATGTTGAATTAAAAAATTGTCAGTTATGCACTTAACAAAAGATTTTGACTCTACAAGTGCTTCTGCCATATCCCATTTTATTTCTGGAAAGTTTAAATCTCCCATTAATAATAATTTCCCTTCACTTGCCTTTGCTATGCTACTAATCAGCTCCTCATCTTCCTCTTTCTGACTTGATGGACATCTATAGCACACTCCAATCACTGTTTTTTCACCCCCACTTTCTATTTCCCCCATACACTTTCATTTTTGTTACCACATGATAAATAATCTTTGATCGTTATATTAACAGAATTTATACAGTATAATAAAACGCCACCTCCCTTAATCTTGTTTCCAACTATCCTATCTTTCCTTAACATTGTATATCCCTCTTTTTCAAGTTCACTATCTGCAATCTCCTCATATGTCCATGATTCTGTTAATCCTATTATATCTGGTTTACTTCTTCTACATACAGTTCCAATTCTTCTCTTTTATTTACTATGCTTCTCACATTTGCATAAAAACATTTTAGTTTGTAATGTTGGTTTTCCTCTTTTTGCTTCTGCTTTATCATTTTAGTGTTTGCTTTTCCACTATTTATTTCACACTTCCCTGACACCAACTCTCCCCTTTGACTACATCCTAAATAGCACCCTATTGTAGGCCTATCTTTAGTCTCATACTTCATAGGCCTTACTAGTTTAAATTTCTAACACAATGATTGAACATATACTTTGCTACAACATGCTGTCCTATCTCATTTAGATGTAAACCTCCCCTATCTAACATTTTACTTTTGTCTACTTTAACATCAATAAATTCCATTCCCATGTCCGCACACATCACCTGTAACCTAAGGTTGATACCTATTATTTTGCTATCTAGATAGTCTGACCCATCTACTCTGTCTAAAATGCCCATCATTGTGACCTTTCTAAACTTTTTTTCCTGAAGTGTTCTCATAAGACTTTTATATTATCTATAATTATTTCTGTACCGTCTCTCTTTACATTATTTGTTCCTACCAATACTACCACATGACTGTTTCCTTTGTCATCTATCCTCTTTAGTCTCCCCTATATATCCTCTATTTTTGCTCCCCCAATATCCATTCTTTCAAACATGTTGTGTTGTGTAGACAAATGTCTGCCAACCTCTCTCACCATTGAATCTCCTACTACAAATACTGTCCCCTCACCTATATGTGCATACTTCTCTCCAAAGCTCTCTACCCTGTGAACTGTTTCCTCACTCATTTCCTCACACAATTTGCAGGTATGTTGATGACAGTCAATGGTTAGGAAGAGTAAACATGTAAAATGACATTCTGTGAGATCTGAAGTGACAACAACAAAGGGAAGTAGCTTAGAAACTATGAAAAGGGGCCATAAACACAGCATTGAATGAGCTGACAGCAGCCAGCAACCTATAGATGATCAAGGCCCTATTGTGTCTTTAAGTGGTGGCTCTGGAAACATAATAAAACCATGCAGCATGGCTAAGAGAATAGGGATCAAAGAGGGAAGACAAGCCTGGGCCCAAAAAGGCTGTGCTGAAAACAGATGTGTCAGTTCAAAAAGCACATATCACAGCCACACTTCCAGCTACTACACATCTTTTTCAGGATGAATGCCAAAGAAGAAGAAACTATGAAACATAATGAGCTACTGACATTTGTTCATTTCATCTTTTATAATTGTGTGTGTGTTTGTAGAGAAATGTTCAGAAGTGAAGTTTCCTCTCATAAAATATATATATTTGTGTGTGTGTGCATATATATATATAATATTGTAGAATTATACATACTCAGACCTTGCTCTTTCAAGTTCACTTGTTATATTTCATATATATAAATCTACAATATGTATATAGCAATTGACAACTGACTGATTTGTATTTACTACTGTAATACTGGTATTCAATCAGGCAGATTTTGGGTCTTTTGCCCTGAAATACCAAGTTGGACCAATGGCTTTATTCAATCCATATGTCCATTTCATTGGTGGGCAACCGAGTGGACATGTATATTTGTAGAGCCACCAGAATGTCACTTTTCATGTCCTTCTATTGCCAGACATGTGTAAACATGCTCGACCTATCTGTATTTCCTTAATAAAGCAATATCTATGACATCATTGAAAACAGTTTGGCACAATATTTTAGTATTATGAATTTGGTCCTGTAGAGAGACTGTTGATGTTCTTTGTTCCAGTGTCTTTTAAGCGACATGCTGTTAAAGGTGTCAGCGCTTGCCTTTTTATTTCTCATCTGCTGAAGTATGAGTTTGATACAATTATAGCTGAGCCATACTGCTGCTCTCCTTCGTGAAATCTCTTGATTGTGTGATTATTGTTGATTTCTTGGCTTAGGTAAATGTCCAAATTTAATTTTTATTTATGGGATCATTTCTTAGCCGCATTTCTTGTGGGCAAAAAGTGTTCAGTGTGTACAAGGTTTTCTTTCTATTAATTTTAACTCTTTCAGGAACAAAGCAGAAAAGTAGGTTTTGACCCAAGCAAAAATGGCTACCGCTGAGTGTGTCAATAGTTATCCTTTGTAATGCTTGTGATGCTCACGTATATAAAGACATTTGTTGTTATGTATGAAAATAAAGGTCAGTGGTTGAAGATTACAGGTATGCATAATGTAAAAAAGATTTCCTTATTTAAAATTGATAGTTATACCAGATAAAATTAGGCAGAAAGAAGGCTGTTCTTTATTCTAAATCCAGTAGAATACGCACTGAAGATTTGTATAAGTAATGGTAAACTTTACCAAACTTCAAACAGGGATGTCAATTTCTTGCCTTGCTTGTTTGTATTTAGTAAATGGAAGTTGGAAGTCGATGTCCGGTGTGTTCAAAACTGATCATTGCTTTCATTATATTAAATCAATCAAGTTGATGTCTGGAAGCGTACGAAACACTGCTAGTGAAATGTTTGCCTGAAATATTAACAAGATTAAAAATCAGTAAAGTATGAAAGTTGTAAATTAGGTTTCAACCTCATTTGTCCTCGTTATCAAGTACTAGACATATGAGAACGGTGGAGACTAAAACTGATTTATGACCTTGTTTGTATTCCAACAATTAATTGTACTCACTTTAAATGTAGTCACATAATATATTTTTGGATATTTTGGTTTAAGCGGTTTAAAATATATTCTATTGTTTGATAACTTTGCTTATAAAATTATTAACTTGGCCCAGTATTTCTTTTTTTTTTTTAATTGTGAATTTTTATATAACTTTACATACAATACTTCCATATAAATGTGTGTGTGTATATATATATGTTTGCCTGTATATGCATGTGAGAGAGAGAGAGGAAGAATAAATATTTATTAAGATATGTGTTGATTGTATTTATTTGTGTGGGTATGTGAGAGGTTAGATAGCTTGCTTCTCAAGAGAAAAGGATTAGGTTCATGACCTTGTGGGAGCATACTCCAATTTATCCAGCTGTTACAAAATAGGCATCTGACTGTCTTCTTTGATATATATAAATGATTTGGACATTGATAGTGGTCCATGATTGCAAAATTTGCTGATGACACAAAACAATGCAGTAGTGTCTCATCTAAAGCAGAAGTGGATATATTGAGTTCGGATTTAGATAGAATTCGAGAATGGTCTGTAAGCTGGCAAATAGAGTTTAATGTAGATAAATGTACAGTCATCCACATTGGTAGATCCAGTATTGAACATTATTACAGGATGGGAGAGAACAATATTAGAATGATAGATACGGAAAGGGATCTAGGGGTTATAATAGATCATACAGATAAGGTGAGTGAGCAAGTTCAGGTAGCAGTGAAAAAGGCAAATGCAATGTTAGGTATGATAAAAAGAAATATTAAACATAGTAGCAAGGAAGTGATAGTCAAACTGTATAAAGCAATAGTTAGACCTAGATTTGAGTACTGTGTACATGTGTGAGTCCTTATCATAGAGGGGATATAAACATGCTGGAAAGAATACAAAAAAGAGCGACAAAGCTGATAGTGGGATTCCAGAATTACAGTTATCAGGAAAGACTCAGAAAAACCATCCTACAGTGCCTAGAAGAGAGAAGAATTCAAGGTCACTTAATACAGGTTAAAAGATGATCAGAGGAATGGATAAATTAGACTATAACAAGTTTTTCAAAATACAGCCACCCACAAGAACAAGAGGGTATAGCTACAAATTAACTAAAGAGAAGTCCAGATTAGATATTAGGAAATATTGTTTTAGTCAGAGAGTGGTGAATGCTTGGAATGCATTGCGACGGGAGGTAGTGGAGGACAATTAATGCATTTAAGAATAAATTGTATGCATATAGCTTTTAGAGAAAGGTAATGTAAATGAAACTAGTTGTATACAGACTCTGCAGAGTGTTCTAAACCAGTATAAAGACGTTGAGTTAAGTAAGGAAACTGATCAACTAACATCACTTACAACAACAGAAATGTGGTTCATCGGTTCAATGCTAGCCGTCTATACCTTGTACAGTTCAGAAATCCAATGAAGATTTTTCTAACAAAAATATTAATAGATCACTGCTAGTTCATTATTTTGACTGCAAAGAAGACTGATATTAAGAGTACTCGAAGAGGCACAAAGACAACATATTGCAAAGATCAGAACAAGGCAGTCATCCTTGTTTTGGAATGTTATAAGAAGAAGCTAGCTTGGAGCACGTCATGACAACGGGAAAGATAGCAGAAAAGAGAAACAGAGAAGATGTTGAACAGTCTGAGAGAATGGCACGTGCGACAATCAACAACAGAGTTGGTAAATGACACGTGTGATAGAAGTGGATGGAGGTCCATGAACGCCAATCGGCAGGGTACCTGATGATGATTATGATAATACAAGATAAGGTAGACTATAATACAAGATAAGGTAGACAATAATACAAGATAGGTACATTATAATACAAGATAAAGTACACTATAATACAAGATAAGGTAGACTATAATACAAGATAAGGTAGACAATAATACAAGATAGGTACACTATAATACAAGATAAAGTACACTATAATACAAGATAAGGTAGACTATAATACAAGATAAAGTACACTATAATACAAGATCTCTCTTTCGCCTTCTATCACCCAGGGGTTCATAGGCATCAACCAACTGTCGCCAAGCAGCTCTGTCCTGTGCAATCTTTTCCACTTCCTTCCAGCTTTTTCATGTTTTCTTTACTTATGCCTCCAGATTTTATCTCCATATATTCCTTGGTCTGTCTATGCCTCTGCTTCCCTGGGGGTTCTATGACAGGGATTGCCTGGTGAAACTGGGTGGGGCTTTCTTAATGTATGACCCATCCATCTCCACTCTCTTCCTAAGATGTCCTGTTCCAATTTACCTTGTCCCACTCTATCCCACAGTCTGTCATTTGTAACTTTGTCAAACCATTTTATACCAAGAATCTTTCTCAGATATCTGTTGACAAAACCCTGCAGTCTTCTGTCATTGCCCTTTGGTCATCCTCCAGGTTTCCGCTCCATACAGCAGGACTGGCTTCACATTTGAATTGAAAATCCTTATTTTTGTCTTCCTTCTTATTTCCTTGGAGTGCCATATGGGTTTCAACATTCCGAATGAAGCTCTTGCTTTTTGTATCCTTATTTTTATATCATCGTCTGTCTCTCCTTCCTTGTTGATGATACTTCCTAGGTATGTAAATATCTCTTCCAGTGGCGTTCCTCTCAGCTTGATTGGTTCTGTTTGCTGCATTGACCCTAATTATTTTTGTCTTTTCCTCATGGATCTTCAAACCTACTTGTTTAGCGATATAATCCAGTCTATCCAGTTTCCTTTGCATTTGGCTGTGGGACAAGGGTTATATCATCCGCAAAATCCAGGTCTTCCAGCTGTTTATTCAAGGTCCACTGGATTCCATTTATCTCATTTGTTGTTACGTTCATAATCCAGTCCACTGCCAAGATGAACAAGAAAGGCGACAGTAGGCAACCCTGTTGTACCCCTGATTTAATTTTGAATGGTTCTGTGAGTTGGACTTCGTGTATAACTCTACGTTGCATACTTTCATACGTCTGTCTAATTATGTTTGTGAAATTTTGATGAATTCGATATTGCCTCAGTATTTTCCCGAGTATATCTCTGTCAAAAGCTTTTTCATAATCAACAAAATTCATGTACAAACTCTAATGATTGCTCCACAATTACCCACAATGTGGCACTCTGGTCAATGCATGATCTATTCTGTCTGAAGCCCGCCTGCTCATCTCTTGTCTTGTTTCCACTGCCTTTTTCAACCTTTCTAGTACCATAGAGGAATAATGTTATTATCAGTGTTGGGAAAGGTATTATATAAACACCTTTCCAAGCACTGATAACAACATTATTCCTCTATGGTTTTTTGCATTCCTGTAAATCTCCCTTCTTAGGCAATTTCACCAGGTAGCCCTCTCTCCAATCTTTTGGTAAACCTATCAAGTTGTGGAGCATGTTAGTCGATTTTTCAACATCTGCTTTAGTTGAATCATCACAGTTGATCCACATGTCCTTTTCTGCTGGTGGGTTGTCTGGTGCTGGTCTGTTCAAAAGCTCTTCAAAGTATTCTACCCATCATTTCTTTTGTTTTTCAAGGTTAGTTATCTTTTCCCCAAGTTTATGTTTGATTGGTCTATCTTGTTGATTGATACTTTCCCGATAGTTTCTTGGTAACCTCATATAGACCTTTCATATTTGCCTTTAGTGCAGCCTCTTCCGCTTCCTCAGCCTGACCGTCAATGTAACGTCTTTTGTCCGCCTTGATGCTCTTTTTAACCTCATTGTTGCTCTCTACATACTCTTTCTGTGCTGTGCTTTTTGCAGCTCTCGTTTCACTATTTAGTACGGTCATTTTCTTATTTCGTCACTTCTCAATCTAAGTGATTGTTTCTGCTGTTATTCATTCTTTATGCCGCCGTTTCTTCATTCCTAGCACTTCCTCGCATGACGTTTTCTATGTACTTTGTACTTGTTCTCATTTATCCTCAATGGTAGCCCCTTCATCTAGCTGCTCCAGTGCTTGATATTTATTCCAGAGTGTTATACGGAACTCGTTTTTTTCTTATCATTTTCTTTCAGGTATTGTACGCAGTACTGACTTGCATCGTTCGGTTTATCTTTAACTTCAGCTGTACCTTCGCTATCATTAAAAAGTGTTCTGAGGCCACATCTGCCACCCTGTAGACCCTGACATCTAATAATGATCATCTAAATTTTGAGTTTATGCAGATGTGGTCAATCTTATTCTTCGTTTTCTGGTCTGGGGATACCCATGTTGCCTTATGAGTGGCTCTGTGTGCAAACATACTTCCTCCTATGACCAATTTGTTGCACAAAAATCTGCAAACCGCTTTCCGTTTTCATTTAGGACTCATAGTCCCTCCCTCCCCATGATCTCCTCATATCTCACGTTGTCATGTCCTATTTTTGCATTGAAGTCTCCCATTAGTATGATGTCACTCCTACCTGTCTCCTCCACTAGTTGCTGTAATCTGCTGTTCAGAGCCGCTGTGTTAACTGTTTCTTTCGTGTCATTTATTGGGGCATATCCCTGAATTATATTTAGTTTAACCTTCTTGCTCTTTGTTCGAAATGTAGCCATCAAGAGTCGTGACCTGGCTGCTCACCACTGTATGAGCGCACTTTTGGCCTCCTCTGAGAGCATTATGGCCACTCCCTCTGTGTGTGATGCACTTTTCTCTTCCTCATGTCCTGAGTCAATTACAGTCTCCCATTTTGCCAATAGTACCTTTTCTGAGTCCATCTAGTCACACAACGCAAGGATTCTAATGCCATATTGCTTCCTCTCTTTTGCAATCTGCGACTTTTGGTTCGTTTTAGTTCTCGTTTGTGTAGCAATTGTTTGTTTTGTTTTTTTATGAGGTGGGGTAGCTGGCCCCACGCTCATCCTTTCTCATCCAGGTTTAGTACCGGCCATGTCGGAGATCATAATACAAGATAAGGTACACCATAATACAAGATAAGGTACACTATCATATAAGATTAGGTAGACTATAATACAATATAAGGTGCACTCTAATACAAGATAAGGTAGACTATAATACAATATAAGGTCCACTTCAATACAAGATAAGGTAGACTATAATACTATATAAGGTGCACTTCAATACAAGATAAAGGTACACTATAATACTATATAAGGTGCACTTCAATACAAGATAAGGTACACTATAATACAAGATAAGGTACACTATAATACAAGATAAGGTAGACTAATACAAGAAAAACTGCTCCGGGAGCTGGGCATGATTGGCTCACACTTAGATCCAGATTAGCTTGCCAAGACTCGCACGCACGCACTCTTACACACCTCTAACAAGAGCCTTCAGGTTGAGGCCCTTCCATACAAATATAGCAAAAACCTGATTAATGGTCTTGTTAAGTTACATGATATTTTAGCACTGACTGAATCAGTCATAACCCAAATAGTACACAATGAGGAAATAATAAGCCCACTGTCTTACACGTATAGATTGAGTCATCATAGCGCATCCTTTTCTAGGCTAGGGCATCAGTCCTACCTCTGTGATCCCAGGTCAAGTCTGGCATCATTGGTTATTTGGTCTATGAATATATACGATGAAGTCCGAATGTTTTTCCACCATGGACATTCATTGTATGAAATACCTGGAGGTGATAGCGATGGTTTAATTATCTTCAGTGGGCCGTTTTTGATCTATGAAGATCTCGTGTCCTCATTTATTTTCCCCAATTGACGCAATATATTTTTCTATCACAAACGGCTCCGTAACAGCAATAACGTGCATGATCAGCCGTGATATTCATTAAATCTGCCTGTAATATGGATAAATGGCACACAATGGTTTGTTTCATTAAATATCAAGATGTGCCGCTGCCAAAGACGGATGTGTCGGACCGAAATGTGCAAACATCGCAGTCAATCTGTAAACTAGCGACATAACACATTCCGTTCTACATACTGCCACTTGCAAAGCCCTGTTCAGGGCTTGGTAGTGGGAGATTGAGAAAGACGCAAACAAATTACTCATGTAGTATGCCCGTAAAATAGATATAGGGCACACAATTATACGCCTGGCTATTCATCAAATCAGCATGCAGGCCCTAATGTGGATATATAACGTAAAGTGGTTAGCCTTGATATCCATGAAAGTTGTCCATAATGTGGATATAGGAAACACAAGGATACTCCTTGCTATTCATCAAATCAGTCATGATGTAAATGGATATCCAGTCTGGGTATTAATTCAATGTGGTGCCCATAACATGGATATTGGATACACAATGGACATTCACTAAGTCTGTCCGTATTGTGGATATAGGACATCCAATGGTCAGTCTGGATATTCATTATCTCTGTCCATAATGTGGATATCATACACAAAATGGTCAGCCTGGATATTCATTATCTCTATCCATAATTTGGATATAGGGCACCAAATGGTCACACTGGACATTCACTAAGTCTGCCCGTAATGTGGATATATAACACACAATGATCAGCCTAGAAACCCATTATCTCTGTGCATAATGGGATATATCTTCTTCTTCTTCTTCGTTCATCCTCAGATCAAGGTTCCTGTTTCTCTTACAAATGACACCATTGTTTGTAAGGCTGTTTTATCTCCATACAGCTTCTGGCTCATATCTGTCTCACGAGGCCAGTATTCTCTCTTTTCCTGCGTGAGCGTGCAGCTTTGCAGGATGTGTTCCACGGTCATATGCCCCCCACATGGGCATCTGTCCCAATCCTCATTTTCTTGTAAAGATGACCTTTGAGTCTGTCATGCTCAGTTCTCAGTCTGAAGATGATGATTTGCTGTTCTCTAGTTAACTTAAAGTATATGTCTTCTTTTCGGAAGTCGGAGTGTTGATCAGCCCATTTTACCCTGAAGTTGGCTTTAATTGTGGTCTTGGCCTCATTATATGTGATAATCAGATCTATTTGTGGGGATGCTCCTCCACACTTTGCTAGTTTGGCTGCAGCTTAATTGCCTTCAATATTGCAGTGGGATGGGGTTCACTGTATGACCAACCTTGGGTGTTCTGCTGAGAGGTGTCAGGGAGAACATACATTGCTCGAGATCTTCATCTTTGTGTTGTTTTAGCGCTGCTAATAATGATGTGGCATTAGTCAGGAATACTATGTTTTCTTGGTGGATATCTTTATCTGGGATTTCAAGCTCAGCTGCAGCCTTCAGTGCCTCTGCTTCTGCATGGAAGTTATTGGAGTATGTATCTATTGTTAATACTCAAGTTTTTTCTTTTCCATTCCTTAGTCTGTAATAGACCCCTCCATCTCCATTGGATGTGATTTTTTTAGATGAGCCATCTGTATATACAAATATTCATGTTTCTGGTGGGTATACTCTCCTAAGATATTCATCTGTGATAAATTTTCTTTTTAAACTGAGTTCCACTTTTCCATATTCCTTCTATGGTTTCTACCATCTCGGGGAACTTGGCTTTTTTTCCATGGTGGGATTTGGGATGTTTGTTTTAGATCTCTAAGCACTGCCTGGCTTATCATTTCGTCTGCTCTTGCAAGTTCATTTGTTTTTTTATATGAAGTGGTTTCTCTATAATCTTCCTCTTCCCATGAGATTTATCCTGCCATATATTGGGTGATCAGGCATTCGTTTGAACTTCTCCCCTTGCTGGAGTGTTTTTTGGTCTTTGCGTGTCTCCATACTTTCGATTCGTGTGATGTTCTCCATTGCATATATTGGTGTTGTTCTCAGAGCTCCAGTGATGATACATATACCTTGGTTTTGGGTTGAATTTATTTTTTGAAAGTTATTCTTTGTTGCTGTGGACCATGCTGCTATCGCGTATTCTAGCACTGGTCTCACATAGCCTGTGTACAGCTTCTTTAGAGTGCCTGTGTCAGTTCCCCATGATGAGCCTGACATCTGTCTCATTATGGCCATTCTGTTCTTAGTTTTGTTATGGGATATCGAGCACACAATTGATAAATGGTCAGCATTTTTCATCAAAATGTCCGGATTGTTTTATGTGATGGCTTTCCCTTGATCGGGAGGAAAATGTCAACAAATAGAAATTTATGTTAAATAGCAAAACTTCATTTGAACTCTAATATGATATCATTAGATGATACAAGTTATCAGTAATAAAGGTTTAATTTGAATGTTAATATCTGTAAGTGTTATTTTAGACCAAGGGGTGAGCTCCGTATCTAACGAGCCCATTTGTAAACAATATGGCCGAAGGTCGGCTCTTAAGTCGCCATGGCAGATACGACACATTCGTTGGAACTTGCACAGAAGACTCAAAAAGCAAAGGTATTTTTTATTGAGTACACATGTGTTCGTTTATATCTTTTTTTGTTTGTTGTCACTGGTGAAAGTCATTATGTTTGGGGCTGCTATTTTATTATTGTAGTCACATGCAAAACTAAGGAATTTTTATAACTTACAAATTACAGAAGACTCAGAAGAAGTAAGCTAGTACCAAGTTACGATCTTTTTTACTTTTATCCGTTGTGCTTAGTCATGGCGGTAATAGTAAAGACATGTGGCTAGAATAACTAGATTAGTAACTTCAGTAGCAATGGAATCAACAGTAATTTTTAATACATATTATTATGGTGTTTTCAATAACGGTCATCGAAGTATAGTATTGTGTCGATTATTGGCGTATTGATTGATCATTAAGTGAAGCAATGACATTCTTATCATTCTTTGTTGTAAAAAAGACCAACATTCTAAGGACTTTTTTGTGATCTTCATCATAAAGCATTCATAATCGTGATGTGTAAGTAACATCTGCGAAGTATGTTTATTAAACGTAACAATAGCACTACTGGGGGACATCAATTGTTTAAGGGGCTATTCATTTTTTGTTTATTTTGAGATTGTGATACCTAACATATCTTTCTGGGATTTCTCTGATGCTACTTTCTATTTACAATGTTGTTTAGTTCAAGGTCTTTATTTTCAATTACCTATAATATCATGAATTTCAAGCAATTATTCTCCAAAATTGTCAGTTAATAATATTGTTCATGTTATTTTCTCCAACAAGGAGCCACTGGTTCATTTTAAGAAGATAAAAAAATGTCTTCTATTTTATGTACTGTGACTATTTTTAAAAGTTTGACAGTGTGACCACGAATGATAAGTATTGCAATACAATTTTGTACATAACTCCCTGCAATTTGAGGACTTAAAATGGTCCTATCCTCAAGTGGATCCACGAGTCCCTTGGCGTAGAAGAAAGAATATGGCCACTGCACATCATGCATGTCATAAAACGTAATTAAAGAGAATTGTGCATGAACTCACAACATCATAGTATAAAACAAATAGCTACAGAAAACATGATTACAAAAGCAAGCAAAATACTTTGGTTCTGCCTTTTTAAATGAAACCAAATGCAGTGGTGGCTGTATACTCTAGTTGGAGTGAAAAAATGGACAAAACAAAAAAATAGCTACAAAAAGGAATTATCCTAGATAAATAAAATTATGCAATTATGTGAAGTTCCACCCATGTATAGGCTACCCACATGATGCTGTGAATCACTGAATAGCGATACTGCATCATATTTAGTTTGTCATGAAAGGGGACAAAAGATAAATTGTGCACTGAGAGAACAATCTTGTCATTTAAAACAAATTATACCATAAACCACCATTGAAAGAGGCAATGAACTAATTTAGCCTTAGCTTCCTGCGGGGGCTATATTAGCTTCTTGCAAAAGGCTATGTTAGCTTCCTGCAAGGGACTATTTTAGCTTCTTGCAAGGGGTTATATTAGCTTCATACAGGGGTTATATTAGTTTCCTGCAGGGGCTATATTAGCATCCTGCATGGGTTTTATTAGCTTCATACAGGGGTTATATTAGATTCATACAGGGGTTATATTAGCTTCCTGCAAGGGGCTATATTAGCTTCCTGCAAGGGCTATATTAGCTTTCTGCAAGGGACTATATTTTAGAACTGCCGCAGGAGCATCAGAGTTTGTGCTCTGTCATCAGTGCTTTCAGCAATAAAATGGCATGAGCACATGTGGAGTCGCCATGTGAAATGAAGTCGGTTCTTTGATCAATTTTTATTAGCTTCTTGCAAGGGGCTATATTAGCTTTCTCTAAGGGTTATTTTAACTTCCTGCAAGGGGCTATATTAACTTCCTGCAAGGGGCTAAATTAGCTTCCTGCAGGGGTTAAATTAGTTTCCTGCAGAGGTTATATTAGTTTCCTGCAAGAGACTATGCTAACTTTTTGCCTAGAGTTATATTAGCTTCTTGCAAGCAACTATATTTGCTTTATGCAGGTGTTATATTAGCTTCCTGCAGGGTCTATATTCGCTTCCTGCAGGGGTTATATTAGCTTCTTGCAAGTGACTATATTAGCTTCAAGGGCCTATATTATTAGCTTCTTGCAAGGGACTATATGTTCCATTCGGACTGACAAAGAAACAAAAATATCAAGTTCAACGTTCAATAAATGCAAGAAAAACAGTAATATAATTTAGCTGATCCTATCCTTTGAGGTGTTGGTATATATCCACACAGAGTAACAAACAAGGAGTCAATACTCATGTTTAATTAATACGTGGACACAATTCTGTGTTGGTTACAAAATAATATGGACCTAACACCAAATTTCCTATGCGCCGCATGGCATGATGGGATCTTTACTTTTCTGTGATGTTATATATAAACAATATCAAACTAATACATGCTCAGTCTCTTGTAGTAAATGGTGAAGGATATGAATACTGATGTTCCAATAACTTGCTGGTATACACACTCATTCTGTGTCTAAAGGGCAGCATGTGGTCTAGGGGCTGTGAGCTTGGTTCATGACTACAAAGTGTCAGCTCCAAATCATGTTGTGCTCAGTTTGACAGGTTGGGCATATCATGAATTTTTCATAGTATGACTGCTTCTTCTAGTTCACCCAGTTGTAAATTGGTACCTTACAAAGTTAGGGAAATATTTCAGAACTGCAGCAGGAGCTGCATAGTTTGGGCTCTGTCATCAGCGCTTTCAGCAATGAAATAGACTGAGCCAGTTGAAATTAAGTCGGTTCCTTGATCAATTTTCCAATATTTGTTTTGCCTTGGTTAATCAATATCTGTTTTCAAACTCCTGAATTGTGTGAATGCCTGATTCACCCATTGTAATATCATTATCAAACAGGTGATAAATGATATATTTAGGTATGTCCACCTATCCATTTATAA
The DNA here is from genome assembly GCA_036924085.1 of Ariolimax columbianus. Classification (NCBI taxonomy): domain Eukaryota; kingdom Metazoa; phylum Mollusca; class Gastropoda; order Stylommatophora; family Arionidae; genus Ariolimax; species Ariolimax columbianus. The sequence goes on along the minus strand of JAVGWX010000005.1, from coordinate 99,059,540 downwards.
TGCTCACATTGTGGGTGCTTTTAAAGCCAGACTGTCAGTTCTTTTATTTCCATGAACCACAGCATGTCCTGCACAGATTGTTTGTAAATAAAGTGACATACAGAATTTCAAAGGCATACAACAAGTTGGCTAATATTCCATATTGGATTAATATGTGCAGACATGTTGACTGATAGGATCAATGGTGTGCCACCACCACCACCACCAATTCATGAGCATGTTCTCAGAATGATTTCTTTTAAAGAGCTGATGCTCACATATTTATATTACCACACTAATGTTTTAATGGTATCTGAGTGAGCTCACTAAGTGACAGGGACGAGAATAAGACTACTACTACACTAAGAAAATGTTGTAAGAGACAACCTACTGACTCTAGTAAAAGATTTTCCAGCTCATGATATAGAAATACTCTACCAATTGCAATAGCCTAAAGTCTGCAGAGTGTGGAGCAGTCACCTGAGTTTGAAAGAAAGCTCTGGAAACAATACTAAGTATGTAATACAGCAATAACAAAACTAATAACAAGTTTTGCCACAAATCAGAAGATTTTATTTATACTAAACTAATCCTTCCGGTAATTGTATATTTATTTTGTGTGTTGTAATAAAATGGAGACAAGAATATTTATATTTTTTTAAACTGTTCAATTTCCATAAGGAAAACATTTGACCATCAGCAAAGACTAGTTAATGTTTTTTTCTTCATCTTCTTACACTATTTTGGCCTAGCAACAAGTCCTCATCTCTCTGCCCTTTGATTGTCTCAAGACTATTTACATGGCAGCAGTTATTGATGAATTAGATGAATTACTACCTATGGTTTACAGGCTTCATCTGTGCAGAGTATTCTCATTTTAGAACATCAGAGACTTGCACCTTATCACTTTTCAAGTTAGTTGGAACATTCCGGCTGCAAGAAGGATGGTAGTTAAAGTTTTGCTGTTAGAGGCTATGTGTCTTGAGAACATTTACTTAGAATCTTTAGTTCCACGCTTAGCTATGACAGCTTTTAGGGCCTAGTAGGACTTGTGACTGCATTTGTCCCATAAATTATAATTTGATAAACTGTACACATTAATTAATGTTATGTTTACTCTAAATAATTTTACAAATTATACACATTAATAAATGTTTGCTCAAAATAATGTGATAACTTGTACACATTAATGAATGTTTGCTCAAAATAATTTGTATCCAACTATACAATTTTACCAACATTCCTAGCACTTTTCTTCAAGAAATTCATCTCCAAAGCCTGATGGTAGTCAATAGTACAGATTATGACCAGTACACTCATCTAAGATCGCCTGATCAAGTAGTTCTAGCTCACTACTTGTCAAGACAAGACAAGGACAGGTTAGTGCAAATTTTATTGAAAATTGTGTCACCTTTTGATGTGGTTCAATGTCAGTTCTATGGACCAAAGTTAGCCCACGTCACACACACAAATATATTTTATTTCATTATGTGTGTAATTAATATGTTTCAGCTTTAACCACAGAAACTGCACACAGAAAGCAATGTTGTGCTTCCTGAAGTAATGATCCAAAACTGGTATGTCTAGGAAAGCATCTGGAGTTTCAACACAACAACATAATCTCATAAGGCAGCAGATGTTCTTGGCTACCACAATAAAGAGAATTTTCCTCTTCTTCTTTTTCATGCCAGTTTGAGCATAAGGTCACAGCTACAGTTGACTTCCTTCAGGAAGCCTGCACCAAAGCAAATAGCATGCTCCTACAGTGGCAGTTTCTATAGTAATTTGTTTACCCCAATGAGGTTTTTAGCCTCATCTACAACTCTTTTAGTCACCCTTTATGACGTTCGTGGTGGCACAGGGGACCTATTCTGTTCTCCCCATTAAGGTGTGGTGCCATACCCCCAGGGGAAAAATAGTTGTATATTTATCTTGTTATCCTGAGTGCCCCAGAAATCTTAACAATTGAGAGGTGTGGCCCTTGGGGTTGAAGCAGTTTGACCACCTTCGTTTAGATTTACTGGCAGTGTAGTAATGACCTTGACTTGAGTGACAACTCCTTGCAACTACATATATTCTTGATCTTGAATACCCGTTCCTGAGTGTTGCTGTAGGCCCCAATTTTCTCTTCAACTGACCCTGACTTAGACCACAGAAGCTCAGTGGATTGTAAGCATTCCACCAGATGAATCTTGGATGTTGTTGCGAACAGCAAGGGAGTCTGACCAACGCATTGGAAGTCTTCCCCATGATATCCTTTTGCCTTGTGGGTACGAGATTGCTGTCGCCGTGATCTGTCGACCATTATTTTGTCCTAACATGGGACCTGCTCATCTATGTCTTGCATTTGTCTATATAGATTACTGCATCATTCACCAAGAATAATCATTGTAGAGATTTTGCACATGTTGGTTGCTCAGAGTGATCCTAACCAAGTGTTTTTTAGGAAAGACCTAGGTCACTCTCAATATGTCATCTTATTATTTTGTGAGTGTCCATGTCTCAATACCATAGCATATCACAGGGAGTGTAGTGGAATTTAAGAGAGAGGCACATATGTTCTGATCTTGACAACCATCCAGGACTGTGTTCTTCTTCCTCTGCGTTCATTCTCAATCTCCTGCTACCAAGCCCTTTGCAAGTAGCAGGATGTCGTCCGGAGAACGGATTTGTGTTGTGTCGCTAGTTTACAGTTTGACTGCGATATTTGCACCTTTCGGTCCGACACATCCATCTTCGTTAAATAAGCGGAACGGCTGCTCTGCCCACATGACATCTTGTTTGTTCAGATTCCGTATTTTTTCTACATATTGTTCTACAGATATTGTCTGAAGCAAATATTTTATCAGAGCTCAGAATACATATATCATAGACAACAAACCTCACCACAGTAGAAGACTCTATGCACCTTTTACTCTTCATGAACTCCAAAAGTGTGGAGAAGCCATCTGAGCTCTGACAGCTCTAGAAACAACACATAAATGATATAGAAAATACAAGAGTGAATAACTTATTTTCCTGTGACCAGATGAGACCAAAGAAAATAAAAGAAAGGTAATCGTATATTGCAGGGGCAACCAACATAACGTTTGGTAATAGATACTGGGATTGACCTGGCAAGTCACCAGCAGATTTTTGCCTGCCAAAAATAAATACAACAAAGAAAGTCACACCTCCCCACGACGTCTAACACAAGTAGACTGAAGATAGATAAAAGAAAGATTAGTGATAAGCATTTCAGAGAACTGACATGGGCTCCGCTCTCTCATCCTATAGAAAAAGAAGCCACAAAAACTTTAACACATACAGTCAACATTTGATGGTTTGGTGTGTATTTGTTGAAGACATATGCTCTACAGGGAGTTGGAAAGGTTTTGATGATTGATTGACTTTAGAAAACTGAACCACGTTCCTACAATGCCTGCAAGAAAGATACTTTTTTTAAATTGAATTTATTGGTGTAGAAGATGCAGCACAGTTGAGCTGCCTGCTTTCAATAGGGTCAACGAACAACAGATAATCAAGGTCCTATTATGCCTTCAAGTGGCGACCCTGAAAACAGACTGCACTAGTGTAGTCTCGCTAAGACTAGGGGTCGCAGTTGGAAGGCAAACCCAGTTACCCAAAAACGCCAGCTAAAATCGGATGTGTTGGGCCAAAAGGCGCAGATATCAAAACCTCACTGTATACTATGACACAAAGTCGATTTCAGGGCGAACACCAAAGAGGAAGAAGAAAGAGACTTTAAAAAAAATGAAATGCTATTGGGTTTTTGTTTGTTACAATTATCTTTCGTCCTACGATGATGTGCAGCATGTTGTGTTTTGCACCCAATATGCCAATACATTTGACGTCAGAGCACATGTTGTATGAGTTTTACTGCCCATAAGGTGCAACCTTGCAGTTTAAAGAAATTTTACCCGGCTAGTTTGAGTTGTGTGCCATGTCACTAACCACTTTACCACAATGTCCCCTCCCCCAACCAAAGAGACACTTCTTTGAAGTTCAGTTAACAGCACATCTCCCCTCAGTTCTATATAACACTGAGTAACTCTTTCTTTTTTCATTCTTGTCTTGTCTTATTTTTTTGTAGCTTTGTGCAAAGAATAACACAGCTGCAGCTGACCTCCATATAGGAAGTCTGTACCAAAGCATGTACATGCACTCTTGCAGTTATAGTTTCTATAATAATTAACTTAACATGATAAGGTTGCTAGCTCCATGTACAACCCTATTTAGTGATATCCAACATTCATGGACAGTTACAGTGGTCCTATTATTTTCTCCCTAGATAGCACATGGCTCTTTTTCCCCTTTGACAGAGATAGATTTCTCACTTTATTTAGTCACTCCTCTTCTACACAGGAAACGAAGATTGACCTGTTGTGAATTTTTTTCAAAATTTATTTTCCAGTTTCTTGAATGGTGTTGGATACTAGTATGACATACGAAGAGTCAAAACGGCTTATTAGAGCTAGATACATGACCAAATGGGAAACCGAACATACTGGCTACACCAAAAACGATGCCTATTACCAGTTGAACAGAAGAGAGCAGGTCGTTGTCTTCAGACTTCGCACTGGCCACAATAGACTGAGGTACCACCTATTCAACAAATTGAAGATAGGTGGCACCGACGAATGCCCGTGTGGGACCGGGAAAATGAAGCTGAGCATTTGCTGCAAAACTGCCCGACATACGAGGATCAGAGAGAGCAGATGTGGCCATCACCAGTGGCAACACTAGACAAGCTCTATGGCAGTGTCGACAGCCTCAGGATGACTGCTGCCTTTTTCGAAAAAATAATGGTTACTGTCTGACTGCGTACGACGAAGAAGAAAAGAAGAATGCTGTTGTTTGTTAAGACTTATTTAAGAAACTCATCTTTTGTTGAACATTATTTGTCTGTCTACATATTTTCTCAAAATACCTCATTTTACATTTCTTCACTTTACTGGTTTGTTGTTAAAATATGATTCATTGTGAGTGTACATGTCTCCGGACCATAGCTCATCACAGGGAGAACAGTGGAATTCAAGAGAAAGACGGGAAGGGTCTGGTCTTGGCAACCATCTAGGACCATGTTAATGGACGAGGTGAGAAGGTTACCCAGTCTGTGCGGTGACGTCTTGTTAGTTCAGGCTGTATTTGTCTCTGAGACACATCTTTTGTATCAGACTTTAGGTACTCTCTCTGCTATTTGTCTCTGAGATACATCTGTTGTATCAGACTTTAGGTGCTCTCTCTGCTATTTACCTCTGAGATACATCTGTTGTATCAGACTTTAGGTGCTCTATCTGCTATTTGTCTCTGACACAGATCTGTTGTATCAGACTTTAGGTGCTCTCTCTGCTATTTACCTCTGAGATACATCTGTTGTGAGATACATCTGTTGTATCAGACTTTAGGTGCTCTATCTGCTATTTGTCTATGACACATATCTGTTATATCAGACTTTGGGTGCTCTCTGTGCTATTTATCTCTGAGACACATCTGTTGTATCAGACTTTGGGTGCTCTCTCTGCTATTTGTCTCTGAGACACATCCGTTGTATCAGACTTTGGGTGTTCTCTGTGCTGTCTCTGAGACACATCTGTTGTATCGGACTTTGGGTGCTCTCTCTGATATTTATTGATATGTCCTCTGCGGCTATGGCTAAATCTAGTTCTTATGTTTTATATCACAGAATACAAAACATGTCCATCAATCAGCCAAGACCCCCCAGTTCATCAGGCCGTCCGACTACTAGTGGACGACCAACTAGTTCCGCAGCCAGAACACTGTCAGCCAGGAGGCAGCACTCTAGACAAGACATGTCCCTTATCACTACTGAAGGTATTTGAAAGCTGTGGCTAGCATAAGAGTTTATATCAGACTGCGTGCTCTCTGTGCTATTTGTCTCAGAGACACATCTATTATATCAAACTGCATGATCTCTGTGCTATTTGTCTCAGAGACACGTGTTATATCAGACTGCGTGCTCTCTGTGCTATTTGTCTCAGAGACACATCTATTATATCAGACTGCGTGCTCTCTGTGCTATTTGTCTCAGAGACACATCTATTATATCAGACTGCGTGCTCTCTGTGCTATTTGTCTCAGAGACACATCTATTATATCAGACTGCGTGCTCTGTGTGCTATTTGTCTCAGAGACACATCTATTATATCAGACTGCGTGCTCTCTGTGCTATTTGTCTCAGAGACACATGTTATATCAGACTGTGTGCTCTCTGTGCTTTTTGTCTCAGAGACACATGTTATATCAGACTGCGTGCTCTCTGTGCTATTTGTCTCAGAGACACATCTATTATATCAGTCTGCAAAACACTGAGCTTAATGACTTAAGAGCAGCACTCTGCAAACTGTGCCAGCAGTCCGCACCAAAAAGGGTAGTGGTATAGTGGGTCCCATCACACTGTAACATCCAAGGCAACGAGGAGGCAGACAGACTGGCAAAAGAAGGTGCAAGACTACCACAAACAGATACCAGTATGACGTACGAAGAGTCAAAACGGCTTATCAAAGCCAGATACATGACCAAATGGGAAACCGAACATACTGGTTACACCAAAAACGATGCCTATTACCAGTTGAACCGAAGAGAGCAGGTCGTTGTCTTCAGACTTCGCACTGGCCACAATAGACTGAGGTACCACCTATTCAACAAATTGAAGATAGGTGGTACCGACGAATGCCCGTGCGGTACTGGTAAAATGACCGCTGAACATCTGCTGCAGAACTGCCCGACATACGAGGATCAGAGAGAGCAGATGTGGCCATCACCAGTGGAACTGCAAGACAAGCCCTATGGCAGTGGCGACAGCCTCAGGATGACCGCCGCTTTTTTCGAAAAAATAATGATTACTGTCTGACTGCGTACGCAGAAGAAGAAGAAGATATCAGTCTGCGTGCTCTCTGTGCTATTTGTCTCAGAGACACATCTATTATATCAGACTGCGTGCTCTCTGTGCTATTTGTCTCAGAGACACATCTATTATACCAGACTGTGTGCTCTCTGTGCTATTTGTCCCAGAGACACATCTATTATATCAGACTGCGTGCTCTCTGTGCTATTTGTCTCAGAGACACATCTATTATATCAGACTGTATGCTCTCTGTGCTATTTTTCTCAGAGACACGTCTATTATATCAGACTGCGTGCTCTCTGTGCTATTTGTCTCAGAGACACATGTTATACCAGACTGTGTGCTCTCTGTGCTTTTTGTCTCAGAGACACATGTTATATCAGACTGCGTGCTCTCTGTGCTATTTGTCTCAGAGACACATCTATTATATCAGTCTGCGTGCTCTCTGTGCTATTTGTCTCAGAGATACATGTTATATCAGATTGCGTGCTCTCTGTGCTATTTGTCTCAGAGATACATGTTATATCAGACTGCGTGCTCGCTGTGCTATTTGTCTCAGAGACACATCTATTATACCAGACTGTGTGCTCTCTGTGCTATTTGTCTCAGAGACACATCTATTATATCAGACTGCGTGCTCTCTGTGCTATTTGTCTCAGAGACACATCTATTATATCAGACTGTATGCTTTCTGTGCTATTTTTCTCAGAGACACATCTATTATATCAGACTGCGTGCTCTAAGGGCTATTTGTCTCAGAGACACGTCTATTATATCAATCTGCATGCTCTAAGGGCTATTTGTCTCAGAGACATATCTATTATATCAGACTGCGTGCTCTCTGTGCTATTTGTCTCAGAGACACATGTTATATCAGACTGCGTGCTCTCTGTGCTATTTGTCTCAGAGACACATCTATTATATCAGACTGCGTGCTCTCTGTGCTATTTGTCTCAGAGACACATCTATTATATCAGACTGCGTGCTCTCTGTGCTTTTTGTCTCAGAGACACATCTATTATATCAGACTGTATGCTCTCTGTGCTATTTTTCTCAGAGACACATCTATTATATCAGACTGCGTGCTCTAAGGGCTATTTGTCTCAGAGACACGTCTATTATATCAATCTGCATGCTCTAAGGGCTTTTTGTCTCAGAGACATATCTATTATATCAGACTGCGTGCTCTCTGTGCTATTTGTCTCAGAGACACATGTTATATCAGACTGCGTGCTCTCTGTGCTATTTGTCTCAGAGACACATCTATTATATCAGACTGCGTGCTCTCTGTGCTATTTGTCTCAGAGACACATGTTATATCAGACTGCGTGCTCTCTGTGCTATTTGTCTCAGAGACACATGTTATACCAGACTGTGTGCTCTCTGTGCTTTTTGTCTCAGAGACACATGTTATATCAGACTGCGTGCTCTCTGTGCTATTTGTCTCAGAGACACATCTATTATATCAGTCTGCGTGCTCTCTGTGCTATTTGTCTCAGAGATACATGTTATATCAGATTGCGTGCTCTCTGTGCTATTTGTCTCAGAGATACATGTTATATCAGACTGCGTGCTCTCTGTGCTATTTGTCTCAGAGACACATCTGTTATATCAGACTGCGTGCTCTCTGTGCTTTTTGTCTCGGAGACACATATCAGACTCTGGATGTTTTTTTGCTATTTGTCTCGGAGACACATATCAGACTCTGGGTGTTTTCTATTTGTCTCGGAGACACATCTGTTATATCAGACTCAGGGTGTTTTCTGCTATTTGTCTCAGAGACACATCTGTTATATCAGACTTTGGGTGCTCTTTCAGTTATTTTCTTCCTCTTCTTCCTTATTCATCTTCAGATCTCAAGTTCAATGACTCTAACAAAGGCGGCAGTCAACTCAAAGCTCTGTACATTTCCGTACAGCTTCTTGTGGAAGGACACTGGCTGTTGCCAAATGTTACTTCTTTTCTCGGTATATAGTGGACATGACTGCAAAATAAGTTCTGCCTTCATGGGGGCTGTGCCACAAGCACAAAGGTTGATAGTAGGCATCGTTTTCTTTGTGGCCAGGGTGGTCTTTTTTCCATCTTGCAATGTACGTTGCTCTGATGAATGCTTTAGTCTCATTGTATGTAATTTCTGTATCACTCTGCTGCAGCATTCCTCCCTCTCTGATGAGTCTGTCCGCCTCCTTGTTGCCTGGAATGTTGCAGTGGGCTGGTATCCACTGGACTATGCTTGTTTTGAAGCACTGAGACAGACGTTTGGGCGATTCTGCCAGAGCACCAAGTTCATTTTTGTTCTGGTTCTTGAGCGGCGTTAATACTGCAAAGGCATCCGTGAAAATGACCACTTCCTTTTCTGCCTGCTACTTATGGTCTATGAGGATTTCAGCTGCTTGTCTCAAGGCACTAACTTCGGCACTGAAGTTGCTGCAGCGTCTCCCAGTGTCCATCATCATTAAATGCACTGTGTTGCACTGTGTTACTCACCGTAGCTCAGTGCATCCAACTTCAGCATGCATTTGTTCGGGGCAGCCTCCCTAGCCCTTGGCTATCCCCAGACTGCCTGCAGGGCAGCAGTTGTTTGGGTTCAGAGTTGTCTCTCCTAGGAAAACTGTCTTACATGACTATCGGATCTTCCCTATCTGGGTTTTGATCAAGTTTTCCGTCTCATTGTGCGGGCGCCAGTCAGGTATGTTGTGCTCCTACCATGCATGATATGATTTGCGCCCTGGTTTTCCTCCGCATTTGCTCACGTAGTTTAGCAGGCCAGTCAAAGCCGTTGTCCGGGGGGTGACGCTGCTGTTTGTTAGCAGACTCTAGGAGCCATACGTGAGTTAGACAGGAGCGGGGGAACCAAGTAGGGTTCAGGCCATCCGTTTTTGCTAGCAAGTGACCGCTTCTTGCCTTGAGGTGCCATCTCTTTCATGCTCCTGCTCTACCCCTCCTTTCTGCCATTTGTCTCGGAGACACATCTGTTGCATCAGACTTTGGGTGCTCTTTCTGCTATTTGTCTCGAAGATACATTTGTTGTATCAGACTCTGTGATACTTGTCTCTGTTATCATTGTCTTTATTTCCTTATATGTTTCTTTTTCTTCAGTTTGTAGTTTTGCTTCCTCCATCTTTGCCTTTTCATTTCCATTTATCTTACAGTGGGCATGAATTCACTTTATTTTCTTCTTTTCTCTTCATTGCATTTGGTGGAGCATGGGTCAACACTCCATTTGGTGGAGCATGGGTCAGCACTGCATTTGGTGGAGCATGAGTCAACATTCCATGTGGTGAAGCATGGGGCAACAATCCATTTGGTGGAGCATGGGCCAGCACTGCATTTGGTGAAGCATGAGTCAACATTCCATTTGGTGGAGCATAGGTCAACATTCCATTTGGTGAAGCATAGGTCAACATTCCATTTGGTGGAGCATAGGTCAACATTCCATTTGGTGAAGCATGGGTCAACACTTCATTTGGTGGAGCATGAGTCAACATTCTATTTGGTGGAGTATAGGTCAACATTCCATTTGGTGGAGCATGGGTCAACACTTCATTTGGTGGAGCATGAGTCAACATTCTATTTGGTGGAGCATGGGTCAACACTCCATTTGGTGGAGCATGGGTCAACACTGTATTTGGTGAAGTATGGGTCAACATTCCATTTGGTGGAGCATGGGTCAATACTGTATTTGGTGAAGTATGAGTCAACATTCCATTTTGTGGAGCATGGGCCAGCACTGCCTTTGGTTTACCTTCACCATCTTTTAAGAAAGCCTGATGCCAATTATTTGCAGTGCAATTTTGATAGCAATGGTTTTTACTATGATGAAGTTGCCAACCCAGTGCAAAACCCTTCTTAGTGCCCCATTATAATATGCTTTATTTTCACTCTGTTTAAATTATTGTTGGCCTCCGTAAGTGCTACTGGCAGATTAGCTCTTCATAATTTCATGTCCTCCTGTTGCACCACTTACTGAAGCATAGGTCAGACACTGTATTTTGGGCTTTTACCCAAACCAATTCTATGGAAACCTACATCCAATCAATTGCAGTAATGATTTTTACATTATCAGGTTGCCAGCCTCATGTAAAACCTTCCTCATGCACCTTTTACTACATGCTCGGCAGGTGACAGTGTTCATATTCCTTTCAAGTGTGACATTGTTCTGATACTTTTAGAGGGCTGTAATGACTGTTAGAGAATCTGTTATTGTTTGCGAATGCCCACAATGAGTAGATTTACTCTTTTGTGTGCCTGAAATGGACGTTAAGTTGCAGTAGCTTTCCTCACATCCCGAACGTGCTGATGAAGGTGGGCAGGGATCCTCCAGGTGGTTATGCTAAGCTTGGCTTCATCTGTGTGTCACTCACTACTACAGGGATCACGTTGATCTCTCGCCCCGTTAGCCAGGCTGCCATGAAAACAGTCCATTTCCAGGGAGGGCTACTAGGAAGCTGAGGTGAGGGTCTTGGCCAGAATATTTTGGCTGACCCTAACATGTCTGATCAGTATGTTGTGCCTGACCAGACAGGAGAAGTCAAACATCTGTTACGAGCGCATGAGCTGCAGTGGTCAGCGACCCATAGCTGACTGATAGCGTCAGGACCAGCGAACCAAAGCTGCCAAGACCCTTCTACACCTCCACGCAGTGAACCTAGATAACAGGCTGCAGCAAGGCAGACTGGCTAAGGAGAAGGGATCGAAGAGGGAATGCTAACTCGGTACTCAAAAAATGCTTGCTGAAGTCAGATGTGTTGGACCGAAAGGTGCAAATATCGCAGTCAAGCTGTAAACTACGACACAACGCATTCCATTCTCTGGACTACATTCTGCTACTTAAGCCCTTTCAGGGCTTGGTAGCGGGAGATTGAGAATGAATGAAGCCAAGCCAAGCCAAACATATGTTACAGAAATGGAAGCCTGCATAAGTATCAAATCTAGTATTTAAAAACATAAAAATTAATCAAATAAAATACTTTTTTTTTCATTTTCTTCTCCAAAGATTTGCCAGATAAGCCAGCTGTGCGTCCACCTTCATCACTCTCCAAGTATCGACCACTTCCTGCCATAGGAACTCCAGTCCCAGATAAACAAAATGATACATCTACCAGACATCCTGATGATGTAATTAATAGCTCACCATTGTACCAACATGTGCAACAACAACCCCAACAAAACACCAGACATATCGTGGCATCCCAGCCTCCACTACCAAGTAGGAAATCCATCAACAGAATACCTGAATCTACCAGAATTTCTGCAGATAATTCACGCACATCTGCAGTGTCAGATAACTCTGTCTTGTTAAACAGAACCATAATCCATCCAAAACCAACAGAAGTGAGTGCTGGTGTGGGATTCATAGAACGGTTAGATTTGTCTCAGCTTGATAAACCTGATGGAGCATGCAAGCGAAAAACAGCTCACACTAATCCTTCATTGAGCAAATGTAAACCAACACCACATCAAAACATTACTACAACCACAGGAGACCTTTATGACGGCGATGACGACGACTCAGATTCTACACAATCTCCAGTTTCTAAGCATGACAGTGGCATTGTGATGTACAAGTCAGCAAAACCCACATCGAAGAAACCTGTGGTAATTCCTTCTCCTGATAACCCACCTGCAAGAGAAGTTTTACTTGCTGTTAAGCTACCCACAGATGGTACAAGGCATCAGAAGTACTTCAACAGCAATGAAGCTTTACAGTCAATTGTGGAATTTGCTGAGGAAATTGCTGGTAGGAGCTTTAATGGGTACATCTTGGTGGTGGCAAGTGCACCAAAGAATGTGTTTGTTGATTTAGAAGATACAATTGAAAATGCTGGTCTGGAAGACAAAACTGTTTTCCATTTAGAAGAATACGACTGGACAGATTAAAAGATTTGTGTTGACGTGCTACTACTCACCTGCATGTTATCAGGGCCTGAAAGAGAGACAAAAAATAGGAACACTGTAACCTCCCAGATATGTCATAATAGGAGACTAAGGAGGGCTAGGCATAATTATGGCTTCTGCACCATGTAGAACCTATAAGCCACAAAAACTTCAACTGGTATGATACTTTATATGATACATATGATGTCAACTGTGGAGTAAGCAGGAGAAAATGGGGTGTATTTGATGAAGACATGTCCTACAGAGAGCTAAACGATTTGGATGACTGATGTGGTGGTTGCTACCACGTAATGTTTATATATGAAGATGTTGCTACCATGTAATATTTATATATGAAGATGTTGCTACCTTGTAATGTTTATATATGAAGATGTTGCTACCTTGTAATGTTTATATATGAAGATGTTGCTACCTTGTAATGTTTATATATGAAGATGTTGCTACCTTGTAATGTTTATATATGAAGATGTTGCTACCTTGTAATATTTATATATGAAGATGTTGCTACCTTGTAATGTTTATATATGAAGATGTTGCTACCTTGTAATGTTTATATATGAAGATGTTGCTACCTTGTAATATTTATATATGAAGATGTTGCTACCTTGTAATGTTTATATATGAAGATGTTGCTACCTTGTAATGTTTATATATGAAGATGTTGCTACCTTGTAATATTTATATATGAAGATGTTGCTACCTTGTAATATTTATATATGAAGATGTTGATACCTTGTAATGTTTATATTTGAAGATATTGCTACCTTGTAATGTCTTGATCTTGATGACCCGTTCCTCAGCATAGCTGCGGGTCCCAACTTCGTCTACAGCGGACCCATATAATGTGTATATATATGAGGATGTTCCTGTAACGTAATGTTTATATATGAAGATGTTGCTAACATGTAATCTTTGTACACGAGGGTGTTGCTATCTTGTAGTGTTTATAAATTCATTATTTTGTCTTCAAAATATGAATGGTTGTTTCCCCTAGTTTATATGGTGGTAAAGGCCTACTGCTGATATGTCCCTTCTTTGATCAGGGCTTCTTAAACTTGTTATGGTAATAGCCGCCCCCCTCCCTAAAAGAATTGCTCAATGTATTCTCGTACCCCATTTGCCAAGCCATCAAAATCACCATCATAACTGGTCTCAGTATGAAGCGATGTACAATCACTGACAGTGTCACTCATGTGTCATCTGACATATCAAAGTCAGTTTCTGCACTTTTGATTTGAGGTTCAATAATACATAGAATCTTTTGTCACAGAGTTAAGTTAAGCAAAATAGCAGACACTGCTGCCACGGATAAAGTAGTCAAAACGTTTAATTGTATTATCTCTCAGCTTTTTAATAGAATAACAGTACCCTTCCTTGAAGAATTTCCTTCCCTAACAGTAAGTCAGGAACCCATTTACACCTGGGTTGACTTAAATGTTGATACCAGTGATTAAACTCATGAGAACCCAGTGATCAACTCAGATGATTACAGTTATCTTCACCCTCATCCTTGACCTTGTCACTCCAGATGGCAGAGTGTAGGTACAACGTGCATGTGGTTTGCCCTAACCAGCTTTTAGAGAATTCTGAATCCACTTTGTTAGCAGTAATTTTTACACAGTGAGGTTGCCAGTCCCATGCACAACCTTCTCTAGTCACCTGTCTCAACCTTCTTTGAAGGATTAGATACAAATAGTGGTAGCTAATTCTAATCATATATGCCCTCTATTATTTGGTTCACAATTGTTAAGATGGATGTTGTATAGCCTTGACATTCTGCTGACCTTCGCTGCTGGTCTTTAATGTGATGAGATCCTGTTGTGCCTCTCACAAGTTATGACCAATACATTTCTTTGTGCTAGCATTGTGTTTATGAGTCCCTTACAAGTTATGACCAATACATTTCTTTGTGCTAGCATTGTGTTTGTAAGTCCCTCACAAGTTATGATCAATATACTTCTTTGTGCTAACATTGTGTTTATAAGTCCTTCACAAGTTATGATCAATACATTTCTTTGTGCTAACATTGTGTTTTGCTAACATTTTGTTTGCCTCTCACAAGTTATGACCAATACATTTCTTTGTGCTAATATTGTGTTTTTGTGTCTCTCACAAGTTATGACCAATACATTTCTTTGTGCTAACATTGTGTTTTGCTAACGTTTTGTTTGCCTCTCACAAGTTATGACCAATACATTTCTTTGTGCTAACATTTGAATCCTGTAAAATCTATAAGTCAGAAGAAAAAGAAAATAAGACTTCTACATCTCATGGTCAAATAAGTAATATTACTTATCTAGAGTGGTACCCAAGATAAAAAGAATAGTACCCCTGTCACCTTCCAAGCATGTCAATAAAGGTGACTAATGGAGATTGTGCTTGGGACTGGCAACGTCATCATGTAATAACTATTGCCACTATAATCAGTCAATGCAAAAGCTAGCATACAGGCTTCCAGTAAAAGAACCAGCTGCAATCAAAACCTGTGCTTCACATTGGAGTGAAATAGTGAATGAATAAATGTGAATATTTGATGCCTTTGACATTAATAATATTGAAATAATGCCAAAAGCATGTATAATGTATGGTTGGGAAATATGTACAAATAACAAAGAGTTGGAAGAACAATAGAGGCTTTGTGGATGTGGATAAATAGAAGAATGGGACATATTTCATGGAAAGAGAAAAAAGAAATAAAGAAGTTATGGAGAAGTTAGAAATAAAAAGGTAATTAATTAACAAAAATCAGAATGGCTAGACAGTAAAAACTATTTTGGCTGTATAAAAACACATTCTTGGAACCCATTACTTTACTCGCTCCATTTTTGCCATAGATTGTAGAGTCTTCTGCGGTGGGGTGTAGAGGTATCATTCTCTTGTGGCTTATAGTTTCTATAGGTTGGGATAGCTGGTCCATTATTTGGTGCTTGGAAACCATACAGAAAGCAGAAGTAGAGGACAAATACACAACTTAACATCTTTATACTGGTTTCGGAGACTGCAGAATCTGTATACAACCAGTTTCTTTTATTTTCTTAATCTAAAAGCTATCCGCATTCAATTTATTCTTGAATGCATTAATTGACTCTGTCTCCACTATTTCCTGTGGTAATGCATTCCAAGCATTCACCACTCTCTGACTTAAAAACACACGAGGAAGACAATGCTATAAGTAGCATGATAACATCGAGAGATGAATATATAATAGCTTGTCAGATTATATCATCAAGACAAAAGGTAAAAGACATTTTTTTTATTCAATACAACTGGCCTTCAATATAGAGATGGAAACGGTTTTATTCTTATCAAAAGTAACTATAATTAACCATAATTCTGAAGACATTAAAATTATTTCTAATCTGTTTCAATATTTTCCTTCACAAACAGTAGCACATTCATAAGTAAATTTGATTTAGAATAAATCAGAAATTCAAAAAAGGCCCTGCCGAAGATAGATGTGTCAGACAGAAAGGTGCAAATATTGCAATCAAGCTGTAACCTAGCGACACAACGCATTCCGTTCTCTGGACTACATCCTGCTACTTGCAAAGCCCTGTTCAGTAGCAAGATATTGTCCGAATAACAGAATGCGTTGTGCCACTAATTTACAGCTTGGCTGCGATATTTGCAGCTTTTGGTCCGACACATCCTTCTTCGGCAGGGATAAACTTGTGCTTATCAATCCTCGTGATGGACCTCAGTAATGGGAAACATGCCATAAAAATAGATTTAGAAAAAATATCTAATTAAGTTTGAATAGATTGATTCATTTCATTCACATTTATCCCCCTTGCTGTATCATCTGCTAGATCTAGATCTCGTATAAACTGCAGCACTTGTGAGACGAGACATTAAACTTTTGTGTCAATATTTTCTTTCAAACTCACACACACACTTGTGTAATTTAATTGCTCTAAAATCCATACACAGCATTATTGTATTTTAATGTTTTAGTTTTGTAATCCAGTTTGTCAGTCAGATTGTGTAATTGTTCTGTCTAATGCGACAAATCTCTCTTGGGAAATAGACCAACTTACCATATTTATTGTGTAATAGTTTTATACCGTGAGACAAAATGTTTGAGTACAGATATGCTGCGCTTAGTATCTATGTAACATTCTGTGAAATAGTATGTTGAGTGATTTGCATGTTGTGCAACCACAATATCATATTCTTAGCAAAGATGTATGAGTTTTGTAGTGGACTGCAGCATTTACAGGTGTTCCACTTACTTCCAATTTAATTACCTTTTGTTTCACCTCTAAATCAATGCTTCTTTGCCTCTTGCCGTTGATATCATTAGAACTGGTTTTGCTGTGTTTGGGAGCCATAGTAATATATTTTATAAAGAAAATTACATCAAAATAATGTAGCAACACTTAGGAGACTGATGATTCATGAGGTTTGATGCTGCACCCTATGAAACCAGCCTACAGTGTCGAAAAAAGAGAAGAATTCAAGGTGACTTAATACAGGTTTATAGAACAATCAACGGAAAAGATTGTTGTTGTTGTTTAATGCCCACAATGAGTACCTGTGTGCCCTGAAAATGATGGTAAGTGGCAGTTTGTAGTAGCTTTCCTTCAGGCGGTTGTACTATGTTCGGCTTCATCTATGTGGCGCACGGATCACATCGATCCACATCTCATCATCCAGGTTGTCTCGAAAACAGCCTGTTTCCAGGGAACACTACATGAAAGAGAGATTGTGGTCTTGGTCAGTATATTGAGCCTGACGCGATGTCCTGGTCAGTATTTTGTGCCTGACTGGACTGGTGTCTTAGTTCCCCAACGGAAAGGATAAATTAGACTATAACAGCTGCCGAAGACGGATGTGTTTGACCGAAAGGTGCAAATATTGCAGTCAAAGTGTAAACTACAGACACAATGCATTCCGTTCTCCGGACTACATCCTGCTACTTGCAAAGCCGTGTTCATGACTTGATAGCGGGAGATTGAGAATGAACGCTGCAGAAGAATACTATAACGAGTTTTACAAAATATAACCACCTACAAGAACTAGAGGGCATGGCGACAAATTAACTAAAGAAAGGTCCAGATTAGATATTAGGAAATATTTTTGTAGTCAGAGACTGTGAATGCTTAGAATGCATTGCCCCAGGAGGTAGTGGAGGGAGAGACAGTTCAAGGAAATGTAAATGAAATTGGGTGCATACACTCTTCAAGACCAGTATAAAGAAGTTAAGTTAAATTAAGCTATGGGATCAAGATGCTGAGCAGCGCATGAGCTGCAGTAGTCAGCGATCCATAGCTGACTACTAGCGTCAGGGCCAGCGAACCAAAGCTGCCAAGACCCTTCTACACCTCCACGCGGTGATCCTGGATAACAGGCTGCAGCAGGACAGACTGGCTAAGGAGAAGGGATCGAAGAGGGAACGCTAACCCGGTACTTAAAAAATGCTTGCTGAAGTCGGATGTGTTGGACCGAAAGGTGCAAATATCGCAGTCAAACTGTAAACTACGACACAACGCATTCCGTTTTCTGGACTACATTCTGCTACTTAAGCTCTTTCAGGGCTTGGTAGCAGGAGATTGAGAACAAACCAAGCCAAGCCAAATTAAGCTATGATTTAAAGCATATGCTGTTATACAACAAACTTGTTATTTGTAAGTAAGGAAAGTTCAAATTTGAAAAAAGAATAGAAAGTACAGTACAGTATATACATAGACCAGTAACTGAGGCGTTTATTATGACTATCAAGGCAGATGTACTGTCCCATTATACACCTGGCATCGCAATTACTTTGTACTGTATAAAAGAGACATGAGATACACGTGCTGTGCGGGGGAAGCTATTGCTGCATTCAGTTACGTTCCATTTTCCAATCAAGATTTTAAAACTTATTAGAACCGTATGAACAGGAAGGAAGGGAACTGGCCACCTCACACATGCGCTTAGTCCATGAAGACTTATCTTAATCCCATACAACAATTGTTGCGATGGGGCCCACCTTTATCGTGACTTTTTTGTTGTTGTTGCTTAGATGTTTGCCTCACTAGTTTCTACTGGCGGAGGCGCGCCATTTTCCACCCCAGACCGTAGTCCATTGGGCGATATCAGGACGCATAAACCAGTGCTTGGATGCATGTGTGCGTCTGTATGTACCTATGCTAGGTTTGTGCGCCCTCAGAAGCTAGCCCAACCAAAGTGCAATGGAAGGGCCTCACCATGAGGGCGCGTGTGAAAGTTGTGCAAGAGTGTGACTGTAGGATAGAGTCAAATGAAACAGAGTGAGGTGAGAAGAGAGAGAAGGGGAAGAGTGGCCCCCAGGGTGAGCCTCCTCCATCGGTTGATCGTGACTTTTTAGAACTTTAAGGGACTGTGGACATTTAACTGTATAGACATATTTGTCTGTCATTATGTGTAATAGTTCTGTGTCATGAGACAATGTTTGAGTTTATACAAATCTGTCTATCATATTGTGTAATAGTTATCCACCTTGACACACAGAACATTTGAGAGTTATTTGTTCATAAATGTCCCTTGATTAACTTTCTGTTGTGGTTATGTGATTTACCATCTTCTTCTTTATTTCACTCCCTTTGAAGCATTGGGTAACCACTGATGATGACTCCTCACAGAAAGCCTGTACCAAAGCATATTTTGTGCTCTGGCAACACTACATTCTGCACTGACTCATAGGTGCTCAGTCCCTTTCAGCAAATGGCAAAAGGTGTAGATGGTGAGTTTTCAAAGTTGCACACTGCTGCACAGTCCTCTCAGACGCCCCTCTCTGATAGACCCACATGATTTCAAAACTTTGCAATCTGCTGATTGTTGGTTGATCGATTTCAGTGTCTTCATCCAAGAGGCGGTCATTGACCAACTTCAGGAGGCCAAGATGCAGCAGTGCATGAGATGACAGCAGCCAGCAACTCATAGCTGGATGCTTGCATCGGGGTCAGTGAACCAGAGCTGACCAAGACTATTCCTCCTGCATGTGACTGCCCTGGAAACAGGCTGCACTAGTGTAGTCTGGCCAAGGGGTAGGAATCACATAGGGAAGGAAAACCCAGTCCTAAAAAAATCAAACTCAAATCGGATTTGTCTGGCTGAAAGGCACAGTCTCACTGTAAACTACGACACAACATTTTTTTTCAGAGCGAACACAGAAGATCAACTTTAAAATCTCACACCTATCCATTCTCATCACTACAGGTATCTTTGAGGTCAGGGTATCAGCTCTTGTATTGTGGCAAACCAGGTCAGCAGATCCACACGAGATCCCACAGTAGTCTTGGCTTGATTCTCAATTTCTAATAAACCCTGACATAAGCCTAAGTAGCAGAATGTAGTCCAGAGAACGGAATGCCCTGTGTCATAGTTCACATCTTGACTGCGATATTTACACCTTTCGGTCCAACACAACTTCAGCAAGCATTTTTTTAGTACAGGTCAGCATTCCCTCTCCGATCCCTTCTCCTTAGCCAGTCTGCTCTGTTGCAGCCTGTTATCCAGGAACACCAGATGGAGGTGTAGAAGGGTCTTGGCAGCTATGGGTCGCTGATCCCTGCAGCTCATGCGCTGCGTCTTGCATATTATGTGCCATTAGTTCACTTTATCTTGGATCATTGGCTGATGACTTGACTGACGAAGCAGTCAGAGGCCATCACATCTGATGTGTCTTTCATGGCAGCAGCATACTCCCTCCACTTTACTTTGCTCATTCAGTAACCATCCTTTGTACTGTGTTTCAACACTTGTGCATCGTGGTTTACAGTGAGGTTGCATGATCCCATAGCTGCCTTTAACAATCTACTTGTTAGAGGCCAGTAGTTTTATTCTCCACCTGCTTCTTACCTGTGCCCAAAAGGTGAGCAAAGAATAGTGGCCTACCTAGCAGGTCCTAGGGAGGGATGATAAAGGGACGGCTACCCCATCCTATAAGAAATATGGGTTATAATAGAAAATGCCTGTACACCCTATGGTAGAAGAGGAGCGGCCAATAAGATGTACTCAGAGTGCCAGAACCGACACATGAAATTATTTGCATTGCCGTAATGAAAAATGTATCAACTGTATATTTTCTTCCTAATCATTTTATTAATAATCAAACTGATTATTTACAGGCTGATTTTTTTAAAGTGTTAACTCGTATGCCAAATCCATGTGCTGATGCTACTAGATATTCAAGATCTCAGAGAGAGAATTATAGATGCAAGCAAGAAGTGACCATATGCAGCAATGTCAGAAGTATCATATGTTGTTTCGAATGCCCACAATGAGTAGGTTTACTCTTTTGTGTTCCTGAAAGGACGTTAAGTAGCGGGTTGCAGTAGCTTGCTAATGAAGGTGGACCGGGGTTCTCCAGGCGGTTGTGCTATGCTTGGCTTCATCTGCGTGTCGCTCACTATTATGGCAATCATGTCAATCTGTTACTTCGTTAGTCAGGCTGCCATGAAAACAGCCAGTTTCCAGGGAGAGCTACGAGAAAGCCGAGGTAAGGGTCTTGGCCAGTATGTTGTGCCTGACCCTGACTAACATGTCTGATCAGTATATTCAGCTTGACCAGATGTTAGTCTTCCTCCCCAGAATTGCCATATAAGTGTTCACATGTTTATAGTTCTCACTGCACACTTTATCTAACAGAGCATTAGAAATGCCAGGAATAATTATCAGTTGAAGTGTCACATCCACATCAAAGGTTGGTTATACTGAAACATTTTCTGTTTGTCTTGGTGTTTATCTCTGAGACTATTGTTCATACAGCTCTTGACATCACTTCTTGTGGTGTCTTTCATGGTACAATGTGAAGGGTTATTGTGAATCTCCTGTTTCCTACCAACTTGTAGGACTCACTGTTTGTTTATCAATCATGTTTCTGCTCCATACAATGACGACAAAATAGCAGTTATTAAATTGCTGGTTTGGATATTAATTTCTTTCTAATCTTGTTGAATTATTTAGCAGCATATATTTCCAGACGTGGTAGAAAATATACCAGGTATTGGAAAAAAGAACAGCCAGACTGAAAAAGAAAGAAGAGACATAACCCTGAGGTACATAACGAAAAACTACCCTACATGGACTGGACCTATGCATACACCGACGGCTCTGTAACAAACACAACACAGAACGGAGGGGCAGGGGTATTCCTGAGCCTACCAAATGGCTGGAAAACAACACTATCAGTGGCAACTGGGAAATATTCAAGCAATTTCAGAGCGGAGGCAGAGGCACTGAGGGCTGCAGTAGAAGAAAGGGTGACAGGCAAAAGAAATGAAAGCCATATAGTCCTGTTTACAGATGCCCTGGCAGTAGTCACAGCACTAAAAAGCCAGAAAAATACTGAACTTAATGATTTAAGAGCAGTACTCTGTCAACTATGCCAGCAGTCCGCACCAAAAAGAGTAGTGGTACAGTGGGTTCCATCCCACTGTAACATCCAAAGCAACGAGGAGACAGACAGACTGGCAAAAGAAGGTGCAAGACTACCACAACCAGATTACCAGTGAGACATATGAATAGTCAAAAAGGCGTATTAGAGCTAGATACATGACCAAATGGGAAACAGAACATACTGGCTACACAAAAATACGATGCCTATTACCAGTTGAACTAAAGAGAGCAGGTCGTGGTCTTCAGACTTCACACTGGCCACAATAGACTGAGGTACCACCTATTCAATAAAAATTGAAGATAGGTGGCACTGACGAATGCTCGTGCGGTACTAGGAAAATGACCGCTGAACATCTGCTGCAAAACTGCCCGACATACGAGGATCAGAGAAAGCAGATGTGGCCATCAACAGTGGCAACACTAGACAAGCTCTATGGCTCTATGGCAGTGTCGACAGCCTCAGGATGACCACTACTGTTTTCGAAAAAATAAAGGTTGACGTCTGACAGCGTAGGAAGAAGAATAATAATTATTTTTTACCATCTCTTCTTGACTTCTGCTTCACATCAACCATAGTCTTTCATTATTTGTCTGAGATATAAGAATATGTTGACTCTCTGTCAACGGTCAGACTAAATCAATTAATGAACTACACGCAAAAATAACAAGTTTTAACTCAAATGTGTGCAACTTGCAGGCTACAGGAACCATCTGCATTTATTCACTTTACAATCTGTTAGGTTATCTTCTGATCACCACTCATGAGGCTCTAACCATCTTCTGATCTCCACCCATGATGCACTACTTGTCTTATGATCTCCACCCATGATGCACTACTTGTCTTATGATCTCC
Source organism: Ariolimax columbianus (assembly GCA_036924085.1). Lineage (NCBI taxonomy): Eukaryota > Metazoa > Mollusca > Gastropoda > Stylommatophora > Arionidae > Ariolimax > Ariolimax columbianus. The sequence goes on along the minus strand of JAVGWX010000005.1, from coordinate 99,036,582 downwards.
ACCCATGATGCACTACTTGTCTTATGATCTCCACCCATGATGCACTACTTATCTTATGATCTCCACCCATGATGCACTACTTGTCTTCTGATCTCCACCCATGATGCACTACTTGTCTTATGATCTCCACCCATGATGCACTACTTGTCTTATGATCTCCACCCATGATGCACTACTTATCTTATGATCTCCACCCATGATGCACTACTTGTCTTATGATCTCCACCCATGATGCACTACTTATCTTATGATCTCCACCCATGATGCACTACTTGTCTTATGATCTCCACCCATGATGCACTACTTATCTTATGATCTCCACCCATGATGCACTACTTGTCTTATGATCTCCACCCATGATGCACTACTTATCTTATGATCTCCACCCATGATGCACTACTTATCTTATGATCTCCACCCATGATGCACTACTTGTCTTATGATCTCCACCCATGATGCACTACTTATCTTATGATCTCCACCCATGATGCACTACTTGTCTTATGATCTCCACCCATGATGCACTACTTATCTTATGATCTCCACCCATGATGCACTACTTATCTTATGATCTCCACCCATGATGCACTACTTGTCTTATGATCTCCACCCATGATGCACTACTTATCTTATGATCTCCACCCATGATGCACTACTTGTCTTATGATCTCCACCCATGATGCACTACTTATCTTATGATCTCCACCCATGATGCACTACTTATCTTATGATCTCCACCCATGAGGCTCTGCCTGTCTTATGATATCGATCCTAGAGGGTCCAGGTATCTTGGCTTCTTCTTCCACATGTTCTTACACCTCTCCACTCATCTCCCCTACGCATAGTTGCATATATGTATCCCAGAAAACAAAGAATAGAACCACAGCAACCTTCCAATCATGCTGTAAAATGTGATTAAAGATGATAGTGCATGGAACAGGCAACATCATCATGCTAAACAAATTGCTACAAAAACATAGTGATTTGGTGCACGTCATCGTAGATGGTCAACTATAGTGGTGATACTATGCTTTATCAGGATCAATTGGAGACAACAAGTAGACTTATACCCCGGTAAATTGTATTTCAGTAGTACAGACATTTAGAATAATCCAAAACTGAGTTATTTTTGTTTGGTAGAGAAAAATTACATACAGAAGATTAATTTATTCAGTTTTGTAATAAACATATAATCAAGTACAATTAATCAATACAAAATATACATTTATTTAGATTTGTAACAAAAACAAATTCAAGTACAATTATTTTGATGAAAAATTATACACGTTTAGTTTTTTAACTAAATCCAAATCTGGTACAATTAAATGATAAAAAAACAAAGGACAACTATCATACAAATTTTGGCAGCCACAAAAGCAAAATGTCAGACCCATTTACAGTTCAAACTAGGGTCAGGCAGGGATGTCTACTATATCCTACAATTTTTCTCATTGCCGTGAACTGGGTGATGGTGGCAAACAACAAAGGATAGAATAATGGGAATGCAGTGAACATTTTATAAGAAACTGGAAGACTTAATTTGGCAGATGATATATGTATGCTGTCAGATGAGCAGAATGACATACAAGGACAGACATATAAACTATCATATGAAGCAGCAAAAATTGCAGATCAGTGTGAACAATAAAAGGAAAAGAGAATAAATAACAAAGAGACAGTATAAAGATTAATTGAAGGAAGTGTACAATTTTACCAATCTGGAAAGAAACAAACAGAGATGTTAACGACAGATTTTCTTTCAACTTTCTTCGCCCAGTATGGAACTCAGTGGAAAATAAGATCGAGCAATTTAACAAGTTGAAAAAGTTGGCTCTGAGACTAAGTATCACATCCAGATCTTCATCAATAAGTGTTTTCTTAGCATACTTCATGTTTGATGGAGATATACCGATAACTGTTTCGCTGGCTGAAAGTGTGACAGTTGAAAGAACTTAATGGAGATAGTCAACACCAGAATTAATGAATATGGTTTAGAAATTATTATTAATAAAACATAGTTTGTTTGTCCATCACAAGTGATGAAGACCACTCTCTTTGTTCAGCCGTGTGGACAGTCGTATCTCTTGCTGTGGCCGCTGCAATGGGTGACTTGCGCAGAGATTTGGATTAAAGTGAGGAAGAAACTGCGCCTTTTATCAACCTCACTCACAGAGCCTAAGCTACCTTTTGCCAGAGGCAAGACATTCATCGAGACGACTGGAGATAGCATAGGATGCAGATATTGCCTCAGGGTTACCACCGAAGCCTTTCCGTAAACATGAAACCCGCAGGGTAGAAAGGTGGGAAGGCATCTAACGCAGTTTGTCGTGCCGTTTCGATAACCACAAGAGGTCGTATGGACAACACTCAGCGTGTGAGTGAGTCATGGCATCTCTCCCCAGCTGTATTCAGTTCATCATAGTAGCATCTAAAATTCCCACACGCCAAATTCGTGAAGGTGAACCGGCAGAACTAACCCGTGAAACACGACACAGGTATAACTATAAGCGTAGTTCCATTCACTGATTGATTTTTTTAAATAAAACATAAGTTATGTTATTTACCCCAAAAAAGTGTCACCCAAAACGAATGTCCAAGCGAACAGATTGATACTAGAACAGGTAAACAGTTACTTGTATCTGGGACAGATAATTACAAATGATGGTAGATGTGAAAGGGAAGTGGAAAAGAGAATAGGAATGGCCAAAAGCGAATTAAATATGATGAGGAATATGTTGTCATCTTGGTAAATAACCAATACATTGAAAATTAGACTAATCAGGGGGATCAAGATGCTGAGCAGTGGTCAGCGACCCATAGCTGACTGCTAGTGTCAGCGAACCATAGCTGCCAAGACCCTTCTACACCTCCACGCGGTGATCCTGGATAACAGGCTGCAGCAGGGCAGACTGGCTAAGGAGAAGGGATCGAAGAGGGAATGCTAACCCGGTACTCAAAAAATGCTTGCTGAAGTCGGATGTGTTGGACCGAAAGGTGCAAATATCGCAGCCAAGCTGTAAACTACGACACAACGCATTCCGTTCTCTGGACTACATTCTGTTACTTAAGCCCTTTCAGGGTTTTGTAGCGGGAGATTGAGAACGAACGAAGAAGAAGACTAATCAGGTGTTACTATATATTCTAAATTATTATACGGTGCAAAAACATGGACTATGAACAAACAAAAGACAAAATGCCCTCGAAATGTAATTATACAGAAGAGTGTGCAACATTTTGGGAAAAGATAAATAAATAGTGATGTCCTGACAGGAGTAGGCATGGATAGAACTATTGACAGACATTAAAATTCAATGTTTTGAACATATAAAAAGACACTACTTTATTGAAACCCAATACTGGAGGGGAATATTGGCAACATAAAAAATGGACTGATGTCAGTCTAGCAGATTGTACTTTAAAGACCAGAGAAAGAGAATATTGGAGGTCCATTGCGGCCAGCCTTCATTGCGGAGATGGCACTTGAATCGTTAGATGGCAAGCACAGATCTGTGGAAAAGAGCATTGCAACAACCAACAGATTTTGAAAAGTGTGAATGGATAGGACATGGGCTAAAAACGAAACCAGACAGTATAACCAGAGAAGCGCTGGATTGAAATCTCAGGGAAAGAGGTGAATGAGATGACAATTTAACACCTGGAGAAGAACGATGGAAGAGGAAGCAAGTTCAGTCGTAGTCTTGTGGGCAGAACTCAAAAGACGATAGTGCACTATAGGAACAGATTGAGAGCATATGTGCTATTAACCAGACAGACAGGTTGACGATCTTGAAAGTAAACGATCAGCTTATTCAGAGATAGTGCGTGAACAAAAATGAGATAATTGTCAATCTGTGTGTCGGTCTATCTCCCCTGCTCTACTCCTTGCTAGCTATTTTTACATTAGTAAAAACAAGGGTTAACTCTGTTAAACACTACTTCTTCTGCGTTCTTTCTCAATCTCCGGCTACCAAGCCCTGAACAGGGCTTTGCAAGTAGTAGGATGTAATCTGGAGAATGAAATGCGCTTTGTTGCTAGTTTACAGCTTGGCTGCGATATTTGTACATTTCGGTCTGACACATCCGTCTTTGGCAGTGTTATACACTAATTAAGATTCCTCCAAACCTAGCCGTCCATGTGACACCCGAGATTAAGAACATAACCAGTTGTGCTAGAAGAAACGCTACAGGGACAGGAGTTGAAAATGACCATGCAAATGGTACATGACAGAAGACTGCATCCCCCCCATGCCATAAATGGACAGATGAGGGTTTTGTCTCCTTTAGGTGAGGCGAGCCTATTTCTACCACATTCCTTTTTGGTTATATCATGGCACACTGATCAATTTAAGAGTAACCAATCAGATCGAGAGTAACATGATCTTTGTAGCAATTCTGTACAAGGTCAGCTGTTCAATCCATGACACCCGAAGTCTTACACTAAGGTGAGTGAGGCCATGATCGTGGATCTCCTGTTCACTGATGACTGCACCCTTAGCATCTACTCAGAACAAGATATGCATTCCACCATGACAGAGTTTTCGGCGGTATGCAGTAATGGTCTCACGATCAACACTAGAAAAACATACTCTTCCAGCCTGCTCATGGTAAGCAGTATGTCGAACCAAACATTACTGTACAGAACCAACGTCTTCATCTACCTAGACAGTACCTCACCAGGGAGGTGAACATCAACTTTGAAGTCATCAGTGCCGCCACCAAGGTAAAAGTGTATAATGTTGTAGTATTAGCCATTCTGCTGCATGCTTGTGAAACATGGACAGTGTATAACACACACACACCAGACAATCAAATAGTTTTCACTTAAGCTATCTGCATAGGCTGCTCACGATCAGGTGGTAGGAAACAAATAGCTACAAATTAGTGTCCAATTATGAAATTGTTAGCAAGACTAATATTGGGTATCCCTGCATTTCTGCAATAAAAGCCCAGATAAGATGGCTGGGACTCATTCGCATGCCGAATGAGCCCACCCCCAAATAACTGTTAAACGGTGAGCTCAGAACATGCAGACATTCATTAGAGGGACAAGAAACGCTAGAGTCCTTGAAAATGTCTCTGAAAAGCTTCAACAATGATATCTGTTGGAAGTTGCTTGCATAGAACCGATCCACCTGGCGTGCTAGCATCACCCGGCAGAACAAAACATCATAGGGGCTCAGAAAGAGCAGAATGTATGATGGCTCCACAGTCGTCTTCTCGCATGAGTGCCCAGAGTATGTTATGTTAGGATTGGTCTTTGAAGTCCAATGAAAACACATCTCATAGTCTGATGCTGTCGCCATCTTTACTCGCGATGGGCAACTATTATTATTACTACTTTTTAAAAAAAAGAGACATAACTCAACATACAAAATAAACAAACAAAATTATATAAATGCACAATTTTTATTATGTACTGTTTGCTCTAATCACTCTGCCATTATGATACTACATACACAGGATGCTTGACAAAAATTACCAACCTGTGACCAAACATTTTTTTATTAATTAACCAGGGATAAACATTAGCTCTGACAACATAAATACATTTTTAACAATAACTTTAAATATAATAGAATGCTGCCTACCAATTTATTTCATTTTATTTTATAAGAAGATAAGCATAAAAACTCAATATCTATTGAGGCCACTCATTTACATTTTCTGACAAATGCAGAGTTTGATTTATCAAACAGCTGGTATGGTGTGTGTGATTAAGGCATCCATCGTATACTTAGTGACTCTTGGCCTGACATAATCTCACACCTGAAGTGTTGATGGCTTCCACCTAGACATACAGTCTCTTGGTCTGACATCATTTCTCACACTTGAAATGTTGATGGCTTTCACCCTAAGACAGTCTTAGTCTGACATCATTTCTCTCATCTGAAGTGTTGATGGCTTTCACCGAGACAGTCTTAGTCTGACATCATTTCTCACACTTGAAATGTTGATGGCTTTCACCGAGACAGTCTTAGTCTGACATCATTTCTCTCATCTGAAGTGTTGATGGCTTTCACCGAGACAGTCTTAGTCTGACATCATTTCTCTCATCTGAAATGTTGATGGCTTTCACCGAGACAGTCTTAGTCTGACATCATTTCTCTCATCTGAAGTGTTGATGGCTTTCACCGAGACAGTCTTAGTCTGACATCATTTCTCTCATCTGAAGTGTTGATGGCTTCCCCCTAGACCTAGTGATTTGTGGGAGACTTGGTTCGGCCAAGAAAAATTAATATCTCATTAAATTTCCTTACTCCGTTGAACACTACCTGACGGAACTATTCTTTTCTTGCCAATAAGAGACCTTTGAATCCTCACTGAAGTCTACTGTCAACTTGCTGCAGAAAAATTATCCTCAGTATTTATCTTGGGCTAACCAGTCATTTTTTTAAAAATCCAGGCATAATAATATAAGTAATAACAGCAATCCTTGTAAATATATAAAAAGTAGAATGTGCCATTTCAAAGATACAACACAAAACAATAACCTCATACTATAAACAAATTCATACAAAATAGATTGTGAAGGTAATGAGTTAAAACATTGCAACTCCCTGAGATCATAGTGTGAATGTTGGTAACTTATCTAGTGCTTTCTGGTCTTCCTCTGTGTCATTTCTGGCAATGAAAAGAGTATGAGAGAAGCCACATGATATTCCATGTACATAGATTCCTTCAAGGGGTTTCACTTCTTTTGGTATGGTTGATGATTTAATACCGCCTTCACCATAACCCTGGAAGGAAAAAAGTCAGATATTAACATCCAGTTTCTAGATTAACAGAGCCAGATTTAATTATACTTGGGGGAAAGAGCCTGCCCATTCTATCAGACATTTTCTGGTGCATGTTGGATATCTGAATGGTATTTATATTTGTAGGTCAGCTGTCAATATCCAATAAACAGTAGTGAATCAGAAAAGGAGGCCTGCATTGGCACCAAAAGTAGGCAGCACAAATTATGGACCACCATTTTTGTAACATGAAACATTAGAAATATAAACAAAAAAGGGAATAAGCTCGCAGATGAAATTTTAAAATGCATTAAAACTTAAATTTCCAAAGTAAGTGTTACATTCAGTAACAATGAGAAGATGAGTGCGAAGTGGAAGGAATTTGTTACTGTCCTAAGACACCATCAGGTGTGATGGTCACGAATTTGTTACTGTCCTAAGACACCATCAGGTGTGATGGTCACTAACTGTTTTGTCAGTCACTGACCAAAGATCTAAGAAGACGAGAACACTTCATCCCCTACTAAAGAATCTCAAACCACGCCCAAAAAATTATAAAAAAAAGCTATCTGCGCTGCCTATTATTTCTTTTCACATTACTTCTAACAAATTTAGTTAAATGAACTAAAAACTAACATACCAACTCTCCAAAGCATGGCGATGGGCCCCAGCTTACTACACTTTCATCAGCTGCCACAACTATGCTTTTATTGCTGAAAACAGAAGACAATTATAATTAGCAGTGTCCACAATAAAACCATGAGTTTGAAACATTTACCTTCGTTGTACATTTCCATGTGCAATTCATTACCATTATAGAGTTACAAGTTAGGTCCAAAATGCTGTTATACTCAGGATGAGCTCTCAATTATAAGTACATCCTACCTACGAAAAGGTAATACATAGCCTCAGACAGGATATCTCATTTATGACCTTCTCATAGAGGAACTGTTCTTATTAGCATGAAAATGGGTGAGGTGCAAGTCTCTGGCTCAATAAATCCGGAATGCTCTGGATGGATGAAGATTCTATGTTGCAGGGGGTAATTCATCTAGAATGAGGATTGGGAGTCATTAACAAAAAACTTTCCCTAACACATCACCTGCATGAAGGTAAGATTGACGTGGCATGTATCCAGGAAACGCACCTCAACAAAAACCATAAATTCTCAATCAGAGGATACCAGACTTTCCGTCTAGATAGAGAAGGCCACAAAGGAGGGGTCCTGATACTGACCAGAAACAGCATACCGAGTAGCGCGGTACCTGTCAATCACACCGGACAAGCAGAAATTGTAGGAGTTGACATAATGGCTCAAGAGACGAAGCTCCGCATTTTCAATCTGTACGGACCACCAAACAGAGACCTATCGCTCTCGAGTATGGAGGTCAGAGACTCCAACTGCATAGTGGTTGGAGATTTCAACAGCCACTCGGAGAGATGGGGATACTCTGACACAGACAGCAGAGGTGACGAAGTGGAAGATTGGGAGATAGATGCAAATCTCTCCCTAATCAATAGGCCGGAGGATAGCCCTAGCTTCTATTCAAGAACATGGCATACCACCTCGACTCCAGATTTGGCCTTCTCCACACAGGACATACACTATAAAATAGACCGCCAGGTGCTAAACCAACTGGCAGGTAGCGACCACAGGCCGATCAGGCTAACCATTGACATGGAAGTAGGCCCACAGGAAACAAAACCGCTCCCACGTTGGAATTACAAACGAGCCGACTGGGACAGATTTGCAATCCTGACAGATGGGCTGTGTGAAACCATCAACACACGAAACACCAAAATGAAGCCCATGGTAGAGAGCCTAAGCAAGGCAATAATACAAGCCGCCACTGAAACCATCCCAAGAGGAGCTAGGAAAAACTATAAGCCCTACTGGAATGATGAGTTACAGAAAGTGGAAGATGCAGTAACAAATGCTAGGAACATGGCAGAACGAGAAAAATCCGTGGAGGCAAACATCGCCCTCAAAGCCGCCGCGGCGAAGTACAAACACACTCTCAAGCAAACAGCAAGAGAAAGTTGGAAAAATAAAACGGAAAGTTTAAACCTGGACAAAGAAGGGAACAAGCTATGGAAGCTAGTCAGAGCCATGAACGACGAAACCCCGTCAAATAAACAAATTACTATCAAGCAAGGCGAGAACTTGATCACAGGTAAGAAAGCCGCAAACGCCTTTGTCGATCACTATGCCAGAGCAAACCACATCGAGGTCCCTGCAGATAAGCATACAGACATTAGCGAAGAGCTAAAGGGGCACGAAAACATAAATACGGCTCCTGAAGAGCACATGATGGCCAAACTAACAATGCGCGAAATGGAAGAGGCTATGAGAACACTAAAGAGAAGGAAATCTCCCGGAAAAGACGGGATAACAAACGAAATGCTGATGGGGCTGGGCCGAACAGCGAAGGAAAAACTACTATCAGTCCTGAACCAAAGCTGGAAAAGGGGTATTGTACCCCAGGCATGGAAAGATGCAATACTGGTACCAGTACCAAAAAGAGGAAAGGACAAAACAGATCCGAATGGATACAGGCCCATAAGCCTACTGAGCTGTGTCGGCAAGCTGATGGAACGGGTGATAAACACCAGACTGATGTGGCATCTGGAAGAAAAACGAATACTAATTCCACAGCAAGCCGGCTTTAGACAGCACAGATCCACTGAGGACCAGGTCATCCTCATAGCCCAGGAGATAGAAGATGCCTACCAGGCACAGAAACACACAGTAGCTGTTTGGGTGGATCTGGAAAAGGCATTTGACAAAGTCTGGAAGGATGGACTTAGAGTCAAGCTAAGAAGAAGTGATGTTTGTGGGAAGATGTACAAGTGGATCAACCACTACCTCAAACAAAGAACGGCCAGAGTCCAAGTACAAGGGCAGATGAGCAAAAAGGTGACACTCGAGCAGGGAGTACCCCAAGGGGGAGTACTGTCACCCACACTCTTCCTGGTATATATAAACGATATTACAGAGAATATACCAAGAAGAGTCCATAGCTCAATGTTTGCAGACGATCTGGCTATGTGGACCTCTGAAAAGAATCTCACCATAGCAAGAAATCGGATGCAAACGGCCCTAACATCGCTGGAAGAGTGGGCGAACTCATGGCTGGTCAAAATAAACGAGGAGAAAACCACGTGCACAATATTCTCGCTCTCATTAAAACCCCAAAGTACCAAATTAAGCCTAAATGGCAAAATCCTGCAGCCAAACGACAACCCAACCTATCTGGGAGTCACATTTGATCGGCGCATGACATGGAAAAGTCAGATTGAGAGAAACCGAATGAAAGCCAGAGAAAGAATGGCGATCATGAGGAAACTTGCTGGCACAAGCTGGGGAGCAGACGAAGGCATACTAAAGAAACTGTACACTGGAAGAGTGAGACCAGTTCTCGAGTATGGCATCGCGGCATGGACAACAGCAGCGAAGGCGAACTTCGATAAAGTTAACAAACTTCAAAACCAAGCCATGAGAATCATAACAGGTGGCATGAAGTCAACGCCAATTGTAGAACTTGAAAAGATTACAAAACTGCAATCCATGACCGACAGAAGAGACTGCAGAGCCCAGCTGCAGTCAGAGAAACTCCGAAGACTGACGGACCATCCAATGTACCAGAGGCTAAACAATTTGGGAACTGGGAAACTAAAGCGGAGAAACTTTGCAGAAATAGCCAAAGCAAAGATGCACGAAGATCCCATAAACGCACTAACAACACCAAAACCCATCACTACTGTACGAAAACCTACTTGGAGGCAGGATATATTTCCAGAGGTGGTAGAAAATATACCAGGTATTGCAAACAAAAACTGCCAGACCGAAAAAGAAAGGAGAGACACTACCTTAAGCTTCATAACGAAAAGCTACCCAAGCATGGACTGGACCCATGCATACACCGACGGTTCTGTAACAAACACTACACAGAACGGAGGGGCAGGAGCATTCCTGAACCTACCAAATGGCAGAAAAATAACACTGTCATTCGCTACTGGTAAGTACACGAGCAATTTCAGAGCAGAGGCAGAGGCACTGAGGGCGGCAGTGGAAGAAATGGTAACACACAGTGAAAATGAGAGCCATATAGTCCTGCTGACAGATGCTCTCGAAGTAGTCACAGCGCTAAAAAGCCAGAAAAACACTGAGCTTAATGACTTAAGAGCAGCACTCTGCAAACTGTGCCAACAGTCCGCACCAAAAAGGGTAGTGGTACAGTGGGTTCCGTCACACTGCAACATCCAAGGCAACGAGGAGGCAGACAGACTGGCAAAAGAAGGTGCAAGGCTACCACAAATAGATACCAGTATGACGTACGAAGAGTCAAAACGGCTTATCAAAGCCAGGTACATGTCCAAATGGGAAACCGAACATACTGGTTACACCAAAAACGATGCCTATTACCAGTTGAACCGAAGAGAGCAGGTCGTTGTCTTCAGACTTCGCACTGGCCACAACAGACTGAGGTACCACCTATTTAACAAATTGAAGATAGGGTGTACCGACGAATGCCCGTGCGGTACTGGTAAAATGACCACTGAACATCTGCTGCAGAACTGCCCGACATACGAGGATCAGAGAGAGCAGATGTGGCCATTGCCAGTGGAACTGCAAGACAAGCTCTATGGTAGTGGCGAGAGTCTCAGGATGACCGCCGCTTTTTTCGAGAAAATAATGGTTACTGTCTGACTGTGTACGCAGAAGAAGAAGAATGAGGATTGTTCTGACTTTAACCTCTTGATGTCTTGCAAGTAGTCTGGTAACAACTTGTAAATGTTGGCGATAATCAGATAAAAACATTACCTGACAAATGACAACACGAGGACAAGTTCTTCAGTCTAGTGATAACATGATGACAAGCTCTATTGCCTAATGATAACATGAGAATAAGCTCTTCAGTCTAATAACATGAGCTCAGTAAAACCTTTTTTGGTTTGCAGAATCTTGTTCTACATGTCTGTCTATATCGTTTGTCTTCTGTAAAGAATGTTCCCAGGTATATCAAATGTTTTCATATTTCCCCCACGGGGACAGTGTGGCCTAGTGGTTAAGTGGCACGGCTCACAAACCGAAGGTGCTGGGTTTGATCCCCATCACGGCACTGGCCGTTACTCCGAGGAAGTAAACCCTTAGAAAATGGAGGAGGATGCAGACCCTTATATAAAATGCATACTGAAGTCAGATGCACTAGGCTGACAGGCTCAAAATAAAAACAACAGTGCAATCAAACAAGCAACAAAATATTTCCCCCACTATAGTTTGATTTTACATCAATATTTTTCAATTTGATTTACAACCTGTTTTTTGTGTGTGTGCGTGTATATGTAAATTTATTTCTTTATGGTATATATTGTGAATGTCTATATATTGTGAGTGCTTAGAGTAGTTGCTTCTCACAGCGAAGTTACAGATTTCAATTCTTGGTCAAACCACGGATTACAGTCTACCCAACTGTAAATAGACACCTCCAACTGAAGTCGGATGTGTTGGACCGAAAGGTGCAAATATCGCAGTAAAACTGTAAAATTTGACACAATGCATCCCGTTCTCCTGACAGCATCCTGCTACTTGCAAAGCCCTTTTCAGGGATTGGAGCGGGAGTTTGAGAACAAAGAAGAAGAATAAATGAACACCTGTCTCTTACTGTTATGACGGCAGAGCAGTGAGAAAAGAAACTGTCCACTCCGTCTCACAAACAAAGAAATATCTAAAACTTTATCCCTGATGGCAGTACCTGTTATGAGGGCCACCTTAATCTTATAGAATATAATGTTCTAGCTAGTGTTCTATATGCTTGCCTAACCAGCTCTACTTTTAAATTGTGACACCATAATCTTATTACAAGCTGCGAAGAAAGATTTAGCAGGCAGCATGTTTAAGAATTTTACCGTAGATCAGTGGTGCATGACATTGCTATTGTTACTGCATTAAAGATTCCAGAGTGGTTAGCTGTAAAAATCTGTTGTACACCTGTCCTCACCATGCTAAAGATCAACCACTGATTTTCAATACAAGTTCACAAATGGGGTACATAATTGTGAGCTCTTCTTGTCTTGTCCTATTTCACTTCAGTTGGAGTATAATGTCTCCACAGCAGTTGGCCTTCATTCGAAAGCCTGCGCCACAGCACAAGGCAGTGATGGATTGATTCTGAAGCAATGATTCACATAATGAGGCCGTTAGCCACAAGTCTAGTTACGTGCTACTTATTTTATTTGGCATGGTATCATCTATATCAAATAATGCTTTAGTGGGGTCACATTCACAAAGAGGTGTATCACTGCCCTAGATGAGGCCATCTATAAGGTCGATCAGATCAAAATGTAACAGACCAGACCCCCCCCCCCCCCCCCCCCAATTTCAAGATCCTCACTCATAAACAGAGGAAAAACCGTCTGCATGTTGCGCATGACATATTGGAATGCACCAACATTGACCCTAATGCCCAGCCAAAACTCACTGCAACTTTTGGTTCTTGTAAGACACAAGGTGCCATTTAAAGTTAAGCGATTTCAGGACATAGAAGAAATCAAGACAAATGCGATGAAGTGTCTGATTCCTAAAATTCACACCTGAAAATATTTAAAGCGGTGATATCATCGCTGGGAGAAGTGTGTCAACTCAGATAGAGCCTATTTTGAAGGGGACTAGGTTTTGAACAAGTTTGTTTCCGAGCCTAAGATATGATTCCTTGTATATCAAATAATACTTTTGTGGGGTCATATTCACAAAGGTGTATCACTTCCCAAGATCACAGAGCTTGTCATCAATGTCCAATTTACAAACTGCCATATCAAAGATAACAAACGTGTCACAAAGTAATAAAAATAGTTTGTTACTAAAATATGTGAACAAAATTATTCTCCATCTTCTCCTGCGTTCGTTCTCAATCTCTAACTACCAAACCCTGAAAGGGCTTAAGTAGCAGAATGTAGTCCAGAAAACGGAATGCGTTGTGTCGTAGTTTACAGATTGACTGCGATATTTACACCTTTCAGTCCAACACATCCGACTTCAGCAAGCATTTTTTTGGGTTAGCATTCCCTCTTCGACCCCTTCTCCTTAGCCAGTCTGCCCTGCTGCAGCCTGTTATCCAGGAACACCGCGTGGAGGTGTAGAAGGGTCTTGGCAGCTCTGGTTCGCTGGCCCTGACACTAGCAGTCAGCTATGGGCCGCTGACCACTGCAGCTCATGCGCTGCTCAGCATCTTGATCCCTATTCTCCATCTAGATCTAGTCCGTCTTACCTGGTGCCAATACTTCTTATTTTCCATCCACAAAGATCTTGAACCAATTTGGGATACATATTGGCCTCCCCTGATGTTTTTGTTTGGCCCCAGAAGTACAAAGCACCTGGACATTAAAAAAAATCATTACATGCTGACAATATGTCAAAAACAAGAATGGGTTAGTTTTATGCCATTTAAGCTGTATTCGCAAGTTACAAGAAGAGCAGATGTCTACATCACATGGCAGAATTGGAACAGGTCTCAAGTCATTTTGATATATTTCCATGACATATTATCAAGTTGGCTATCTCATTATTCAGCCAATTTCCTATATAATAGTAACCAAATGTAATTATTCTGTATACTTCTGACTCCTAATCTGCCTTTCAACTGATCTGTGGACACATTGCTCAGGGAAATAACAGAATAGCACCATGTAAAACACATTGCTACAAAGGTCACTAGTGCAAGAATACATGGTTATTACAGGCTTCCTAATTAGCTAAATGTAGTGTATGGTCAAATATTAGCAATTGTCAGAAAGACTTTCAGTTGTATGGATTACCTGGAAAACCCCCTGACCTACAGCTATTATTAACAGCTAATAAAAAAAAAACCGTTATTTGTATTTACTTTCCTCATGTATGTTGTGTTGTTGCATCTACTGGATTCACTTTCTTTCATCAGTTTCACTGTCAGGGTATAAACTGTGATTGTATTCAATGTCCTCATTTAATTCCAGTCAAATTGGAGTGGAAAACAGCTACGAAGAAGGATTGCCTACCTTCATCTTGCTTGCATGTTTTATTGTCTGTGTACAAAATGATTGTTACTACCATTTGTGCACATCCTATCAAAACATACACAGCCCATACAAAACATACACAGCCCATACAAAACATACACAGCTTAAAGGAAATAACCCTGTACTAACCATGATCATTAACAGCAAGTGAGTATGTTGACCCCGCCACAATCTGCACCACCCCCTTGTTCATTCCATCAAAAAACTTCACCAGTCGTGGCACCATTTCATCTTTAGGATCAGAATGCCCGAGTCGACCATAGCCTCCAAATCCCCAGGAAAACACACGCTTCTTACTATCTAAGATGAGCTGGTCATGTGAAGAGAAGGAAAAGAAATAAGTTTCATAAATGTTACTTATGGCATTTAATCATTCACCTTTTCGCTCCAATGTCAGGTCACACTACACCTGGGTCCCTTTAATGAAGTCTTGTTTCCTAACATTTGCAATAATTCACACATTTTTGCCCCTGTACATGATTCCTTTGCAGGAAGCCTGTATCTGAACTTTTACAGTGGCTGATAATAATGGTAATATGTTACATGACGCGGTTGCTAGAGCCAAGCACAACTCTCTTTAGTTCCACATTTAAGATGTGGCCATCAGTAATTTTCTATTAGAGTTTTGTTTTTGTTCTCATATCTTCACAATCGGTTAATTTACTTTGGTAGCAGGTTTGCAGTGGCTCTTCTTATAACCTCAAGCATATTGAATGTGGACCTGGGTCTTCTTTGCTGTAGTGCAAGGCACAGCTTCTCCGCAGGATGACCATTACAGGGATCAATGCCGATCCCAATGTCGTTGGCCGGGCTGCTATAACACACGTACAGTCCCGATGTCTTCTGATCCCCAGGAAAGTGAGTAATTCTCTGTTGTATTCCCGTATCAAGTACATGGCTTGCCTTTGTTCGTTACTAATCTCCCGCTACCAAATCCTGATAGGACTTAAGTAGCAGGATGTAGTACAGAGAACGGAATGCGCTGTCGTAGTTTATAGCTTGACTGCGATATTTGCACCTTTCGGTCCAACACATCCAACTTCAGCAAGCATTTTTTGAGTATCGGGTTAGCATTCCCCCTTCGATCCCTTCTCCTTAGCCAGTCGGCCCTGCTGCCGCCTGTTATCCAGGATTACCGTGTGGAGGTGTAGAAGGGTCTTGGCAGTGTTGGTTCGCTGACCCTGATGCTAGCAGTCAGCTATGGGTCGCTGACCACTGCAGCTCATACGCTGCTCAGCATCTTGATCCATGTATCAAGTACATGATATTGTTTCTGTGACTCTTTGGAACTTAGAATTCAACTCAACAATCAGTAGGGATTAGACCTGTGTGAATGGAGAATTGTGCAATAAAATGTGCAGATATGAGCTGGAGAGTTGTCTACACTGTTAAGTCACCTCTAATGATATGCTCCCTGCATGGCAGTGTACCTATTCTCCTCGTCATCCAGGTAACCACATATGAAATTATTTGTTCTAAACCTATGCTTCCCAAATGTTCCAGTGTCACGGACTGGTAGAGATTTATCCACTGCATCTGGGACAGCTGCTAAATTTAGTGATTATTGTTTTTGGGTTGTTTTTTTTTCAATCCTTAAATATGTAATAAATTTTAATAATTTACATATGTTTATATTTTTTTAAATGACAATACATGTCTTGAACAAGCGAATCCTGTTTTTTTTTTTTAAATCATTCTAAGCTGAGACTCAAGTGAGACATCGCCAAAGTTTTCTCTTAGTTTCTTTGTGCTTTTTGACAAACGGCAACTAAGCGAGTCGTGGACCAGTTCTGGTCCGAAGACCACAAATTTGAGAATCAGTTTTAAATTTTACTGTAACAAGATTCACCATTTCATGAACCTGTTCATGTCCTCGCCGACTTGTCTTCCTTGACAAGTTCCCATTTACAGTTGGGCCAACATGAGTTTTGATACAACTAAGTTGCATGCTCTGTCAGTTTTGCCAAAGGGCAAGAACTCATTGCTGTCTCTGCAATTTTAATGTTTAATCACTCTGTCGCACATAACAGTATCACATCGGTTAATTGTGTTGAGCTACCAAAATGGAGAAAATAAAAGTTAATATGGGCCCCAATGGCAAGGTTTCATTTTCTTTGTTTTATTGAGGGTAAGACATCTTGCACTGTAGAGCCATGCTTTTTTTTAACCCTACAAATCTGTTTCACGTCCGCACAGCAACAGACGATCTGAAGTAGAAAGTTTTACTTCTCCTAGATGAATTACCACCTATGGCTTCATATATTCAGAGCATTCTAGTTTCTCAGCACCAGAGGAGCTGGGCTTCTCCTGAGGAGGCTATATGTTGCACATGCTGTTGGGATATCTAGAGTCCATCCCACAATTGAACACCCTGTTACAAAATAATTTGGGACCAAGCTTTCACCTCACACATCAGCTTAGAAAGAACAATAATACTTAAGTCTTACTGCATGGTTAGCACCGCAGGCAACTTGTCTGACATCAACGTCCGTCACAGACGACACCTGGCCATCCCTCTGCTTCTCAACAAACACTGTGATAACCCTTGGAACACTCTCACACTGAAACTCAATCTTGTTGCTCTTCACAAAATATTTACCATCTGAGTTGTGACCTGTAACAATAGATTTTAAATATTAGCTCGGCGCCTGGAAAACAAAATCACATATAAAGATTGAATGTTCTATCTTCATTGTTCAGTCTAAAATCAATCAATCATTCAAAACCTCTCAGACGCATGTCCGTCTGCCCCGAGCCTTCTGTTTTTGGTATGCCTGCATTTCCCTTGCTTCTGAAGTTCTGTAACAGATATTGTCTTGTAATGACAGCAGTCAAGTTATCCTTAATGCGTGTACTATCTCAATGTCAGTGCCTACTCTGCTATGTTCCATTGATAGCTGTCTCTTTCTTCTCAACAGTTCCAGATTAGAGATCGTATCATACCATTTCGGGGAACTGAGACCCTAGTCCCGCGAGACATAACATACTGACCAGGACGTCGCGGCAGGCACAATACACTGACCTAGACCACAATCTCTCTTCCATGTAGCGTTCACCGGAAACAGGCTGTTTTCAAGGCAGCCTGGCTGACGAGATGTGGATCAGCTGTTAGTAGTGAGCGCCAAGCAGATGAAACTAAGCATAGCACAGCCGCCTGAAGGGCTGCGGTCCACCTTCATCAGCATGCTCGGGATGCGAATAAAGCTACTACAACCCACCAATTGACATCCTTTTCAGGGGCACAAAATAGTAAAAGTACTCATTGTGCGCATTAAACAACATCATACCATTTCAATTTCTCTATCCTGCACAGACACCAATTTATGAAAGTCTACCTTTTTCATTGTTCATGTTTCAGAGCCATTTTTTTTTTTTTCAATCCTTAAATATGTAATAAATTCATTGATAGAACCAGACATTGGAGTTGAAGATTTTTATGTTGGGCTTAATTTCCTTTAATTTTCATAAATTCCCCAAATAATGAAAGCTCTTCTCACATTTGGTATTCTAATTTTGATATCTTTACCTGTACCTCCTACTTTGTCCGTATTGCTACAAAGATTTATGAATGATCCCACATCTAGCAGAAATGTGTTTCCAAACATAATCTGATTGTCATTGGTTGCATTTATTCTCATTAAATTTCTTTTTTTCCTGTGTATTCTCAGTTCTAATTTCTGTAACCTCTAAAATATTCACATCTCTGTATTGCCATATAGTTTATCCTTAATTTCACCAATTGCTCTCTTTTTGACAGTTTATTCCTTCAATGCACTGGATAAAGATCATCTAGCTAAACCAACAAACATGTTTTGTTTGTTTGCTCTTCCTGACATGGGTATAATTTTTAATTTGATTTAGTCGCTCTTCTTCTTTATAACGTAACATCTTTATACTGGTTTAGAAGACTATGTAGAGTCTGTATACAACTAGTTTCATTTAAATTACCTTGCTCTAAAAGCTGTGTGCTTTCAATTTATTCTTAAATGCATTAATTGTTCCTGTCTCCACTACCGCCTGTGGCAATGCATTCCAAGCATTAACCACTCTGGCTAAAAAAATGTGGACATCGTTAGTTAATTTGTCTTGTTCTTGTGGTTGGTTAGTATTTTGAAAAACTTGTTTTAGTCTAATCTATCTGTCCCTATGATCATTTAAACCTGTATTGTCACCTAAAATTCTTTTCTTTTATAGACACTGTAGCTCGGTTTTTCTGAGTCTTTCCTCATAACTGTAATTCTCTAATCCCACTATCAGCTTTGCCGCTCTTTTTTGTATTCTTTCCAGCATGTTTATATCCCCTCTATGATAAGGACTCCACACCTGTAAACAGTACTCAAATCTAGGTCTAACTAATGATTTATACAGTTTGACTAACACTTCCTTGCTACTATGTTTAATATTTCTTTTTATCATACCTAACATTGCATTTGTCTTTTTCACTGCTACCTGAACTTGCTCACTCACCTTACCTGTATGATCTATTTTAACCACTTGGTCCCTTTCCTTATCTATCTTTCTAATATAGTTCTCACCCATTTTGTAATTATGTTCCATATTGGATCTACCCATGTGAATGACTGCATATTTATCTACATTAAACTCCATTTGCCAGCTTATATACCATTCTTGAATTTTATCTAAATCTGACCTCAATATATCCACTTCTGTTTTAGATGAGACACTACTGCATAGTTATGTGTTATCAGCAAATTTTTCAATTGCAGATCCCATATCAATGTCCAAATCGTTTATATATATCAAGAACAAAATTGGTCCAACCCTGTGGCACTCCCCACCACTCACAGTACTCATTTATGCCCACCCTCTGCCTTTTTCCCATTAACCAATTTTACATCTATTTGGCAACTGTTTCACGTGATTTTAACATTCGAAATAATCTTTTATGAGGTACTCTATCAAAGGTCTTTGCAAAATCTAGATAAATAACATCCCCTGGCTCCCCTTTATCTATCATTTTAGTAACCTCGTCCGTGAATTCTAATAGATTTGTTAAGCACGATCTCCCTCTAGTAAACCCATGCTTTCTTGTGACTTTCTACAAGATGGGGTACCCAGCCTCATGTCTAATCCTCCTTAGTCACCTCTTACAACATTCATGGCAGATTACAGCGTCGTTACTATTTTTTGCTCCCTTTCAGGATCCATTACCATATTGGCATTTTTAATCTGTTCAAGAAATTATATTTGAGTCTGCAGTCGTGTGTTTGTATAATAGTCTTATTTAATACTTTTCTTGGTGAGAAGGTGTGCTTTTCTTGTAACAGACTACTTCTTCTGTGTTTGTTCTCAATCTCCTGCTATGAAGTCCTGAACAGAGCTTTGCAAGTAGCAGGATGTAGTCCGGAGAATGGATTGCGTTGTGTCGCTAGTTTACAGTTTGACTGCGATATTTGCACCTTTCGGTCCGACACAACCGTCTTCGGCAGGGTAACAGACTCAATGTGTTATCTGTACAATATGTTTAGAGAATAATTTTTTTAATCACTGTTCTTATTTTTTCACGTGTTACTATGTCTACAGTTTGGATATTGCTTCACCCCTCTTTTGCAATTCTATCTGTTTCGTCATCTCAATATTCCCTTCAATTGGCAGGAATTAAATGTAATTATTTTGTTTAATTTATAGTTCTGTTCGCTAGAGCTTATGACTTTCTAATTCGTAATTTTTATGGTCACAGAGGACCAGTATGAATGATAGAGAATAAAACACTAAAAAAAAATTACATACTCTGTTACTTAAAGCAACACATAAAAATGATCCTCTCAGTGACCTAACACTTAATAGAATTGATGTAGCTTTTTACAGTCCGAATTGTACGCTGTCTCAGCTCTAAGTAAAGCTACTTACATTTAAAATCATCCTAAACCACCTGCAAACCCCAGGTCATTATTTAATTAAACCAAGATTTATATAATCTTCTTCTTCATCATTTGTTCTCAAACTTCTGCTAAAAGTGTTTTGAATACAAGACATTGTTCTATCAAATGGTGTTATTTTTATCTGTTATGATTTTCATGGAATAAAATATGAGGCATTACTTCCAGAACATCCCTCGTATATGACACAATATCAAATTCAATGAAATTATCAAGCTAGGGCTTTCTTTCTGATGGAATCTTTGCTCCAAGACAGTGAAGTGACTAGTATTTTAACTCTTCAACATTCACCCTAAAAAGGATGCTGTGGCGCAGTTTACAGCAAGCATTAAATTTCAGTTAGTTTTTGGGTACTGGGCTTGTATTTCCACTCCTATCCGTTTATGTGGTACTGGGCTTGTTTTTCCACTGCGATCCCTGTTCTTTTAGCTAAACTAAACTAATGTCTGTTTCCAGGGCAACTGGAACCTGAGCCCAGGTAACCAAAAACTATCCTTTTGTTCTGCAAATTCATCTGGCCAGCCCTTAGAAGGTGTTATCCAATGTCTTATGTTTCAAGACTTCCTTTTGGCTATTAGTAATAGTCTTGTAGGTGTTTTATGTCTTCTTGACCTGGGGAAGATGTGTCTATGGGTTTCCAGCCACACAGGCCTTTCCTGTTGACATTTAACCCACCCTTAGCATAGGATCTGCAGTCTGCCTTTGGCGATAATGTTAAACAGCCATTGTGCGAGATCTGCAGAAGATGGATGTGTCGGAACGAAAGGTGCAAATATCGCCGTCAAGCTGTAAACTAGCGCGACACAGCGCATTCTGTTTTCCAAACTACATCCTGCTACTTGTAAAACCCTGTTCAGGGCTTGGTAGCGGAGAACGAAAACAGAAGAACAATTGTGTGAGATCTTGCTACTAGGCATTTACCACAATCACTTTTTGATAGTATATCAACATCGACATTAGTTTAGTTTTAATGGGTTCTTACAAAATGAAAACAATTTACCATCAGGAGAGAAAAATGTAGCAATTTAGATCAGAAAGTAAATTGTTAACTAATAAATATGTAAGAATTCTACAATGACTAATTAAAAACAGAAGCATTACCTAACTGTCCAAACTCTGGACAACCAAAACTGTAAACATTTCCATTAATATCAGACATGGCACTAAACTCTCCCCCGCATGAGATCCGTCGGACTGGGGGACCCTTGTACCTGATCTGTGTTGGCAATAGAACCTGCTCACTCTGATTTCCAAGACCCAGTTGTCCCATTTTATTTTCACCACAGCCAAACACTCTCCCATGCTCTGAAACACAAAAATAGATACATATTGTACGCTAAAATGTGTGTTTTTTTTATGGGGGGGGGGGGGGGTTTCTTGTTTAATATAGCTTATGAGGAGGGGTGCCTACACCGCCAAATAGAATTTATAATGCACTGGAAATCAAAAGGAAAAAGATATCAACACCTCATAGTAGAAAACAGCAACTAAATCGTGTCAAGTGAATAAGTTTGGTTCTAACTTTCTTAACAACTTCGTGTCTTTCTTCAGTCTATACTTCATGGAACCAATAAGCTCTTCTGTGTGTCAATTCTCTCAACATGTGCATATGTTTGCCAGTTTGATTTCTGCTTCTTTTGCACAGAAGCTAACCGAGATCGCAATGACAAATTCTTAATTTGAATACTGTAGATATTTTCTTTGGAAAATAGTGTTGTTGTTCAAAACTACCCATGCCGAGTTAATGGAGCTCTTGTTTCTTTGATAGAGTGTTACAGCTGCTCTTACATCGAGGCATACTTAGGGTGGACCTGGGTTGTCCTGGATTAGCACAATGGGAGACTTCTCAGTTAGCTCCCCACTACTGGAACCACAGTGTCAATCCATACCTAGTAGGGCAGACAATTATGACGCAGCCTGTTCCGTTGGTCAGTGTGTTTCACCTGACCCAGCTGTTACTCTACGCTCCCTGTGGTGTTATTTAGTAATAATGTGAGTGTTCTCTGTGTCCTCTACCTGTTAAGTTGTTAGTTTCTCTTGCAACATATCTGGTGAGACCCTAAGTACTAATGATCTAGGGAAGAGATCGCACCGAATATAGCAGTTAACTCGTAACGCACCCACATTCCATTCTCCGGACTTCAGGGATCGCACTGAATATAGCACCACATTCCATTCTCCGGACTTCATCCTGCTTCTTGCAAAGCGGGAGATTGAGAACGAACACAGATGAAGAAGCCAACGGAAACATTTGTTTCAGAATGAAGGAAATTAACCGAGGACAAGTTGAATGAGCAGACAGCAGCCATTGACTCATAGTAGACTGCCTGTGTCTGGATCAGCGAATCAAAATTGATCAAAACTATATTCCACCTCTAAGTGGTGGCCCTGAAAACAAATATACACCTGTGCAGCCAGGCTGAGAGAATAGGGATCAAAGCGGCATGGTAAACTAGGTCCACAAAATTCCATACTCTCCTTCCTCGTCATGTTTTTTCCTGTAATGTCTATACATGGCTTGGCTTCATTCGTTCTCAATCTCCCACTACCAAACCCCGAAAAAGTAGCAGAATGTAGTCCAGAGAACGGAATGGATTGTGTCGTAGCTTACAGCTTGACTGCGATATTTGCACCTTTCGGTTCAACACATCCGACTTCAGCAAGCATTATTTGAGTACCGAGTAAGCATTCCCTCTTCGATCCCTTCTCCTTAGCCAGTCTGTCATGCTGCAGCCTGTTATCCAGGATCACCGTGTGGAGGTGTAGAAGGGTCTTGGCAGCTCTGGTTCGCTGGCCCTGACCACTGCAGCTCATGCGCTACTCAGCATCTTGATCTCCATGTCTACACATGAAGTCCAGTTCTCTGGAAAAAGGTTGCAGTAGTGGAGAGTTCTTTAAGGCTTTCATACAGCTTTATGTGGAGATTTCCATCCGTGGGACATTGCTCAGTACGCAATTTTGTAAGCATATGAGTCTTGCAGGATATGTTTGAATGTCTGTGCTGCCTGCCCGCACATACACATTGGCAATGTAGCCAATTTTAGCCTATGTAAGAGGTTATTCAGTCTGTTATGTCCAGTTCTCATGTGGAACCGGTTCACTTGTTCAGCTCGATCAAGACAGTAATAGTTTCTTGTTTTGTCGATTTTTATTATGGCTTGGATAATGGTCTTTTCTTGGAAGGTGATTGTTTGTGCGTTTTGTTTTCGTGTTGCTCCCTCCTTTGCCTGGTTGTCTGCTGTCTCATTTCCTAGTATGCTCTTCTCTTGGCTTTTAATTTGCTCAAGGATTTAAGCTCTGGCAGCTTATTACTCTTGAGGACTAGCAGAACTGACATGGCATTTGTAAGAAATACAGCCTGCTGGCATTGACTAGCTGTGTTACTTATCATTTCTGCTGCAAAAATTATTTAATTAAAAAATATCCTATGTTGCGCAAATCAGAATCAACATCACAGCATCCCAGATAGGCTAATAGGTGCTGGAGTCTCTGCCAGCAAATAGCGAAGGGTGTGGTTACTGATGGCTCCAGTAGCTCATTTCTTCTTCGTTGTTCATCCTAAAATGGACGTTTTGTTACATTGTGTCATATTTAACATTGAGGCTGTAAAGCTTTCAGCGTGACATATCCAGTTTCAGCACTGCACATTATTGCTGTCCCTTCCCTAGTTTCCTAGCCAGATTGTATGAACGCGGTCTGTTTCCCGATAATCACTAACAAATGGATTTCAACCTTGGACAACTCTAGCACAAACAGTCTGCTATGAGTCACTGACTGTCGTGTCGTTTACTGTATCTTCATCCCCACTGTAACTCACTGGTTATACACACCCCCAAACCGTCCACTCAAACCATGCTCGACCAGTCTCAGATCCAAAGGTCTTGCAGTCATGAATTACTGATTTATCAAATGTCTCAACTATCGATGTTTTCAAAGCTTCATATCAACTATAAGCGCATCATGACCAGGAAAATAGATCCCTGAAGACATGAGGCCTTTATATCTGCTTTCGAGTGCATGAGCTGCAGTGGTCAGCAACCCATAGCTGACTGCTAGCATCAGGGCCAGCGACACAGAGCTGCCAAGACCATTCTACACCTCCACACGGCGATCCTGGATAACAGGCTGCAACAGAACAGATTGGATAAGGAGAAGAGATCAAAGAGGGAATGCTAACCCGGTACTAAAAAATGCTTGCTGAAGTCGGATGTGTTGGACTAAAAGGTGCAAATATCGCAGTCAAGCTGTAAACTATGACACAGCGCATTCCGTTCTCTGGACTACATTCTGCTACTTAAGCCCATTTAGGGTTTGGTAGCGGGAGATTGAGAACAAACGAAGCAAAGCCATATCTGCTTTCCACCCATGTCACAGCCATCCCATCCAGAAGAACGGACAGACTTCTAACAAAATAAAGGTCAGATTAATACTGAAACAACACCTCGATGGAAGTGGAAGGAAATGTGGAGAGCAAACGTACCAGGCATAAACAGTGGGATGATATCAAAAGATGGACAGGGTAAAGCCTTGCAGATTGCACCATCAAAGCAAGAGACAGAAGATGTCTGAGATCCATTGTAGGTGACAATTGATGTGGAGATGGTGCTTGGACTGAACTGAACTAACGCTGGAATTAATTTCATGCAATAATGTGTAATACGAACCACACACACACAAATGAATAAAAAAGATAAAGCAGATACCTGTCAGGAAAAGTGTATGTTTGCGGCCACATGCTGCATCCACTATATTTTGTCCTTTAAATGCTTCGACCAGCTGCGGAGTATCTTGTCTATCTGTGTTTCCCAGCCCCAGTTGACCTTTCTCGTTACGTCCTGCAGAGCAATCAGAGAAAAAACTTACACCACGTATAGATGAGAAACTACTCAAGGATAATTGTATTCTTTACTTGAAACTCTCTTCAAATACCCAGCAAGCTGAACTATTCTCTAATATTCCTATAAAGATGGTGGTAGGGAACGGGTTTTGGTGCGCATGAGGCAGTACAGTCACTGTTTCTTGTGACTTCTTTCAAACTAGAAACAAGTGGCATACTCCTGCTGCAGGTATTTCTCCTTACGGACTTGAAATTCAACCCACAACCTTTTAATTGCTAGATGGTATCTTATTCCCTCAACCAGCTTGAATTGATGTTGAAACTAGCACTTTAGATGCATTATTGTTCGTTGGTTTATGATCCAGCGGCATGTTGGCTCCTGTCCTTTGGCACAATGCTATATAGTGGTACCTGCAAGTGTTTGTGAGCTGTTTAGTGCCATTTTTCTTGTCTCGGAGGAAAAAGCTCTTAACTAACATCATTGAGTACTGAGCACTAAAAGAGATGATCAACAGTTTCTTATGGGTGTGTACACAGCTGGCACTCAGGTGCATGTTGTCGTTGGATTATGTTGAGGTCTCAGTTGTCAGCTTGAATGTGTTGAACCGAAAGACTAAAATATTGCAGCCCAGCTATAAATTACAACTCAATGCATTCTGTTCACAGGAATATATCCTGTTACTTGCCCCGGAGTTTGAAAACGAACGATGAAGCACGTCTGGAATGTACAGCATCTTCTAATGCTTAAAGGATATGCATAGTCTGTGAAAATAACACTTTGGGCCTTTGCAGGAAAGGGCATCAATAACTATCCTCACATGGTACAAGGCAGCTTCAAGTGCAGTGATTTCAGCTTTACGGTTGGAGCAAACATTAAGACAGCTCATCAGAGGAAATGTCTGTGTATTCTATATAAATGTCATAACCTGCTTTAATGGTGACCTTAAACGCAGATCCATCAGTGTATACATGTATCCATTCATCAAGACAGATTTTATTTTGCTACATTGTTCACAAGTTTTCATAACCGCTTCATCCCTTCACATCTCAAGTGGTAACATCTGTGTGTGGGTTTCCCAAGCTGTCATTGACTTCACCGCCCCACTAATGCAGCGTAGAGCACTATTTTACACTCTACATCCAAGTTGGATTTTCAACAAGTTGTTAGGGACGTACTATTATATTATAATGCTGAGCACACATAAGGTAAAAATCTCCCCCATTGTCTTAGCCAGGTTGTATGGGTGCAGTCTTTCCAGGGTCACCACTTGGGGAGGGACATGGGTCTTGGTCAGCTATGATTCGCTGGCCCTGACGCAAGCAGTCAATTATCAACCACTGGCTGCTGTCATCTCATTCAATGCTGCGTCTTCAGCCCCAGGCGGGGTGTTCTGGTCCCTTCAGTGTAGTCTAGCCTTCTTTGACTATGATATGTATCTATTTGCAATTGAGTAGACTGCATAATACAACTAGGTTAAATACCTTAGTTGTTTTTGTATATAGAGGCAAGCACTCTATCCTCTCAACTGCCTCATCAAACTTAACCAGACTAACAAAAGTTTTGATAATAGATAACCATTAATAAAATCAATACCTTACCCCAGACATAAACTTTGCCCTCATTCGAGATAGCCACACAATGGGCAGCAGTACAACCTGACACTACAGTCCTTATCTTTATGCCTTTGAGAGCCTGGATTCTGTTTGGGGACCACAGATTTGGCCCACCAACATTTTTCACTGAAACAAAAATTAGATGCACTTGAAATACAAGATTAAAGTTGCTCTAAGATCAACACGAGAGAAAAACTATCCAGGTCGTCATTTAAGAGGCTATGGCTGTTACAAGATCTCCAGACAAGGTCAAGGACCTGCCCAACATCCACTTGTGAAAGGAGAGGGATGTCATTGCAGCCTATATCCTGCATAAGAAGAAACTCTATGGCAATATAGAAAGCTTTTCATTGACTACTGTCTTTGTTAGAATCAAAAGTATGAAATTTGACAGCAAGCAAGGAAGATGTACTTTCTTAGTTTTGTCTTTAAATTGTTCTTGAAATCTTCTTCTTCTTCGTTCATCCTGAAAAGGACTTGTGGCATGGTGTTATAATTTACAGTAATATCTGCACCTTTCATCCGATTTCAGCTGGCCTTTTTTAGTACCAGTTTACATTCCCACTGTGATCCCTTGGCCAGACTACACGGAATGCGCTGTGTCGCTGGTTGACATTCTGACTGCAATAATTGCACCTTTCGGTACGACACGCCCATCTTCAGAATCACTACACTAGTGCAGCCTGTTTCCAGGCCCGCCATGTGTAGGCAGAATTGGATCTTGGCCAGCTATGGTTTGCTGACCCTGATGTAAGCAGCCAGCTATGAGTCGCTGGCTGCTACCAGCTCATGCACTGCTGCAATTTGACCACAAATTGTTCTTGTTTTAATTAATTATGCAGTAAATCATGGTTGATAAAATATGAATGTTAAAACCTTTTTGGTGATGAGTTCTTTTAGTTATACCATGATGTCTAGTCCATCAAAACATAGTTGTCATCCAGACAAAATCACTTGGGTAGCACTTTGGTGAACTCTGCCTTTAAAAATGGCAGTCTTTTGATTGTAAATGTGTTGAAGAATGACTAAGCAAATTACATTTTACCTGACATGTACACACACTAACAAAGAAAAAAAACTTACTTCCTTTAGGAAGTGATTTTCTCCCAACGAGGTCCCAGTTGGTTGCCCCACAAAAAAGCACTTCACCGCAGAGCATAGGTGCCTCAATTTTCTATAAGGAGAGAAGAATCAACACATGTGATCACTTCTTTTTTGATAGTCAAATCCACTAATATTTGATCCTGTCAAGCTGTGTACTGTGTTCATAGTGTGTGTTATTTTCATAGGTGTAAGACCTTAGCCGCCTTGAAAAGGTGTTTTTTTATATAGACTAGTGGACAAGCATATATGCATGCTAAAACTTACATTTTGTTTTCATCTTACATCCCAACATTTTTTGAGGTTCTAAATACCTCGATTCAATGAAACTCATAACCAGTAGATTTTCTCACCGGTGCTTCACAATTTGTTACATTTCTTGTCTCGTCTTTACTGTAACCTAAGAGATTGTAATTGCCTCACTTTTCACTACATTGCGAGACCTTCTGGCCACCTCAGCAGCATTGACAATAATTATTACATCATTTATGACAGTCTTCAGGTCAGGTTCCAACTGCTTCCTAGGTAGAGCTAGCACGATTGGATTGTGAAACACGTTTCACCACTAGGCCATCCTGATTAACTTGCTAGCATCATGCACAACCTTCTGTAGTAAACTGAATTGCAACAGCCGAAGACACTTGACTTAGACTACCAAGTTAATGATGGAAACACTTCAAACAGATATGGTATGGTTATTTAAAAGGAATGAACTACTGAGTGGTAATGATCAGATGAGAAATCTGAAAAAAGTGTGTTTATGAAAGGAAATATTAAAAATGTGATTAGTCTTCTTAAGTATAAAATGTAGATTATTTTATGGTCTTGTCGATGAGAGAAGCCTTACCTTCCTTAACATTTCAAGAGAGGATGCCAGAATTTACACGAACAGAAGGGTTTTTGAAGGAAAAAGATGTGATTGTGATCATTTGAATGATGAATGACATTGAATGATTGATAATGCATAAAAGTAAAAAGAAAAGGCAATGTGAGTGGTCAGAGACAAACTGTCAGGTTTATGAGGGGGAAAAGATGTTATTCACTTTATTCAGATTTAAGTTGTATTGTTTCGAATGCCCACAATGAGTAATTTTGTGACGGGTTGCAGCAGAGTAGCTTGCCTCACATCCTAAGTGTGCTGATGAAGGTGGACGGGGTCCATCTGGTGGTTGTGCTTTGTTTGCTTGATCTGCGTATCACTCACTTTTTACTCACTACTACGGGAATCACGTTGATCCCTCACCATCACCTTGTTAGCCAGGCTTCCACAAAAACAGCCCGTTTCCAGGGAGGGCTACTACTAACTAGGAAGCCCAGGTGATCGTCTTGGCCAGTATATTTTGACTGACCCTGACTAACAATACATTAGAAAACATGGGTTACATGTCTCTATATAATATATTTTGCCTGCCCAGATGACTGAGACGTTAGTCTTCCTCCCTAGATTTAAGTTAATGATTAACTTATCATAACTGATATTCAAGTGTTTTTTAAAGTGACTACTGGCTAAACGATAAAGGCATCAACCAAGACTGAGAAGACTAAAAAAAGATCCCAATGAGTTGAATGAGGCTAAACGCCTAAACAACGGCGCTAATGCTAAGTAAAAGTTAGACTAAATAAAATCCTACGGCAAAGGCGACCTAAGGAGTCATACAAGTGGACATGCAAAATCAAGCACAATGCACATATACTTGAAATGTTACAACCATAGTGAACCTATTCGCTCCGGCCTGGGCTCTACCATTCGGGAGTAATTTGTGTTTGATTAAAATCTACTTGAAATAAAAACACTCACAAACGAAATTCCACTCTCAATTTCATACTCTACATCACCGGTCTCAGCAGCGTTGTCATCTTGGACATCATAGGTGATAGATTTATCCTGTTCAACAGATTTCACGGAATTAGCTTTCTCCTGTTTGCGCTTTTTTGTACTTCCATTCGAATCTACGTCGCCTGTTCGTTTTTTGGGAGGCATGGTTAGTGTTTATGGAGTTCAGATACCTCTTATCAAACAAAGAGAACCACAACAACATAGAACAGACAGGAACCGCCAACAGATTCATGCCCGCGGGAAGTCTCACGTTCTCGCCGCTCTCGTGACCTTTCCTGCGTGATAAGCTTTCCATTGGTCGATGCCAATGTGCGGGTATTCCCAAACTTCAAAAACTAAAAAACGGTGAAGTTATTGAAATGTAAAGGTAGTCAAACAGCAGGTACTGCTGTTGGGGGTGGAGTGTAAGAGACTTCATTATACTAGGTCTGGGATCAAGATACTCAGCTGCAGTGATCAGCGACCTATAGCTGACTGCTAGTGTCAGGGCCACTGAACGAGAGATGCCAAGACCCTTCTACAGTTCTAGTTCTAGAACACCTGTACGAGCTGATCCTAAATCGCAACAGAGCAGACTAACACGCCATCGCTTCGCCCCTTACCACGCCAATCTCTCTTGCTTTTCGTCCCTTCTCAATTCTCCGATCTATTTCCACCATACCACAAATCTCTTCTGAAATCTTCAATGAGATTCTGATCGCCCTGCAGAGTAGTCTTCTTCTTCATCGTACCCTGTCAGACGTCAACCTTTATTTTTTCGAAAAAAGCAGCGGTCATCCTGAGGCTGTCGACACTGCCATAGAGCTTGTCTAGTGTTGCCACTGGTGATGGCCACATCTGCTTTCTCTGATCCTCGTATGTCGGGCAGTTTTGCAGCAAATGTTCAGCGGTCATTTTCCCAGTACCGCACATGCATTCGTCGGTGCCACATATCTTCAATTTATTGAATAGGTGGTACCTCAGTCTATTGTGGCCTGTGCGAAGTCTGAAGACCACGACCTGCTCTCTTCTGTTCAACTGGTAATAGGCATCATATTTTTGTGTAGCCAGTATGTTCTGTTTCCCATTTGGTCATGTATCTAGCTCTAATAAGCCTTTTTGACTCTTTGTATGTCACACTAGGATCTGGTTGTGGTAGTCTTGCACCTTCTTTTGCCAGTCTGTCTGCCTCCTCGTTGCCTTGGATGTTACAGTGGGATGGAACCCACTGTACCACTACTCTTTTTGGTGCGGACTGCTGGCATAGTTGACAGAGTACTGCTCTTAAGTCATTAAGTTCAGTATTTTTCTGGCTTTTTAGTGCTGCTATATGGCTTTCATTTCTTTTGCCTGTCAGCACTGCTTCTACTGCAGCCCTCAGTGCCTCTGCCTCCGCTCTGAAATTGCTTGTGTATTTTCCAGTTGCCACTGACAGTGTTATTTTTCTACCATTTGGTAGACTCAGGAATACCCCTGCCCCTCCGCTCTGTGTTGTGTTTGTCACAGAACCATCGGTGTATGAATGGGTCCAATCCATGCTTGGGTAGTTTTTCGTTATGTACCTCAGGATTATGTTTCTTCTTTCTTTTTCAGTCTGGCTGTTCTTGTTTCCAATACCTGGTATATTTTCTACCACCTCTGGAAATATATGTTGCCTCCATGTAGGTTTGCGTAAAATAGGGATGGGCTTTGGTGTTGTTAATGCGTTCATAGGGTCTTCGTTCATCTTTGATTTGGCTTTTTCTGCAAAGTTTCTCCGCTTTAGTTTCCCATTTCCAAAATTATTTAGTCTCTTATGTATTGGATGGTCTGTCAGTCTTCTGAGTTTCTCTGCTTGCTGATGGGCTCTGCAGTCTCTTCTGTCGGTCATGGATTGCAGATTCGTAATCTTTTCCAGTTCTACAATTGGTGTTGACTTCATGCCTCCTGTTATAACTCTCGCGGCTTGGTTTTGGAGTTTGCGCAGAGTAGTCGAGGTTCCGGAATCGTTTAGCAATAAATTTCAGCAGTTTACCAAAATTTAGGCTTCTTTTTTTCCATGTATGCTACTTGATTTGGATCAACATTTTGTTACGATGATAAATTCATTCACAATAGATACTGTTCCGTTCATATGGTTTTAGACAATTGACGTATAATTGATGTCTTCGTGGCTGGTTGTGGCTTGATTCTGTGGATACTTATTTGCAAATGTATGTGTGGGTGGATGTGTGTGCATATATATATTAAATATCACCGATGATTAATGATAATAATGGGAAACCAATAACAGACACAGAGAGAGGATGAAAGGAGTGCGTGGTACCATGGTATAAATCCAGCGCAAGATTGGTTTGCTATCCCAACATATCGGGTTCGAAATCACATTGCGTCCAGCATGATTGAATATTTCGGTTGTTTTGTGTTTGACCCCTCCTACACGTACAGAAAGGATTGGCGAAATCTGTGTACCGCAAAACTGCCATAGTGGAACACATTGCAAACAAATACTTTATATACATACGCATCCACTGACCAATACGTCCACATTACAAACAGACACTCGTACATACTCAACCATACACCGGCCAATGCGGCCTGACATAACATAAGAGACTGCGGTCTAGAATTGAACGAGCGTGCCTTCGCTAATAGAATCAAGAAAGGCAAACCTTCAAACAAACAAAGTTCAGTCAATGAGGAAAGACGGGACAAAAGCAATACAGCAAGCAAAGATATACAAGAGACTCTTGAACCACTAAATGGACCAAAGAATGAACAGCTAAGGAAAGGAAAAAGAAGTAACTTCGCGTCAAACTCAAAGGAATTAACATTCAAGGACCAATTGGGGTAACAAACAAAGCCAATGAACACAATCATTTAGCACTAATCTTCCCTGTTTATGCAGACTCCCAGAGCTAATAGGAAAAATAGAAGCGGTAATAAATAAAAGGAGTGCCGACAGACCTGGAGAGAAGATGTATCAAAGAAGAGTACATAGACGATAAGTATCGAGCAGACAGGTGGACACATGCCTATGCAAATGGCTCAGCTGCATGGGCCCAAGATATGGAGGAGCAGGAGTGGGGATCAGATAAATGAAGGAGATGGAAGGGAACCAAGTCTGTAGCAATAGGCAAGTTCTCAAGTATCTTCAAAGCCAAAATTAAAACTATCAAGACCACAACAGAAATGACTCTACAGTCCAAAAACCATATGTATGAGAAAATCGTGATAATGATCGATGCACATTCAGTCATATCAGCACTAAAATCCCACAAGAAAACTGAACTGAACGAAGTGAATGAAGCCTTGACGAAGATGTCTCACAGGTTTCAGAAAGCAGTCATGCAGTTAATATCATCACATTGTAACATCAAAGGCAATGAGGAGGTCGACAGTCTAGCCAGAGAGGGAGTGAAAATAATACCTGTCAACTATGAAAAGGAAAAGCCATTATAAAAATACAATGCAAGGTAAAAATGGGAGGAAGAACACACAAAAAAACCAAAAAAAATCGCTGATGACGGATACTACCAACTATCCAGAAAAAAACCCACATTATCATACTACGTCTCCGAACTGACCACCACACTAAGTCTCCGAACTGACCACCACACTACGTCTCCGAACTGACCACCACACTAAGTCTCCGAACTGACCACCACACTAAGTCTCCGAACTGACCACCACACTACGTCTCCGAACTGACCACCACACTAAGTCTCCGAACTGACCACAACAGAATAAGACACCACCTGTGCACCAAATTCAAGATATATACTACCAGCCCAAGTTACTGCGGTCTGACATATTTGACATCATTACTTGTACTTTAAGACTGCACACAAATATGAGGAGAAGAGTAAGGCCGACGCTGACTATCCTCGATAAGAAATTGTGTGGTCGTATCGAGACCATAACAAAGACAGCAGAATTTATTGAAGAATCCGGAGTCCAAGTCTAAATGAACAAGGCTCACAGAAGAAGAAAACATACCTTAAAAAGAAAAGAGATTACCTGTAAGAGATAAGAATTTTAAAAGACATTTACTCAATCCGGAAAAACAAAGTTTCAGGGATAGATGAGATGCCCATTCAACTCATCAAAACAGCGTGAGAGACTTTAAACAATTCACTTTAAGCATATTAATGATATTTACAATAACGGAATAAAGCCAAAGAAACGTACTAACAATAATTCCTCCTTTTACCAGTTGAACAGAAAAGAGCAGGTTGTGGTCTTCAGACTTCGCACTGGCCACAATAGACTCAGGGACCACCTATTCAACAAATTGAAGATAGGTGGCACCGACGAATGCCCGTGTGGTACCGGCAAAATGACCGCTGAGCATTTGCTGCAAAACTGCCCGACATACGAGGATCAGAGAGAGCAGATGTGGCCATCACCAGTGGTAACACTAGACAAGCTCTATGGCAGTGTCGACAGCCTCAGGATGACGGCTGCTTTTTTCGGAAAAATAATGGTTACTGTCTGACTGCGTACGATGAAGACAATAATTCCTCTGTTAAAAAAACAAAACAAATGCAATATGATGCGGCCAATTCCGAACATTAAGCTTAATACCACATGCATCTAAAATTCTGTTAACGATAGGAGAGAATAGAAAGCAAGATAGGGGTGATAAAAGATTACCAGTTCAATTTTGCAAGGCCAGATGTACACGGTATGTCATCTGATCATTGCTGCTACTTGCAGAAAAAATAATCAATCAAAAACGATCACTAGCCTATGTATTTGTTTTATTGACTATAAGAAAAGCTTTGATCGAGTCACATTGAACAATCGTTTTCAGATGTTGCAACAAATAAGTATAAAGAAGACAATCAAAAGGCGATTATTAAATCAAAGGAAGACTAACATATCCAGTTTAAATAAGACAAAGGGTACTATGAGGTTACTTGCTTTAACCAATGCATATTTTGAGATGATTTTGGAAAGAATTGTTCGGAGTCGTAAAATGGGTGTCAAAGTTGATGTAATGAAAGTTAATGCCATCAAATTTGCCGGTGATCAAGTCATCATTGGAAGATCAGTAGTAACGTTGCAAAGGCTACTTGGAAATATTAACAGCATAACCAAAGAGTTTCGCATGAAAATAAACACATCGCTTACTGACTTTCCTAATAGACAAACAAATCTGCCGAAGACGGATGTGTCGGACCGAAAGGTGCAATTTTCGCAGTCAAGCTGTAAAGTAGCGACACAACGCATTCCGTTCTCCGGACTACATCCTGCTGCTTGCAAAGCCCTGTTCAGGGCTTGGTAACACGAGATTGAGAACGAACGAAGAAGAAGAGAAGACAAACAACATTGCCAAATAAATATAATCAATGGAGAAATAATTTAACAAGTACAGAAGTTTACATTTTTAGGGTAAACCAGAAGATGCCAACAATGAGACATCAATTAGGACAAGGAATGCATTGGCAAAAAAAGGCCTTCAGACGAAAAAACTACATTTGTGGCGTCAAGGAATATCGGGACAGAACTGAGTAAAAGAATATTCACTACTCGTGTATGGCCAATTCTTCTGTACGGGGCTGCAGATTGGTATACATTTAAATATCGTGTAGAATTTCCCACCGTAGGGGGAGGCTGGGAGGGAGTGCAGTGAGGATGTGAGGTGAGGAGTGCAGGGAAGGGAGCCCTAACAATTTAAAACTCACATAACTATTTGGCCAACATCGGGTTCTACAGCTATGGCAAAAATGTTTTAGCCAGTGGTTCTATGAAAATCCGGCTTCAAAAATGGCAGCCTTCGTGTACTGAACTTCCGGTTGTTTTCAGGCCTGTTGTGCAATTCTTGTGAAATATAAACTAGCCAAATATCTCCTGTCAGGCGATAATAGCCATTCTAAGGTGAGATGATATGATATTATGATTGTATGTACATGGCAGATTTATGAAGTTTTTCTTTCAACGGAAGTGATAAATATATGTTAGATCTACTACTACTTAGTACTTTACTTTTACTTTACTTTTATTTCAAGTCAGCCTGTTACTGTTCAGTGTTACTAGTACTAGTGTTAGTTTCAGTGTAGTGTTAAGTAAGTTAAGTCACTATATAATATATAAATTATAAGTCAGTGTAACACTGTCAGTGTCAGAACACTATAACTATGACAGTATGACTAGTTACAGTTAGTTTTTGTTAGTACAGTTAACTACTACTCAGTCTACTGACTACCGTTTAACTCAACATGTTATTGTTAATGTTAGTGTTAGTAATTTAAATTTAGCCAACTTGAACTCAGAATTGAAAACTAGATTAGTGAATGTTAAGTCATGATTCACCCATTCAGTAAGAGTAAGCTAAGTCAGAAGTCTCTAACTAAGATGTGTGACTGTAAGTAGTGTAAGCATCAGCATGTTCGCTGAGCCTAACATAACAATTGAATTAGTGAATTACAAATCATCATGTCATTTTCAACTTAAAATATAAGTTAAATTATATTGTCATTGTGCTTGAATTGTTAAACTTCACTTCACTTACTGGCTAAGTCACTCCTCTACTCATTCCTAGTCACCAACCCAAAAAGCCAATGACAGTGGTATCAAACAGGGTTGTGTGCTGGCATCAGACACTGTCTTTAAGTTTAAGACGAATAAGAGTCTTTAGCATGGTTAGTCTTTGCAGCAAATGAGCAATGCTCACTGATGCTCTGCATGACAGTTATGACACTGCTACTGCTGACTGCCATGCATACTATGCATAGCAAGTACAGAACACAAGGTCAGCCGTTCATCCAGGGTGCCTGAAACCCTACACCTAGATGATCTTGGATCTCCTGTTTGTGGACGATTGCGCGTTTAACACTTGCTCAAAACAAGATATGCAGTCTACTATGATCTAGTTTTCTGTGGTGTGCAGTAACTTTGGTCTCACAATTAACACTATAAAAACGGAAGTACTTTTCCAGCCTTCTCCTAGAGAGCCATGCATCAAACCAAACATTACTGTACAGAACAAACGTCTCCAAGAAGGTCGATAGCTTCACCTACCTAGGCAGTACCCTCACCAAGGAGGCTAATATTGACTTATGAGGTTAACAATAGGGTTGCTAAGACAAGTTCTGCATTTGGTAAGCGTCTGGAACCGAAAAGGCATCAGTTTCACCACCAAGGTAAAAGTGTATCTGGCTGTAGTGATATTCACTCTGCTGCATGCCTGTGCAAGATGGACAGTGTACAGCAGACAGCTAAATCATTTTCACTTGAGCTGTGTTTGTAAGCTGTTCAGAATCAAGTGCCAGGACAAAGTGACTAACTCTTAGCGGGGGGTTGGGTGCAGAAGATACGCTACCGAAACATTAAAAGTATCCCAGGAAAGCCTCAATATTGATGTCACCTCCTGGGAGTTGCACAAAACTGTATCAGCTGGCGCACTAGTACCACCAAAGGTCATAGAGAGAAAACCCATCGCCGAGGCTCAACAAAAGTGTGCTGCACAAAAAACAAAAATGCATGATGACTCCACAGCTTCCCATATGTGTGCCCCGAATGTTGCAGGGTATGCAGTTCCAGGATTGATCTTTACAGCCGTAAGAGAGCACAAATCGCAGCACAAGTCTGAAGCTGTCGCCATCTTCACCTGTGACGAGTAACTATTGTTATTAATAGGTCTAATGCACTTTCACAGTGAAAAGTATATTGTTTTTATACCAATATGTTTAACCGTTTTTTTTCTTCATGACTAGGTTTTTATTAGAAGCCATCTTCAACTTCAAAATGGGAAAGCGCAAAGGCCAAATAGCCCAGATGGGCAGAAGTTTGTTAGTCAAGGACAAAAACAAAAAACACGGAAACAGAAAGGGTGCAAATGACACATTTGTAAGTATAATTTTTACATGTTGTGTTTAATGAGCTTGTTATTATGAATGTTAAAGAGAATTGGTAATTGTAGTTTGTAAGAGTTG
This sequence comes from Ariolimax columbianus, assembly GCA_036924085.1. NCBI lineage: Eukaryota > Metazoa > Mollusca > Gastropoda > Stylommatophora > Arionidae > Ariolimax > Ariolimax columbianus. Next base: position 98,998,606 of record JAVGWX010000005.1, on the reverse strand, counting down.
CAAAGACAAGTGTATCTAAAACACTTCTAAAACATAAACTTTGTCTTTGTGTATGACAAGGACAAGAATAGCACCACATCACAGAGAGTATGTCATAAGAAACGACTGACTGTGTGACATGGTATAACACCGGCCATGGTTAAGTGGTTTGGTTAGAGCAGCATAGATGGCGATTAACAGGCTATAGGTCTATTAGGTGTGTATTAAGATGGATCGCACATCGGTTAACCATCCTCCATAAGTGCTTGTCCCAATGCAGCTGAGTATCAAGCTGCTCGAGCCTAGTCCGTTAAGCAGGAAAACCTTCTCCTGCCTACATCCAGCTCATACTAGAGCTGGGACCTGCACAGAGGCATCTGCCTCTGTAGAAGTACATGTCGACTAAGAACTAAGATATACATGTAGATTAGTTTCATTTCACAAGTTTTCATGAAACAATACTGCATGTAATTCTTCTAAGTTGATGTCAACAAATAGTGTATTGATGTTTGTTGCTACTGAAATGTGTAACTCACTGGCGGGGCCATGTTTTCATTATATCATCAAGTTCCGCATTCAGTCCTTTCGCTTATTCAGTTATTTCCCTTACATTTTGCTAACAGTCTGATTAAATTGAATAGTTTCCCATCTGACCTAGTATGCAGAAAGACCCCTTCTGTGGTAGTTCACCAAAGACGTGTTTAAGCACGATGGCAAAGAAAATGCAGAATAGAGTCAGCGCCAGGACAAAACCTTGTTCAACTTTGCTGTTAATGTTGAACGCCCCAGATTCCTGACTGTCATGCAGCGCTGTACCTTTCATGCTTACATGGAAAGACCTTCTCTGTTTACCAGGTCAAATGCCTTGGTGAGGTCGATGAAGCCAAGAAAAAGTGGTCTGTGTTCTCTGCATTTCTCTTTCAATTATCTCAGTTAAAAGACCATATCAATGGTGGACCTTTCTGTGTGAAAACCACACTGAGATTCCGGATACACCCTGTCAGCTAGCTTTCGCAGCCTGCTCAGGATGATGTAATATTCCCTCGTAATTGTTGCAGTCTCCTGTTAATAACAGCTTCAATAATAATATACAGTTAAAAAAAACAATCATTATGGTTTTTTTGTGTTCGCCTTATTTCTCTTAAGACCGCTAAGCAAGAAATACCTAGAACAGCAGCAAAAACTGAATCATGTGTTTGTTGATTTCAAGAAGGCATTTGATAGCGTATGGCATGAAGCGCTATGGGCAACCATGAGGATGTATAAAATCAACAGAAATATTATAAAGGTCCTTGAACACCTGTATGAAAAGTCATCCAGTGCAGTTCTTGTGAATGGGAAGCACTGGGACTAAAGTTTTGCACATCAGTCGGTGTGAGACAGGGTTTTACACTCTCCCCAACACTTTGTCAGTATATTCCTTGAGGGAATTATGAGTGAGGCACTTGGAGGTTAAGATAGGGGCCGAACAATTACCAACCTTTGTTTTGCTGATGACATTGACGGGCACAGAAGCAGAACTCCAGGGATTGGTAAGAAAGCTGGATGAAACGGCTCTTGACTATGGTATGGAGATAAACGCTGGAAAGACACAATTAATGAATAGCACAGACAAGAGCGGCGCTTGCATGGCGTAACAAAATCTGGCAAGATAAAAGGTTAGCACTATGCACAAAAATAAGATTAATGCGTATATTTGTCCTGTCAATATTCCTCTATGCTTGTGAGACATGGACAATTACAGCTGACCTGCAGCAGAGGATACAGGTCTTGGAGATGCGATGTTTCTGAAGACTTCTAAACGTCACGTACAAAGATATGAGGAAATATGAGAAAGAATTACAACAGGAATAGGGCCTTTTGACGACCTCTTGGCAGCTGTCAAAAGAAGTAAACTCGCTTTGGTACGGTTACAAATCGAGATTAAATGTTCTTGCAAAGATGTTCCTGCACGGAAAAATGCAAGGCAGACGCCGAAGAGGCCGTCCCAAAAAGAGGTGGGAGGACAACATAAAATAATGGACTAATCTCCGACCAGAAGAGACACAGGGAGCGACCGCTGACAGAGAAGGATGGCATGGGGTTGTGAGGATGTCTTCATGTGAACCCCAACGACCTCACTGGTTACAGGATGACATGACTTATTTCTCTATGACATAAGACGGTGTACGTTGCACTATTTTTTCATTTTGTGCCTGTCGGGCCCAATGCATCCGACTTCAGCATGCATTTTATGTAAGGGTCTGCTTTCTCCTGCATTTTCTAAGGGTTTGCTTCCTTGGGGTAACGGCCGGTGCTGTGGTGGGGATCGGACCCAGCACCTTCATATTGTGAGCCGTGTCACTTAACCACTAGCCCATGCCATCCCCTACTAAGCTTTTAAATTTATAGGGTTATGGAATAATGGTAGCTTACCACACAGTGTACAGGCTAGGTTTTATTTCACCACAATAGAAAAAAATAAAATAGTTTCTGATTATGCTTTGCATGGCTCCTCTTTCAGGCTAGATGGCTATCATCCTTACCACTACACCACTTTCTCCTTTTGTTGTTAGTAATATATACAATCTATTTATTGATTCCTCGTGTTGATCTTTGGGCTCCTTACTATGGAGGAATGAATAAGATCATTGCAAAATACTATACATGTCGTAGATAGTATGTGATTAAGTAGTCTTGTATTTGATTGTATGAAATGTCTGAGAAAAGCAATCAATGTCACTAGATAATAGAGAATGAGAAATGATATTAGAAATGTGGTGAGAACTACCCAATTATGCTGAATCTATATCCAGATAGAAAATAAGATATGTCAGTCATGTCATGGGAATTCAACCTTATTAACTACCACTGTGTGCATATAACACAAGAAAATCTAGTTACAAGGTGCTAGGAAGATCACATGTTGGATAGACGACATAACAAATCCTACAACACATACAACAGACACCATATACTTGGCCCAAGAAAAACAACTGCAGCTCCCGATGTTGCTTGATGGCACAAGTGAATGTGTCTTTGACTGACATCCTCATGATGTAAAACCAACTGCCATTGAAAGCACCTCTACATGATCACAGGCTTTGATGCACTGACGTCTCGATTCTCCAACTGTAGTGAACAAGGAATATGATGACAATATTATTCTTTTAGTATATTAAAAAAACAACTTTCTGGAATATGTGTGTGAAGCACTTACCAATTCATGTCCTACATACTTAAATTCCTGTGTACAAATGCAATAGGATCACTTACTCGAAGGGACAGCATTGGTTAGAGGTCTTCATGCTTGTGTATGTTATCTTCAGCGCATTTCTTTCACAATGGTCAGGTCATCCCGTAATCGATGAGGTTATTGGGGCACACACAAAGACATCCCCACAAGCCCACGCCATCCCTCTAATCGGAGATTGGTCCATTCTTTTATGTTGTCCTCACACCTCTTTTTGGGATGACCTCTTCGTCATCTGCCTTGCACCATTCTGCACAGGATGGTATTTGCAAGACCATTTTATCTCGATGTGCCCAAACCGAGTTTCCTACTTTTGACAGTTGCCAAGAGGTCTTCAAATGGCTCTATTGCTGTTGTAATTATTTCTCGTATTTCCTCATTTGTAATTCAATCCATTTTCACAATAGATCCTGTAAAACATCTCATGAATTATTTCTTATCTTTCTATATTAAAAGAATTGTTGACCTTCTGTCTGCGGTCTTCTCAGTTCTGTTTTTATTGCTGCTTCTCCTATGACAACCCACAGGTATTTAAAAACCAAATCATTCAGAAAGTGGAAAAATGCGGAAATAAATTAAAGCAGCTTTAGACTACCACACAAACTCTTTATGTTTCAATATCAGAATTGAATAATTGATCCTCTCTGTTTACATATGGTATATGTATGTGAAACAGACATTCAAGACCTTATTTGAAAACAAATCAATTTGTGGAGATGAGGTGCTTCACACACATCCTTGAAATAATATAAAAGAATCATGAAATAATATATTGAATCACATCTCAGATTTAGGGACAGCGTGGGCTAGTAGTCAAGTGACACGGCTCACAATCCGAAGGTGCTGGGTTCACTTCCCAATCACAGCACCAGCCCCACGGGGAAGTAAACCCTTAAAAAATGCAGGAGGAAGTAGACCCTTACATAAAATCATGCCGGATTCGTATGCACTGGGCCAACATGCGCAAAATAAAAACATAGTGCAACGCCCATCGCCTTGGGGGAAAAAAAGATCTCAGATTTCAATATATGAAATATTGACAGCATATTGGTTCATATAAAGACCTGACAATTAGTTAAAGGGGTCACTGTAGCTGAGAGGAAGGCACTCACCTCTCAAGAAACAAATAGAAGTGGGAAATGGTGGTTGGTTGAATTATGTAAGTTTCTAATGAAAACAGGTGAAAAATTTGGAGGTTCTGTGTACATAAAGAACTTTTGGCAGTTGAAAATTGAAAAACACAGGCTATTAGCCGCTGTTCATGCAAAAATTTGCAATTTGCAAAAACATAATGAAATTTCTACCAAATTACAACTCCATGAATGCCAGATGAGGTGCTCTTCCATCATGCAAAGACATAACAGGCCATCAATCACTTGTTTGTCGCCACACTCAATTGCAAATATATAAAAAGACTACTACATCCCTCTATGAGGTTACAGTTGTATAAACATGCAAACTCCAATGTTATGGCCATGTGTCAAATGGGAAACTTGACGATGTACTCATGGTAGTCCCTGGGATCAGAATGAGCACACCAGAGATGCACTGGACAGACAATACAAAATAGATGTAGGAAAAAAAAACCCTGAAAGAGATAGAAAGTAGAAATCCGATTGGATAGTGTTCTCTCTGCCTAACCTCTACATCCCAAGATAGCAACAGCTGGTATGACAGCATGGTGTTCTCTCTCACTAATCCCTACACACCAAGTTAGAAGACCAATGGCAATCTCTTGAACTAACACGCCCCTTCTTCTCCCCCCACCTCCCACCTAAAGTTAAACCAGATTGTCTTTAGACTTTAGATAAGCAGCAATTTGAGTTATATCAAGATGACGAAGACATTTCATTTCTTTCATTCCAGCTTCACACAACTGAGCTTGATGATGGTGTCACCTACAATCGTATCAACTTCCAGTCTGTAACAGAACAGAATAATCTTGAGGACTTCCTAAACACCGCTGAGATGGCTGGCAAAGATTTTACAGCAGGTTAGTTTTCTGGTTCTTTTTTGTTATCTTAGTTGGGTTTTTCCCTTTTTGGTGAGTATAAGGTATGTTTTTTTGTAGTTGGATAGCTGCACTGATCAGTTTGGCTCATCCACTTTTGGTGAGACTTTAGGATAAATCTTCCAATCCCGAAAATGTGTTTTAGTTGTAAGAGTTAGTTGCTCATTGCAAGCGATGATGGCGATATCATCAGGTGGTTTTTGTCTTAATGATGTAACCTGCGCTGTATTTGGATTATAGTGAGGAAGAAACTGCATTTGTCATTAACGTCACTCTCTGGTCTCAAACTACCTTGGATTAATGACAAAATGACCAGTCAAGACAACTTCAGGTAACTCAGGAGGCAGGCACTCTGGTCTTACTTGCGTTGAGACCAGGGGAAGCTTGAAAATTGCAGGATTCGATCACCCATCATTTCCGTTGATCGCTTTGAGAGGCAAGTGCCTTACCTTTGGACTACAGACTACAAGGGTAGCACTAGAAATGTAATAGAGCTGTGAGATTAATGGGTTGAAGGAAAAGGTAGTCTCGTAGCAAACACTGCTGTTGAGGATGAAGTGTTGAAGACTTCATTGTACTAGGGCTCATCGTGTTTATGGGGTTAGATGACCAATTCCCTTTCTCGCTGTCTTTCCTTCCTTGACAGTAAGACATTCCCGTTTACAACTGGGTTAACTTGAGCATGTAGATAAGGAGTCGAACATGAAAACTTTGCTTTAAAAGTGAGTGCTCTACCAAAATGCAAATCAGACAATCAGTATGCAGGTAAGAATCAATCAAAGCCCTTCAACTACCTGTGGAGCATAGGTCCTCAACAAATACTTACAATGTCATACACCATTATTTCGAGCTCTCACCACATCTTTCCTGCTATTTTCAGGTTTGTCTCGACTTCCCTTCTCCAAAAGTGTTAGGTCTGCTCCTACTTCTTGCTCTGATGATTCTAGAACAGTGGCTTCCTTGTAATGCTAATGCTATCAGCTGGTTTCCGACTGTCCTGTTCTTTCTATTAGTGATTATATCATAACAATTTATTCCTACTATTTGGCACAGGCATCATTGATTAAAATTTTGACATTTTTAGTTGAATTTATTTTTGTCTGTCCCTCACATCATAGACCCTTACAATAGGGCGAACTTGACATTTAAGTTGAAGATCTATATTTTTGTTGTGGGCTTAGTTTCTTTTGATTTCAACAAATTCCCATAAGCAATGAAACGCCCTCTCGCTTTGGGTATTCTAACTTTTTAAATCGCAATCAGTACCTCCTACCGTGTATTGCACTAACAAGATTTATGAATGGATCTACCTTTGGTGGTATGAAGTGTCCCAGTAAAAAAAAAAAAATATTCCCAGTAAAACCTAATTATCGTTTGGTGTCTTCTTAAATTTTCGTATGTAGCAGTCATGTTCTTCATAATCAGTCTGTAGTCAACAGAGTCTGTAGTCAAAAGAAATAGAAATGATGATAAAAGACATCCCTACTCCACCCAAGTTCGAATATCATAGGGCTCTGAAAGCTCTTTATCACGTAGAATACTTTATATTTTCATACGTTTTGTTAATTACGTTAGTGAACTTCAGGGGCACTCCTTGGTGCCTGAACAATTACCATAGTGATTTCCTGTCTAAACTGGCAAATGCTATCTTATAAACCAAGGATGTGATATGAAAGGATGCATTCTTTTCTACACATTGTTCAACAATTATCCACAGTGTAGATTCGTCTGATCTACATGGGCCTATTTTGTTGAACACTTGCCTTTTCGTCCCTCGACTTTCTACTTCTTCTACGTTTGTTCTCAATCTGTCGCTACCAAGCCCTGAACTCTTTGCAAGTAGCAGGATGTAGTCCGTAGAACGGAATGTGTTAATCGACTTTCTATCTATGTCCTCTTTCAATCTCTCTAATATCTTCTTCTTCTTCTGCGTACGCTGTCAGACGTCAACTTGTATTTGTTCGAAGAAAGCAGTTGTCATCCTGAGGCTGTCGACACTGCCATAGAGCTTGTCTATTATTGCCACTGGTGATGGCCATATCAGCTTTCTCTGGTCCTTGTATGTCGGGTAATTTTGCAGCAGATGTTCAGCGGACATTTTCCCTGTACCACAGGTGCATTCGTCAGTGCCACCTATCTTCAGTTTATTGAATAGGTGGTACCTCAGTCTATTGTGGCCTGTGCGGAGTCTGAAGACCAAGACCTGCTCTCTTCTGTTCAGCTGGTAATAGGCATCATTTTTTGTGTAGCCAGTATGTTCTGTTTCCCATTTGGCCATGTATCTGACCCTAATAAACCTTTTCGACTCTTCGTAGGCTACACTAGAATCTGGTTGTAGTAGTCTTGCACCTTCTTTTGCCAGTCTGTCTGCCGCCTCGTTGCCTTGGATGTTACAGTGGGATGGAACCTACTGTTCCACTACTCTTTTTGGTGCGGACTGCTGGCATAGTTGACAGAGTACTGCTCTTAAATCATTAAGTTCAGTATTTTTCTAGCTTTTTAGTCCTGTAACTACGGCCAGGGCATCTGTAAACAAGACTATCTGGCTTTCCTTACTTTCACCTGTCAGCATTGCTTTTACTGCAGCCTTCAGTGCCTCTGCCTCCGCTCTGAAATTGGTTGAGTATTTTCCAGTTGCCACTGACAGTGTTATTTTTATACCATTTGTTAGGCTCAGGAATACCGCTGCCCCTCCATTCTGTGTTGTGTTTGTTACAGAACCGTCAGTGTATGCATGGGTCCAGTCCATGCTTGGGTAGTTTTCCGCTATGTACCTCAGGGCTATGTCTCTTCTTTCTTTTTTTCAGTCTGGCTGTTTTTGTTTCCAATACCTGATATATTTTCTACCACCTCCGGAATGATATGCTGCTTCCATGTGGGTTTGCGTACAGTGGGGATGGGCTTTGGTGTTGTTACGGTGTTCATAGGGTCTTCGGTCATCTTTGCTTTGGCTATTTCTGCAAAGTGTCTCCGCTTTAGTTTCCCATTTCCATATCTATTTAATCTCTGATGCATTGGATGGTCTGTCAGTCTTCTGAGTTTCTCTGCTTGCAGCTGGGCTCTGCAGTCTCTTCTGTCGGTCATGGATTGCAGATTTGTAATCTTTTCAAGTTCTACAATTGGAGTTGACTTCATGCCTCCTGTTATAACTCTCATGGCTTGGTTTTGAAGTTTGCTAATTTTATCAAAGTTCGCCTTTGCTGCTGTTGCCCATGCCGCAATGCCATACTCGAGAACTGGTCTCACTCTTCCAGTGTACAGTTTCTTTAGTATTCTTTCGTCTGCTCCTCAGCTTGTGCCAGCAAGTTTCCTCATGACTGCCATTCTTTGTCTGGCTCTCTTTCGGTTTCTCTCGATCTGACTTTTCCATGTCATGCGCCGATCAAATGTGACTCCCAAGTAGTTTGGGTTATCGTTTGGCCGCAGATATTTGCTGTTTAGACTTATTTTGGTGTTCTGTGGTTTATTTGAAAGCGAGAATATTGTACATGTTGTTTTTTCTTCATTTATTTTGACCAGCCATGATTTCGCCCACTCCTCCAACGATGTTAGGGCCTGCTGCATCCAATTGTTTTCTACGGTGAATCTCTCTAATATGATCCAGTTCAATATCCTACCAGGCACCGATAATAACATGCCCCCATAATTTGTGTACTGCATCAGATCCATGTATAATACTTAAAATGGTGACAATACTGAAAATATAATAGAACATTGAGAATACTTAAGGCAATCATAATACTGAAAATATATTAAAACACTGAGAATAATGAAGGGAATGATAATGCTTAAAATATAATGACTGCTTTCCTTTTTTTACCAAATCACAGAGAGACAGAATATTCAGATAATATCCTACCCAGGCGAAGGTATCCAATTAACGGATGCAGATATGCAGAAAATTTCTCAGGCACAACATGCAAACAAGGCTCTACTTCAGATTCCAAGACGGTTTGTCATAGTTTAATCCTTTTGTTTTGTGTTCAACCATAAGCTTGAAGGTGTGTTAAAGACAGGTGGTCAGCACTCACACTACCTGGTGGGATGAGCAAAGACAGGTGGCCAGCACTCACACCACCTGGTGGGATGAGCAACGACAGGTGGTCAGCACTCACACTACCTGGTGGGATGAGCAGCACGCTGCTGACTTTCACAAAGGTTAATGTTATGGTCAGGTGAAACATACTGATCAAGATCCCCACCTCACATCTATGCAGGGCAGCTGGAAATAGCTGTGTCACAGTAGCTTAGCCAATGAGGTGGGAACTGACACTGTTATTTATGTAGTTTTGAGCCTACTGAGAAGCCTTGCATTGCACTTCAGCGAGGAGGACTTAAATTCATTTTCAGTATGCCCAGGTTATAAGAAGAACTATTGCAAACCCAAAAAACCCAGTACGAGCAGCTTTGGACAACAATAGCAACATGTGGCATCTTCGTAAAGTGAAATGACATTGTACAGTTTTGCTAGGTATGTGGTCCAGTGCATCCTATTTCAACAATCATATTGGTCAGATTTGTTTTACTTTGTTCATGCCTGTCTGCAGCGCAGTATATTTGTGTCTCTCTTGGTCTGGTCTCTACCCTTGAACCTGTCTGGTTTGGGAGACCCTGCTGGTTGCTACATTACCTCCAGCTCAGCTTTTTGAAATCTTTGGGGCATACACTTTCCTCTACTATGACATGTAGTGACTGCCATAATAGACGCACAGGCACATATGTGGTTCGCGCCAAAATTACCAAATGTGTTGAGCAAAGAATTGGAATTAAATTTAGTGGAAAAAAACTTGGTGACACTAAATCAAAGATTATTGAGAAGATAAATATGGCTCTTAGTAATAAAGCTAAGAGTGGTTTCCAAGATGGCCATATGTCAGTTAAGATGGCACACGATCAGGATGGCCTTTAATAAGCAGAAATCCAGAAACAATTGACAAAGTGTGGTGGTTAGTGATGAAAGATCATCAAATAACAATAACAGAAATGGAGAGTGAAGTGGCAATTTCACATAGTTCAGTGCACTCAATTTTGACTAACGATTTTGGGGTGCGTCATGTCATGGTACAATTTGTTCTGATATGCCCTCACTCACAAACTAAGGGAAAACCATGCGCATGTATCCGGGACATGTTGGAATGCATCAACGCCAACCCTGACTTACATGAACAAAATATAACCTTAGATCAGTCCTGGTTTGCAGTTTTTAACCCTGAAACATCTCAAAGAAAAACACCAGACTCTTCATGGTCAAAGAAGACATGACAATCATGAACAAATGTGAAGGTCATGTTGGCAGTATTTTTTAAACCATCAATGCAAAGTTCATCATAAGTTCACTCCTCAGGGACAAACTCTACAAGGGGCACTGCCTTACTCATATGTGTCACCTGCGAGATGCAGTTAGACACAAGAGAGCACAACTAGGAAGTGTGATTCATCACGACAAGGGTCTGGCTCATGCATCGCACATCATCCAGGTTTTCTACTCTTTCCAAGACTCACGGTGTCACTCAAAGTGACAAGATTTCAGGACATAGAAGAAATCAAGACAAATGCAATGAAGCGCCTGATGGATATCCCAAACAATGACTTCCATAAATGCGTACAGCCGTCGAAGCACCGTGGAAGATGTGTGTTAACCCAGAAAGGGACTAGGTTTTGAACTAAATAAGTAAGATAGTTTTTGTTTTCAACCTAAGACCAGATTTTTGGTTTGTTTTGCGTTCACCTTATTTCTCTAATCCCCAAAGGCACTGTGGTTTTTATTTTGCGCCTGTTGGCCCAGTGCATCTGACTTCAGCATTCATTTTATGTAAGGGTCTGCTTCCTCCTGCATTTTCTAAGGGTTTGCTTCCCCGGGGTAACGGCCGGTACTGTGATGGGGATCGAACCCAGCACCTTCCGGTTGTGATCCGTGCCACTTAACCACTAGGCCACGCCGTCCCCTCAAAGACCAGATAATTATTAAGCAGCCTTTGTATTATTCAATTCTATACTAATGATAGTACCTCTACACCTCACAGTAGAAGAGGAGCGACTAAGTAAGTAAGTAACTAATGATAGTAGTTTCCCATCGCAAGTGAAGATGGCAACATCATTAGATTTGTGCTACAAGATGTGATCTCATGTGACTGTAAAGTTAAATCATGCATGGCAGACTAGCAACCGCATCGAATAAAATAAATTGTTACTACAACTGCAGAAGAACACTAAAGTGGATTGAAGCAGGTTTCCTAAAGGAGGCATACTGTAGTGGTAGTTCAGTACTCTGGCTAAATGAAAAAGGGAAAAGGAGATCTATAAAGGTGTATATAAATCTGCTTGGTTGCTCAAGATAATAAACTCTTGGCTTGTGATGAAATTTGGTAAAACAAATGTATTGAACTGTCCATAACGATTTACAACTTTCTTCGACGGCGCACAAAATATAAATTTGTCAGAAATCACCATTTTACACCAATGTTTCACTGTCTCGTCTACACTGTCTAATTTAGACTCACCTAAAGATAACAGAATATCTGGTACATTCACAGCTTTTGTTTAATGTAGTTATTTCTGACAAGTCCCATATTGTTGTCATTTCGGTTCTATGAAATGGGGACTACAAGATCTGTTGAGGGATTTATTACTTAATCAGACCTATGATCACACATATGGATTGCACATGTATATTCAACACAAGACTGATTGAGACTGTGACCGGGACACAGAAGAAAGAGAGTGTTGTAATGTTGTTGAGGTATTAACACAGACATATGCCTGGCACAACAAGTAAAACATATAATTTGATGTCATATTTTGCCTCCACATTGATTCCATTTAATGCTTTTTACTAATATATATTATTATTATTATTACTTCGGATCATAATAATGTGTCTTATGATATTTACATAGAAAGTTTAGCTCAATTTGTTTAATATTAATGTATTTGATTTTGAAAAAATTATTTGACATTTGGAGTTGTGACACTTGCTATGGACAAAAACCAAAAAATTAGGTAGTAGTTGAAATTGTTACACCGGTTTTGTGGACATAATTAATACTGTGTTTATTGTTGCTTTTCTTTGCTGTCAAATACAGTGTATTGTTAATATATTGTATTTATCAACACAGACCAAAATGGGATGAGACCACAACAAAAGAAAACTTAGCAATGATGGAGAGAGACTCCTTCACTGACTGGAGAAGGCAGCTAAAACTGTAAGATTAAGTTAAAACACTCACGTGTGTGAGGTGAAGAATGCATGTAGTCTACTTTTAGGGTATTTAATTAACAAAGAATAGTAACCTACCAATATTTTATGAGGAGGGTTGGGCATGGGGCTGGCTACCAAATCCTGTAGAAATTATGAGCCACAAGAAAAAAGAATGAAATGAATGCTAAACCATAGAGTAGAGTAGAAGATGAGCGACTAAGTCAAATCAGACTAAGGAGGTTTGGAGATGGGTTGGCTACTACATTATGTAGATACTATAAGCTATAGGGACATGACAGGAATATCTCTAGACCCCATGGCAGTAGAGGACAAAGTCTAAAATAAATATTTCCTGATGTTCATATATTATCACTGTCAGGAGCATAGAGTCACAAATGAAGTTAAGGAATCCAGTACTGAAGCATTTTTTTGGCTAGTCTTCTGAGCAGGTTTATCACTATGAGGATGACAGTGTCAATCCCCACTATGTTGACAAGGCTTCTGTAACACAGCCTGTTTCTAGGAGCATGGTGTCGGTGTGCATCTTGATCAGTATATTTCACCTGGTCTTGGCGTTAGCCTTCGCTCTCTCCGTAAAGTAAAGTAACCCATAACATTACTGCCGTATGGGTGTGAGATGTTAGCGATCTCACATTTCAAAGGCTCAGCTATATGAGGGCGGTAGCCATCTCCTCTCCCTCGTCGCTTTTACTTCCCGGACTGAACCGGTACCCATTTAAGGCTGGGTTGACTCTGTAGCTGTTGCAGTCTGAAAAACCATTACCACCTCAACTGGGGAATGAATCCAGGACCACTCAGATGCGAAGCCAGCGCGATAACCACTGCGCTTCACGGATCCATAACGACGCATAGGTTAATCAGAAAGATCACCATTCTATCATATCATCAGAGTTCCTCCTCTCCTAGACGAACTGCCTGAACAGGCTGAGCTTAGTCTACACAGGTTTAGAGTCAGAGTTTACCTTCTCTTAGATATGGCTGCCAACCAAAGCTAATGAGCCCAATCTGCCCGCCCAGTTATACCGCATTGTACTCGGTCGTGCCCCACAACAGGCTCTGTAAGAAACAGGGGGCCCCTCATGAAGGTGCTGCTGGGGACACAATAATGTAGAAGAGGCTATTGACATGGTAACTCCTGAATGGCAAGCAGAACAGTGAATCCAGCAGCGATCTTTACACCTGGAAAGGAGAGGCTATATCAGACGCTTCACTTTCCTTTAACGAGCGGGTTGTCCAGTCCAGACACGCTACCACCAACACCATTTGCCCATTTCATAAAGTATGTATATTTATGATGGTTTTGTCAATTAATTTGTATATTCTTCGCTTCAGACTTGAGGAAACAGAACACATACAGCTAACTCCTTACGAGAAAAACTTGGATTTCTGGAGGCAGTTGTGGCGTGTTATTGAAAGAAGGTGAGGTGAAACATCTGGATGTAAAAGATACCTACCTCATTCTATTGCTTGAGGATTGTTGCTGTGTTTGTTTATATTAGGGAGTGTCAGACTTTCTGGTTCTTGTGCGTATTTGTCATTCTGAAATTTTATGCCATTCTATGACCACACAGGTTTCTGTACAAAAATAATTATAAGTGTCTAGCTATCAGGGTGCAGTTTTATTGTTTTTTGTGGGCCCTAAGAAGGACCTTAATGCTGGTTTGTGGGCCCTGAAAAGGGCCGTGAGGGGAACAGATTACCAAGGATTTTTTGTGGGCCCTAAAAGGACCTTAATGCTGGCTTGTGGGTTTTGTGGGCCCTGAAAAGGGCCGTGAGGGGAACAGATTACCAAAGATCGCTGAAGCTATGCACATATCAGGACATACACATGTTGTTCGTTCGTAGCTGCACAATTTAAAGAGGAGGCCAACATTCTGTGATGTCCTGCAGAATATTGTCGAACGGGTCTAACTGACGGACTTTATTCCGATGTCGCACACATGTAGGAATCTATCATGTGTCTGTGTGTTCTGTTTTGATGTTTGTTGCGCTCTTTGGCAGCTTTCCACAACCTCTCTATCCGTTGTGTGTTTGCTCCTGTGATAGGGTCGACAAAATGGGCAGAATGATTCACTGTTTCGTGACTTAAACCAGGCACATTCTGAATGGTACTGTATGCACGCCATTGATCAGACACAACTGTCATACCAGGACGAATGTTGGCTACGATAATGGGCACACAGTCGGACGGTGTGTATAATATTGTCTTGCGTGTCAAGTGTGACAACTGCAAGAAATCCATCTTCCACGTACGGTGTTAGATCTGAGAATGACATGGACATAGGTTTACTGCGCGTATTGAAGACGCGCGAATTGAAAGGTGTGGTGCTTCGTGTGGCTACATTCTACTAAATTTGACCTATTATAATCCGTGGCTGAATTAACGCACAAGTACCGACTTTTTTTCTTGCTGCTGTGTTTGTTTGTATTAGTGAGTGTCAGACTTTCTTTCGTGCTGCTGTGTTTGTTTGTATTAGGGAGTGTCAGACTTTCTTTCTTGCTGCTGTGTTTGTTTGTATTAGAGAGTGTCAGACTTTCTTTCTTGCTGCTGTGTTTGTTTGTATTAGGGGGTGTCAGATTTTCTTTCCTGCTGCTGTGTTTGTTTGTATTAGGGGGTGTTGAGTGTCAGACTTTCTTTCTTGGTGCTGTGTTTGTTTGTATTAGGGAATGTCAGACTTTCTTTCTTGTTGCTGTGCTTGTTTGGATAGGGGTAGATAAATGTGTATGTTTGTTGTTTTGGGAAAACATAATTTTGAGCACACAAATCTTCCACAGTTCAAGAAGAAAAATGTGTTCTTCTTTTCCGTTCAGTTCCCCCCTTTTTTAAGCATAAATGGGCAACTGTATCAGAGAGGTTAAGCATTTGCTTCTAAAGAAATAACTTAACATCTTTATACTGGTTTAGAAGACCCTGCAGAGTCTGTATACAACCAGTTACATTTACATCACCTTGCTCTAAAATCTATGCGCATCCAGTTCATTCTTAAATGCATTAACTGTCCCTGCCTCCACTACCTCCCCTGGCAATGCATTCCAAGCAGACACCACTCTCTGACTAAAAAAATATTTCCTAATATCTAACCTGGACCTCTCTTTAATCAGCTTGTAGCTATGCCCTCGTGTTATTGTAGGTGGCTGTATTTAAAAAAACTTGTTATAGTCTAATTTATCGATTCCTCTGATCATCTTATAAACCTGTATTAAGTCACCACAAATTCTTCTCTCTTCGAGACACTGTAGGCCGGTTTTTCTGAGTCGTTCCTCATAACTGTAATTCTGGAATCCCACTATCATCTTTGTCGCTCTTTTTTGTATTCTTTCTAGCATGTTTATGTCCCCTCTATGATAAGGACTCCACACCTGTACACAGTACTCCAATCTAGGTCTAACTAAAGCTTTATACAGTTTGACGATCACTTCCTTGCTCCTATGTTTAATATTTCTTTTTATCATACCTAACATTGCATTTGCCTTTTTCACTGCTACCTTAACTTGCTCACTCACCTTTCCTGTATGATCTATTATAACCCCTAGGTCCCTTTCCTTATCTATCTTTCTAATATTGTTTTCTCCCATTCTGTAATTATGTTCCATATTGGATCTACTCATGTGGATGACTGTACATTTATCTACATTAAACTCCATTTGCCAGCTTACAGACCATTCTCGAATTTTATCTAAATCCGACATCAATATATCCACTTCCGCTTTAGATGAGACACTACTGCATAGTTTTGTGTCATCAGCAAATTTTGCAATCATGGATCTCATATGAAAGCACCCAAGAGTAGATTTTTTAATCTTACAAGTTTCAGACATCCCTTGGTCTCAAGCGAGGTGAGATTATGTATCTAGTCTTATTGGAGATTGATGATAAGCTCTGAGGTCCAATGTATACACTGTGCAAGTAAATAGATCGAAACCAGCAGGCTGTTAACTGCTGCCTAGGCCAAAACATTAGGAAATTAATGAAATTCCCACCCAAACTGTGTGGCAGCTGGGAGTAAACACCAGGAAAAAAATATCCTGTTCCATCCTCAGTTATCTCGACTATCTCATGTGGTTGATAATAGCGTGGATCTTCCTCACTTAAATCAAATTAAAGTGCAAGTCACAGTGTCAGACCTTCCTCACTAAAATCAAATTAAAGTACAAGTCACAGTGTCAGACCTTCCTCACTTAAATCAAATTAAAGTGCAAGTCACAGTGTCGGACCTTCCTCACTTAAATCTAATTCACAGTGTCAGACCTTAGACGACTCACAAAATTCTCTCTATCTTGATGCTGTCATCGTCACTTGGGATGGACAACTGCAAATAGCGTAATGCACATTGTACTGCATTCTATAGTTGGTCTGTGATTTATGTGCCATTCAGTCTGACATGTGCTGATTTCAGTAAGCTTTTTTTAAAATTGGGTTAACTTTCTCTAGCGATTGTCATCATGCTTGCTTCTCGCTACAAAAGTCCGTCTACCAAGCTGTAAATTGGTATCGGACCTATTGCTAAGAAAGACAAAGTGTTGAAGAAAACTGGTCATCCCACTTCACAAAATATGGAGATTTAGTGAAATGAACTCTTGAACACTTTGCATCTCCGACAGCGGTGTTTGCTATGAGACTACCTTGACCTTTGAATTGTATTTGATCTGTATTGGATATTTTTGCACCTGCTAAAAATGTTCATATGTAACCTCCATTCTAGTGATGTTGTGGTGCAGATTGTGGATGCCAGGAACCCTCTTCTCTTCCGCTGCGCAGACTTGGAGACCTATGTCAAAGAGGTAGACCCCAGAAAAACTGTCATGATACTGGTTAATAAAGCTGACTTTCTTACTCTTCAGCAGAGGTGAGTTCTAGTAGCGTGCAACATTTTTGTGGATTCAATTCCACTGTAATATTATTTTATTTTGAAGACCCCATGCCAATAATGATATCTGAATTTACGTTCACCAGTTTTGTTACATTTCGTAATAAAATATGTTCAAATGTGTAGTCTAGTTAGAAATAGTTCAGTCCAGTTGTCTGTCCGTCCACTTGCACCGGTGAGGGTTGGGAGCTAGGATATATTTAAATATTTTTAAAAAAAAACCACATACAAAGAAGATGCCAGTTCAGTTGCACTCTCGTGGGTGGAGCTTGAGGAGAATAGAAACAGATGGAGAGCATCTTTGTTAACCCTATGTTGCAGGCGAACCAGATGGATTTAATGACACTCAGAAAGAACACTATTCGCAGAAACAGCAGATTGTCACAAAATGTCTGACAGCCCTAGTATTAAATTTGAGATTGAGCATTGGGAATGATGCTCTCCATTTTTGAATTATTGATTGAAACCACCACAAGACCAACTTCTGATTTAGATCATTATTTTGTCTTTATCGTGGTTTAAACAGCAAAGGAAATTTTGTCAGTCATCCCTTAATAACACAAAAGATAGCCCAAATGAGGAGATTGACCCTGTGGTTGGGTACCCCTGTGTTAAGCTAGCAGTGTGATATTTCCATTTTAAGTCCATGCATAATTATGTGTTTATAGCTAACATATTGCATCATCTTTTCTCTTTGGCTGTAAATATTTCATCATCTTTTTTCTTTGACTTCTTTATAGCAGTAGGTTCACTCCTACTGAGACCCTGCTCCAAAGCATTGGTGCATTCTTGTAGTGGTGGTTGCTGCAGCATTTTATTTGACTTGTTGAGGTTGCTAGCCCAAATACACTCTCTTTGACTGAGTTACTTGACTTCATCTTTCCAATATCCCCTGGAACACAAGACTGCAACAACTGCTTCTGATTCCTATCTTTGGACCATCTTTAGCTAGCTGTGCCTATGACACTCCAACTGACCTCATCTGTTCTTTTTCATCGGCAGTACTTTGGACGTAACACTTTTCCTTAACTTGTTTAAATGTAATTATTCTTCTTCTACTCTGTTATTTGTGTACCATATATTTGTACCCATGTCTTACTGAGGTCCAAAAGGAGGTCATAGAATAGTAGCACTGAAACTTAAAAAGGTGGCTAAAAGGAGGGTTTGACATTGAGCCAGCAGCTACACCATCCTCGTTGTTCATTCATAACGGGCGATGAAGACCATTCATTCTATTCATCCATTTGGAACATGTTGAACAGTCTATAGGTATGAATGTGGCTGACAAGCCCAATATAGCTCTGAATATGTTGGACAGTCTATAGGTATGAAGGTGACCGACAAGCCCAATAGAAAAGATCATGGAAATTGTGGGCAGGGAATGTTCAATTCATCAGTTCAGTTCATCCCGTAACCCATAGTTCTTTGGGGTACACTTGAAGACACTCCCACAATCCCACGCTATTTCTCTCTGTCCGCTGCTGCCAATTATCTCAGGCTGCAAGCCCTCATCACTGATCAGTGATCCCAGATACTTGAACCAGTGTACAACTTTAAGTTCCTGACCATTTGTTTTTATCACATGTAAACCCTTCTGTGTTATTGGTCATCAGCTTTGTTTTCTCTGCATTACTCTCCATACCATAGCTCTGCGACGCTCTGTCCAATCTACTAAGGAAGGCTTTATTTCACCAGCTTTTCTAGCATGTCTCTGCTGTTCGGCTGCTACTTTTCTGGATGTTTCTCATGACACTGCCCCATTACAAAGACATGTTCACCAAGACGTTTGATCTTGTACAGCAGCTTCACAAGAGTTGGATATTGTGCCAAGCATACGAAGAAGAAGAAGGATATTGTGCCAAAGACTTTTAATAAAGACTTAAGTGTGTCTTTGAGACACTCCTTTTTGCCACCGTGGGAGTGTTTACCCTTCTCTATTCTACCATAAAGAGTTTTTCTGGCAACCGATTGTCGACACTACATGCAGCCTACATTACCTGGCCAGCAATTCTATAACAGCATCAGAATAGTATTTATACTAGAGATACCAGCTCTGTCAAGAATGGCTATATCTGGAATCCTGTCTTATAATAATTTGATGTTCATCATTCATGATGTTCATTTTCAAGGCTAAATTTTGGTATATTGCCAGTGTCAAATGTGTTGCTGGCTTTGGAGAAACTAACGTTCACCTCATTATCAATGGCCGCATTCTGTGATGGTGTACTACAATGGTATGAGAATCTTACCTGGAATTCTGGTGTTTGGTTGGCCGAACTATATCTTAAGAATGTTCTTTTTTGGAGTTATAGTCTGTCTTCGATAGTACTAGGCACTGGGTCTCACCTTACTTGAGACCAGGGAGTCACTTCAAACTTGCAGTTATTAAACACCTGCTGTTTCATGCTTTCGTTCATTTCTTGATAAGCAAACACTTTATCTGTCTGCTATAACAGTTTGTGAATCTGTTCACAACTTTCTTGTAGACAATGTCGGAAGAACTTTGCTCCATCATAGAAGAGTGGCTAAGTCAAGTTGTATATGGTGTATTGTTTGTAGATCTTTCTTTCAAACCAAGCAGGCTACTTCACACCATGACTCTTGGCATATGTATATGACTGGATGTGAAATAGCTTGAATCGGAGAGTCATCTACTCCTGAGATTTTACATTGTGTGTTCTTTGCTGTTCACAGAAAACAGTGGGTAGATTACTTCAACAATGAGGGTATACAAGTTGTGTTTTTTTCTGCAAAAGTTGAGAAAGAGAGACAAGAGGTATGTTCTCATTATTGGTACTTGAGATATTGCATTGTTGTTGTGGCTGATGTAAGAATTAACTGTAGGGAGGTCATTTGATATTATCACCATCATCCTTATCTTTGAGTAGATCCAGGGCGACCTTACTTGGGAGAAAAGAATAGAGCCACTGTACTTCCACGCAGGTTGTAAAGGGTGACTAAAGAGTTCTTTATGGGGCTAGGAATCTCATCATGTAAAATATATTGCTACAGAAACCGCCACTACAAGAGCACACAGTGCTTTGGTGTTCACTTGTTGTACGGTGGTGGCCCATCTATAGTGGTGTATCATCTATAGTGATACCCATTTATAATGGTGACCCATCTATAATGATGACCCATCTATAGTGGTGTCTCATCTATAGTGATACCCATTTATAATGGTGATCCATCTATAGTGGGGTCCCATCTATAGTGGTGTCTCATCTATAGTGATACCCATTTAAAATGGTGACCCATCTATAGTGGTGTCTCATCTATAGTGATACCCATTTATAATGGTGACCCATCTATAGTGGGATCCCATCTATAGTGGTGTCTCATCTATAGTGATACCCATTTAAAATGGTGACCCATCTATAATGATGACCCATCTATAGTGGTGTCTCATCTATAGTGATACCCATTTATAATGGTGACCCATCTATAGTGGGGTCCCATCTATAGTGATACCCATTTAAAATGGTGACCCATCTATAATGATGACCCATCTATAGTGGTGTCTCATCTATAGTGATACCCATTTATAATGGTGACCCATCTATAGTGGTGTCCCATCTATAGTGATACCCATTTAAAATGGTGTCCCATCTATAGTGATACCCATTTATAATGAGTCATCTATAGCGGTCACCATAATATCAATAATAATTGTGCGAAAGGCGGTGTGTAGTAACGATTAAAAACTTATTTTTTTTAGTCTAGCAAAATTGTTTACTCGTCGCAGGAGAGCAGACGAGCGCTTTTTTTAAGCCCTGTTCAGACACTTATTATTCAGGACATCTATAAAACATTGTAAAGATGTGGTAAAGATTCAAGGCAAGAGAGGTGGAGGAAGATGACATGACAGAATGGATGGTAAAGCTAAGAACATTTTAAGTTCTTAAATAAATGCCTTCTAGGAGGAATTAAGGATCAATAACTTGTGGTATAACACTTGACGATGAATTGCTGTTCAGGTTTACTGCAGTTGTTCACAGTAAAGAAATATATATCCACTATAAGGTATATCATGACGACTTTGGATATTTTTCATATCCACACATCCGGGATCAAGATGCTGAGCAGCGCATGAGCTGCAGTGGTCAGCAACCCATAGCTGATTGCTAGCGTCAGGGCCAAGAACCAGAGTTGCCAAGACCCTTCTACACATCCACGCGGTGATCCAGGATAACAGGCTGCAGCAGGGCAGACTGGCTAAGGAGAAGGGATCGAAGAGGGAATGCTAATTTGGTACTCAAAAAAGGCTTGCTGAAGTTGGATGTGTTGGACCGATAGGTGCAAATATCGCAGTCAAGCTGTAAACTACGACACAGCGCATTCCGTTCTCTGGACTACATTCTGCTACTTACCCTTTCAGGGTTTGGTAGTGGGAGATTGAGAACCACACATCCACCGCTGTGATGTAAAAGATGACCCCATTGCAGTTAAGGCCATCATTGTACAAGATGTTAGCATTTTGTAGGGGATATGTGTGACCAATTTCCTTCCTTGCTGTCTTTCCTTCCATAACAGTAAGTCTGATGCCCATTTACAGCTAGGCAGAGTCAACATGTAGAGACTAGGATTGAATCCCACACCTTTACTGTGAGAATGCAGTTTTCAAGCCGTTCTGCTACACACTCTTAAAGTGCATAATAAATATTGATGAATTTGAATCAGTCCTTTCATGAAAGACCTTATGTTCATTTTTGTTTATTTTTGTTCTGAGGGTTTCCCTGATGCTGCCTCCAGTGGCAACGATACTCTGGAAGAGAGCGAATCTGATGATGATGTGGACAGTAGTTCTGATGAAGGTGATGAGAGTTCTGAAAATGAGAATGATGATAAAGATGAAATAAATTTTAACAGCACTGATGAAATAAAATCTTTTCACAAGGAGGATGTAAAAAATTGTGATAACACTATCAACATTTCTGTGAGGACTGACTTGAACCCAGTTATTGACTGCAACAGTTCGTCACTAGCTCTGACGAATAGGTCCATCACCGCCCTAGATTTGAATTTCAGCAACAATCCAGAAATTGTAAGTGCAGAGGAGTTATTGGATATTTTTCGCAAACTAGCACACCCCTCATCATGTGCCAGGTCAGATGACATTAAGACAGTCGGCATGGTTGGCTACCCGAATGTTGGTAAAAGCTCAACAATCAACGTGATACTTCAGGAGAAAAAGCTACCTGTATCTGCAACACCTGGTCGCACTAAACACCTGCAGGTACAGTACCATCAAATTTAACATCTACTTCTATTTAACTACTAAGATATACTGATACATATTTACAGTATCATTTTTGAAATTTTTTTTTTTAAGAGTATGGTGGTACACAGTGTCCCATATTTACAATTGTGTACAACTTTTTAATTTTTAGAGTAAGATACTCTGTCACATTTTTACAATTGTATTGATATCTTGACCTTTTACATCTATTTTCGACATGTCTATTTAGGTTAACTCTAGCCTGTAGCTGTCATTTGCCTATCTAGCTTGGCTTGACTTCGTTTGTTCTCAATCTCCCGCTACCAAACCCTGAAAGGGCTTAAGTAGCAGAATGTAGTCCAGAGAACGGAATGCGTTGTGTCGTAGTTTACAGCTTGACTGCGATATTTGCACCTATCGGTCCAACACATCCAACTTCAGCAAGCCTTTTTTGAGTACCAAGTTAGCATTCCCTCTTCGATCCCTTCTTCTTAGCTAGTCTGCCCTGCTGCAGCCTGTTATCCTGGATCACTGCGTGGAGGTGTAGAAGGGTCTTGGCAACTCTGCACCACTGCAGCTCATGCGCTGCTCCGTTTGCCTATCTGTAAGGCTGCATGCGGTTTGAAGTCAGTTTTTCCCAAATGCATTACCATATATGGGTTATGGGTTTTATCTACCCAGAGATTTCTGCTTTCAGGATGCGAAAATGGAACTAGGGGAATTTACACCTTGTCCCTTCTCCTGAAAAGGCAGTCAATGCAAGAAGGCCAGGTGCTGGACTGTTGCTGTCATAGGCTATGTTTTGCTCATGCATTTGTAGCACGTAGTCAACAATAAGAGCTCATACTAAACTTCAGTATATAAAAGTCTCTCGCCATGTCTTTCCCATAAACCTAGGAGGTCATAGGGACATCACAACGCACTATATCATGGACTGTCTCTTGCCATCTCAGTCTGCACAATGCTAGTGTTTCAATCTTTCTTAAGGTTTTGCTTGTCCATTGTTGAACATAGATGTTCAACAATGGACAAGCAAAACCTTAAGAAAGATGGACATATTCGGGTGACCTGTCTGGCTTCTGGAAGGAGTACCATTGCAGGTTGCATGTTTCTACAACTGACAGGAAATCTTGATGTCCGATAAACTGGCAGATTGTGCTGGGTGCATTGATACACGTGACATGATCACTGTATGTTATTCCAAGGATCTGCCTGAAGCATGTCATCTTCATTGCTTGGATTTATTGTTCCAGCTCAACATTCATGTTGACAAGCATATAGAGGATCAATGTTTGCATTGTTTTAAACCAAATCTTCAGGGGACGGTGTGGGCTAGTGGTTAAGTGACACGGCTCACAATCCAAAGGTGCTGGGTTTGCTTCCCATCACAGCACTGGCCATAACTCCGGGGAAGCAGACCCTTACATAAAATGTATGACAATGTCGTATACACGGGCCGACAGGCACAAAACAAAAACATAGTGCAACGCACACCACCTTTGGGAATAGAGAAATAAGGCGGGACAAAAAAAGCCAAATGTTCATATCTTGCCACAGTGATGAAGTCATAATTGTTGCTTGTGCAGTCCTTATTCTTAGCTCTGCTTTGGTTCTACTCCTATTACAGATCCCAGATATTTGAATTGTGTAAATGTTGTCTTTGATGTCTTTCTTGTTATTTGTAATTAGTCTTTCCTGCCATGTTTCCTAACTGTGGTATCAGACCTGGTTGTTAGTGTCTGCAGCTCTTTTTTTATTACCGTGGGATCTATGTCATCAGCAAAGCGTATGTTTGTGATAGTTACACCTATAGTTACTGTTCAATGATGGCCATTTGAAGAATCTGTGACAATGTTTTCCAGAAATATATTGAACAGAGTGAGTGGTCACTGAGAGGGCTCTGTGTTACAAGAGACAATATAAGTACACTGCTACACTGTGAGCATGTCGTAAATGGTGCCTAACAGTGAGGCCTAACCCATGCATGGTAAAAGACTGCATGTGGCAGAGATGAGGACCCCTGTGATTAACATACTAGAGTAGAACACTTTCCAAGTCATGGAATGACACACGGGTCTAGAGACTGCAGAGTGTGGCATAATTTTCTGTGCTTGAAAGAAACCCACAGAAATATCATGGGGAAACACAAGTGACCAACTTATTTTGATAGATCTCAGAGGATGATTATCTATGTATGCGTGTGTCTATATTATCCAAAGTATTCAATTTGTTTGAAGATTTATTATGATTTTAGTTTTAAGCTGCCATATTCTAAGGTCTATTATTTCTTCCTAGACTCTGTTTGTGGATCAACACCTGATGTTATGTGACTGTCCAGGTCTGGTGTTTCCATCATTCGTGGCAACCAAAGCTCATCTAGTCATCAACGGAGTTCTGCCTATTGATGAGATGAGGGATCATGTCTCCCCCACCAGCCTCATATCCTTGTTTAATGTCACCACGTGTTGTTGTTGCTTCATCTTATTTCACATTTTTTTAGCTTAATCACACATAAAATTATGTAATTTCACTGTAACCGCATTATTTTTAAGCATGTCACGTTACGTGGTTGTTGACTTTGAGAGACTAACCTGTTTTTAACAAACATATATGATTTTGTCGTGTGTAGAGACATATATTAATAAAGAACTTGTTGGTGTTATTGTTTTTATTGTGTGTGTGCGTGTTAGTTTGTGAGACACAAGAAGATGAAGGCAATGGTGTTAAAAAACAGTACAAATATAAACTCGGCAGCATCCCTTGCTTGAAAAAAACAAAACCGAAAACGGATTATTGATGTTAACAAATGGCCATATCTATCAGTTTCGACTATAAACGTAATTATTGTATATACATAAACAAACTAAATAGATCTACCTAAGAAAAATCCATTGCAGAAACTTAACTTCCCCATTCTCAATAATGGGTGAATCTTTTAAATCCAAGTGAAAAACAAATTATTTCCAAAAGTCTAAAACAAATTTCAAAATCATTGGTTTTATTGAACCGGACAGGACGAAAGTCGAACTGTCTACAATAAAATGAGCCATATGTTCCGCCGTTTCTATGGCATTAACCCAGTAGTTTATACACGATAAACTGATGACCCTGGAGCTAACTATTGTTGTACAATATCATTGCTAACACTTATTATTGATGTACAATACCGTTGCTAACACTCATTATTGGTGTACAATATCATTGCTGATACTCATTATTGACACAAAATCATGGCTGACACTTATTGACACATGAAATCATTGCTGACACTAGTTATTAGTGCACAAAAATCATTGCTGTGCTCATTATTGGTGCACGAAATCATCGCTGACACTAATTTTTGGTGCACGAAATCATTGCCGACACTCATTATCGATTCACAAAATCATTGCTGACACTCATTATCGATTCACAAAATCATTGCTGACACTCATTATCGATTCACAAAATCATTGCTGACACTCATTATCGATTCACAAAATCATTGCTGACACTCATTATCGATTCACACAATCATTGCTGGCACTCATTATTGATGCACAAAATCTTAACTGGCACTCATTATTGATGCACAAAATCTTAACTGGCACTCATTATTGATGCACAAAATCTTAACTGGCACTCATTATTGATGCACAAAATCTTAACTGGCACTCATTATTGATGCACAAAATCTTAACTGGCACTCATTATTGATGCACAAAATCTTAACTGACACTCATTATTGATACGCACAATCATTGCTGAGGGTCATCATTGGAATTTCTTCTGCTTTTTTTTTCTTTATATCTTATACTGATAATAATTTTTCCTTAGTTCGGTTTTTGTTTTGTTTTTCATTTGTCCAGCCTCTGATAAAGGCCTATTTATGTGGAAATATTGGTTATCACCATTTGCTTCTCTCATGTCAAATATGTTTATATATATTATAGATGGTCAAGACTAGAAATCACTAGAGAACATCTGTTGTATGTCTCTGTTTCGATGGAAACCAAATGGATTGAGTCAAGTGTGTGAATTAACTCTTGTAATATGTGAACCTTAACACTATTTATTTGTATGCCTGTGACTTCATCCCACACATTTGTTGCTGTTGACCTTAACAATTTGTTGTTACGTATGTGAACGAATCCCTCGTAATGTCTTAGAAGCAACATACAGCATCATGATACCGCGACCGTCATTGGATGACAATGCAGACAGAATTCCAACCGCAGAGGAGGTTCTCAATGCATATGGAGGTTGGTGCAAAAGTTCTAGCAATCAATCAGACATGCACATAGATTCTATGTGTACATAATCACTCTTCACTTTGAGCTGTCTTTTTTTAATTCTGCTCAGAGGATCCGTGTGGGTTCAAGGGATCTTCTTCTTCTTCCTCAATCTCCCACTACCAAACCCTGAAAGGGTAAGTAGCAGAATGTAGTCCAGAGAATGGAATGCGTTGTGTTGTAGTTTACAGCTTGGCTGCGATATTTGCACCTTTCGGTCCAACACATCTGACTTCAGCAAGCATTTTTTGAGTACTGGGTTAGCATTCCCTCTTCGATCCCTTCTCTTTAGCCAGTCTGCCCTGCTGCAGCCTGTTATCCAGGATCACCGCGTGGAGGTGTAGAAGGGTCTTGGCAGCTATGGTTTGCTGACGCTGCCGCTAGCAGTCAGCTATGGGTCGCTGACCACTGCAGCTCATGCGCTGCTCAGCATCTTGATCCCTTTCAAGGGTTCATTGTTAAGGAAGAAAGACTAGGTCCCCTCCATCACACTATGCATGTTCTACAAGGAGGCTCAGAATATTGCATGGGACTGGCAATACATCACAGAAGCCACCACCGCAAGACCATGAGTTGTTGCCAGGGTTCAAAAAGGGAACAAAGAATAGTAACACTGTAAATCTGCAAAGTATGTAGTAAAAGGCAACTAAGGATAGTTGTGCATGGGTCCGGCTGCCTCATCCTGTAGACATTTTAATCCACCAAAAGTTCAATAAATACGGACAAGTTAACTTAAAATTAAATATACAATTCAGTCATCATGGGGACGGCGTGGCTATCAGTTAAGGTACACGGCTCACAATCCGAAGGTGCTGGGTTCGATCCCCATCCCCATTTGTGCGCCCTGAAATGGACGCTAAGTGCTGGGTTGTAGTAGTTTTCCTTACATCCTGAGCATGCAGATGACGGTGGACCCCAGTCCTCCAGGCAGTTGTGCTATGCTTGGCTTGATCTGTGTGGCGCTCACTACTGCGGGGATCACATCGATCTACATCTCGTCAGCCAGGCTGCCTTGTAAATAGCATGTTTCCATGGAACGCTACATGGAAGAGAGATTGTGGTCTTTGTCAGTGTATTGACCCTGACGCGACGTCCTGGCCATTATTTTGTGCCTGACTGGACTAGCGTCTCATTTCCCCGGGTTCCAACATAACTGACTAGATGTTTGTCTTAACCTCATCTTATCTCATCTATCCATTTCTATCACTAGGCACCCTGTAGAAGTGCAATCTGAGTGACCATTGTTATTTTCAATCTGTGCCTCTTTAGAATTTCTTTACATCATGAACACATATTTTTCTTGGTCTTCCTTTTACTTGAAACCGCTGCTGTCTAGTGTTTTAGGAACGTATCATGACTAAAATAATTTGACGACATCAAACGTCGCAATAGTCTGCAGAAATTTATACTGGAGGGAAAATGAGGCAGACAGACTAAAGAAAAGATGGATACACTTTTATTTCATTACTTTCACTGTCAGAATTTAAATTAGACTGCTATTTAATATCTACATCTAATTCAGACATATCGTTTCCGCTCTGACCAAATACTGTCATCTCTCTGCTCTTGAAACAAAGATTCTACGGTCTGGAAAGTCATAGATTTAACTGACTCACTGTGTGGGTCCAGACTTTGTTCAGTACACTGATAAGCTGACATATCTGCTTTGGCCACTGTGATAAAATCATTGCATCATTTTTCCTACCAAGTTTTTCTACATTTAAAAAATATATTTCCTGGCAGACTTTTAGAAACGTTACTTTTCATTTAATGAAGGGTTTCTATGGACATGATTGGTTCTTTGGGAAAATGTGTGGTATTTTCATATTGGATGTTATTTTTGGGCACTTTTCCTTCTTCAAGTACCTTAGGTAAAATGTGGCTATTGTAAAAACTTAGTGGTAGCCCCATTTCAGTCATATCTGACTATAGGTTGATGCGACTTTGGAGTAGCAACTCTCAACTGAGTTCTTGGTTTTCCTTTCAATGTTGTTTCTTTACTTCCCTTTGTTGCATGAGCTTATTTTCGCCCAGCCTAAGGTGGCTCTTCAGGTTACATCTCCATTTGGATCGGTCTGCAGCTTTGTCTTCCCAAGATGTCAGATTCATATCCAGAGCGGGATCAAGGTGCTGAGCAGCACATGAGCTGCAGTGGTTAGCGACCCATAGCTGACTGCTAGCATCAGGGCCAGCGAACCATAGCTGCCAAGACCCTTCTACACCTCCACGCGGTGATCCTGGATAACAGGCTGCAGCAGGGCAGACTGGCTAAGGAGAAGGGATCGAAGAGGGAATGCTAACCCGGTACTCAAAAAATGCTTGCTGAAGTCGGATGTGTTGGACCGAAAGGTGCAAATATCGCAGCCAAGCTGTAAACTACGCCACAACGCATTCCGTTTTCTGGACTACATTCTGCTACTTAAGCCATTTCAGGGTTTGGTAGTGGGAGATTGAGAACGAACGAAGAAGAAGAAGATATCCAGAGCCTTCATGTCCCGCTTACATGCATCTTTGAACGCAGCTGTGGTCAGCCATCTGTTCTTTTACCACACGCCAGCTGTCCATAGAGAATATCTTTGGGGATATGATCGTCTTCCATGCAGCAATCTCATGCGCCATTGGTAAAATGTGTTGAGCCTATCCTCTTGCTTGGCATATGTTGTCCACGTTTCTATGCCATATTGAAGTGTATTGACGACACATGCATTGTAGACCATGACCTTGGTTTTGGCTGGAAATTTATGAGTTTTCCCAGACACGTGCTGTAAGACGAGAAAATATGGTAACTACAAGAGTCTTCCAAATGCAGTTACTCTGCAATCCGCCAGGAGCCAAGTTCAGCAAACAGCTTGCCGCTGTGCAAATGAGTACTGGTTACACCTCAGTGAAAACATCTAGACTGCGGCAGAAACAGGCAATATCAGAGAAATGTATGATGGCATTAAAAAAAGCTATTGATCCCGTGCACAGGAAGACAGCGCAGCTCAAATCAATTAGTGGCGATAACATAACTGACAAAGTAAGGCAGGCGGAGCAATGGGTAGAGCATTACTCTGAGTTCTACTAATGTGACAGTACGGTCACTCCAACAGCTCTTGATGCTGTTCAAGGCTATCCTAGAATGGAGGCGGTGGACGTCGAACCATTTTTAGAAGATCTCAATCCAGCAATTGGCACTGGGCAAAGTAGCGGGCAGAAATGGGATCCCACCTGATCTGATCAAGCATTGCAAAAACGCACTCTTGAAACCACTACACTTGTTGATATGCCAGAGTTGGAAAGAGGCCATCATATCCCAAGATATGAGAGATTCAAAAATTGTCGCATTATACAAAAATAAAGGTGATAGAAGTGACTGTAATAATTACAGAGGCATCTCACTGCTCAGTGTTGTTGGAAAAATCTTTGCCAGAGTGATCTCACTGCGGCTACATAAACTGGCTGAGCGTATGTACCCAGAGTCTCAATGCGGATTCCGATATGGAAGATCAACGATCGACATGATCTCTCTACGACAGCTACAAGAAAAATCACGCGAGCAGAACAAGCTTTTTTATGTTGCTTTCATCGACCTGACAAAGGCATTCAATTGTAAAAACTACAGTACCTAATTATGTGAAACTTTTCAAACATATTCCCATGTGCATTACCTTTAATGGAAAACCATTGCTTCATTCATGTTTTGATATAAAGTCAAATAAGTAACTGGTGAGAACAAAAAGAAATGATGTTTTTTTTTAAATAACAAAAAATTATGCAACTATAATCCTTCTCATATACATTTTCATCCGCATATGTTAAATGTCTGTATTCCGTTGTATTCGGTTCTAAACAGTTTGGTATATAATGTGTGGTATTTCAGACAGTGATAGAAGAATGAAAGCCAAAACCAAAGTGGCTGGCGACATAATCAGGGAACTTGTATTTGTTGACGACTGCGCTCTGATGAGCAACTCAGAACTGAACATGCAGGTTGGAATGGACCGGTTCTCTGCCGCACACGAAAAATTTGGCCTGACCATAAATGCCAAGAAAACAGAGGTCATGTACTAACCAGAACCAGGCATGCCATACACAAAACCAGAGACTACAGTCAGTGGGCAGCACGCTGTCGAAATCTGTAAGCCTAGACGATGAGGTGCAAGCAGAATAGCAAAGGCCAGCACAGCCTTTGGTAGAATGTGCTTGATGGTGTGGGCATGTCGTGGCATCAGCGTCAAGACCAAACTCAATCGCTACCGGGCAACCATCATTCCCACCCAATTATACGCTTGCGAAAGCTGGACTGAATACTCTGGACATGCAAGGAGGTTAAACCACTTCCACACAGGTTGCCTGAGGTGAATATTCCACATCCGATGGCAAGATCGTGTCACTGACATCGAGATTCTCATGCGCAGTATCCATGCACTGCTAGAAAAAGCACGACTAGAATGGGCCGGACACCTCGTCCGTATGTCAGATGAGCGGCTCCCAAAGAAGCTTCTCTATGGCGAGCCGAGAGAGGGATGGCGCGAGAGAGGGCGCCCAAAGAAATGTTTTAAAGACGGTCTGAAGGACTCACTGAAAAGTTGCCAGATAGACATCGACACCTGGGAATGTCTTGCACAAAACAGATCTGACTGGAGAAGCGCAGTCAAATCGGGTGTAGCTACCGGCGAAGAAGACCGTGTTGTGAAAGCCCAGAGCAGACGCGAGACCCGGAAATTCCGAACAGCGGAAACACCATCACCTTCTACAAACCTCGTGTGCCTGATATGTAGCAGATGTTTTCGTGCCCGCATTGGCCTGTTCAGCCACATGCGCACTCACACTCATCAGGGAAATCTGTGACAAGGATGATGTCGGCGGTCCTCATCGACAACGATGGACAGCTATTATTATTATTTCAGAAAACCTTTATTGAATATAAACATTTCTCAACAAAGTGATGCTGTGATCTGTGCTTGAATTTTATATAAGAAAACAAGTGCACCCAGAGGTTCAAAACATTCCAGAACGAATGAGTTATAAATTCGTCAAAACTTAAAATGTTCATACATTTTTATTGGGCATTTATGTATGGTTGTGACGGTAAACTGTTAAGCTTCTCTAAATGGGACATGTTGTAACATCTGATTTTTACCAGGCTTTTCTTTCCAGGCATGAGAGGGTTCATGACAGCTAGAGGTGTGCCAGATGGTCCACGGTCCTCCAGATACATTCTTAAAGACTTTGTTAAGGTATGAACGATCTTTGACACATCTTAGACTCTTAAGAGCATGCATTCATTTAGGTTTTAGTGGTGCACTATTTGAAGAGGATATGAACACTGTAGTCTTCCAAACATGTCGTAGGTAACAATAGAGGGATGTGCATAGTGCTAGCAGCCTCATGTAAAACTATTGTTATTTAAACCTTCACTGCAGATTTTTGGATACAGGCTTCATGCAATGGGACCAGCTGTAGTGGTGGACTTTTGCAAAAAAAATCTAAATCATTATTCATTTAGGTACTTCTTGGAGATCCAGGACGAGGAAAAAATTGGCTCAAAGCTAAGCATTGTCACACTCTCGGAGGTCAAGGGAACTTAATGTTGCAAGACTCGATGAAGCAGATCATCCATTCATCTCAAATGTTTGGTCACGGGGACGGCATGGCCTAGTGGTTAAGTGGCACGGCTCACAAGCCGAAGGTGCTGGGTTCAATCCCCATCACATCACCGGCCGTTACCCCGGGGAAGCAAACCCTTAGAAAATGCAGGAGGAAGCAGACCCTTACATAAAATGCATGCTGAAGTCGGATGCACTGGGCCGACAGGCGCAAAATAAAAACACCGCCTTGGGGATTAGAGAAAATAAGGCGAACGCAAAAAAAAAAAATGTTTGGTCACACTCCGAGAGGTCAAGGGAACTTAGTGTGTGTGACATGACAACCCTGCTTTGGTCATCATAATTTGGAGCTCTGTAGACCTCTGTAGGGATTGGGAAATGTAATTTCCACTTTGAGGTGAATGGAAAGTCCACAGGTACTTAGTCTTACCTTAGAGTTCCAAATTCTGTTCTAGCCATGTGTGGATTTGAGGATACCCTCTTAATTTCATCCTGATGCTCGCTCCCATGTGTGCGTAACACATAGCCTCTGACAGCAAAAGCCAACTCCTAGCTTTCTCAGCTTTTTGTGGCATTCTTACTAACAGGAGAAGGGGTGACATGTGAGGTTTAGTTACCATAAAACCAGATTGTTCACAGCAGATGAAGTCTATAAGCCATAAGTGGCGGTTCATCTAGGAAAAAGAAAACTAACCTGTTACCTTGCAGATAAGTTGAGAACAGCCAATGAACATCTAATATGATGATTCTGCTTATGGTATAACATTTTGGTATCCAGCATCATGCATTGAACAAGAAAAGCAAAAAACCGTTCTCAAATATTTCATTTCTGTGGTTAACAATGGCCTTTTCAGGGTTGTGGTGATTGCCGATGACTCATACTCTCAAGTCAAGACAGGCACAAAATATTGTTTTCTTACTTATATCTCTGTCACTGAAGAATCATCCTTGAGTATTTGATTGTTTCTTCTTCTTCTTCTGCGTTCGTTCTCAATCTCTCGCTACCAAACACTGAAAGGGATTAAGTAGCAGAATTTAGTCCAGAGAACGGAATGCGCTGTCGTAGTTTACAGCTTGACTGCGATATTTGCACCTTTCGGTCCAGCACATCCGACTTCAGCAAGCATTTTTTGAGTACCGGGTTAGCATTCCCTCTTCGATCCTTTCTCCTTAGCCAGTCTGCCCTGCTGCAGCCTGTTATCCAGGATCACCGCGTGGAGGTGTAGAAGGGTCTTGGCAGCTATGGTTCGCTGGCCCTGACGCTAGCAGTCAGCTATGGGTCGCTGACTGACCACTGCAGCTTATGCGCTGCTCAGCGTCTTGATCCCATTTGATTGTTTGACAACCTCCTAAGATTATCTATCAGACCGTGTAAACAAAATCAATGTTTGACAACCTCCTCAAATTCTGTACCAGACCATGTAAACAAAATCAATTTTCTTTTTCTATCTGTAGGGTAAACTTCTGTTTTGTGAGCCACCCCCTGGCATAGATGCAACAGAGTTTCAAGACAAGGAGAGAGTTTCCATCCTTGAGGGTTTACGCCCTAACAGCAAAATTGTAAGTAGATCTGGGTGTCTGGCAAATGTGGAGTTTCTATTGCTTATGTAGAAGGGGTTTGTTTCTTGTAGTACCCTGTTTCTTCTACCTTTGATAAATTAGAAGTTCAAATGAGTCACAGGGACCTCTATATGAGATGTGATTTTTTTTTTAAGTATCCGTATTGGCACCATTATTCTGGAACTGCAGGATACAGCCTGAAGTTGCTAGCACAGGTCAACCACTAAACCTGATGTTCATGTTACCAAGTCGCATCTGCCCTGCTCATCTGGTTTTTTTGCAGTAGTACTTTGACCTGACATGTGTGAACTGCATTGTCATGGGGTGAAAAAAATTGATAGATGAAGTTGCCTTTTCAAAAAAAAATGTGGAATATGTAACGGCATGTACTTAAAGTTACAGAGTCTTTGGGGAGGATTTTATGACTCGTCCAAAAGTTTATGAATGGTATAAATGTCACGAATGTGTTGAGAGTGATGAACGGTCTTGGGGGGCCATAACCAGCAAACTGCTCTCAGCTGATGAGAAAGAGACCCATGTTTCAGTTGCTCGTGATCTGCTTGTCGAAAATTATGAAAACTTGTAAAAACAATCATGTGATAAATTGTGGATTAATGGCATGATCCTGACCTAAGAATGGGTTAATGGCATGACCCTGACCTAAGGAGTACTACAGTCAGGTTTTTCTGCATCTGAAGAACACACTTTATCGCAAAAGGCGAGTATTGCATGCAAGTGGCAACTCCATCAGGACAACAAGCCTGCTCATGCATCACAAACTTGTGCAGTAGTTTTTTTTGTTAAATTTCACATTCCACAGGTCTGTCAATCTCCCTATTCGGCAGATCTCGCTCCTTGTGACATTTTTCTATTAAACATAAATTAAATACCACTTGAAATAGAAAACATTTCAGGATGTTTGGAAAATAGAATCGATGAGGCTGATGTGCACTATTTCAGAAGATTTGAACATGATAAAAGCTAAGAAAGCAGCACTAGGCTAAGTATAGTTTCGGGGAGAGACTACTTCATAGGCAATTAACTTACAAATCTGTAGCTGTTGTGTGACTTGTTTTATAAATCCAGTCTGGATAGTTTTGATAGAATAGACCATACAGTAATATGGAAAGTATTGAGACACTGGAATACTAGAGACAATTATACACAATTTCCACCCCCCAAAAGAAAAACCACACAAAGAATAGTCACCCACCGAAGGCAAACATAATCATTTAGCTGGTCTATAAACAACAAATAAAATTTAATAACAACCAGCTGATTTAGCAGGTGATCTATTCTTGCTATTGCATAAAGCAGCAAGATATATAGGAAGTAAAACAGGGCAGCAAAATCTCATGAGTGAAACTCAAGATGACAGCTACAAATATAAATCATTTGTATTGCCAAGGGGAAACAGATGGATTATATTATGTCAAATTTGAATGCCTTACATTATATCTCCTGTTCACCTAGAAGTTGTTAGCAATGCTGGTAGTATCAATGTATTTTGTATGCTTATATGTGTTTATTCTAGAGCTTTCATACAAACCATGATGGACACTTCCAAATGATCCATGAGTTGGGAAGTTTTCTACCTTTAAATGTCTGTCATTATTGTTGTACATAAATTATAGAGCGACTGTTTGGGAGTTGCCAGTTTCTCCATCCCTGGTCGAGTCTTCATTTATTACTATCATTCAAGCTATGATTTAGTCAAATCCTCATTCATTATTATCATTTAAGTTATGATTTAGTCAAATCCTCATTCATTATTATCATTAAAGATATGACTTAGTCGAGGCTCTATTCATTATTATCATTAAAGATATGACTTAGTCGAGGCTCTTCATTATTATCATTAAAGATATGACTTAGTCGAGGCTCTATTCATTATTATCCAAGCTAGGATTTAGTCAAGGCTTCATTCTTCTTCGTACGCAGTCAGACAGTAACCATTATTTTTTCGAAAAAAGCGGCGGTCATCCTGAGGCTGTCGACACTGCCATAGAGCTTGTCTTGTGGTTCCACTGGTGATGGCCACATCTGCTCTCTCTGATCCTCGTATGTCGGGCAGTTCTGCAGCAGATGCTCAGCGGTCATTTTCTTGGTACCACACGGGCATTCGTCGGTACCACCTATCTTCAATTTGTTGAATAGGTGGTACCTCAGTCTATTGTGGCCAGTGCGAAGTCTGAAGACAACGACCTGCTCTCTTCTGTTCAACTGGTAATAGGCATCGTTTTTGGTGTAGCCGGTATGTTCAATTTCCCATTTGGTCATGTATCTGGCTTTAATAAGCCGTTTTGACTCTTCGTACGTCATACTAGTATCTGTTTGTGGTAGTCTTGCACCTTCTTTTGCCAGTCTGTCTGCCTCCTCATTGCCTTGGATGTTGCAGTGTGATGGGACCCACTGTACCACTACCCTTTTTGGTGCGGACTGCTGGCATAGTTGACAGAGTGCTGCTCTTAAGTCATTAAGCTCAGTGTTTTTCTGGCTTTTTAGCGCTGTGACTACGGCCAGAGCATCTGTAAGCAGGACTATGTGGCTTTCATTTTCTTTATGTGTCACCATTTCTTCCACTGCCGCCCTCAGTGCCTCTGCTCTGAAATAGTCATGGCTTCATTCATTATCATCCAAGCTAGGATTTAATGATAGCAGTATAGAGCCCAAGCAGTTCCCATGCACTTCTTCATTGACGTATGTGTTTAGACATCAACTTGAATCTCTAAAGATAGCTGTGGTCAGCCTGTGGCTAAAGGTATCTCCATAGAGCTTGTCCAAGAATTGCTGTACTGATGATGGCTAAATAGGCTTTCTCATTGCTGACACCTTTGTACATGTGGATACAAGAATAGGATCAATGTAACCTTGTTAGGGAACAGTGACTAAAGAAGGTTGATTGTGGGGTGGCTGTCTCCCACATCCTGTAGAAACTTTAAGCCATATGAAACAGACAAGAAGACTTGTACTCCCCTTGGCTAAAGAATGGTGAAGTCAAGTCAGAACTTGAGTACTCACTCCTACAGTGTGTTCACTCCTACATTGCACTTACTCCTACATTACACTCACTCCTACAGTGTGTTCACTCCTACATTGCACTTACTCCTACAGTCTGTTCACTCCTACATTGCACTTACTCCTACATTACACTCACTCCTACAGTGTGTTCACTCCTACATTGCACTTACTCCTACATTACACTCACTCCTACATTGCACTTACTCCTACATTACACTCACTCCTACAGTGTGTTCACTCCTACATTGCACTTACTCCTACATTACACTCACTCCTACAGTGTGTTCACTCCTACATTGCACTTACTCCTACATTACACTCACTCCTACAATAACGTTTGTTGCCATTGTTCCTATTTCTATTGTTGCAGCCTCCACCACAGATCAGAAGTGCTATAGACAAGGAGTTTTTTGCTCAGGTAAGACTAATTACATCCACCATACATAATGCATAAAAGTGGTACCTGAGCAGTGTAGAATAGGACCACTTTAGCCTGCCAAGATTTTGTAAACTTAAAAAGGATTCCTGCATGGTGTTAGCAACCTAATCTTGTAAAATGTCTACAGAAAACACCAATGCAGAACGCACAAATTGCTTTCACTCTAGCATCCTGTAGAGAAAGTGGTTATATGCTTTGTAAGGAGAACTTCTTTTTCTTCTGTGTTTATTCTCAATCTCCCACTATCAAGCCCTGAACAGGGCTTTTCAAGAAGCAGAATGTAGTCTAGAGAGCGGAATGCGTTGTGCCGCTAGTTTACAGCTTGACTGTGATATTTGCACCCTTCAGTCTGACGCATCCATCTTCAACAGGATAAAGAGCACAAATGGAATAAGATAAAAGAGGGATGTGCATTGGACCAGCAACCTCTTCATGCAAAATGAATTGCTACAGAAACCACCATTACAAGTATGCCATTAGCTGCTTTGATACATTCTGTACACTAAATATTGAATTAAATTTGGTATGTAGTGGCCAGATTTGAATTCATCATTCAATGTGCTAAAATCTATATATGACATGAGATGTCTGCTCATTTATTGTCCGGAATATTAATTAATTTGAGATCACCAAATGTGCAATTTTTTCCTGAGTATAGAAGGAACTATAGAAGGAACTTAAACAAGTGAAATATTTGAATGGCTTTTGGTAAATAAAGTTGTTTTAGGAAGGTAAAGTAGCACAAAAATCATCTACATGTCACAATCTCAAGATCTTTTTCAAGGGTCCTCAGGCCATCGAAATTGTTTTTATTGGGGAAGGGTCTTGAGTCATCAATATTTTAGCAGGGAATCAAGGATTGTTCTGTCATATTATTAACGGTTTAAACATATGTTCCACAGAAACACAGCAAGATCCACTACAGAGGCAACGGGAGTCTGTCAGAGGTTGTTGGGGCAAGTTCCCTTCAGAACAGCTCAAGAACACCTGTAGCTCTAGAATCTGCCACTGGTGGTTTTCCAGGGAGCATGAGCTCTATAAGCAGCATATCAAATAAGCCATGGAAGAAACACAACAATAGAAATAGTAAAGAGAAGTTGAGGAGACTTCATAGGGATTTGGATATTTAAGTACTTGCTATGTAGGCATCATAGTGATTTGGATATTTAATTAGTTGTAATGGAGGCACCATAGGGATTTGGATATTTAATTAGTTGTAATGGAGGCACCATAGGGATTTGGATATTTAAGTACTTGCTATGTAGGCACCATAGTGATTTGGATATTTAAGTACTTGCTATGTAGGCATCATAGTGATTTGGATATTTAATTAGTTGTAATGGAGGCACCATAGGGATTTGGATATTTAATTAGTTGTAATGGAGGCACCATAGTGATTTGGATATTTAATTAGTTGTAATGGAGGCACCATAAGGATTTGGATATTTAATTAGTTGTAATGGAGGCACCATAGGGATTTGGATATTTAATTAGTTGTAATGGAGGCACCATAGGGATTTGGATATTTAATTAGTTGTAATGGAGGCACCATAGGGATTTGGATATTTAATTAGTTGTAATGGAGGCACCATAGGGATTTGGATATTTAATTAGTTGTAATGGAGGCACCATAGGGATTTGGATATTTAATTAGTTGTAATGGAGGCACCATAAGGATTTGGATATTTCATTATGAACATTGACTGAAATATACATGTTTGTTCTTACCTTGTCTCAAGGAACAAACACACACAACCCAAGTAGAGGATTTGACTGAGACCACATGGTGTGACGGAGTGATCTAATAGAAATGTAGTTATTGTGACAGACTTGGGATTTTGATGTTTCAATATTTTCATTTTTGATGTAGTGACCAACACTGATGTCATTGAATAATAGCGCAACACAAATATGGGATACACAAGATGAAGTTGGACAAGACACAGAGCACGTACTGGCAGGGTTGAAGAATGTGATTAGAATACTCAAGTGTTTTAATTTCTGATGTGAATAATGGCACGAGAATGATAGGAATACACTTGGGATGTAGAAGCTAGTAAGGGTGGAAGATGAAGCTGGGAAGAGGTCAAGGAAGACACTGAGATGAAGT
Organism: Ariolimax columbianus; assembly: GCA_036924085.1. Taxonomy (NCBI): domain Eukaryota; kingdom Metazoa; phylum Mollusca; class Gastropoda; order Stylommatophora; family Arionidae; genus Ariolimax; species Ariolimax columbianus. The sequence continues at coordinate 98,959,087 of JAVGWX010000005.1, read as the reverse complement.
ACTAACAGAGTTGAGGAATGTATTTGGGATATTTAAGTAGTTGTAACTAGGACTGAGACTATCTGAGCTTGGATCAGGCTCAGACATGGACTACACAAGGAAACAGGAAGTTGGGAAGGCCAAGAAAGGCATTGAGAGAAGGCACCTAGAGAGGTATGAAGATGGATAGAATTGTAATTTGTCTATGCAACAATGTAGATATCCAAATACAACTCTTTGATTGATGACAATGATAGAAAACAAATTACAATATTAGAAAGAATATCATGTGGTATCCAACAAGAAGACAAATAAAGAAATAAAACATTGATTTATATTGTCTGCTGTGGCAAGAAGTGTTGACTGGAAGCTTCTGGTAGAGGTGAATGAATGATGAGAATCTGTATTGTGTTAGTGATATGTTTTCTACAGAGAACACCCAGAGTCTGGTATAACAGTTCCAAGAATAGGTCATATACCAATATTCAGACTACAAACCAGACAATATACTCTTAGATGCCATCTGTTCAACAAATTACAAAGACAAATAGTAGATCATGGTTTATAATTCTGTTGGCTCCACATGAGGAGCAGAGTGACAGCATGTGCTTCTTCAGCTGTCATATGAGATAAATAGATAGTTATGTGTGGGACAAAACTGTATGGTGATGGGAGAAGGCTGAGACTGACAGCTAGTTTTATGAGGGAAATAGAAGGGCTAATGTGTGGGACAAAACTGTATGGTGATGGGAGAAGGCTGAGACTGACAGCTAGTTTTATGAGGGAAATAGAAGGGCTAATGTGTGGGACAAAACTGTATGGTGATGGGAGAAGGCTGAGACTGACTGCTAGTTTTATGAGGGAAATAGAAAGGCTAATGTGTGGGACAAAACTGTATGGTGATGGGAGAAGGCTGAGACTGACAGCTAGTTTTATGAGGGAAATAGAAGGGCTAATGTGTGGGACAAAACTGTGGTGATGGGAGAAGGCTGAGACTGACTGCTAGTTTTATGAGGGAAATAGAAGGGCTAATGTGTGGGACAAAACTGTATGGTGATGGGAGAAGGCTGAGACTGACTGCTAGTTTTATGAGGGAAATAGAAGGGCTAATGTGTGGGACAAAACTGTGGTGATGGGAGAAGGCTGAGACTGACTGCTAGTTTTATGAGGGAAATAGAAGGGCTAATGTGTGGGACAAAACTGTATGGTGATGGGAGAAGGCTGAGATTGACAGCTAGTTTTATGAGGGAAATAGAAGGGCTAATGTGTGGGACAAAACTGTGGTGATGGGAGAAGGCTGAGACTGACTGCTAGTTTTATGAGGGAAATAGAAGGGCTAATGTGTGGGACAAAACTGTATGGTGATGGGAGAAGGCTGAGACTGACAGCTAGTTTTATGAGGGAAATAGAAGGGCTAATGTGTGGGACAAAACTGTATGGTGATGGGAGAAGGCTGAGACTGACAGCTAGTTTTATGAGGGAAATAGAAGGGCTAATGTGTGGGACAAAACTGTATGGTGATGGGAGAAGGCTGAGACTGACTGCTAGTTTTATGAGGGAAATAGAAGGGCTAATGTGTGGGACAAAACTGTGGTGATGGGAGAAGGCTGAGACTGACTGCTAGTTTTATGAGGGAAATAGAAGGGCTAATGTGTGGGACAAAACTGTATGGTGATGGGAGAAGGCTGAGACTGACTGCTAGTTTTATGAGGGAAATAGAAGGGCTAATGTGTGGGACAAAACTGTCTGGTGATGGGAGAAGGCTGAGACTGACAGCTAGTTTTATGAGGGAAATAGAAGGGCTAATGTGTGGGACAAAACTGTCTGGTGATGGGAGAAGGCTGAGACTGACTGCTAGTTTTATGAGGGAAATAGAAGGGCTAATGTGTGGGACAAAACTGTGGTGATGGGAGAAGGCTGAGACTGACTGCTAGTTTTATGAGGGAAATAGAAGGGCTAATGTGTGGGACAAAACTGTATGGTGATGGGAGAAGGCTGAGACTGACAGCTAGTTTTATGAGGGAAATAAAAGGGCTAATGTGTGGGACAAAACTGGTGATAGGAGAAGGCTGAGACTGACAGCTAGTTTTATGAGGGAAATAGAAGGGCTAATGTGTGGGACAAAACTGTGGTGATGGCAGAAGGCTGAGACTGACTGCTAGTTTTATGAGGGAAATAGAAGGGCTAATGTGTGGGATAAAACTGTGGTGATGGGAGAAGGCTGAGACTGACTGCTAGTTTTATGAGGGAAATAGAAGGGCTAATGTGTGGGACAAAACTGTATGGTGATGGGAGAAGATTGCGACTAATGACTCAGTGCATTCCATTTCAGCAAACATTTTTTGGTTGGCTTACTTACCATAGGGTGTTCGACTTTGCCGTTTCAAGAATTTCAATCCAGCAAGTTCGGGTTGTGAGCCGTGTCACTTTGCCACAACACTCCTCGATGTGACTATTTCTTCTTGTGCATTTGTCCTGAAAAGGACATTATGTCGTTTACAATGAGGCTGCGGTATTTGCACTTTTCAGCCCAACGCATCTGATTTCAGCTAGCTTATTTTAGTATTGGATTTGCGATCCCTATCAGTTGGCCAGACTGCACTAGTGCAGCCTGTTTCTAGGGCCGCCACATGGAAGCGGAATAGGGTCTTGGTCTGCCATGGTTTGCTGACTCTGATACAAACAGCCAGCTATGAGTCTGGCTGCTGTCAGCTCATTCACAGCTGCATCTTGACCCAGGTATGGTTATTTGAGAGCAAATTAAGAAAACATTTTTGAGCGACCTGCCAGGTCTAATAGCTAAATACCAGAGAACTAAAGTTTATAAGATGCTAACTATGACTATTCACTGTAGCATTTGTTGTTGCCATCTCTAACAATCTTATGACAGAACTACAAACCAGCATTAATATCAAGTGAAACATAAGCAACTTTAATACTGGAGACAGCTGGAGTATACTAGAAGTGTCACAGCTGGAGTATACTAGAAGTGTCACAGCTCTAGTGTTGGGCACATCTTTACTGTGGTTTCTTGAAGTTCTTTCCTGCAAATTTAGCAGATGCTCCCAGCTCCTCTTCAATTCTCAACAGTTGGTTGTACTTTGCTAATCGTTCTGAGCGGCATGGGGCACCTGTCTTGATCTGTGGAGTGAAGAGTAAATGATGATATAAACCCTTTAGCTGTGAGTTGGCAGCTCTTGACAGCCCAATGCCTCCCAAACAAAAGCACACGTCCTCCTCAATTTTCGTAGTGATGTGTAGAGCGTGTTGAGTGTGGTGGTAACAGCAGGTTCTGCAGATCGGCCAGTCTTGGGCACAAAGTCAGGAGGTGCTCGACTGACTCCTTGTGGTTATGGCAGAATCTGCAGTTTGGTTCACGTAGTGGGTCTAATCTATTCAGATGTTTGTTGAGAGGGACATGGCTTATTCTCAGCTTGAAGATTAAACTCTGGTCTCTTCATTTCAGTTTCTTTTCTGGGTCCTGGGGAACTGGTTTTGCTTGGTTTTTTAAATATACTTGGCCTGTAAGGGATGTGGCCCACTGATCTAACCACTCCTGTCTATAGTTATTTTTCAGGATTTGCTTGCAGGTTTGTAGTGTGATACTAGGTAGTAGCTGTGGCAGCATTGCCCCGATTCTGGCCAGCTCATCAGCCTTCTCATTTCCCGGGATTCTGACATGGCCAGGTATCCACTGGAGCACTACTTCCGCTCCATAAGAGGTGGATAATTGTGAATGGTGGTCTAAATAGATGGAGTTAGAGTGGATGGAGGTCTAAATAGGTGGAGTGAAAGTGGATGGAGGTCTAAATATGTGGAGTGAGAGTGTATGGTGGTCTAAATAGGTGGAGTGAGAGTGAATGGGGGGCCTAAATATGGGAAGTGAGTTTGGATGGAAGTCTAAATAGGGGAGTGAAAGAGGATGGATATCTAAATGGTGGAGTGAGAGTGGATGGAGGTCTAAATAATTGGAATGAAAGTGGTGAAGTTTTAAATAGGGAAATGATGAGTGGGTGAAAGTTGAAATAGTGATAGTGAAGTTAATGTAGGCTTTAATGAGTGAAGTGAATGAAGGTCTAAATATAGGTGGAGTCATTGATGGAGGTCTAAATAGACGATGTGAGTATTTTCAGTTAATTGGCATACGATGTTACATAGTTATCTACAAACACTTTCTAAACTTCTTAAGTTTGTACACTTTAGAAGATAAAAAAGACAACAAAATGAAAAGGTATTGAATTGGTTCATATGGTGGCAGGGGAGGGAATCAACTATGGAACTGATAAACAGTTAATTTCATGTGCCATCTCCGCATCGAAGGTCGGCTGCAATGGATCTCCAGTGTACTCAATCTCTTGCCGTAATTGTGCCATCTAAGAGGCTTTTTCCAGTCCATCTCCTGATGTTATCCACCCACTTAAAGCGTTGTCTGCCTCTTGAACGACTGCCTTCCACCCTATCCTCCAGTATAGTTTTCAATAAGGAGGTATGTCTTGTTATATGACCAAAATAACGTAACTGTCTAACCCTGATTTCAATCATTAATTCTCTTTTCCCACCCGACTTTCCCAATACCTCCAAATTTGTTTTCTTCTCTTTCCAAGAAATGCAACCCAATTTTCTATATACCCACATTTCGAAGGCTTCAATCCTCTTTTCCAGCTTGTTATTCGTTGTCCATGTTTCTGCACCATAAAGTAGTGACGAGTATACATAACACTTGACAATTCTCATTTTCAAATTCTGATTTATCTGTTTGGATGTCAGTATGTGTCGCATGTTGTCGAATGCCATCTTTGCCATACCTATTCTCTTTCTGATTTCTTTTTCACAGCTGCCATCTTCCATTATTATATGACCTAGATAGAAGAAACTCTGCATCTGTTCAAGTATTTGGCCTGGCTTGGCTACGTTCGTTCTCAATCTCCCACTACCAAACCCTGAAAGGGCTTAAGTAGCAGAATGTAGCCCAGAAAACGGAATGGCTGCGATATTTCCACCTTTCAGTCCAACACATCCGACTTCAGCAAGCATTTTTTGAGTACCGGATTAGCATTCCCTCTTCGATCCCTTCTCCTTAGCCAGTCTGCCCTGCTGCAGCCTATTATCCAGTATCACCGCGTGGAGGTGTAGAAGGGTCTTGGCAGCTCTGGTTCGCTGGCCCTGACGCTAACTTTCCTGATTTTACTGTAGCAGTTTGTTCCCAGTACAGATTACGGAGCAGTCTTATGTCTTTACCATCTAGTCCTTCTTCTGTGTTCTCAATCTTCCGCTACCAAACCCTTTGCAAGTTGCAGTCCGGAGAACAGAATGCATGTGTCGCTAGTTTACAGCTTGACTGCGATATTTGCACCTTTCTGTTCGACACATCCGTCTTCGGCAGGCATCTAGACCTATTTCTTGGAGACATTTAATTGTTAAACAGTACATAATAATAATGTTCTCTTAGGTGTCTGAGGCCCATTGCGTTGTTTGGCCACATCCATGACCCACAGCTGTTGTGTGGTTACAGGCCTCGTCCAAGCGGAGGAGGAGGAGGTTGCTACTTGCTGGAGTCATACTATTCGGGGACATCCTCTTCTGCGCCTACAGCCGGTTCGGGGGAAGATGTTTGGCGCTGAGAAACAACTTGCATAGTATCCCGTGGGCAGGCATTTCCTGGTCCAGCCGTACAACATGACCGAACAAGGAAACTCGGCGCCGGTCAAGGGCTTCTAAAATTCGGTGGAGGCCTGTTTTAGCAGAGACCTCCATATTGCGGATGCAGTCATGCTATCAGATGCCCAGGACACGGGAACGGCCTCGTCTCGACATATCATGTATCAGCAATGTCCAGTCCTAAAGCAGGACTGGGAACACGCAGGACCGGCAGATGCAGACTCTCGTCCCAAGGGAGTCCACACACCATAAACAGTACCAGGGACAGGCAATTGTGGAGATGCATCTTTACTAATGTCAGTCGGTGTGACATATGAATATTACCTTTATGATAACAAAGAACAGGGCCACTGTAACCTACCAAGTTAAACAGAACTAAAGAGGGTTGTGTATAGGGTTAACAACCTCATTGTGTAAAACAAATTGACTACAGAAACCACCACTGCAACAAGAGTGCATCAAGGGGAGGCTTGCTGTTGGGAGTGATGACCCAATACATCAATCAATCAAAACCTTTTCAGCTCCATGTGAAGCATGTCTTCAACAAATACATGCCAAGTCATCAAATGTTGACCTGTCCATATTTCGGAAGCTTATTTGACAGGTCACAGTGTTACTGTTCTTTGTCCCTCTTTCAAGTAATACTTTGGCAGACCCTATGCCTGGTAGGAAGTAAACAGGGAAGAAGAAGAATTATTAGCCTGTGGTGGGTGGAACAAATTGAGGATAACAGAAGTAGCAATATTCCATGGAGAAGTTTACCTGTCCAGTAGCCAGGCCCACAACCAGATCAGCAATGAAGGTGTCCTCAGTTTCACCACTCCTGTGAGAGACCATGACACCCCACCCTGCTGCCTGTGACATCAGGCATCTAAAATAAATGTCAAGGAATAGCTTATTACTGACATTATTATTTCATCCACTTGTGCTGTTAAGCATCATGGCGAGAAGACATTTTCTGTCTTGCCTTAACTATTGCATCCGTTGTAGGATTTCTGTTTTGTCATCTATCCGTAATGTGGTCTTCCTTATGTCCTGTAACCAGATCTTCTAGTGGTATCTTTTTCTCAAGTTCATCCTAAAAAGGTAATTGTGTTGCAGTTTACAACGAGGCTGCAATGTCTACACCTTTCAGCCCAACACATCCGAATTGAGCACTGCAAGTTTTGGGTGAGGGTACACAGATGACATGGTCATACCAGGCTCCCACCCTTAGCACTGATAAATCCATTGGAGCACCATGGGGGACGGCGTGGGCTAGTGGTTAAGTGACATGGCTCACAGTGCAACGCACACAATATTGAGGAATAGAGAAATAAGGCGAACGCAAACAAACAAACATTGAAGCACATAGAAGGTCTTGGATTTAGATTAGGCCTCCACATCTCATGGGAGAACAAAGCCTTGGCAGCATTCCCACAACAGTAGGAATTATTGTCTATGTCAACTCCACTATATATAGTGTATATATTTCCTATGCACAGCATGGCGTGGTGGATCTCTACTTTACACAACTCCACTGAAAATTTCATTTACCTGGGTAGTAACCTAAACTCTGACAAACAGTCACTTTGAGATCATTCAAATAGTCAGCCTGGCTTCCACCTCTATGAAAGCCCTGCATCGAGCCTGGAATCAGCAGATACTTTCAATTCTTCTGCGTTCGTTCTGAAAAGGACGTTTGAACATTGTGTTGTAGTTTAGAGCGAGGCTGCGATATCTGTACTTTTCATCTCAAAACATCCAATTTAGGCTGGTATTTTTTAGTAATCGGTTTCCTTTCCCACTGCAATCTTAGCGAGACTACACTGGTGTAGCCTGTTTTCAGGGTCACCGCTTGGAGATGGAATAGGATCGTGGTCAGCTCTGGTTTGCTGACCCTGATTACAAGCAGCCAGCGATAAGTAACCGACTGCTGTCAGCTCATTCACTGTGCTGCATCTTCGAACCCAGGTTTCACTGAAAATCAAGTTGTGAATTTACATCACCTATGTCGTCCCCATCATGATGTACGGTTCGGAAACCTGGATTATTCTGCTGGGCAATCAGAAGTCTTCCATATGCACCAGAGGCACATTTTGATGATCCACCGTTATGATTGGGTCTCAAGCAATGAAGTCACCCAACGGACATGCCTCGAGAGCACACTCACCATGGTAAACTTTCAGCATTTGAACATGCCTTGCCCACCATCTCTTAACTCTTTATATCTTGTCCAAGTATGGACTGGACCCATGCATACACCGACGGTTCTGTAACAAACACAACACAGAATGGAGGGGCAGGGGTATTTCTGAGCCTACCAAACGGTAGAAAAATAACTCTGTCAGTGGCAACTGGAAAATACTCAAGCAATTTCAGAGCAGAGGCACTGAGGGCTGCAGTAGAAGAAATGGTGACAGGCAAAAGAAATGAAAGCCATATAGTCTTGTTTACAGATGCCCTGGCCGTAGTCACAGCACTAAAAAGCCAGAAAAATACTGAACTTAATGATTTAAGAGCACTACTCTGTCAACTATGCCAGCAGTCCGCTCCAAAAAGAGTAGCGGTACAGTGGGTTTCATCCCACTGTAACATCCAAGGCAACGAGGAGGCAGACAGACTGGCAAAAGAAGGTGCAAGACTACCACAACCAGACCCTAGAGTGACCTACGAAGAGTCAAAAAGGCTTATTAGAGCTAGATACATGACCAAATGGGAATCTGAATATACTGGCTACACAAAAAACTATGATGCATATTAAATGATGCACATTACCAGTTGAACAGAAGAGAGCAGGTCGTGGTCTTCAGACTTCGCACAGGCGACAATAGACTGAGGTACCACCTATTCAATAAATTGAAGATAGGTGGCACTGACGAAGGCTCGTGTGGTACCGGGAAAATGACCGCTGAACATTTGCTGCAAAACTGCCCGACATACGAGCATCAGAGAAAGCAGATGTGGCCATCACCAGTGGCAACACTAGACAAGCTTTATGGCAGTGTCGAAAGCCTCAGGATGACCGCTGCTTTTTTCGAAAAAATACAGGTTGACGTCTGACAGCGTACGAAGAAGAAGAAAAAGAAATCTTGTCCGCTCGGCATTGGCTGCCAAAAACAGATACAAATGAAAAAGTGAAACCCACGTGTCATGGGTTCAATCAAATCACAGCCAGTGCCAATTTCACATTGTCACTCTCAGGGAGTTGGTCATGTCTCATGTTGAAAATGCTGTTTTCCATACATAGTGAGGGGCAGTGGCCTTATTCCCCAAGATCCCTCATTCTCTTAGTCGCACTACCCCTGGGGATGTAGAAGTATTTTTTTATTTACTTGCAATTGAGTATGTAGACTAACAGGTGATTGGCCTGTTGTGCTTTTGCATACTGGAGTTGTTTTCATGCAGGCCACTATTGGGTAGAAATTTAATTACCTTTAAACAATGCCTACCACCCTTCTCTTTTCAACTGCCAAGGGTTCATTTACATACATAGCGAATTTACCATCTGTCTCTGATAGGAACTAGGTGCAACATCTCACTTCCCTTGAGACCAGGGGATACTTGAAACTTGTGGAACACCCACCGTTTCACACTCTAATTTTTGGAGAGATGTACGTCCTACCTCTCAGCTATAGGGACATACATACACACACACCAACACAAGATCTAAATGGCTAAAAGAATATGAATAGCACAGAGACATAGAGGGTTTTAGAATTGCTATAACCTCGATATATGGAGATTTATAAAAACTTACGCATCAATAGCTTCAGTCACAGTTCCAATCTGGTTGACTTTCAGCAGGAGAGCATTGCAACCCTTGACATCGATTCCCTTCTGTACCCTCTTTGGGTTGGTCACAAGGAGGTCGTCGCTAGAGAAAAGGAGCAAATTTTATTTCTGTTATCAAGAATTCCCAGGTGTTACAGAGGCTTAAATGGGGAGCAAAGAATAGTAACCTGCCAGGCATGTCGAGAGATGCTAACCCATTTTGTAGCAACTATGAGGAGAACAACAATAAAAATAAATAAAATAAGACATATACACCCAGTGGTAGAAGAGGAGCAGCTAAATGAAGTCAGAAGAAGGAGGGTTTGGCATGCGGCCAGCTGTCCCATCTTTTAGAAACTAAGTCACAAGACGATGAAAAGAAGACTTCTACATGCCATGGTAGATAAGGATGAACTAAGCCAAGTCAAGTATTATGGAGAACTGATAACGCACCCTTCCTGACTGACATGCTTGATTTAGAAATTCTGCAATCTGTGAATTGCTCAGTTGTCAATTATAGTATTGTCAATCACCAAGAGTGATGTTTAAAAAAATTGTGTCAATCAATCGTCAATAGTGATATTTCACAATATTTTGTCTAATACAAGTAGTGATATTTTACAAAATTGTGTCAATCAATCACCACTTGTGATATCTAACAACTTCATGTCAAACAACCACCAACATTAATATTTCACATTTTGTCAATCAAACACTAATAGTGATTTTAACTTTTGGTTAATCAAAAGCTAATGTTGATATACTAAAACTTGTAATCAATCACCAACATTGTTATTTAGTAACCACCTTTTTATCAATCAATCACTAACATTGATATGGGATATGCAACAATTTTTATCAATCAATCACTAACATTGATATGTAACAACTTTTATCAATCAATCACTAACATTGGTATGTAACAACTTTTTATCAATCAGTCACTAACATTGATAATGCAATAACTTTCAGCCGAAGGCGGATATGTCGGACCAAAAGATGCAAATATCGCAGTCTGGCTGTAAACTAGCGACATAACGCATTCCATTCTCCGGACTACATCCTGCTACTTCTGCTACTTACAAAGTCCTGTTCAAGACTTGGTAGCGAGAAAAAATGCAGAAGAAGAAGAAACAATAAACTTTTATCAATCAATCACTAACATAGATATTCAATAACTTTTATCAATCAATCACCAACTTTGATATATAACAATTTGTTTTCAATCACCAACCAAGAAATAAATAGACAAAGATAATGAGAAATGTCCAGTTACCCCACAATCTGTATGCCAATGGTAGCAGTGAGTTTTGCATAAGCATCCCAGTCGTCTTGGTCAAATGGGTCCTCAATGCTGATAACTGGGTAGCTCTTGACAAACCCTTTGTACATATCAGCCAGCTGGACGGACGTCAGCTGAAAATATTTGTCAAGTTAGATATTGTAAAAGTAGTCCCTTAGCAGATACTGCTGGCAGGGATAAAGTGTTTGAGACTTGATTGTACTTGGCACTAGTTGGTGAGGTGAGGTCATCAAGGGTAAAGTAGTCATACAGCAGACACTGCTGGCAGGGACAAAGTGTTAGGGACTTGATTGTACTAGAACTTAGCTTTTGGTGAGGTGATCTTAGCAATTTGTACGGCGAGGCCATCTTAGTTTTTTTGTAAGGTGAGGCCATCGTAGCTTTTTGTGAGCTCATGTTATCTTAGCTTTTTGTGAGCTCATGTTATCTTAGCTTTTTATGAGATGAGGTTTAGCTAATTAGATTTTTGTAATGTGAGGTCATCTTAGCTTTTTGTAAGGTGGTGTCATCTTATCTTTTTGTAAGGTGGTGTCATCTTATCTTTTTGAGGTGGTCATCTTAGCTTTTTGTGAGGTGAGGTCATCAAAGTTAAAGTTGTTCTACAGTAGACAGTGCTGACAGAGATGAAGTGTTATAGACTTGATCATACTAGGTAAATGTGATACATGCTGATAATTTAACAGCTATACATATTCTATAAACACAGAACTAGTTTTCTTCCAGAGAGGGGGAGGGAGAGAGAGATCTATGATTGCTGACATAAAACATACAAGGGGCTTGTCATAAGTCTTTACCCTGACCATGAAGGAGTAGGAGGAAAAAGTTGAAATTTGGCACAGTGCTTATTCCTTCTCAATGTGGTCTCCACCTGAATTTATACATTTCTGCCATTTTTGCATGACCTTGAAAAGACCTTCAGAATAAAGTAACCTATTTTTCAAACTAAACCAGTTATCACAAGCCAGAATGACATCTTCGCCACTGTCAAAATGATTTCCTTTCAGCTGTTTTTTAAGTTTTGGGAAAAGAAAAAGTCTGATGGAGCTAAATGTGGTGGGTGTAGAAGAATTTCAATATTCAATTCGTTGGCTGTTTGCAGCACAATCCTTGCTTTATGGGAGGACGCGTTGTCTTGAAGCAAAGGCAGAATTTGAGTGCGCTCTATCCCTCGATTTCTGGTCAGTCTTTCTTAGTTTGGTAAGGAGATCTGCATAATATTGCCCATTAACTGTGTTGCCATGAGGCAGGTAATCTTTCAATATGACACCTTTGACATCCCAAGAAACAGTCAGCATCACTTTTCTTGCAGATTTCTGTGCTCTTGGCTTGACGTGTTGGTGAGCCCAGGGTTTTCCACTGCATGTTGGAAATTTTGAATTCTGGGTCATAATGGTGAACCAGTCTCATTTACTGTCACCATGGTCAGCAACATGCTTTTTGACCAACACATTTTGAGCAACTGGCCACATCAATCAACCCTCGTTTACTTCTGTTCACATGTCAGCAGATGCAGGACTCAGTGGGCACACATTTTTCTCATGTTCAGTTTGTTGTGTAAAATTCTAAAAACTGTACTTTCATTCAGTTTTGCTGACCTAGATATCTCTGCAATTGTCATTTTCCTATCCTGGTCAATGATTTTCTTCACTCTTGCAGCATTTTTATCGCTGCACTCTGATGATGGTCTTCCTTATCTTGGAAGATCAGCAACACGGGAATGGCCAAAGGTAAACTGCCTACACCAGTTTTTTACAGAAGCATACGAAGGACAGAATTCTTCAAACATTGGTTCCATCTCCCTTTGTATTTCTGTAGATGTTTTTCCCTGCAACATCAAGAATTTTATCATAGATTTGGTCTCTGATTACTCCATTGTTCTGACAAACAGTTAGAGTAGCAGACCCGGTCAATAGGGTGTGTTGCGCCATGCACCATACTAGGTAAACCTATCGAGGAGGGAAATTCATACTTCTCAACTCCAGTACAAATTGAATGAGCTACATATGTGCCAAATTTCAACTTTCTAATAAAACAGTGTAAAGTGATCCAGCACTAGTGATAGAATATCATACATTAAAGTACATTAGAATACTATGAACAGACCCAATGTAATTGTAAGATTTATAGAAACAAAAAAAAACTGTCACCAGTCCTCATACAAATTTTGAAGGATCAGAATTTTTGTTCTTGAAGTCCAGATCGTATTTGCCATCTTTATAAAACTCAGATGCTGCCACATCCATTCCTATCTCCACTTTGCCAGTGTAACCAGCCTGCTCGATTGCTTCCTTCAGCAGCTCCAGACCTGGCCAGAAAGATAAAACATCAATTTAATACACCTGGAGATTTAAGGAGAGAAAGTAGACACACCCTGAGAATGAAACCTTACAACACGGCCACACCTGTTGACCATCATCGTGGCGTTTGTTCTCATGCTGAGGTACACCTTGAGGATTTATAGGGCAGAGGAATAAAGGCTGTTTACCCTTGTATTGTGGATTTTAATTGAATCGCCAATAAAAAACAAACCTAAGCCATACCAAGGTTTTCAACCCGTGCTCCTGTTGTAAGAAGACTGCCATCCATGCCACTCAGCCAACCACTCTTCGTCTTCTGGTTAGTATCATAAATGTGTAATGAAGTCGTTTATACAATGGCAGAGAAACAATAACAATCTATATTATAACCAAAACGTAGGGAGGAAGACTAAAGTCTGGTCAGGCAAAATATACTGATCAGATATGTTAGTCGGGGTCAGACGAAATATACTGGTCAAGACACTCCCCTTGGCTTCCTAGTGACCCTCCCTGGAAACGGGCTATTTTCATGGCAACCTAGCTTATGAGGTAAGGGATCGACGTGATCCCCGTAGTAGTGAGTGACACGAAAATGAAGCCAAGCATAGTATAACCGCATGGAGGACCGCGGTCCACCTTCATCAGAACGTTCGGGATGTGAGGAAAGCTACTGCAACCCGCCACTTAACATCCTTTTCAGGGCACACAGAAGAGTAAACCTACTCATCATGACCATTGGAAACAACATAACAAACACATTTTCATCAGGGAATAAAGCCACTATACTTGAAAATATAACTCATCGAAATTATAAAGATGGTAATGATGAGTGGCATCTGGATACTAGTAGATATCTTGTCAGAGAGGCATGATGCACTTATCTGGATACTAGTAGAGTAGATCTCTTGTCAGAGGCATGATGCGCTTATCTGGATACTAGTAGAGTAGATCTCTTGTCAGAGAGGCATGATACACTTATCTGGATACTAGTAGAGTAGATCTCTTGTCAGAGAGGCATGATACACTTATCTGGATACTAGTAGAGTAGATCTCTTGTCAGAGAGGCATGATACACTTATCTGGATACTAGTAGAGTAGATCTCTTGTCAGAGAGGCATGATACACTTATCTGGATACTAGTAGAGTAGATCTCTTGTCAGAGAGGCATGATACACTTATCTGGATACTAGTAGAGTAGATCTCTTGTCAGAGAGGCATGATACACTTATCTGGATACTAGTAGAGTAGATCTCTTGTCAGAGGCATGATGCGCTTATCTGGATACTAGTAGAGTAGATCTCTTGTCAGAGAGGCATGATACACTTATGTGGATACTAGTAGAGTAGATCTCTTGTCAGAGAGGCATGACACACTTATCTGGATACTAGTAGATCTCTTGTCAGAGAGGTATGATGCACATCTGGATACTAGTAGATCTCTTGTCAGAGAGGCATGATGCCCTTATCTGGATACTAGTAGAGTAGATCTCTTGTCAGAGAGGCATGATGCACATCTGGATACTAGTAGATTTCCTGTCAGAGAGGTATGATGCTCATCTGGATACTAGTAGAGTAGATCTCTTGTCAGAGAGGCATGATGCACATCTGGATACTAGTAGATCTTCTGTCAGAGAGGCATGATGCACATCTGGATACTACTAGATCTCTTGTCAGAGAGGCATGATGCACAACTGGATACTAGTAGATCTCTTGTCAGAGAGGCATGATGCCCTTATCTGGATACTAGTAGATCTCTTGTCAGAGAGGCATGATACACTTGCCTGGATTCCGGTACTAGTAGACTAACTTAAAAAGACATGTATAAGTATTGTTTAGATATCGCACATGGACAAACACAAGAACGAGACCTACAATAAGGCCTTCTTCTGGGACAACAGACAATACAATACTGAGCTAACACATAGAAGAACAGATCAATACATCAAAATGATATACAAATATACTTAGCGAATGTCACATGTGTAGGCTTGTTATCATACTGAGTGGAAGAGAAACATCCACATTACTGCTGCAAACTTGCAGTGTTTTTATATATTTAAACAAATCTTTTGGGGACGGCGTGGCCTAGTGGCACGGCTCACAATCTGAAGGTGCTGGGTTCGATCCCCATCATAGCACCGGCCGTTACCCCGGGGAAGCAAACCCTTAGAAAATGCAGGAGGTAGCAGACCCTTACATAAAATGCGTGCTGAAGTCGGATGCACTGGGCCGACAGGCGCAAAATAAAAACCACAGTGCAACGCACACCGCCTTGGGGAATAGAGAAATTAGGCAAACGTAAAAAAAAAAAAAAAATCTTTTGTCTAAGTGGTACCTTGGTATGAAAGAATAAGATCACTCTAACTTAACAAATCATCATAAAAGGTGATTGATGCAGGGGTTGCATGTGGCTGGCATGTCAAATGAAATGATACCAGAATTACCACCACTGCAAATGTACATCTAAGAAAGCTGATACAGGCTTCCTGGAAGGGGGTGGGAGCAGATGTCATTGTCACATTATGCTCTGCATGATGCAACAAAAGAGACAAGTAGATCTTAAGATGAAGAAGTAAAGATGCAGGAATTTAATGAGATAACCAGGCATGAGCTGAATTGGAACCCACAGGAGAAAGAGTTAATGAGAAGGCCAGTGAATGACAGCAAAGATTGAAAGAAGTAAAAGAAAAATTATTGGAGAATGACTGTTTAAGCCCACAATTAAGAAATGGAATATTAGAAATAGAAAGATTTGATAGACATGGAGCTGACTTCCTCATCTGTAGAAACTTTAAGCCACAATAATTTCAACAAATATGGACAAATCAATCAAAAGGAATAATACAACTCAATCATCAATAATGAAGGTGGTTCACTAGCAAGCAAGCCAATGACGAGATGCAGAGAAAGCTGTAAGAAATCTGAGTTGCTGACTTCTCCGTTTTCTTTTAGGAACATTAATTCCAGTAAACATTTGTCGATTTCAATATAACAGCCTCACTAAACTCGCTATCTAACTCTAAGTGTCTTCTAAATTGCTGCATTTAATTTCCATATTGAATTCAACCGAATCTTCCAAACACCCATCAAGGGCGTTATCATCTCATAGCAGCTGCAGCAAACATTACATCGCTACAAACGCCGTAATTTTAAAAAAATCACTGGGCTGTAATGGGTTAAGCAGAAACGGAAAGCGTGAATCGAGCTTGAAAGAATATCTCAGGACAGAAGAACTTAGTGTGTACTTGTTGAAGACATGTGCTCCACATGCAGCTGAAAAAGTTTAGATGATAATCATGATAAAAGGCCTGATAGCATGTACTGCCATTAGGGATGAAGTATTAGAGACATCATTATGCTAAGTTTTGAGCTGTATGATAGAAGCTTAGAGATAGTGAAGACAGTTTTCTTACCTTCGCTATTGTCCTGGATGTTAGGAGCAAAACCTCCCTCATCCCCAACATTACAAGCTGGAAGATACATCAAACAAGATATGAAACAACATAAACTCGCCAGCTTACATAATAATAGCTCAAACAACAAATATATGCAGTAAACTGTTCATGCAATCAAACCTATTGAAAAAGTAAATACAAGGGTGATTTGAAAAGTTTTACTTCTAGTGTCATAACTATGACAACAGTGCTCAGAGCCATGTGACACCATGTAAAAATAATCTTTAATGAAATGACTATAGGGACATGTAGTAGCATGCGGCCTGGAACATGACGTATGCGCACAGCAGACAATAAAATGACAGCCACATGGAAATACGGCTGAAGCAATGTGCTGTGATAAAGCTTCTGACTGTGGAAGGTTGTGTGCCCATCAATATGCCTCGAAGAATGACTGTGATATATGGTGATGCATGTCTGGATGTCAGGAGGTGGGTACGGACTGTAAAAGGCAACAATCCAGCCACGATAAACCTGCATGACAAGGCTCGAACGATCAAAGCTGTGGATGCACTGCACCAAGCTCGCGTGGACGAACTGATTCGTGCCAATCGCAGCAACAAGCAGAAAGATATTGCCGCATTGCTTAGTATTTTGAATGAGCAAGTTAATCATATTACCCATGCTCTGATTAGGTATAGGAAAGTGTGTGGGCACACCATTGTAATCCAGAAAACTATCACCAATCAATGGAGTATAGGCGTAAAAATTCTACACAACAAAAATTCAAGGTCGTCGCTTCCCTGGGAACAGTGATGATGAATATTTTTTGTGATAGCGAGGGCGTAGTCCCCACTTAATTTTTGGAGTACAGCAATACCTTCAACTCCGATCGATATGTGAAAATTTAGCAGAATCTTCGAGCATGGTTGCTGTATGTTTGTGCGGGCAAGCACACAATTCTTCAGCACAACAATGCTCGTTCAAACACAAGTTTGACAAAGAGTGACTGCATTAGAGCGTCTCAACTTTGACAACATTTTACCACACCCATCGTATAGACCCGATCTGGCACATTGTGACTTCCTCTTTCTGAAGCTGAAGAAACACCTCAAGCAACACTGTTACGCTTCTGACGTGTAAGTGAAGCTGCTGTGTGTACCTGATTTCAGGAGAATATGTCTGATTTTTTCCTCGACGGATGCAACAACTTGTCCGACGTTGGCGTATGTGTGTTGACTGGAATACTAACTTTGTTGAAAAATAATGACACTTCACCTAAACGACATACCAAGCTTTAAAACAATGTATAGCTCATGTGTAAATCTTGCACATTGATGAAATTATCTCTTCAAAGACAAAACTTTTCAAATCACCCTCGTTTATTGGGCACGTCAGTAAATATGTGACAAATGGATATTAAATTTTTTAAACTAAATGAGATACAGACTATTTATAATTACACGTACATTGCCCCTTATTTCTCAACAAAATTTCCACAAACATTGATGATACACTTATCCCATCGCTTTTTCTGTACAAGGACAGGTCCATTTTGTGTTTGTCAGCCAGTTCTCTAGATACCCACCATTAGCACACTTTCCGAAAATTAAATTGATCATGTATTATGCTGTAGGCTAAACCATGCAAACACTCTCGTTATGACTTTGATAAGGGTCTTTTTTTTCCTGTAACATGATTGCTTGTTATTTTTATTCTCATGTTGCTCCCTATTTTGCTAATGTGTTTGCTATCTCTCTTGTTTCCTGGTATGTTACAGTGTAATATTCTTCTTCATAAGCTGTCAGACGTCAACTTGAATTTGTTCACAAAAAGCAGTGGTCATCCTGAGGCTGTCGATATTGTTATAGAGCTTGTCTAGTATTGGCACGGGTGATGGCCACATGTGCTTTCTCTGGTCCTTGTATGTCGGGCAATTTTGTAGCAGATGTTCAGAGGTCATTATCCCAGTAGCACAGATGCATTCATCAGTAGCTTACAGTGTAATAATATCCATTGTAGCACTGCCCTACTAGTGGCTATATTTCACCTAAGGCTTATTTTAGTCTCTGCCAGTTTATCATTCATAGGTTCTTGCAGAACTGATATTGCATCTATGAAGGTTACAAACTGCTGACATAGGCTTGTTATGTTGTTTATTATTTCTACAGTAATGTTTAGTGTCTGTACTTTAACCAAGCAGTTTGAACAAAATTTTCAAGTGGGTGATTTAGTGCTTTCATTTTCTTGATCTCGGTAGACAACAGACTCCTGCATATAAATTCTTCACTGTTCTGATTGCTGATCCGTCAGAATATGTCTGGATCCATGCTTCTCTGTGGCATAGTTCTTTGATCATATGTGATACAGAAATAAAATAAACCTATAGAAACAGTAGCCCATATAGGATACATGAATACAAGAATGCTACAGAAACAGCTGTCCATTTATGATTCCGGAATAAAATAAAACTATAAAAAGTAGCCGATACAATATTTCTAAATAAAAGAAAGCTAAGGAATAGGTTACCCATATATGATATTGAAATAAAAGAAAGCTAAAGAAACAGTAACCCATAAAGGATACAGAAATACCAGAATTAATAACAGGTTTCACTGCAGATCAGAAGAAAAAGAAGTGAATAGATGAGACGAGATCTCCTTACCATCCTGTCCATACTTCTTTTTGATGACAGCTTTCAGGTTATGGTAGACCTCAGAACCAATTCTCATGGCATCTGAGAAGGATGAGGCACCTGCACAAATGACAAGTAACAGTCCTTTGAAACAAACACCAAAACTGACACAGTCATCAGCTGTTAAAAAGATCCCATCACGACATGGAAATATGGTGTTAGGCCCATATTATTTTGTAACCATCAGCTGCTACACTAGCTTTAATATCATCATCATCACAACACCAACCAAGAACTGCTTCCCAGGAGCAACTTAGAAGACATGCACATCATCATATTCAGCTGACCCTAAGAATTGAAATGACATAGACCCCAGAAGAGGTCTTGGCACCAACACCAGAAATGCCATTACATAGAACACACAAAAAAAAAAAGTGTTGTGTGAGTGTGTGTAGGAGAAAGAGAGAGGAAAATATGGAACATTGAACAGGATTTTATCAGTCTTAATAAATAATTGATAATACAATGGACAGGATTT
Organism: Ariolimax columbianus; assembly: GCA_036924085.1. Lineage (NCBI taxonomy): Eukaryota > Metazoa > Mollusca > Gastropoda > Stylommatophora > Arionidae > Ariolimax > Ariolimax columbianus. Next base: position 98,939,530 of record JAVGWX010000005.1, on the reverse strand, counting down.
TATCAGTATTTAAATAACTGCCAAACCTTATTCAATGATGTATTTGACACTGCAGTGTTTTTAGGAAATTTAGAAGGCACCCAGTAAGCATGTCTGACCATAGATGGACATAAAAAGTGACATTCTGGTGGCCCTACAACAGTAAGTCTACTCAAGTCTCCCACCAATGAAATGGACAAAATAAAGGCTCTGGTACAACAGAGTATTCTCGATCGTTAGCGACAGTAACAAATGTAAACAGTTTTAGACAAACTGGTATCAGGCACAAATTGTGTCTGATTGAATATGAGGATTACAGAACTATAAGTCTAACTATAAAACATATCAATTCATGAAAATATCAGCTGGTTGCCATCAGCTGAGAGGTAAGGCATCCGCCTCTCAAGCAACGAATAAACGAGGCAAGTAATGGCGGGTGATCGAATCGTGCAAATTTCAAGAGACCCCTGGTCTTAAGAGAAGTGAAATCAGTTGCCCAATCCTATCAGAGATCAACAACAAACTTGGAGGTCCCATGTACATGCAGTGCATGGTAAAAGACCCCTTGGCAGCGGAAAACAAAATAAAGCAGGTTGTTAGCTGCTGTCCTGAAAAAATTATAATATAATATAATCGCCCAATGATGATAATTAAAAATGCTTCTTTTTCAAAGGCCAGATAAATGGAACACTTTGTATAAAATTAAACAACTAATAAATACATGCAGATACTATTACATGGCATTGAACCAAAGGACAAGAGTCCGAGTGCTGCTAGATCCATAACAACATTACCTAAGTTGAACTACAACGTATTTAACCAACCTGTGGGCAACAACATGAATTCTTGCATCGCCAGTTTGTTCCCAGCATGACTGCCCCCGTTGATGACGTTGAAGGCCGGACAAGGAAGAAACAGCTGTTTTGTGCCAGCAATGTCCGCAATATGGCGGTACAGTGGAACTTTCTAGAAAATAGACAACAGTAAAATCAGCACATACAAAGCTTTCAAAAACACGACTTTTGCTTCTTACCATATACATTAAATGCTCCTCCTATTCTCGGGGACAGGCCATAAGATTTTTAGTGTCTGTCCAGGGTCAGAAGCAAAGCTACAGACACTCAGCTTTATTATCTAGATCCCCACAAGAACTAATTGTTCTGGAATGCTGATTAATACAACAACAACCATTATACATAACAGCAGCAGAAGAGATTAGGGAACAAGTGGCAGAACGATTTCTTCTTCGTAGGCTTTTGAACATCAGCTTGAATAAATTTAAAGAAAGATCAGGGCTAGGGCTTTTGGTATATCTATAGAATGTGTCCTTCAACGTACGTTTCAGGCATCAGCTTGTGTGCGAAGGCTAATGTCTGGTGAGGTGCAGAAGACAGGACTAATGTTCGAGTCAGATGAAACATGCTGATTAAGACCTCATATTCTGTCCTTATGGTTCTCTTGAAAACAGGTTGTGTTGCAGCAGCCTGGTCATCAAGGTGGAGATCATTGTGGTGAACCTACTGAGAATCCTTGCAGTGCACTTTAGCCAGGAGGACCCAGGTCCAACTACTTCAATTTGCCACGTATGTAAGAAGAGCTGTTCAAAACCAGCAACCAGTGAACATTTGCCAAGAGTGAAGTACAATTAGCTTAAAAGAACAACAAAGAAATAGACAATGATATCACATAACAGCATCAGAAGAGACTGATCTCTTCATTTTTGTTAGCTTTAAGATGACACCAGCTAGAACATATCTGGAGGAAACAAGATCAGCTTAGGTTTATTGACATAACATCTTTGTTGTTGACTCTCAAATAATCACATTTATTTCCATCATAAGCATAGCAGTTTTTCTCAGGTTTCTCTCGTCGCCATACAGCTTATCTCCCAGTTGGGTTGGGGAGGGCCTTATAGTCACTCTGCTCCTCTTGTGGAGTCAGAAGACTTAGAAAACATGTTCCACTGTTTGTTTGTTCTCCTCACATGGACACATGTCTATGCGCCAAATTTTTAATTTGTTTGACATATTAATTTTTTTCAGACTGCAGTGGTCTGTCCGCAGTTTGAATATTGTTACTTTGTCTCTTCTTGGCAAGGAGTACTACGCTTCTACTATATCAAATTATGGGTGTTTTCTGTGTCATTTGTCTTTTAGTTAATTTTGATCTTTGTCTTAATTTCTTCATATGTAGCTGTGTCTTCAGTTTGGGTTTTTCCTCCTATCTCTGTGGCTAGACTATCTGCCTCCTCATTTCCAATTATCTTGCAGTGTGCAGGAATCCACTGAATTTTCACTGTTGAAATTGAAGCTGGTATTCACGAGTGCCTCAGTTCAATTAATTTTTTTTATGGTTTCTAGAGGCCATTTGGATTGACAGGGAATCTGTAAGGAAAACTATCCTGTCTCTAATATGGTCTTTGTTTTTCACAATAGCTTTGTGCCTCAGTCTCAGGTTTGAACATTTTGAAAATTTTCCAATACCCAGAATTTCCATTTCCTGTCTATTATTTAATTTGTGTAATAGTCTTCTCCTCCCTTTTTCATAGCTCCCATTGCTTTGCTGATCCATCTGTGTATAGGCAGGTCCATTCTGTGGCTAAGTATGTCTTTTGAATATATTCTTAAGCTATATCTTTTCTATGTTCCCTAAATTGTGTCCTTTGTTATACTCCTTAAGGTGTTCCCGCTATGCAGGAGGGCGACAAAAAAATCCATGACCTTTAAATATGTATGTTTAAAACTGCCAAAAATGACTCGATTATTATGAAATTTTGTTACAATGGCATTTGGAGCTTTTTGCAAGAGAATGTCTACCAAAAGAAATATGGTAACATGAATGAGCTAAGAGAGCAGATAAAACAGTGTACAATTAAGTGAGTTAAAAAAAATTGGTGCATACGACTTCGCAAATATCTTGCAGCTGGCAATGGACATTTTGAAAACAAGTTGAAATGGACAAAATGTAGGTAAACATTTTTCAACCATTGTCACAAAATGTGATAACAATAAGGTCATCTTTGGCAAAGTATTAACACAAATTTCAAGGTCATTGATTTCTCGATCTCAGTAAATGTATCTAAAGAGCTGCCGAAGATAGTTGTGTCGGACCGAAAGGTGCAAATATCGCAGCCAAGCTGTAAACTATCGACACAACACATTCTGTTCTCCGGACTACATCAGCTACTTGTGAAGCCCTGTTCAGGGCTTTGTAGCGGGAGATTGAGATTGAATGCAGAAGAAGTATCTAAAGAACATACATGTAGACATATAGATACAGACACATAGATACTGACACATAGATACACACACATATAAATACACCCACACATAGTTACACACACATAGATACTCCCATACAAATAGACACAGACATGTAGATATACATAGATACAGATATACAAATGGACACTCACACACATTCCCAAACATAGATACTTACATACAGATAGATAACCACCCAAATACATACACACCCATAGATACACACATATATGTACACACCCATAGATACACACATACATATACATACACATTGATACATATGCGTGGACACACATGTAAACAGGCATACCTAGATACACATGTAGAAAGACACATACATAGATATACACACACAGATACATAAATAGAAACAAAATGTTCTTCCTACCTTCTCTTCAGCTGCTGCTCTACACACAGCCATTGATACTCCCAGGATGGCATTAGCTCCAAGCTTTCCTAGAACACACATGCCCCAATTGTGAGATCATGTGACTGTTAATGAGTACATGTGACAGTGGCATACAAAAGTCTTCATCACCCTCCTTCATTGCATTATTTCAATACAAGCATGGAGCCACCAACACTACAGTTGGTTTCCTTGCTCAAGTAGCACGCATTGTGATGTTACCCTTGGTTCATTAACTTTAAAAGAAATTTTGAAAAAAAAAAATTATTATTATCTTTTTTTTGCGTTTGCCTTATTTCTCTATTCCCCAAGGTGGTGTGCTTTGCACTGTGGTTTTTATTTTGCGCCTGTTGGCCCAGTGCATCTGACTTCAGCATGCATTTTATGTAAGGGTCTGCTTCCTCCTGTATTTTCTAAGGGTTTGTTTCCCCGAGGTAACAGCCGGTGCTGTGATGGGGATCGAACCCAGCACCTTCGGTTATGAGCTGTGTCACTTAACCACTAGCCCACGCTGTCCCTGTTCATTAACTTGACTTTATGTCGACATTGGTTCAATAATGTGATCTTATATCTCTTGTTTCATTCATGATTAGATATTAGGAAATTTGTTTTTTTTAGTTAGAGTGTGGTGAATGCTTGGATTGCATTGCCACAGGAAATAGTGAAGACAGGATCAATCAATGCATTCAAGAATAGATTGGATACACATCATTTTCAGATCAAGGAAATGTAAAAGAAACTGGTTGTATAAAGACTCTGCAGTCTTCTAAACCAGTACACAGTAGTTAAGTTATGTAGCCTTTCGTTCATTAATCTGACTTAAAAAAAGTCTGGAATTTATTAATGCTACTTCATATAGCTCTTTGTTCATTACCTTGACATCATGTGTACCCTTGGTACAATATTTTGATTTCATGTAGCCCTGAGGTTTATTAACATAACCTCATGTGACCATTGGTTCATTAACCTGACTTCATGTGGCCATTGGTTTAATAACATCACTTCATGTAGCCTATGGTTCATTAATGTGGCATCAGGTAGCTCTTGGTTAATTAACTTGACTTTATGTGATCCTTGGTTCATTAACTTGACTTCATGTCATCGTCAGTTCATCAACTTAAATTTATGCTCCATTAACTTGACTTCAAGTAGGCTTTCTTCCATTAAAGTGACTTCATTTGGCCCTTGATCTTTAACTTGGCTTTATTGAAGTGGCCCTTTGTCCATTATATTTTCTTGAAGTGACACTTGTTCTATTAATTTTTTTAATTGTTTTTCATTCACCTTATTTCTCTATTCCCCAAGGCGGTGTGTGTTGCACTATGTTTTTTTTTGCGCCTGTCGGCCCAGTGCATCTGACTTCGGCAATCATTTTGTTTAACTGCCTGCTTTCTCTTGCATTTTCTAAGGGTTTGGTTCCCCGGGGTAACGGCTGGTGCTGTGATTGGGGAGCGAATCCAGCACCTAGATGTTGTGAGCTGTGTCACTTAACCATTAGCCCATGCCATCCCCTCGTTCTATTAATTTGACTTCAAATGAGCTTCAATCAATTAATGTGATTTCATATTTCCCTTGGTCTATTAACTTGGCTTCAAGTGGTTCTTAGTCGATTGACTTAATTTCAAGTAGGCTTTGGTCTATTAATGTCACTTCATATGACCTTTGGTCCATTAACTTTTTTTCAAGTGGTCCTTTATCCTGAAACTTGACTTGAAGAGATCCTTGGTCTATTGACATCAAGTGGCCCTATCTTAATACACTACTAGATATGACAGCATTTAGGGCATTGCTGGGGGATGAGCACCATGAACCCTGCCTTGACTAAGTTGCCTCAGGCCAAAACATTAAGACCTCTTCATCCCTTTTTTCTTCATTCTCAATCTCTACCTACTAAGCCCTGTTTACAGCTTGACTGCGATATTTGCACCTTTCGGTCCGACACATCCGACTTCAGCAGTTCATCCCCTAGTAATGGGACAATCTCTCTTTGACTTCTCCCCGATGGGCAATAGGAAACCCTGTAGATGTCCTAGTTCTACAAGAAACTGAAGCAGCAAGAGCCCAAATGCCCATGGATCAAGACAACAAACATACCTTTGTTGTCAGTTCCATCCAGTTTAATCATGATTTCATCCACGGCACGCTGGTTTTTCAGATCTGGTTGCTAACAAATAAATACATGAAGAAAAATTAAAACTTGCTGTACTCTGCTGCTAACATTCAAGGACTGCATAGATACTTAAAGATACTACAGATGGGTTGGGCATGTAATGTGCATGTCTGATAATAGATATGGCAAGTGACATTCTGATGGCCCTACAACTACAAGTGTTAACTGAGTCACCCACCAATTAGATTGAGAGACGAACTGAGTAAAGCTATTGCTCCAACATGGTATTCCAGGCCAAAAGACAGGGATATATTCAAACCACATGGGTACCTGGTATCAGACATGCATTGATATTCTTCCTCATTCATCTTCAGATCTCGACTTCAATGACTTTAACACAGGCAGCAGTCGACTTGAGGCTTCGTGCACTTCTGTACAGCTTCTCGTGGAAGGACACTGGCTGTTGTCAAATGCTACTTCTTCTGTCGATATACAGTATGCAGGACTGCACAATGTGTTCTGCTGTCATGCTGGCTGTGCCGCAGGCACAAAGATTCCTAGTGCATGCATTGATATGCCCCCTGAATACAAGGATTCCAGAATTCTCATATTAATTAGTTGCATATGTTAAAACCCTTGTGTGGGTCTTGAGGAGCAAAGAATAGGTTGACTGTGGCCTTTCAAGCATGCTGGGATAGGCAACTAAACAGTCTTGTTCATTGGCCAAGCAACCTCATGATGTCAAACAGATTGCTACAGAAACCACCAAGTACTTTGGTACAGGCTTTCTATCATGGGTCAACATGTAATTGTAGCAATTTGGTTCATTTGTAGCAGAAACTTAAATAAGAGGAAAAAGGAAAATATGCCACATAAAGACAAAAGAAAGATTGAAAAATATGATGAATAGTGGTAGCTGCAGCTAATTATGGAAATGAGGACATAGCTGAAGGAGTATAGTGATGACACAGAACAAACAAAAATTGGTTACCACCACATACAGAGATGAAACAGAATAATCAGATACATGTTACCACCCCATATAGAAATTAGGCAGAACAAACAAAAATTGGTTGCCGCCACATATAGAAATTAAATAAAACAATAAAAAAAAAGGTGACTACTCTTATAGAGATGAAACAGAACAAAAATAGGTGACCACCTCTTATAGAGATAAAACAGAGCAAAAATAGGTTACCACCACATACAGAGATGAAACAGAACAAACAAAAATAGGTTACCACCACATATAGAGATGAAACAGAACAAACAAAAATAGGTGACCACCCCATATAGAGATGAAACAGAACAAAAATAGGTTACCACCACATATAGAGATGAAATAGAACAATCAGATACAGGTTACCTCATATTTAATAACACAGAACAAATAAAAATATAGAGATGAAATAGAACAATCAGATACAGGTTACCTCATATTAAATAACACAGAACAAATAAAAATAGGTTACCAACCTATGAACTCTATTCAAATGATTTTGGACAGTGAATGAATGATTGATTGATACTTACAGCTTTCATCAAGGCATTGGCTATTTCTGTGTTGACATTCTTCACAGCATTGAGAACACCTGAAATGACACCATATTAAACTAAATGAAGCAGTTGAAAAGTTACAAATTCTTAAGTGAACATAATCAATCAAAATCTTATCAGCTTCCTGTGGAGCACAGGTCTTCAACGAATACACACTTGGTCCTTCTGCTTGAGTCATCTACTCAAACTCTCTCCATCTTTTCTGTTACCTTTATGTTTGTCAAAAGAAAACAGGTTATGTGAGCAATGTAGATTCCTTACAGCTTTCTCCACACCACAACATTAGCTCCTGCGATAGAGGACCTTAGAATGATGAGTTATGTTTTCCATTAAATTGAGTTGTCCATATTTGCAGACGTTTTTTTTCCAGCTTAATGTTACTGAACGATCAGGCAGCCAGACGACCTCCTGCCCAACCCTCCTTAATCGCCTCTTACCTCTGGCAGATTACAGTATTACTATTTTTTAGTTCCTTTTCAGGTTCAGGTAACAATCAGGTGAATAAGTAATTTTACAGTACATCATTGATGACAATTTGTATGCACAAAAAGTATAAAAACCCTTACAATTACTATTAAATTTGATCAACAATTAAGGAAATATATGTTTGATAAGTTCAATACTGTACTACTTATTCTTGTTCTTCATCGTTCATCCTCAGATCAAAGTCACGGTTTCTCTTACAACGGTCATTGTTGTTTGTAATGCTGTTTCATCTTTGTACAGCTTTTGTCTCTCATCTGTCTCACAAAGCCAGTATTGTTCTTTCCCCTCCTGTGTGAACATGCAGCTTTTTAGGATGTGTTCCACAGTAATGGTATGCCCCCCACATGGACAGCTGTTATCTGTTCCAGTCCTGATTTTGTTGTAAAGATTACCCCTGAGTCAATTATGTCTAGTTCTCATTCTGAAGATGACAACTTGCTCTTATCTAGTTAAATCATAATATACTGCACTACAAAATGCATGATGCTAAAGTAGAGTAATTTCTCAATTCCTAGTCTCTAGGTAAGGTGTTTGCCTCAGGCGCTGGAAGTCGCGGGTTCAAATCACGGTGGAGACAATGATTTTTTCACGTGGATCATCTGGTAAATATTTCCCTTGATCTCTGAGTAGTGAGATCAGACACCCGAGTGCATGTTAAAAATACCTTAGCAGTTGGAAATTGAAAAGAGTAGGCCTAACGGCCGCTGCTCAGACAAAATTCAAGTTAAAAATTTACTCAAATTATTCTATAGATATTCGCTCCACAGAGAATATATCGCAAAAAAGGTGACTGTGTGGCTATAACTTGAGGTCGTGGTTATGTGGTTAGCTTAGATGGCGCCTGACAGGCTGCGGGTCTACCTTGCTCTAATTTACGCTTCCACCTCCACCACTCACAGAGAGCATGTCGTAAGAGGCGACTGTGTGACATGCATAACACCGACCATGGTTAGGTGGTTTGTTTGGAGCAGCATAGATAGCACCTAACAGGCTGCGGGTCTACTTTGCTCTAGTGTTTGAGTCTATTGAGATGGACTCGCACATCGGTTAACCACCCTCCGTAAGCGATTGTCCCAATGCAGTGGAGTATTAAGCTGCTGGAGCCTAGCCCGCTAAGCAGGAAATTTTTCTCCCAGCTACATCCAGCTCATACCAGAGCTGGGACCTGCACAGGGGCATCTGCCCCTGTAAAAGTACAGGTCGACTAAGAACCTCCCCCAGTCTCAAAAATAGGATATCGTATATTCCAGGGGCTAACAGATGTTGGGATTTACCTGGCAAGTCACCAGTGGTTTTTCACCTGCCAAAAAATATGAAACAAAGGGTAACACCTCCCCACGACGTCTAACAACATGTCGACTGAAAATTGATTGATACATTTTGTCAAAACAAGAAATGAAGCCATTTTTATTTCAATTGGCATTTTTCTAATAAATTATTCTTTTTAAAGTGTTTTTTAAAAAACAAACTCATAAAGACATAGGAGATGAAGTGGCACAGCCTTCTTATACTAGGTCTCTTGTCTTTTTTTAGGTGGGGTTACAAGTTCCCTTCTTTGCTGTCTTGCTTTCCTTCACAGTAACAGAGGTACCCATTCACAGCTGAGCAAACTTGAACGTGTCGAAACCAGGAATTGTACCTGGTACCTTTGGTTTCTGTTTCTGATTCTAAGAATCGACGTCACTACACTGCCGGCATACCAATAGGTGCTCAGTCTCTCTCATCAAATGGTGTAAGGTATGGATGCTGATGGTCCCTATAGCTCGCTGGTTATACACTCTTCTGCTCCGTCCTCTCATGCGCCCCACTTTACTCGAACCTCATTTAATGTCGAAACTTTGCAGTCTGTGGATTGCTGCTTCATCTATTGCGGTGTTCTCATCCAGGAGGCGGTCATTGATTGATTTCAAAATGTCACTTCTATCCATCACTAATGTGATCATGATGGGAGCTTGTGAAGCCATGATGTCAGCTGTTTCATTACCCTGACAGGACAGTAGATCTATGTCAACCCTTGGAGGTTTGAGGCCTCAACAGCTGCTATCCACTCGTACCTAAGCCATCCCTTCTGTTCTGTCACGATGACTGCCCTTGTTATAGAAGTCTCAGATACCCATTTCACTGCTTCTGTCTCCATTCTCATACTGGAGGTTGTTGAAATGTATGCCCTACTGCGCTCAGCAACGACCTCTCCTCTCACTCTAGCCGAGAAACCCCAGCCTGATATCCCACTGTGCACGACTGATCCGTACCTGGTACCTTTGGTGTGATAAGCAAGTAGGTAACCTGTTACACAAATGTCCAGACAAAAGAAGGATAAAGAGTACAAAATAGCCATCAATAAATGTAATAATGTTTGCAGAGCAAAGTGCATTTATTTCCATCATTTCTGATCAACATTCTACCGACCAATACCTTTTCCCATATATTCTGCTGCATTATCTCTCAGCTCAACAGCCTCATAAATTCCTGTTGATGCCCCACTTGGGACAGCGGCACGAAACAAACCTGGACAAAGAAACATACAGAAATGTTCTACCATAGTTCATTTCAGTGTTTATAAACAGATATTGTACTAGCACTTTTGTCTCCTCTTCTTACATTCTTTGTCAATGACCAGTAAAGCAATCTGGGGCCAATCACACCTGATGATATCTATAATAGTAGCAATAAACTCCCCGCACTTCACCAAGTTAATGGCCATCCTTTGCATGGCGATGCAGTTCTAATTAATGATCTTCATTTAAACTTCTATAGTTCTTCGAAAAATTGTCTTAGTTTGGCTTCTCTTTCAACTTCTCTCTGAGGCCCATGGTTCTGATAATTGTAACAGGTACTCTTCTTTGGACATGGCTGAATTCTAGCGCCAACTGGTTATGATGTGTGCACATATTCTTAATCTTACCCACTATTGCCACACTGAGAGTGTTAATCTCTCCCATTCACTACTGCCACATTGAGTGTTAATCTCTCCCATCCCCTACTGCCACAATGAGTGTTAATCTCTCCCATCCCCTACTGCCACAATGAGTGTTAATCTCTCCCATTCACTACTGCCACATTGAGAGTGTTAATCTCTCCCATCCCCTACAGCCACATTAAGTGTTAATCTCTCCCATTAACTTCTGCCACTTTGAGAGTGTTAATCTCTCCCATTGACTACTGCCACATTGAGAATGTTGATCTTTACCATCCACTACTGTCACATTGAGAATGTTGATCTTTACCATCCACTACTGCCACATTGAGAATGTTGATCTTTACCATTCACTACTGCCACATTGAGAATGTTGATCTTTACCATCCACTACTGCCACATTAAGAATGCTGATCTTTACCATCCACTACTGCCACATTGAGAATGTTAATCTCTCCCATTGACTGCTGCCACTTTGAGAGTGTTAATCTCTCCCATTGACTACTGCCACATTGAGAATGTTGATCTTTACCATCCACTACTGGCACATTGAGAGTGTCAATCTCTCTTTCCCCAGCCCTCTCCAGGCCCATCCACTACTGGCACATTGAGAGCGTCAATCTCTCTACCACCAGGCCCTCCATCAGCACATCCACTACTGGCACATTGAGAGTGTCAATCTCTCTACCACCAGGCCCTCCACTACTGGCACATTGAGAGCGTCAATCTCTCTTCCACAAGGGCCCCCCCCCTCCCCTACTGGCACATTGAGAGTGTCAATCTCTCTTCCACCAGGCCCTCTCCCTCCCCTAGCCCATCCACTACTGGTACATTGAGAGTGTTAATCTCTCTTCCACCAGGCCATCCCCCTCCCCTAGCCCATCAACTACTGGCACATTGAGAGCATCAATCTCTTCCACCAGGCCCTCCCCCTCCCCTAGCCCATCCACTACTGGCACATTGAGAGCGTCAATCTCTCTTCCACCAGGCCCTCTCCCTCCCCTAGCCCATCCACTACTGGCACATTAAGAGCGTCAATCTCTCTTCCACCAGGCCCTCTCCCTCCCCTAGACCATCCACTACTGGCACATTGAGAGTGTCAATCTCTCTTCCACCAGGCCCTCCCCTAGCCCATCCACTACTGGCACATTGAGAGCGTCAATCTCTCTTCCACCAGGCCCTCTCCCTCCCCTAGCCCATCCACTACTGGCACATTGAGAGCGTCAATCTCTCTTCCACAAGGGCCCCCCCCCTCCCCTAGCCCATCCACTACTGGCACATTGAGAGTGTCAATCTCTCTTCCACCAGGCCCTCTCCCTCCCCTAGCCCATCCACTACTGGTACATTGAGAGTGTTAATCTCTCTTCCACCAGGCCATCCCCCTCCCCTAGCCCGTCAACTACTGGCACATTGAGAGCATCAATCTCTTCCACCAGGCCCTCCCCCTCCCCTAGCCCATCCACTACTGGCACATTGAGAGCGTCAATCTCTCTTCCACCAGGCCCTCTCCCTCCCCTAGCCCATCCACTACTGGCACATTAAGAGTGTCAATCTCTCTTCCACCAGGCCCTCTCCCTCCCCTAGCCCATCCACTACTGGCACATTGAGAGTGTCAATCTCTCTTCCACCAGGCCCTCTCCTAGCCCATCCACTACTGGCACATTGAGAGCGTCAATCTCTCTTCCACCAGGCCCTCTCCCTCCCCTAGCCCATCCACTACTGGCACATTGAGAGCGTCAATCTCTCTTCCACCAGGCCCTCCCTCTCCCCTAGCCCATCCACTACTGGCACATTGAGAGCGTCAATCTCTCTTCCACCAGGCACTCTCCCTCCTCTAGCCCATCCACTACTGGCACATTGAGAGTTTTAATCTCTCTTCCACCAGGCCATCCCCCTCCCCTAGCACATCCACTACTGGCACATTGAGAGCGTCAATCTCTCTTCCACAAGGCCCTCCCCCTCCCCTAGCCTATCCACTACTGACACATTGAGAGTGTCAATCTCTCTTTCACCAGCCCATCCACTACTGGCACATTGAGAGTGTTAATCTCTCTTCCACCAGGCCCTTCCCCTCCCCTAGCCCATCCACTACTGGCACATTGAGAGCGTCAATCTCTCTTCCACCAGGCCCTCTCCCTCCCCTAGCGCATCCACTACTGGCACATTAAGAGTGTCAATCTCTCTTCCACCAGGCCCTCTCCCTCCCCTAGCCCATCCACTACTGGCATATTGAGAGTGTTAATATACATGTATATTCAGCATTACTTTTAATTAGTAATGACATCCTTAAAATGCATTCCACTATATAATTGACCTCCACGGTTGGTAGGTTTGTTTGTTTTACGATCCTTAACCTTGCTAAGTTAACAATAACGTGAGACACCAATTTTAAACCAAAAAGAAATGCATAATGCCTTCCAATTGGACATTTGTGAGTTTTAGATCTTCAGGTAGACTGAGGTGAAGGTGATACCTGCCATCAGGTATAATGTGTTAAACATTTCATTGTATGAGGTCTCAGTTGTTTGTGAAGTTTGGTAACCAGATCCTTTTTTCACTGTCATGCCTTTCCTAACTGTTAGTCAGGTAATCATTTACACCTATGTAAACTGGACAGAGAAACTCTAACCACTCTACCACTCAGATCTTCAGATGCAAACATTTCATCTAGCTATCTTCCTGTGATTCTGATGGACTCCTCTCCTACCTTGGAGTGTAGTGTCTTCTACCCTGGTGTGTAGTTTTGTTTTACATTTTTCTTGTGGTTTATAGTTTCTACAGGATCGGGCTGCTAGCCACAAGCCCAGCTCTCCTTGGCCACCTCTTATGACCTGTCTGACAGGTTGCTATCTTACTATTCTTTGTCCCTCTTTTAGACCTTGGTAACAAAAAGGCCTCTTACACCGATAACAGGTGTCATGTGTGCACTTATTGCGCTCTAAACTATTAATATTTACCATTTTCAGTTGTCAGATCAACTTCAACTGTGGGGTTCCCTCTGCTGTCATAGATCTGACGAGCATGAATTGACTTGATAGGCATGTCTGTAGGTTTCAATAGAAAACTTCCAGAAACTCTGTAGACAGTAACAAGACAAAGGGCAAAAGTAAGAAATAGACATCAAATGGAAGGAAGTCGTATTATCAGAGTTATTGTTTGAGCAAAAAATCAGAAGTGTGAGTTTTGAGGAGGTAAAAATAGGGTCACAGTTACTTTTCAAACATATAATAAAACGCAACTAACGATAGTTGTGTGTAGTGCTTAGGTTGTTTACGAATGTCCACAATGAGTACGTCTACTTTTGTGTACCCTGAAAAGGACGTTAAGTGGCAGATTGCAATAGCTTTCCTCACATCCCGATCAGGGGAAGGCGTGGGCTAGTGGTTAAGTGACACGGCTCACAACCAGAAGGTGCTGGGTTCGATCCCCACCACAGCACTGGCCGTTACCCCGGGGAAGCAAACCCTTAGAAAATGCAGGACGAAGCAGACCCTTACATAAAATGCATGCTCAAGTCGGATGCACTGGGCTGACAGGCGCAAAATAAAATCCACAGTGCAACGCACACTGCCTTGGGGATTAGAGAAATAAGACGAATGCAAAAACAAAAACAAAAAATCCAGAGCGTGTTGAAGAAGGTGGACCAGGGTTCTCTAGACGGTTGTGCTATCCTTGGCTTCAACTGCGTGTCACTCACAGCCAGGCTGCCATGAAAAAAGTCCGTTTCTACTGAGGACTGCTGGGAAGTCATGGTGAGGGTCTTGGCCAGTATATTTTGCTTGACCTTGACTAACCAGACGCTAGTCTTCCTTCATGTGGTGTTAAGGTAAACAAATCAAAGGTAGTCTCAAAGGCAACCACAGCTGTCGGGGATGGAGTGTTAGAGACTTGATTACTATTAGGCTGAGTTTATCATAAGGTTGGGTAGTCAGTTGTTTTTCTCGTTATTTTCTTTAGACAGTTGTTTTTCTTTATTGTTTTTTTTTCTTTCTTAAAAAATAAGTCAGGTGTGTAGGTAGGGTGACTTGAGTGTGAATAAATAAATTAATGAAAATAGCTGCTTTTTTAAGGTATTTTGTCGCTTTTCTTTTCTTGTGACGAAAGAAACGTAATGCTGTAATATTTTTTTCTTCATGTTACACTCATTATTTATTGGCTCTTCCCATCTTGTCAGAAGATAGTAATTGTGCGTTGAAAAAAAAGGTATGTAACTACAGTCCATGACGGTAACAAATGTTAGACCAATCCGAGCAGAGAAGCATCCACCACAGTGTGTGCAAGGAAAGTTGGAACCATTTGCGGCATCGCATCATCGCATGGTATGACATGTCTTCTCAAACGTAAAGTCTTTAGCCTATCAGCAATCAGTATCTCCTTTGTCTGTATTCCATGCTTAATCCTGCCCCTAACAACTGTAATTCCTCATAGAAAAGATTTTTGGTATTCTGCCACCATTAATCATCCGAGTGTGTCCCAGTCATCAGAGCATTAGAAGACTAAGCATGGAGAAGATTGTGACAGTGCCACCTCTCCAACACCTCTGCATTGGTGATCTTGTCTTACCACCCAACTCCCAGGATTCTGCGCAGACACCTCAAGTGATAGCTGTTTAGCTGCATCTCCTGGTGCATGTAGGTAGACCATGTCTCGCTGCAATAAAAAAGGGTGCTGAGAACACAGGCCTGGTAAACAAGTGCTTTTTTTTTAACAGTGAACTTCTTGCTCTTCCAGGCACGTTTTGATAATCTGCTCATTGTTGTTGCTGTCTTGCCTATCTTGATATTGATCTCTTGGTCCAGGGATAGTTTATTATTGACTGATGATCCCAAGTACGTAACATTATTTACTACATTGAGAACCTCATCATAAATGAAATTTCTGGAGACTTGTTTGCATCCTGGACCATAACTTGTGTTTTCGTCTTGCTGATTGTTAACCCGAACTCACAGCAGGCATCCGAAAATGCAGACAGCCAGTAACTTAGTAAGCTTTGCAGTTCCTCCTCTGAGTGAGCCGTAATCGCGGCATCATCCGCAAAGAGCAGTTCTTGACTTTCAGCCTTTGGGAATTGAATAGGCCACCATCTGTGCGAGAATGAATGAAGATCCACCTTCCTGGTCACGAAATGCATGCTTCAAGAGAAGTGAGAAATATATTCCAAAGAGGGTTGGAGCAAGTACACAAAAAGTACTCATTACTGACTACTTTGTACTTTGATATCACTATTAATATTATTCTCAAACGCTTGTGTTTGCTAATTCGTAGGTACTTGACAAATTTACTAACACTAGCCTAAATAGCTTGTTAACTTTATGAGATTAATATAACACCAAAAAAAACGGAATGATTTTACCTGTATTTACCGTGACAGAAAAGCGACAAAGATCGTGTCCTTGATAATATCGAACAATTCGCCGGAAGATCGCGGGTCTGACTTCGCCGGTGGATGGCCAGGTTGATATTGTGAAGAAGAAAAAGCAACACTGAAGAAAAAAGAAAGCCTAAATAATGCCAAAAACTTCTAAGTTTCTAACTTCTAAGACAATTAGAAAAACAAACAAAACCTGTCCTAAAATAGTATAGAAAATATTATTCCAGATGTCATCAGTTTTCATACGTCAGCAGAGACAATATTGAAAATGACATGTACGTGTGACTATGGTTGAGCTATTCAAACCAAAAAAAAAGCCATTATATACGTTTTTTTCAAAAACCAAATCTTAGAACGTTCACTTTGACGATAAATAGAAGTTATTAATATGTTTGCTCGAAAGCAGCAGATCTACTCTGACCCACATGAAACCATCAAGATGTAATTGGTAGCTCTATGCTTCCATACAAGAGTAATTATTGTCTCAACAAAAGCATTACTTAATTGTATGTTCAGAAGCATACTAATCTTTGCCAAGAAATGATCAAGTGACAATATTGAGACTCCGAACCAGTCACTGCGAACTGAAAAATCATCTGTTTAACAAACTAAAAGTTGAACACGCAGACATGTGCCCATGTGGGGAAAAAAACAGTGGAACATGCTCTGCAGGTCTGTCCTTCCACAAGAGGAGCAGAGTGACTATATAGCCCTCCCAACCTAATTGCGAGATAAACTGTAAATCGATGAGAAGCCTGAGAAGGACCGTCTGGGTTATGAGGTAGAAAGATGCGATTATTTGAGAGCGAACGACGAAGAAGAAGACTGGACATGTAATCAATAATAGCAAAAGGGGTTAGCGCTTTAAATTGTGTATGTTTAGGTACCTAAATCCAAAACTGTTCACTGTTTGTGGGATTAATCGTTCTTAAGCGTGGCTATTTTTTCCCACCAATCAACAATGACAATTTTTATCTATAAATGATGACTCGTTGATGTTGATTTGCGAAATACATAGATATATGGCAACTAACTGCTGAAAACGAATGTGTCGGACCGAAAGCTGCAAATGTCGCAGTCAAACTGTAAACTGGCGATACAGCGCATTCCGCACATCCTGCTAATTGCAAAGTCTTGTTAGCTGGAAATTGAGAACAAATGCAGATGAAGAAGAAGAAGAAAAAGAAGAAGAAGAAGAAGAAAAAGAAGAAGAAGAAGAAGAAGAACGGCAACTATGATAATTGATGGTTGGAAAGGCAGAGATGGGGCCGGGAGGGGTTAGGGTGGATATAGACTTTTAAGAAACATGATCAGATGGCTCAATTTTGCTAGTTCTTAGTCGATCTGTACCTCTACAGGGACAGATGCCCATGTGCAAGTCCCATCTTTGGTATGAGCTGTATGTAGCCAGGAGAAGGGTTTCCTACTTAGCGGGCTAGGCTCGAGCAACTTAATACTCCGCTGAGTTGGGA
The DNA here is from genome assembly GCA_036924085.1 of Ariolimax columbianus. Classification (NCBI taxonomy): domain Eukaryota; kingdom Metazoa; phylum Mollusca; class Gastropoda; order Stylommatophora; family Arionidae; genus Ariolimax; species Ariolimax columbianus. The sequence goes on along the minus strand of JAVGWX010000005.1, from coordinate 98,921,969 downwards.
CACGCGCTTACGGAGATGGTTAACCGATTTGCGAGTTTATCTTAATAGACTCAAACACTAGAGCAAGGTAGACCCGCAGTCTGTATGGCGCATCTATGCTGATCTAAACAAATTACCTAACCATGGCCGGTGTTATGCCGTGTCACACAATTAGTTGCCTCTTACGACATGCTCTCTGTGAGTCAGTGTGAGTGTTCTTTTTTGGGTTGTCTCCCATAGCCTTTCCTCCTCCCTATTGTACCTGCAAGGCAGTAGGTTGGTTTTTCTACCGTAGTTTCCTTCCCGTGGCTAGAGCATATGGCGGCTCTTACGTGCTTGGTGTACCCGTCGTAGGACACATAGGTTATTTCAGTGGGGAAAGCAGTGCCACTTGTTGTTCCATCCCATCCTGGAATACACCGCCGTTTGGTCCGCGACTGCAATTATTATACCTGGCTTATATCGCAGCTGACGCTCCAAATTTGGAGCTCGTTCCTCTATCCGTCACCTGTGACGTGCCTAGTTGGGGTAGGTCGCCCCTTTTCTCCAGGGTCGTGAATGTTTATGTCTTATCTCACTATGGAGAAACCAGGAAGGCATTTCATGAAATGCAGTTTAGATTTATGGAATTGGGCACAAAAAGTAGCCAAGATGGTAACTCTTTGTAGCAAGTCAGCAGAAATATTTTGTAAATATTTTTAATGCAGTTTTATACAAATCACTTTTACTTCTTTCTGCGTAAACAATTTTGGTGTACTAAAGGCGAGAACAATATTAGAAAGATAGATAAAGAAAGGGACTTAGTGGTTATAATAGATCATACATGTAAGGTGAGGGAGCAAGTTCAGGTAGCAGTAAAAAAGGCAAATGCAATGTTAGGGATGATAAAAAGAAATATTAAACATAGAAGCAAGGAAGTGATAGTCAAACTGTATAAAGCATTAGTTAGACCTAGATTGGAGTACTGTGTACATGTGTGGAGTCCTTATCAGAGAGGGGATATAGACATGCTGGAGAGAATACTAAAAAGAGCGACAAAGCTGATAGTGGGATTCCAGAATTACAGTTATGAAGAAAGATTAAAAAGAACTGGCCTTCAGTGTCTAGAAGAGAGAAGAATTCGTGGTGACTTAATACAGGTGTATAAGATGATCAGAGGAATGGATAAAGTGGACTATAACAAGTTTTTTAAAGTACAACCACCAACAAGGACAATAGGGCACAGCTACAAGTTGATTAAGGAGAGGTCCAGATTAGAAATTAAGAAGTATTTCTTTAGCCAGAGAGTAGTGAATGCTTGGAATGCATTGCCAAGTGAGGTGGTGGAGGCTGGGACAGTCAATGCATTTAAGAACAGATTGGATGCGCACAGCTTCTAGAGGAAGGTGTTGTAAATGGAACTGGTTGTATACAGACTCTGCAGAGTCTTCTAAACCAGTATAAAGACGTTAAGTTAAGTTAAGTTAGTTAAAAAAAAGAAACATATAAAAGGCCAAATAAATTATTTCTTGCGAAAATTGTCCTCTAAAAAAGCCAGAAAAAAGGAAAACAAGATGTCTGACAACGACTAACAAAAACACTTTTCAGTCAAAATAATTTTCTGACGCAAACCAACTTAAAACAAAAACACTGTATTTTTTGTAAATTGTGCTTTTAAAAAAGAAAAAGAAAGACAGCCAAGTTGGCATTTCCTTTTTCGCTGTCGTCCTTTACACTTACCCTCAAAATTGAATAGGAGCTCTTCTGTTTTGTTTATTGCACGTGTGTGCTAATTATAGACTGGCTATGACATTTGACCTCTACCTGAATGCAGATTGCCTTACCGTACCCAATGTGGTATAGCGGAAAGGATACGTGACGCTAGCGGCGAACGGCCCAGGCTCAGTATCCGGTCGTGACACGATCCACTCTAATCAGCTATAGATTGGTACCTGACTTAGAACTCAAACAGTTGGAGCCTAATGCCATCAAGTCTCTTACACGTATCTCCCGACGTCAGTTTCTACTGTGGAATTATCTACTTTAAATTTAACTGAAACTTCATTATACTGGCTTCGTTTCTAAGAATCGACGGCACTGCACGTAGGGCATACCCATAAGTGCTCAGTCTCTCTCAGCAAATGACGCAGGTCTGTATGCTGATGGTTCCTATAGCTCGCTGGTTGTACACTCTCTTGCTCCGTCCTCTCATGCGCTCTACTCCGCTCGAACCTCGTTTAATGTCGAAACTTTGCAGTCTGTGGATTGCGGCTTCACATCTTTTGCGGTGTCCTGTCTAACAGGCGGCCATTTGTTAATTTTAAAATGTCATTCCTATCCTTGACGAACGTGCCCATGATAGCAGCTCGTGAAGCCAAGATGTCAGCTGTTTCGTTTCCCTGAATTCCAGCATGACCAGGACAGTAGATCCATGTCAACCGCTGGAGGTTTGAGGCCTCAACAGCTGCTATCCACTCGTACCTAATCTATCCCTTCTGTACCTTCTGAAGTACAGCTTGCGCTTCTGCCTCGATACTGCCCTTGTTAATGAAGTTTCAGATATCCATCTCAGAGCTGAGGTCACTGCTTCCATCTCCATTCTCAAACTGGAGGTAGTTGCCATGTATGCCCTACTGCGCTCGACAACGACCTGTCCTCTCACTCTATCAGAGAAGCCCCAGCCTGATGTCACTGCGCAGCACTGATCCATCGGTGTATATGACGGCATCACTATCCTGTCTTCTCTCCCGTTGCCCCATTCTCTCCATTATTTGCCTAATGTTATGATGACTCTCTGGTACTCTATCATTATATAACCAATATGAACCCATTCTTCCCCCGACAATCGCCTCAACTAAGGTGACATTTCCTATTGTTTTCTCTGCCTGTGCCATCCATGACGCCCCTCTCTTGATTATTGAAACCTTGATGTCTGATATATTACTGTACAGAGGGTGACACGCATATAGGCTTGGACTTGTGCCAGTTTATGTCCGGATGTCACCGATAACAATCCCAGCATGTACAGCATCTTCACAATCAGGGTATCTCTAGTGCAGCCAGAACCAGTCGCATACCTTCATTCCGTGTGCGATCCAACCTTACACACTGTGTTCTTGATAGTGTGAGAATACCCAGTCCGGGAACCGATAACCGACAACACAACCTGACGAAATAAGATGTACAGGAGGCGCTGTTCCAAGTTTGCAGCAGCCATTTTCTTGAGGACTTCTAGTTCTCGCTTTCATCTTTGTACTGTCTGGTCAATCTAGCAATTATAGGAGAAGCTGCTGCCAATCGTCGCTCTGAGGTATTTCAACATGTCGCACCTGTCAATGGTGCATACCTCAAATGTGATACCGTTCAGCCGTTACTTTAGTTATTCAAAGAATGCCACATCATGCAGGCCTTATTCGGATTGATCTTGGATCTTGAGTCGCTACACTACTGTGAGATTGCATGCAAGGTTTCCTGGATGTCTTTGACCAACTCTTACCTGTCTGAGCCGGTCCTGTACGTTAGGATGTCATCTGCAAATCTTAACGTTCGCCCTGTCCCTGTGGGTTGAATATTGGCCACTTTTACTGTGTAGATGTTGAACAGCACTGGTGAGAGCGGAGACCCTTGATGGAGTCATGGACATATTCGCCTCGGTTCTGATGTCCACGATCCCACGCGTAGTGCAACTGTTCTTTCCATCAGGGTAGCTGATATCCAACTAACCAGCCACGGATTTATACCACACTGCATCAGACATGTCATTAAAGTCCCAAAATCGACACGATTGTATGCGTCTTCCAGGTCGAGTGCCACATCGACTGTTTCTTGCTTCGACTGAAAACCCTCATACACATCATACGCAAAAGTTCCAGCGTTGCCCCAGGTCTCCTTCGCTGTTCTGTAGTTGCCTCCGTTACAGTTGGATTGACTGAAGCGTGTCGGTAGCGGGAGTTGAACCTCATACGGGATCAAGATGCTAAGCAGAGTATGAGCTGCAGCGATCAGCGACCCATAGCTGACTGCTTGCGTCAGGGCCAGCGAGCCAGAGCTGCCAAAATCCTTCTACACCTCCACGCGGTGATCCTGGATACCAGACTGCAACAGAGCAGACTGGCTAAGGAGCAGGGATCGAAGAGGTAAGGCAACCCGGTATTCAAAAATGCCTGCTGAAGTCGGATGTGTTTTGACCGAAAGGTGCAAATATCGCAGCCAAGCTGTATCGCAGCATCGTCATACTGCTCCAGTAGTCTTTATCATATCTTGCCACTGGATTAAATGGAATCATGACAAGAGAGTGAGGCTGACGGTGTGCAACTCACCCTCACTTAAATCCAACTCACTCGCAAGTCATGTTGTCATCTCATCATCACCATCTGCGAACCCACTCTAGGATTGACAGATGACAATGTGGTCCTCATCGGAAACGATGGACAAACAACAACAGTACTGGTCCTAAACAATTATAATTAGTGGTGGTAGAAAGCTTTGGGACCAGTCCTCGTGCACTTTTTGCCTTCGGTACACCGAAGTTGAAATTCTATTCTGTTTTGTAAAAAAATTAACATAATTGCACGCTGGACAAACAGTTTTCCTTAAGAAATGGCAAAGTGTGTGAATACTGATGGTTTTAATAGATAAATTGTTCCACATAGGCCTATTCCAGTTTTGTCTTTGTAGATGTCCTTCCCTTCTCAACTCAATATAATTCAAATTTATGCAGTCTGTCATTTGTCGGTTCTTCAATTACAGTGTAAACGTCCATTAGAATCTCACCCCTATCATTCTCCAAACTTTCCCATATGGATGCATTTGATATAAGGATGTAAGTTTTTTTTTCATTTTCATAAACAACAGTATGACCAGGACAATAGGTTCACATAAGCTCCCACTGGTTTAAGGCCTCTATTTTTGCTATCCACTCATGCTGTATAAATTTCTTCTAAACCTTGCAAAGCAAGGATTGAGAGTAAACGTTCCTCACTACATTTATAATACATAAAATGTCAAACTGCATTATGTTATAATACTGTACTCCATCGGTACAGAACAGCATTATTACTTGTACGTAGTGTATTCATCACATCAGCCCCAATTATTAAATCTAAATTCACCTCGTCTCCAATAGAAGTTCTAGGAAAAAAATGAAAACTCCATCCATTAATTATCTTCTTGCTCTTTCTAGAAAATAGATCTACTAAGAAACCATCGCTCCTTCCCTACTTACGTCTTCATGACAGTAAGTACCATATCTTTATTTTGGTGCTGGGTGGTTTGTACTCTCCTTATTCATCTGTCGATTTATATGCCAGCTCGTCTCACATATTTTATCATTACCTACTATTGGTTTGCACCCAAATGGTACTGGAGTTGAAACGGATAGAACCGATGTAACCTTCCAAGCATGTTTTAAAGGCGACTAAAGAGGGATGTGCATGAAGTTAGGAACCTCATTGTATAAATCCAATTCTACTGAAAGTGCCACTTCTTCAAGTGCTTGGTTAACGGCTTCCTGTAAAGGGTTCAGATATCGTAGTGGCTATATGTCTAGCTTGGAGCAGAACAAAAAAAGTGAATCAATCACCCTTGTTTTTTAATTGTTATACGTGTTATTTAAAAAAAAATATGTTCTGCCATCTTTGAAAATAGTAATGGTTCTATGTACGAGAGGCGTGCAAGGAAATGGTTTTAACAAAATTGGAGGGATTAAAAGTGGATAAATGTCCAGGTAAAGATTGTATTCATTCAAAATTACTGTTTGAAATTGGAGACCAACTCCTGGAGCACATGGGCGACCGACCCCAACCAGGCACGCCCACAGGTGACGGATAGTGGAACGATTTCCAAATATTGAGTGTCAGCTGCGATATAAGCCAGGTATAATAAATGGACGAATAAGCAGACCTGGATCAAACGAGGGTGTATTCCAGCAGGATAGGGTGGGACAACAGGTGGCACTGCTTTCCCCACTGAAATACCCCATATGTCCTCCGACGGGCACACCAAGCAGGTAAGAGCCGCTATATACTCTAGCCACGGGAAGGAAACCACGGTAGACAAACCAACCTACTGTCTTGCAGGTGCCATCGGGAGGTGGAAAGGCCATGGGAGACCACCCAAAATAGAAAACTCAACCCGGCCTGCAGAAGACGGAGTGTGTCAGCTACGGCACAGGAACCGGAAAAATCAGGGCTCATGCGCATCAACAGGACATGGCCACGTGACAGTCTGCCCAATCGTTTTAGTGTCGCTCCTACAAGTTACAACCGGGGATGAGTGGGGCCGGGCCCCCAGCCTCGAGCGGACCCACCCAAGAAATCGGTGCCTCTGGTAACGTAGTGGTCAGGTGCAGGCAGAGTAGTGTGACTGATCAACAAACCAGGAGCCTAAAATGGGGTACAATGGAATGCAGAGCGCGTGAGAAATAAGACACCCGAACTGCAAGAATTCTTCAAGAAAAACGACATTGACATCATTGGTATCCAGGAAATACACCTAAAAGAAACTCACACATTTTCAATCAGAGGATATGAATGTTTCCGTCAAGATAGGGAAAAAAGAGCCAAAGAAGGAATACGTACACTAGTCAAAAACCCTATACCAGCAGTAAAATAGATCTGGACCAGATGATCACAGTTAAGATCATCCTACCCAGTGGAGACTCAATGATAACAAACTGCTATAGTCCACCAGCCACAGCTCTGGCAATACACAAAGTCAAAATTGAAGAGTCGATACATCTCATAGTGGGAAATTTTAACAGTCACTCCTCAAGCTGGGGCTATGAAACAATGGACCAGAGATGTTAGGAAGTAGAAGGTTAGATGATAGAAAATAAACTCATCCTAATAAACAGGCCAGACTATATGCATACATATTACTCTAGAATATGGGGAAAAATGAGTACTCCGGACCTTGCGATGGCAACGGACAACCTTCAACGGCTAATTGCAAGAACAGTCAACAGCCAACTGGGTGGGAGCGACCATGTCCCAATAACTTTAGAAATATGTAACATGGGACAAACAGAGAAAACAGATACGCACCCAAATTGGAATTTAATATAACAAAAAAGAACCAAAAAAAAAACTGGACTCTATTTAGAGAAAATGTAAATAAACTCTGTCAAAAAATATCTCGTACCAAAAATGTAAACAATAATGTTGCCATCATGACGGAGGCTATCATTCAGGCAGCAAAGAAATCGATACCACGCGGAAAACGGAAAAACTATAAACCCTACTGGAGCGATAGACTATGGAAAATCCACAAAACACTAAGCGAGGCAAGAGATACCAAGAAAAAAATCCTTCACCAGAAAACATAGGGAAGCACAACAAAATTAAAAACATATACATAGAGCAAAAGAAGGATGTTGGCATGAAAAGACTGAAAGCCTCAACATGGACAGGGATACAAGTAAACTCTGTAACCTGACAAGAGCCTTAGATGAAGTAACCAGAGGGAGCCATGGGAAGACAGTCATTAAGGAAAATGAAAAACATCATCCAGGGAAAATGGCAGCAAACATTCTGGCTGAATTTTTCAGAGAGGAGAGTATAACATTGACACGAGAACGCAAACTAGAAGTTTAAAAGGAGATACAAGAAAACCTGAAGACACAGAATGCGGATCCCTGCATGAAGTCATCATTCAAAATGATAGAGTTAAACACTGCTAGTCAGAAACTGAACAACAAGAAAGCTTCAGGAAAAGATGGCATCACAAATAAAATGATTAAAAACCTAGATCAAGGGGCAAGAAGAAAACTCCTGAAAATGTTCAACCAATCATGGAGCATGGGTAAGATCCCAGACCAGTGGCGGGAAGATATCATTATCCCTATCAGAAAACCATCAAAGGACACGACAAGCAAGGAAAGCTATAGGCCAATAATCCTGCTCAGCTGTGTAATGGAAAAGTCATGGAAAAATTGGTAAACGCAAGACTAATAAAACATCTGGAAAAAAAACCCAGCTGCTACTCAACTCACAGTCAGCATTTAGGAAAAACCGCAGTACAGAAGACCAACTAGTGTACCTAACCCAAAAAATGAAAAATGCATTTCAGGGTAAGGAAAAAGTACTTACGGTCTTTGTGGATATCGCAAAAGCTTTTGACAAGGTGTGAAGAGAAGGACTCCTCCCAAAACTATAAAACAACAAAATAGAAGGGAAAATGTAGAGGCTGGATGCGAGACTTTCTCTGATACAGAACAGCAAGAGTAAAATTAGATGGATCACTGAGCCATTGAATAACTCTTCAACAAGGCGTACCCCAAGGAGGAGTCATCTCCCTTACCCTCTTTATCCTGTTCATAAACGATGATGAGTGTTGCAGAACAACTACCAACAACTAAAAATAGAATGCAGACAACATTGGACACTGTTGGAAAGTGAGTTACAGATTGAGGATTGCAGATTAATATCTCAAAGTCAGTTACAACATGCTTCTCACTGTCAAACGTCAAGGAAGAAGCAAAACTTAATCCAAATGGCAAAGGGCTTGTACAAGAAAATACACCTGTGTATCTCGGAGTTAAAATGGACAAGAGACTCCCATGGAGGGAACACATGCAGGAGATAGAACAAAAAGCAACCATAAAACTATCCCTTTTGAAGAAGCTGGCCGGAATAAGTTGGAGTGCAAATAGCAACATCCTTAAAAATGTATATACATATACTGGCACAGTCAGACCAGTACTTGAATATGGCATGACAGCCTAGACCACAACATCAAAAACAAACACGGAACGCCTAAATAAAATTCAAAACTCGGGCTTAAGAATAAAAACAGGAGGAATGAAGACTACACCAATCCAGACAATGGAAACATATACACATATGAGACTCTTAAATACTATAGGAGAGGAAAGAGTGCTGGTACATAGTGGAAAAATGCTACGCATGCCTGATCATGCCATACATATCAAACTGAAACACCCAGTTAAGAATAGGGTAAAGAGAACCAGCTTCATCCATATATCCAACCACCTACACCAACAAATATGGAGAACTAATTCACAATCAACCTGCAGAAATAGAAATGCTTATCAACTATGAAGAGCTAAGCTACAAGATTAAGAACATCGCAGTAAGTACAGAGATCCCAGGAATCAGAAGAAAAAACCAATAGTGTCCACGAGCTGAAAATTTTAGCACAAGCAAAGATTGAGGTGAAATATAATACCAAGGAATGGACACATGTGTACACAGATGGTTCAGCAGAGGGGCAGGTAGAAACGGTGGATGAGGCATATTCATAGGATACAAAAGTGGAAAAATAACAGAAGTGGCCCTACCAACAGGAAAGTCGTCCACAAACCTCAAAGCAGAATCTAAGGCACTCCTGCGAACACTGAGAATATTGAAACAGAAAGACTTCCACCAATAAAAATATATGTATTCATAGACTGTAGTATAGAGGCAATACAAAAAACCAACAACGACCACTGTTATCAGAGATCAGAGCAGAACTAAGAAAACTCCAGAGATCATCAACAATAGCGCTACAGTGACTACCCTCCCATTTCGGAATCACAGGAAACGAGAGAGATGGCAGCAAAATGACACAATTTAATCATCGAGTACCATACAGGCAGATCAAGAACATAATCGGAAATCAGTATATACACCAATGGAGAGAAGACAGAAACATAAGCAGTACACCAGACCCAATTCACCAACTCAAAAGAAATCAACAAACTTCCTTATTTTGCCTGAGAACTGGATGCTGCATACTGCTAGGACATCTATACCGACTAAAGATCACGCACACCGATGAGTGCCCATGTGGAACAGGAGGCCAGAATCCTGAACACATTCTACGGGAATGCCCACTCTATAGGGAAATGAGATACCAGACCTGGACAAAGGGTGCAGAACTGAGACAAAAGAGGTGGGGCAGCCGCTCCGACCTGGTGAAGACTACAGACTTCATCATGGCGACCGCAGATATATAATGACCAAAAGATCCTGAACGCAAAGAAAGAAAAGAAGAGAGAACAACTAGCATAACCATTAGCTATATTATGTTCTCAGTCACTTGCAAAAGGAATTGTTCCAAGAGATTGAAAAGATGTAGGAATGATCCCCTTATTCAAAAAGGGAAACAAATGAGATCCAGCAAGTTATAGACCGGTGAGTTTAATTTAATCTAATCAGAAATAGTCAGCATGAGTTTACCGATATCAGTTTCTCTAAACCGTTTACACCATTCAAATCGCTTACTACTGTTGAGTTTCTCATCACCGAATTGCGAATGCAGTCTTCTGTAAATTTCCGCAGGTCCCACGCATTCTTTCACAAGTAACTTCACCACAACACGCTATCCATGCAAGCACTAACAGTGTTCTAATCCATTTGTATTTATCTGTCACGTGACTGGCTCATGGCAAGAAAGCAAAATAGCAGTAAAATGACACAAGTGCCCCTAACTAATGATAATAATTCCAGCACGCTATAACCCATTCAGGTAGAACTAGAACAAAAAGTCCCGATTTGATTTGAACGCCCTCCGTATGTACCCTTACTCTTCTTTGATTATTTCTTAAATTGAACAGAATGACCGTTTCCTGCTTAGTAGACTTGAGCGTGATAGACAGTTAAGTACTGCTGATCAGTTATGTTGCTATCTCTCTTTAGTGGCATCTTATATTGTCCAGTGTCTAATCTCTGTGGCATTCCCTGCCTTATTTCCCAGAAATTGTGCCCGTTGTTACAAAAGTGTTATAACTCTTCTCTTATCATAGCATGACATTCCAATAAGGTTCTGCTTTTTATAATTTTTGTCTCATAACATAGGAGATCGTTTGGGCATCATACTTCTTCATCGATCGACTGATGCTATGCTTCTAGTACGGTGAAATTCACGAAGGAGACTGTGCGTTTCAGGTCTTCGACGGTCCTCCACAGCTTTTCTAGCATGGTCGCTCCACCAGGTCAGACTGCCTCTCTTTAGTCTGTATAGGTAGGGCATTCTTGCAGAATATGTTCTGGTTTTTGCTTGGGTGTCCACAATTGTATGTGGCAGTGTTTAAGACCCATTCTGTGGAGGTGGGCCTTGAGTCTACAGTGTCCCGGTCTGAGTCTGGAGATCTTTGTCTGCCCATCTCTGCTAAGTTTGTATATGCCGTCATTTTTTGGCTTGTATTCTTTGTGCTGTTCTTTCAATTTTGTCCTCATGAATCGTTTGATGAGTGTCTTTGCTTCTTTATAGCTCTGCGGATGGGGAATCTGCTTGCCGCCACTTCCGACTTTTTCGAGCTCATCTGCTTTCTCGTTTGCAGGGATCCCACAGTGGGAAGGATTCCATTGTAAGACTAAATCTGTTGGCGTCATACTGAATTATGAATTGTTGCCACCTCTGTCTGTCCATTGACAGTGTTGCTGCCTTTTTAAAGATTGTCTACGTTCATTTCTGAACATTATCTGTCCATTTTGATAGCTTTTTACGATGCCTCTTTACTTATTAATGGTTATATTTTTCTGATGGCCCTGAAATTTACTAGCAATTAAATACCTTTATGAGAACAACAAATGAAGGTATGACAGAATTGCTCCAGAATTAACAAAGACGAAGTAAACCTTAAACATGATAGGCATTTATACTCGTGGAACCATCTGAAGTAAAATAACAAATATTGTGTATTTTGTAGATGTACTCTACTTGTGGTGAAAGTGATACTCCTTTCAACCACAGACAGTCGTTTTGGTGATATCAGGACACATTAGCCAGTTTGTTGATGAGATGTGTGTCTGTGATCAGTATGTGTACTAAATGTGACTGAATTCTCAAAATCACAAATAAAACTCCAAACCAGGTTAAATAGTATTATTGATACAGTAAATTTCTAACAATATGGTGAAGAAAAATAATAGGAAGTTCTATTCAAGTTAAAGACCAAAGTATAATTTTAGTTTACTTGAAATAAATGGTGTTTAATTATAATAAATGTATTAGATGTGGATATGACTTCATAACATTTTGATTATGTGATACTCTTCTAATCTAATAACACTTATTAGAGGGTATACACTATTAAGGTCTATCGGCCATCTTTGATGTGAGCTGTCGTGTTGGTAAAGTTGTACAGGGTAATACTTGATTGCCTGCATTGATCTCTCTTTTATTATCCCGTATTTATTGTCTATATGTTGCAGCTCATATAATTTCAGAAGAACAGCAGCAGTACCCATATTAACTTGTCTAATTGCTTTCCCACACCTTATGTGATTTGTGACTGACTGGTAGACTTTCCACTACTTTCTACTTTTACTTAGAATGTGAAACTCACGTAATCACGGCAATGAATAACATTAGACCATGAGGTCTGGACAGGCAATCGACATGACACAATAAAGCACTAGATGATATACAAACTGGTGTACTAGTTAGAAGAGTTTTAGAGACTTTAAAATAACTAAGTAGACTTAATTGGTAATGAATGTAGTGTGATACCAAAAGAAAATATCAAGAACTTCAATAAACTTCAATTTGTGGTTGATTTATTGTGCAATTACAATGTCACAAGTGGCATTCTTATGATTTTATTGTGTTATTATTTAATAAATTTATGTTAACATTTTACTGCAGCTGTTCATTGCTGCGAGGAGTCTCATTTGTGTTTGGGCAAATTAAATTAAATGGCTCAATAATAAATATGTTTATTAGGTCACCTTTCTTGAATGTTCTTTCTAAAAGTCTAAAAAAGCTAGGTTATTGATGTTTTAAGATTTGTGGGATGCTGCAAATTCATATTTTAATCCAAATTTAGCAGCCGATATAAACAGTGGCTGAAAAACAAAAGTTTAAAATACAGTTTTACCAAGGACAATTACAAATGATTGTAGATATGAGATGGAAGTGACGAAAAGAATAGAAATGGCCAAAAGTGTATACTAATTTGAGTAATTTGATGAGGAATATATTTACATCCTGATTAAAAAATCATCTATACATTAAAAATGAGATTCATCAGATATACAAATTCAACATTATTATATGGTTAAAAAACATGGGACTAAAAAGAAACACTTGGGGAAAAATATAGAGGCCTTCAAAATGCGGTTATACAGAAAAAAATGCATTGCATATCATGGAAAAAGAAACAAACAAATTGCGATGTCCTGACAAGAGTAGACATGGGTAGAAAACCTTTGACAGACATTACAATTAGGCAAGTAAAATATTTTGGTCATATAAAATAACAAAATACTTCATTGACAACAATACTGGAGGGGAAGGTTGAAGGCAGGCAGGCAGTGCTGTTAGTGGGAAGAGCAAGATCAAAAGATGGACTAACTTCAGTCTGGCAGAGTTTACCATCAAGACAAGAGACATGATATTTGAGGTCTATTGCGGCCAACCATCGTTACGTAAACAGCACTTGAATTGAGTGGACACAGAAAAGGTAACAGATGCGTAGAACGATAAAGGTCTTTGTCAAGGACTGGACAAATAAAAGAAAACAGCAGTTATAAACTAAATGAATATTGAATATGATCAGAAGCAAAGGCAACATTGTCCTGTAACAGCCATTGTTTTAGTATTATATACTATAAGTATGTACTAATATATGTTAAATATTTTATACTATTTTTGCAATTACATGATCTCCTTATCATGTGATCCTTGGGGAAACTATCATTGGATACTATTTCTTCTCAGTATCTTATAATTATGTTAGTTTCCCCAGAGCTTTCTGTCAAACAGCAGAGGGCAATCTGCACTCAATATGCTTTTGGCCTGTGTGCAAGGCAATAAGTTAGAGTCTACTGTCGCACAATAATTTTATTTACTCCGGTTCAGTGGGAACACCTGTTATTTTTTCTAATATTCTTGTATCATATTTGGGGTATTGTTTCTAGAGCTTTATTTCAAACCCCGTAGACTACTTTGCTGGATTCAGGTTTGTGTTAATGTGAGGGTGTGCAGTCATGAGTTTGAGAGTATTCTGCCATAGGGAGGTTAGACTGCACTATTAGCTTCATTGTAAGACAATCTATCAGTGTGTTGTGGCCTGTTCTTATCTGTGTCACACGCAGAACCCTTCCAGAAACCACTAGGGTATTTATCACATGATTTGGTTTATCTTTTGATTTCATGCCTTTACCATTCTTGCATAAAACTTTTTTAACCTGCCTTGTATTTGCATCACCATTTTTATTCAGTTTATACTCTTTACATATAAAAAAAAGTGATTGACCATAATTTTTAAATGGAAACAAGATCTAATTGTCATAGTATTGGTGTTGACAATAAGAAAAACAAATTACCACTGACATTTTTCTTTTCCTATGTGTTTTGAGGTAGATTTATAGGACTGAGAAGTAAAGGCTAAACTTATAAGTTCATACTCCTACATTTTCTTTAGTAGGCCTAATTATGGACATTTTTGAGAGCAAACTTTCTAATATCTTTTTTCAAATGATGTTTTTCGTCTGACAGCGAACGAAGAAGAAATAATGATGTTTTTTTTTACTGTTCCCAGTTGCAGCAAAAGCTGTTAGTTATGGTCTAAAATCTATCCTGGTTCTAACAATTCCAAGAAGACTTCATTGCCACTTCTGTGACATTTATTATTCTGGTAATGAAAGGATGCACTACTACACAACTGACATTTTCATATAATTGATTGTTTGCTTGTTTGTGTATTTTAAACTTGTTTGATTTGAAGTGTTTCCCTAAGACGGTTGACTACTTCTGGTATATACTCTCCTTGTGGTCAGGAAAGAGCCAGGAACTTTCAGATTTATGCCAGAGATAGGAAGGAAAGCCAGACACATTATTATCTAGACCCAACAAGAGCTATACACTCATGGAAGTTCATTAATACAACAACAACACATTGGGCTGTAAAGAATGCTCTCTTTTGATTCCCATTATAGGCTGTCTACTTGAGTTTTGCACGTTACGCTCTATCCGACGTGACCTCCCTCCTATCATTCTTTACCATATGTTCCTCAACTCCATATCAACCATATTTAGGATCTTATTCGGTTATATGAGTGCAAATTTTCCATTGTTTGACCTGATGGCCTAGGTTTGGCAGCCCTAATTACTGGTTGTGTTGAATCATTATGTGCTTGCTGGTCTTATCTAGGCAGATTTTGGTGTCAGTTAGCCGTGACCGTTTATTTCTTTTTCTGAAAAGGACGTTGTGTCGTAGTCTACAGTGACGCTGCAGTATCTGCACCTTTCAGCACATAATTTTTGGGACCAGGCTTTAACGTCTCTCTGCGATCCCAATTCTCCTACACTAAACAAGTAAGGCTTGTTTTCAGGTCCGTCACCAGGTCTTGGTGAGCTATGTTCGCTGACTCTGACGCACCAGCTATGAGTCGCTGACTTCTGTCAACACTTTTGCTGCTGTGTCTTCTACACTACTTTTTATTTGATTTTGAGATTGGTGTCTTGGATTCATTTTTTTGTTTGGTACTCCTGTTTCATAATGGACCATCTTGTTTGGGACAGCTCTGGTGTGCACACAAACCTCGTGAGCTGTGCCTGTTATTCTTCTTCTTCTTCGTACACAGTCAGACAGTAACCATTATTTTTTCGAAAAAAGCAGCCGTCATCCTGAGGCTGTCGACACTGCCATAGAGCTTGTCTAGTGTTGCCACTGGTGATGGCCACATCTGCTCTCTCTGATCCTCGTATGTCGGGCAGTTTTGCAGCAAATGCTCAGCGGTCATTTTCCCGGTATCACACGGGCATTCGTCGGTGCCACCTATCTTCAATTTGTTGAAGGTGGTACCTCAGTCTGTTGTGGCCAGTGCGAAGTCTGAAGACCACGACCTGCTCTCTTCTGTTCAACTGGTAATAGGCATCGTTTTTTGTGTAGCCAGTATGTTCGGGTTCCCATTTGGTCATGTATCTAGCTCGTATAAGCCGTTTTGACTCTTCATATGTCATGCTAGTATCTGGTTGTGGTAGTTTTGCACCTTCTTTTGCCAGTCTGTCTGCCTCCTCATTGCCTTGGATGTTGCTGTCTGCCTCCTCATTGCCTTGGAAGTTGCAGTGAGATGGAACCCACTGCACCACTACTCTTTTTGCTGTGGCCTGCTGGCATAGTTGACAGAGTACTGCTCTTAAATCATTAAGTTCAGTATTTTTCTGGCTTTTTAACTTAACTTAACTTAACTTAACGTCTTTATACTGGTTTAGAAGACCCTGCAGAGTCTGTATACAACCAGTTACATTTACATCACCTTGCTCTAAAAGCTATGCGCATGCAGTTTATTCTTAAATGCATTAACTGTCCCTGCCTCCACTACCTCCCCTGGCAATGCATTCCAAGCAGACACCACTCTCTGACTAAAAAAATATTTCCTAATATCTAACCTGGACCTCTCTTTAGTCAGCTTGTAGCTATGCCCTCGTGTTATTGTAGGTGGCTGTATTTTAAAACACTTGTTATAGTTTAATTTATTGATTCCTCTGATCATCTTATAAACCTGTATTAAGTCACCACGAATTCTTCTCTCTTCGAGACACTGTAATGTATTCAATGGCAATGTATTCCAAGCATTCACCACTCCCTGACTACAAAAATATTTCAGAATATCTAATCTGGACCGTTCTTTAGTTAATTTGTAGATATGACGTCTTGTTTTTGTAGGTGGTTGTATTTTTGAAAAACTTGTTATAATCTAAATTATTCTTTCCTTTAATTATCTTATAAACCTGTATTGTCACCTTGAATTCTTCTCATTTCTAGACACTGTAGGCCGGTTTTTCTGAGTCGTTCCTCATAACTGTAATTCTGGAATCCCACTATCATCTTTGTCGTTCTTTTTTGTATTCTTTCTAGCATGTTTATGTCCCCTCTATGATAAGGACTCCACACCTGTACACAGTAGTCCAATCTAGGTCTAACTAAAGCTTTATACAGTTTGAATATCACTTCCTTGCTCCTATGTTTAATATTTCTTTTTATCATACCTAACATTGCATTTGCCTTTTTCTCTTTCCAGACTTTGTCAAATGCCTTTTCCAGGTCCACCCAAACCGCTACTGTATGCTTTTGCTCCTGGTAGGCATCTTCTATTTCCTGGGCTATGAGGATGACCTGGTCCTCAGTGGATCTGTGCTGTCTAAAGCCTGCTTGCTGTGGAATTAGTATCCGTTTTTCTTCCAGATGCCACATCAGTCTGGTGTTTATCATACGTTCCAACAGTTTGTCGACACAGCTCAGTAGGCTGATAGGCCTGTATCCATTTGGATCTGTTTTGTCTTTTCCTTTCTTTGGTACTGGTACAAGTACTGCGTCTTTCCATGCCTGGGGTACAATACCCCTTTTCCAGCTTTGGTTCAGGACCGATAGCAGTTTCCTCTTTGCTGTTTGGCCCAGCCCAACAGCATTTCGTTTGTTATCCCGTCTTTTCCAGGAGATTTCCTTTTCTTTAATGTTCTCATGGCCTCTTCCATTTCGCTCATTGTTAGTTTTGCCATCATATGCTCTTCTGGTGCCATATTGATGTTGTCGTGCCCCTTTTGCTCTTCATTAATGTCCGTATGCCTATCTGCAGGGACATCTATGTGGTTCGCTTTGGCATAGTGTTCGACAAAGGCATTTGCGGCTTTTTTTCCAGTGAGCAGGTTTTTGCTTTGCTTGATGGTAATTTGTTTGTTTGACGGAGTTTCGTCATTCATGGCTCTGACTAACTTCCATAGTTTGTTCCCTTCTTTGTCTAAGTTGAGACTTTCTGTTTTGTTTTTTCAGCTTTCTCTTGCTGTTTGGTTTAGAGTGTATTTATATTTCACCGTGGCAGCTTTGAGGGCGATATTTGCCTCCATTGATTGTTCTCGCTCTGCCATGTTCCTAGCATTTGTGACTGTGTCTTCCACTTTCTGCAACTCATCATTCCAATAGGGCTTATAATTTTTCCTTGCCCCTCTTGGGATGGTTTCAGTGGCAGCTTGCATTATTGCTTTGGCTGTGCCTGTTGTCTGCTCTGATAAGGACTGACGTATATGTTTTATCTCCATTGATAAATCATTTTTGTATGTTTGAAGTGAGTTTCATAAAGAACAGATTTGTTTGAAAATGCTCTTACTGTTTTGTTATATTTTCACTTATGTACTGTGTCTCTTTATCGATCCAAAAGAAACACCAGAATTTGTGTTGGCTACTCTATAAGTAAAAAGGCAAAGGTAGTCACTAGAAGACGTTGCTGTCAGGTATGAAGTGTTAAACATTTCATTATGCAAGGCCACAGCTTATTAGGTATGGTGGGGCGTTCCCTGCCTCTCCTTCCCTAACAGTGCCCATTAACAGCTGGGTCAACTGAAACCAGTTGAACTCTGTATCTTTGCCATGAAAGCAAGTGGTCTACAACTATGCTAATCAGACAACAAAACATTTAAACTCTGAGGCCAGTGAACAAACAAAGTAGTCACAATAATAAAGACAAATATAAAGGCAAAGGCCGCCGTCCATCGTTAACAATGATGGCATAATGATTTTGCTGGAGCTATATTTAGTAAGGATTAACTGCGCTACTTTTTATCCTCACTCTCTCGCCTCGAGACGCCCGACCCCAGTGGTAAGTCACAGACAAGACGACTAGGGGGCGACTACGAGATGCAGGTTACTCCGCATCAAACACTGGTGAAAGGGATCAAGACGCTGAGCAGCGCATGAGCTGCAGTGGTCACCGACCCATAGCTGACTGCTAGCGTCAGGGCCAGCGAACCAGAGCTGCCAAGACCCTTGTACATCCCCACGCGGTTATCCTGGATAATAGGCTGCAGCAGGGCAGACTGACTAAGGAGAAAGGATCGAAGAGGGAATGCTAACCCGGTACTCAAAAAATGCTTGCTGAAGTCGGATGTGTTGGGCTGAAAGGTGCAAATATCATGTGCTGCTCAGCATCTTGATCCCTGCTGACTGTGTGATTGACATTTCTTGTAGACTTAAATGTATCTTTATGAACTCAATGCTAAGTTACAAACTAAATGACAGTTGGTTCATGGACTCTATAGACATACTTAGTCATTTCAGAACAAACTTTGACCCTGGGAAAGTCTACTAAGGATAAGCAATACTTATGAGAAGATCGGCTGCACCCCAAAACTGCGTAGCATGATACTTTCTTTTCACACTGATATGAAGGACACAGTTCTATACAACAGATCATCTTCAGACTCTTTTCCTATCAAGAGTGGAGTGAAGCAGGGATGTGTGCTTGCGCCGACCCTCTTTGGGATCTTCTTCTTCATGCTCCTATCCTACGCTTATAACACATTTGTGGACGGTGTTTATCTGCACACCAGGTCAGATGGGCGACTGTTTAACCTGTCCAGACTGCGTGTGAGGACCAAGGTGAGGACGGTGCTCATTAGGGAGATGCTATTTGTGGATGATGCAGTTAGTGACCAATTGTGAGTAGACGCTGCAGAGACTAGGAGACAGATTCGCCAAGGGTTGCAAACAGTTTGGGCTCACCATACGCCTGGAAAAGACAAAGGTCTGCGCACAGGGCATTATCACTACGCCCTCTATAAAGATTGATGGTGTCACTCTGGAGGTCGTCAACAGTTTCACTTATCTGGGGTCTGCCATGAGCAACACTCTTCTCGCTTGAGAATGAGATAGACAGTAGACTTGGCAGCGCAAGTACCGTCATGGCCCACCTGACGAAGAGAACTGGAAGAACACTGCGCAGTCTCACTACACCAAGGTCCGGGTTTATCAGACCTGCATTCTTGGCACTCTCATGTATGGAAGCGAGACTTGAAGCACTTACACTAAACAGGAACGGAGGCTCAACACCTTTCACATGAGGTGTCTACGGCATATATTGAGGATTAGGTGGCAAGAGAGAGTGTCACATAATACGGTCTTACAGAGAGCAAACACTCACAGCATGTACTCGATGTTGAGCTAGCGACATCTACATTGGTTGGGACATATTTATCGAATGGAAGATGAGAGGCTGCCACAGGATATTCTTTATGGACAGCATGGGAGTTAGAAGAATCGGCCGTCCCACACTGCGTTTCAAAGACGTATGCAAGAGGGACATGAAATCAAGCGACATCCCATCCAAGGACTGGGAAAAAAATTGCTTAGGATCCAACTATCTGGAGACAGTCAGTTGGAGTGGGCATGGTGACTACTGACGCTCGTAGAGGCCTTCTGGTTTCAGAGAAAAGAGAAAGACTGAAGAGATCAAGGAACAGCCAAGCAAGCAGCCTCCTCAGTATGGTTGTACTATCTGTGGCAGGGACTGTCACTCAAAGATCTGCTTTTATAGCCATAGCAGACGGTGTCAAAATACAGGAGACAGCTGGACAAAACTTACAGGGCGCCAAACATATGGTCTATAGATACTGAGACGTCTATGATGATGGTCTTTTTTTCTGCATTTGATGTGGACTTGGAACAAGCTCCATCTTCTTTGCAAATGGAGCTAATTGAACTGAAGTGTAACTCAGATCTAAAGACAAAAGTCAAGGATGTTTCATTAACTTGACTCCTATCTGAAATATTTTTTATAGGACAATAATAGTAAACTCACAGCTTTTGGTCAGAAGAGAATAACGTTACTTGGAAGCACTTAACCACTGCGAGCAATTTGTTTCGAGAATAACGGATTCACATATTTTGTGAAAATTTATGCGTGCTGCAACTTATTTCCTTGAGAATTGCCTCATGGTCTCATCAGATCTGCCTTAAGCATAACTGAATTTTATTTGTAAAGTGAAAAAAAAATTATAGTAATTAAAATATACATTAAATAATAAATAGCTGAATAAAACTCTCATGTAATGTATGTTTTACTGTTAATCTACACATACATTTGTTACCCCATAACTGAAATTTTTGTAAGTCAAGATTTTTTTGTTAAATAAATACCAATTTTAAATTTTAAAATGAAATCATTTTCCTTCGTTCTCAATCTCCCGCTACCAAGCCCCAAAAAGGACTTTGCAAGTAGCAGGATATTGTCTAGATAATGGATTGCACTATTGTAGTTTACAGTTTGACTGCGATATTTACACCTTTTGGTCCGACATTTACACCTTTTGGTCCGACACATCCGACTTGAGCAGGCATCTTTGAGTACTTGGTTGCCTTCCCTCTTCAATCCCTTCTACTTAGCCAGTCTGCTCAGTTGCAGCCTGTTATCCAAGATCACTGCGCTAGGTATAGAAATGTCTTGGCAGCTCTGATTTTCTGGTCTGACGATAGCAGCCAGCTATGGGTCGCTGCAGCTCATGCATTAAAATGACATGATATGGCCCTTGAATGTATAAAAAATTTGCTATCCAGCCCACATCCTTCAGGACATTGCACAAGACTGGCCTATTACATCACTTTATTTTCAGTAGTCAGGCGTAAATGTTTTCTGAGTGCTGAACATGTACTTGTCTTTGCAATTTTTGTTGCAATATTGTTTGACAGCTCTACTCTGAAGTCATTATTATATGTGCATATTACTATGGTTTTTTTTCCTAAGAGTACTTCTGTATACACTTTGTTTGTGTATTGGTTGTTATCTTGTTTTTGTCCACTTCTATTTGTTATTCCACTTGACCATCTCACTTGGCGTGTAACCCAAGCATCGTGTGATGGTGTATAACAGTGCTTCCCAAACTTTTCAGTGGCAGGAATTAATCATCTGAAATTTGTGTTTAAATGCATGTTTAGCCAAATTCTATGACTGTCATTTAATGATAGCAGTTATAAGAGTTTTTTTGTTGCAGCTATTTTACAATTATTTGCAAAATATTATCATTGATTAAAATCTCACAGAATTTGTGATTTGAGGTTTAATAATTCATATGAGTGCATGAGCTGACAGCAGCCTGCAACCCATAGTTGACTGTTTCAGGGTAGTTGAACCATAGCTGACCAAGACTCTATTCCACCCCCACATGGCGGCCCTGAAACATGTGGCTTTAGTCACTCATGTAGTCTGGTCAAGGGATAAGGATCACGGTGGAAAAGCAAATACTGTACTAAAAAACTCAGCTGAAATCAGATGTTTCGGGCCGAAAGGTGCTAATATCGCAGCCTCACTGTAAACTGCGACACAACAACTTTTCAGGACAGACACTGAAGAAGAAGAATATATTTATAAATCAAAATAGTTTTGTCTGTTTTTTTAATGAAAAATATATTTTGATAGAATCAATTGTGTTTTGTTAAGATCGTTCCAACCGAGCACAAATCTATATATTTTGTCCTGTTTCTTGACACCCTTTGCAGACCAGCGACTGAGGGCACATGAAACAGCACTGGACTGCTGACTGCCACTTTTGGAAGCATTGGTGTATAGCATGGGTCTCAAACCAAAACCCACGAGTCTCGCATGAAGACAATTATGATGACTATATGACCACATCACAACTAACCTACATACTACTTCTTCGATGTTTGTCCTGAAAAGGACGTTGTATCATAGATTACAACTGAGATATGCCTGGTTTGCCTTTTCATTGCGATCCTTATTGTCTTAGCCAGACTACACTAGTACAGCCTGTTCCCATGGCTGCCACTTAAAAGCGGAATAGGGGCTTGGCTATCTCTGGTTCACTCATCCTGATGCAAGCAGCCAGCTATAAGTTGTTCTGCTGTCAGCTCATTCACTGTGTTGCATCTTCAGCCCCTAATTAACCTACATTATCCAATCTATAGCCAACATGAAGAGGAAAGGTGAGAGCAGGCATCCCTGTTTAACCCCTGTTTGTACCCCAAAGCTGTCAGTCAGTGCTCTTTCATGTACCACTCTACTAACTGTGTCTTTGTACATATTCTGGATGAAGGTTGTGTACTTCTCTGGTATCCCATAAAATCTCAACAGTTGCCATAGAGTACTTCGATCCACACTATCAAACACCTTTTCATAATCTAATCTATAAAAGTATAGGGATAATTTCCATTCAATGCTTTGTTCTACTATGATGCGTAGCGTAGCTATATGATCTGCATGATCTTCCCTGACAAAATCCTGCCTTTTCCTCTCTGTGCTTTTTGTCTATTACAGTTTTTAATATGTCAAATATGATTCTGCTGAATATGTTGCCTGGCACTGACAGCAATGTAATCCCCCTATAATTGCTGAAATCTGCCAGGTATCCCTTCTTAGGCAGTTTAATCAGATGTCCTTCTTTCCATTCTGTCGGCACTCTCTTCTCTTCCCATACCTTTTTGTGTGGAAACATGCTTCCTCCAATTATTAAGTGTACCGCACAAAGCTCTGCAAACATTTCTCCATTTTCGTTCATCTGTCCCATTCTTGTCTTCCCATAATCTGTTCGTAACCCAGGTTGTGCTCCCACTTTAGCATTGAAGTCTCCCATTAAGAGATTTTTCTTTTTCTGCATGTCAAGGACCTCTTCTAACTTGTAAAACTCTTGCTTTTTATCATCTTCGGCCTCGTTAGTTGGGACATAGTACTGAATGATGTTGATATTGGTGTTTTTGTTCATAGTTCTAAAGCTTGCGCTCATGATTCGATTGGTAATAGCCACCTCACTTTATGAGCACCCTCCGTGCTTATCTGGAGAGCATCAGTGCCACTCCCTCTCTGTGTTGGGTATCAGTTCCCTTGTTTCCAGAATAAATTATAATTTACCCAGTTGTCAGTCTTATCTTTCCTAATTGTGTGCATCTTTGTTTCGCACAGTTTTAGTCCTGCCAGTTTGTAATTTATCTCTTTAGCTATCTGTGCTGTTTTACCTGCCTGGTACATTTTTCTAACATTCCATATCGCTATATTGGTTTTCTTCTTTGTATTTAGAAGGGCAGTCAGCCATAGAGCTTCCTTGCGCCGTTCACTCCACTGCGCCATTCTTCTTGTTTGCGATGGCCTTCCTTTTCAAAGGCCGTTTGCTTTTGTTTTGTTGTCAATGTTTTCATAAATGATTTTTTAAATAGATTTGGGTGGCTGGCACTAGCATAACCTATTATACTCTAGGTGAGTTGTCTGTGCTTAGTCTATTTCCACCTCCATGACCGGTTCAGCTTGGGTGACCCTTCTGGAAGCTTTCGATATGCTGGCTTTGCTCCTGGGATCATTGAGATATGCAAGGTCCTTCACCATTTCAAGGTAACGGACTCAAGGGAGTATTCTTTACCCCACCTTGTAATTCTGCTCATTTTGTGAGACTTGCTTTACAGTTTACCAAGACTCATATGCCCAGAGGCAGCCTGTGTGAAACTTGTGGTGCACAGTTTGTATGTCAGATCCTTGGCAACATGCTCATGTTTTCAAACCATTGAGATGGCTGATAGATTTAATGTTAACAAATTTGTATGTAGACATTGATTTTTTTCATTTTGTATGACACTAATAATTGTTATTTTTTGGTGTCCAGTGTTTCAATCCTCAGTATCAATAGCCTCCAGTCCAGTGAACTGTGCATTCTATCCTCGCCAAGAGAACAGTGAAATGGCACTCAAGTTTGGTCCACAGTGGTAAGACATATTTATCTTTTGGGTTTACTTCAAGTTCTGAATGGTAGACTGCTCATTTCTCACTGTAAGGGTACTGGGTTTGATACCTGTTATCAACATGCTCTAGTCGATCGAGCTGTAAATAGGTATCTATCTTACTTACTGTTAGGAAAAGAAATCCAGCAAGGAAGGGAACTGACAAACCCCCCCCCAATCCTTTCCCTCCACTCATAATAAAGCTGAGGACTAGTAATACAATAAAGTCTAAAGTCTCTAATACTTAATTCTGACAGCAGTATCTGCTATGGGGCTACCTTTAGCCTTTTAAAGTCCTGTAGCTAGAGCTATTTGAGATGAAAAAAGGTATTGGTAGTCTCATTGTTTCTGCAGGTCCGGGCCATATTCCGCCAGAGCTTTTAAAGTACGCCATGGACCCTATCAACTCCGCTCTTCACTACCTCTTTTTACAAGTCGAGAACAAGAGACGTTAACACAGATTGTCAAAAGGGAATAGTTGTTGCCCTATGCAACAATATCAATAATATTCCAGCAGAGCTCCTACAAGTGGGAAGTGAGGCGACAATTAATACCCTGACTTACATCTGCAATAGAATTTGGCAGACAGGAGTGTGGCCCACCTGCTGGACAAAATCAGTCATTATACCACTGCCTAAATCAGGAAACCTAAATATGTGTCAGAACTATCGAACAATCAGTCTGATAAGTCATCCAAGTAAAGTTCTCTTGGGGATATTACTTAACAGACTGAATCCTCAGGCGGAGAGTATCATTGCCGAAGAACAAGCGGGCTTTCGAGCGGGAAGGAGTACCATCGAGCAGATATTTAATCTTCGTCTACTGAATGAGAAGTACTCAGAGTATCATCAACCACTCTACCATGCCTTCATTGAAAGGCGTTTGACAGAGTGTGGCATGCGGCGCTATGGTCAACAATGAGGCATTATAAGTTCAACAGTGATATGGTGAGGGTAATTGCAAACCTTTATCAGCAGACGACCAGCGCTGTCTCAGTAGAGGGAACGCTAGGCTATTGGTTCCGTACAGCGGTGGGTGTGAGACAGGGTTGTATACTCTCCCCCACACTCTTCAATATCTTCTTGGAGAGAATAATGGAGACGACCTTAAAAGGACATGTTGGCACGGTTAAAATAGGTGACAGGCTTATCACAAACTTCCGCTTTGCTGATGATATTGATGTATTGGCAGGCACAGAAAGGGAACTCCAGGAGTTGATAGGTAGATTGGATAGAACGGCCCTGAGTTTTGGTATGGAAATAAATGCTGATAAAACAAAGCTCATGACCAATAACGTAGCAGGGTTTCAATCTGTCATAGAGGCAAATGGGCAGGTACTTGAGGTGGTGAAACGTTTCAAATATCTTGGATCATTGATCAGCGAAGAGGGTTCGAAGCCAGAGGTAATTGCAAGAATAGCACAAACAGCGGCGCTGACTAGGCTGCATCCTATTTGGCGAGACAAGCGCCTCGGCATAAAAGTCAGACTACTGCGCTCTTTGGTGCTGTCAATATTTCTGTATGCCTGCGAGACCTGGACCATTACAGCAGATATCCAGGGCAGGATACGTACAATGGAAATGCGGTGCTATAGAAAACTCCTAAATGTTACAAATAAAGATCGTGTCACGAACGTAGACATCCGTCAGAGAGTTGAAGATGCTATTGGTCCTTTTGAAGATTTGTTCACAGCTATCAAAAGACGAAAGATGGCCTGGTGCGGGCTCGTCGCGAGGTCTAACGGAATTCCCAACTCGATACTCTTTGGATCCGTACCGGGACAGAGAGGGCGTGTACGTCCAAGGAAGAGATGGGTGGACAACATCACTGAGTGGTCAGGCCTTCGTCCCGGTGAGATATGTCAGGCGGCGACAGACAGAGAGGGTTGGCGTGGGATTTTCATGTCTTAATGTGTGCCCCAACGACCTGATGGGTTACGGGATGAACTGAACTGAACTATGTAAAGGCAAGGGAAGCCTAAGGACTGCAACAACTATAGACTAATCACACTGCTCTCAGTCCCAGGCAAGGTATTTGTACATGTGCCGCTGGCCCGGCTCAAGCCACGAGTAGATTATTGTCCTCCTGTGTGGTTTAGAAACTTGGACCCTACTTAAACAGGACATATCAAGACTCAATGCTTTCCATATGCGCAAGCAGTGATGCATCCTCGGTATTCCGTTGTTCGATCTCGTCCGTAATATCAAGGTGTCTGCAAAGATTTGTCTTCCCTCCATCTCGGACACTCTGGTCCGCCACCGCCTGTCTCTTAATGGTCACGTGGTTTGACTGGAGGCGTGGGAGGGGCCGTCCCCGTTCTACATGGATCTGACAGATAGCAGTCCCTCCTTAGGCAGTGAACGAGATTTGGCTACACGTCTCGCAGTTGGACATGGTAGTGATCGATCGACACAACAGGCCCTAAGTGCCTAGGCGAATATTATTATTGTTACTTAAATTTCCTTTTGTAGCTGTCATATTTTCCTTCAGTCTCTCTCAGAGACCAGTGTGCTGAAAGAATATTGTATGGGATATTAATAAAGTTTGTTGATGGTATGTATATTTTTATGAAAATATTAAAATAACATACTGAAGTTTTGAAATACTTTTCATGGGTTTACTGCACACATGCACATTTGTATTTTATACCATTATTTTAGTCACTGGCAATTTAGAGTAACACTTGTTGAATTATCTCAGTGACACATTGGTTGACAAGAAAAAGACCACTGTAACCTTCTAGGCATGGATAGATGCATGCTTTTCAATTTATAATATTATGTATTACTACTACTGGAAGACTGGTATGGAGGGCGACTGGGTTTCCCAAAGTTTTACAGTAATCTCTCCTCACATCTTGACTTTCCATTTAGGGCCTCCATCATGTTCCTTGCTATAAAAGCTATGTGCATCCAATCTATTTTGTAAATGCCTCCACTACTTCCTGTGGCAATGTATTCCAAGCATTCACCACTCCCTGACTACAAAAATATTTCCGAATATCTAATCTGGACCGTTCTTTAGTTAATTTGTAGATATGACGTCTTGTTTTTGTAGGTGGTTGTATTTTGAAAAACTTGTTATAATCTAAATTATTCTTTCCTTTAATTATCTTATAAACCTGTATTGTCACCTTGAATTCTTCTCATTTCTAGACACTGTAGGCCGGTTATTCTGAGTTTCCTCATAACTGTAATTCTGGAATTCCATTATCAGTTTTTTCACTCTTCTTTGTATACTTTCAAACATGTTTATATCCCCTCTATGATAAGGACTCCACACCTGTACACAGTACTCCAATCTAGGTCTAACTAATGCTTTATACAGTTTGACTATCACTTCCTTGCTCCTATGTTTAATAT
This sequence comes from Ariolimax columbianus, assembly GCA_036924085.1. Taxonomy (NCBI): domain Eukaryota; kingdom Metazoa; phylum Mollusca; class Gastropoda; order Stylommatophora; family Arionidae; genus Ariolimax; species Ariolimax columbianus. The sequence goes on along the minus strand of JAVGWX010000005.1, from coordinate 98,894,207 downwards.
TTCTTTTTTAACATATTTAACATTACATTTGCCTTTCTCACTGCTACCTGGACTTGCTCACTCACTTTACCTGTATGCTCTATTATAACCCTTAGGTCACTTTCCTTTTATATCTTTCTAATATTGCTCTTGCCAATTCTGTAATTATGTTCCATATTGGATCTACCCATTTGGATAACTACATCTAGTGTTTGCTGATGATGTGGCACTGATTTCCAAATAAGAGGTAATCCATCTCCAGACCAGCTTTCAAATATGGAAAGATGAGCTGGAAAAGTGATGGATGACTATCATCAGTTCAAAAATAAAAACCATGGTGGTCTTAAGAGAAGGGACATCACATTGTTCTGGGTGTACATCCTCTGGAACAGCTCAAGCAGTTTAAATACTTTGGTTCTACAATAAACCAGAAGGGAGGTATCAAAGAAGAGTTAGCTAATCGAAAAACAGCATTGGCAGACTTTCATGTCAAAGAATATTTATCAGTAAAAGAGAAATAGGTAAGAAAACTATAATGACTGTATACCAGCTTTGTCTTACAGAATTATAGGCAATGACCACAACACAGATAAGAAAGCTGAATACCTCACAAATGAGATCTAAGAAAGGTGGTCCAAATAACAAGAAGAGACAAGATTCACATTCACGCAAAACAGCACAATTTCAAAACCCAGCTCTTGCAGACATGAATCAAGCAATCTCAACTACGGTGGTTTGGCCATGTCTGCAGAATGAAAGATTGGCTACCACAGCAGTCATAGGAAACAAAGAACCAAGGATGATACAAAATCTCCTGGGATGGCAATATAAGACATTATAAGAGACTAAGAACTAGACCAAGAAGACAGCACAGAATAGTCTTGGACTTTGTAAGGAAAACCTCTACACCCCACAGTAGAGGAGGAGCAACTAAGTAGGTTCTCCAGTGTAAAGAGTATGTTGTTAAGTGTACTGCAATCTGTTTCTTTCACGGTTTACACCAAATGCAGCTTGTGCAACATTTCTGCCATGGGCTGCTTCACTTTCTGAGTTACCTGAACTAAACTTTTCTACCAGGTTGCGTGACTTGTCTGATGGGGGTGCTAGCACTTCCCAGCCAAGCACTCCGACCATGAGTGTGAAATTTAAATTGGCAGAATACAGATATGGTAGAGAAGAGATGCTGTCACTATTCAATGATAATAGCCCTCCCCCTGACCAAGTCCGGAAACACCTGCCAATTTTCTCCAAAGAAATTCAGAAGCCCATAACCATGTCACCTCTAACAGAAGATGAACAGGTTGGAACAAATAATTCTTATTCTTATATAATTTATATAATTACAATATCATTTAATATTTATCTATATCATTTATAACATATTGGTATCATTGCTATGTCAGTTAAATATAATTATTCTATCATTTGTATCATTATTATATGTCTGATTAGTGAAAAAGTCACACTGGACTGCCTCTCTTCCGGGATAGTACAAACTAGTACATAGTCCATCATATCATTGCCAAACGCTATAGACACGAGTAGGGAAGACTCGATAGTCCTGCAAGACAACTTCCCAAGAGAGACAACTCTGACCAAAAACAACTGCTGCCTTGCAGTTAGGCTGGGGACAGCCAAAGGCTAAGGAGGGCAACCCTACAGAAACGCCTGTTGAAATCGGATGCACTGAGCCACTGGCTAACAAATTAAATCAGTGCAACGTAAATATCGCTGTAAACAGCGTACGATGAAGAAGAAGAAGAAGATATGTCTGATTATAATAAAAAATTGATTGTAAGATTAATTTCAGTAGTACGGACACAACAAATTAAAAGCTGCGATTCTAAGATGCATAAACACACCCCCCTCTCCCAATGTATAATGTCAATCTTCTTCTTCTGCATCCATTCTCAATCTCCCACTACCAAGCCATGTTCAGGACTTTGCAAGTAGCAAGATAACGTCCGGATGACGGGATGCGGTGTGTCGCTAGTTTAGAGTTTGACTGCAATATTTGCCCTTTTCAGTCTCGCACATCCATCTTCGGCAGGAATACCAATCAATTTACTAAGAACAAATTATTTCTTAGCTGGTATGTTATATATCACTTCTGTTTGAATCAATATGGCTTGGCTTGGCTTCGTTCGTTCTCAATCTCCCGCAACCAAACCGAGAAAGGGCTTAAGTAGCAGAATGTAGTCCAGAGAACGGAATGCGTTGTGGCGTGGTTTACAGCTTGACTGCGGTATTTGCACCTTTCGGTCCAACACATCCGACTTGAGCAATCATTTTTCAAGTACTGTGTTGGCATTCCCTCTTTGATCCCTTCTCCTTAGCCAGTCTGCCCTGCTGTAGCCTGTTATCCAGGATCACCGCTTGGAGGTGTAGAAGGGTCTTGGCAGCTATGGGTCGCTGACCACTGCAGCTCATGCTGAGCGCTGCTCAGCATCTTGATCCATGAATCAATATCATATTAACGAAGTTCTATTTTTCTGAATCTCTTGTCAAGTCATTGATATTTGAATTATTCCATATTATAACATCCTCTGAGCCATCAAAAGCATGAAAATATGGAATTACAATCAACAATTCTTCAACAATGAACTTTTGTTTAACTAATTCCACAATTTTTTTTCCCTTTGCTGCTCTATTTCCGAATTCTTTGGCATACACAATAACTTTTTTTTTTTAATACGACTTCGGTGTGCAATCTTTTCAACGACAGATGAGTGATAAAAATTAATGAAACTTAAATAATGCGTCAATATTATAACAAGATGAACACATAAAGTTCTTCTACCAAATTTGTGCCTGTGTCAGACAATGCCACCTGAAGTCCCATCCACCTATTGCCAGACAAATTTATTTTCATGTTGCTTCTAAGACACAATCAATTATAATATGCGTCTCAATTTTAGAGACATTTAAATGTAAAAAAATATCTGTCCTAGAATAGAAGAAATATGATATCATTTAATCATGTCATGTATGTAATTATTATATCATTTATATCATAATTATATCATTGCTAGCATTTAAGGATAAAACAATATGACCACTGCAACCTTCCATGCATGTTGTAATATGCATCTAAAGGGGATTGTGCATGAAGTTAGCAACCTCATCATGTAAAACTGTAAATAACCACTACAAGAACATGTAAATGGCTTTGGAATGAACTTCTGTAAGGTGCCAACTGTAGTTGTGGCTCTTTGTTTTGTAAGAAGCTTAATGGAGACGACACGTATTTTAGCCAATCTAGAAGACTTTCCAACCCTTTACATTGCACACTGTACCGTGTACATGTGTCAAAAGCCTTTTGGGTGTGAAGTAGTCTTCTGATTTTGAAAGAGTGCTTTTGCTGCAATAGCCCATATATGGTATAGATTTAAAAGTGAATAGCTATTTTTCTTGGGGATCCGAAGAAGAAAATGGAAGTTTTTTTGTGATGAAATTATAAGGAAAAGACAGTACACATGAGACCTTGCTGAAAACAATACTGGAAGGAAATATAGAGCGCAAACGTATCAGAGGTATATATGGCTATAAATGGGAGGACATCAACAGATGGATAGGGAAAAACAAGGGAAGAGACAGAGGACATTGCAGATCCATTGCAGCCAACCTTTGATGGGGAGATGGGACCTGAACTAAACAGCCAACCTTCAGTGTGGAGATTGGACCTGAACTGAACAGCCAACCTTCAGTGAGAAAATTGCATCTGCACTGAACAGCTGACCTTTGGTGTGGAGATGACACATTGATTGAACTGTGGCGGTCAATGCATTACTTTAAAATAAACACAGAATGTGATCTCTGCTACAATTCTCTTGACTCATCTGAAGGAACTGCATTGGTTTTTCTAATATTGGCTACACGATCAGTGAACAGAAGTCACCCAAGTCTGAGATGACCAGTTTTGGTGAGTTCACAGTCTGAATATTGACACTTGATCTTTTCTTTTCAAGAAGTAGTATTCATCTGTCCTGGCCAAGCTAGGGTTCATAGCAGTGAAAGAGCTGACATCCTGGCTTTAAAGGTGCTCATAGAAGAGATATTAGATACTGATAATGGGGACCTTCACAAATCATTAAATGAATGGCTGTTTGATGACACCAATTAAAATTTATGCAATCAGCATTCATAAGACTGCAGGAGATTCAAATAAAAGGTGGACTAAGGAGGGGGGATTGAGAGAATGAAGCTGTAGTGAGTACAGTGAACTGCAGGTACCATCAGCATTCTCAATCTTTGCCTTCTGCTGAAAAGGGACTGAATCTCACAGATTGCTTGGAGGGCAGTCATGTCTCTTCTGTATAATATAGCATCGTCTTGTTTTTGTGGTTTTTCAGCGCATTGTCTCACAAGGTTTTAACAGTACTGTGGTACTCAGAGCTGCTGGTCGGGGTTCTGGTCCTCCACTTCGTGCCAGCAGAGGTGGAGGAACAGTTGACCGGAGCAGGGGGAGAGGTCAGTGTTGTTGTTGTTGTTGGAGTTAACTAGGTCTTCTAAACTAACTCTTTCACAGCCAATGGCAAGTTTCCTTAGTATCATAAATTTATACTTTTTTTTGTGTGATATTCTGCTCTTCCATCATTAAAATAAATTTGAGGCATGTTGCACAGTCACCACCCAACCTTTCTCTCCAACTTGACTGAGTCCTCCTTCATGCATCCAGTCAGAAAGACAAACAGGTTAATGATATGTCCCATGCTGTTCTCCAGAATTAGTTACCCAGGCAATTCAATGACTCAAAGTTTATGATACAGGACCTTGGTTACTTTCTAACCTTTACTACTCTGTCTGGATGGACAGACAAAAAAAAATGTTTGCCAGCCTCCTATAGGCTGGGTAAACAGTCGAGCAATAAGAACGGGCATAGTATGGATAGAGACCGCAGAATTTGCACATGTCTTCCGGAATGTTGCTTCAAAATGGTAGCGTCCGTGAACTGATCACATTGCGACACATTTTTACATTTTCACGATGAAAAGACATGCAGAAAGACTAGTAAATGACAGTTATAAATACTAACAATGGAACGAGCTGTCAAGATTGTTCTCAATGATTCGGAGGACGATCAATTAGATTTAGATGGCAACTATTCTGAAACTGATATAGAAGTTGAATCAGATGATCATTTGAGTGATACCATGTGTTCATCAGACTGATGAAGCAACCTCTTACCCTGTTCATGATTTTTCTGCTGATCAGGCTGTTTTACAAAGGTGTGGAAGGGGGCGTCTCTCAGGTAGTGTCCCTAGTAAATTTGAAGCAAGTTGGTCTCCAATAAATATATTCAGACCTGTGTCTGCTGCAGACACAGCATTTATGGAGCAGATATGCCCCAAGAACATTCCAGAATCTATTAATCCAGAAAGTAAAGCCAGTTTATTTTTGTAACTTTTCTTAGATAATGATTTCTGGCACAATTTGTGTGAGCAGACAACTTGATGTGCTCAGCAGGTGAGGAGCAATAAACCAACCAGTTGCTATGCCAAAAATTTGAAAAGTATAGCAGTGCCAGAGATGAAAGCATTCTTTGGACTGCGTCTTTACATGGAACACAGTGTGAGTAAACCACGTTACGAAGACTACTGGTCTAGCTCGTCTGCTAACTTCGTGTCTCATACTCCTGGTTTTCACACTTTATTGGACCGTGATCGCTTCCTTGCTCTCTGGACTTTTCTTCATCTTGTTGAGGACCCTGCTCTGGATAAAGCAGATACATTTTACAAAGGGAGGCTTTATGTTGGATGTGTTGCTTGCAAAATTTTGGCACTATTATTCGCCTTCACAGCACGTGAGGTATGATCCCCTCGAAGAGCAGACTTGCCTTCAAGCAATATATCAAGCCCATAAAGTGAGGAATAAAGGCTTACATGGCTTGTGAAGCAAGCTCTAAATATATTCTGAATCTGGAAATCTACACTTATTTTAACTTCGGGAAATTTGGTCAATAAAAACCACATTGTTATTATGGACAGATTCTACAACAGTGTAACTCTTTGACAAGTTGTACACTGATTATGGTACACTTGAACAACATTGTATGTTTGTCTGGATGGACCAAAGACCTGTAAATTTTATATCCAACTACCACAACCCAACAGAAATTGGAACTGTTAGAAGGAGAAGAAAGGATGGAGCAGCTGTAGATGTTCCAACTTCTCAACTTTGTATTGACTATAATGCTTTCATGGGAGGCACAGATGTCAACGACCAAATTTGTCATCTCAAGACACGACGACATTATCGCTGACCTAGGCGGCTAATTGTGAAATTCTTTATGTGGGCATGTAATAATGCCTACATACTTATAGATCATTATAGTTCCCACAATACAACAGGAAGACACTACAGGGCATTTGGGATGTTCATGAACGAAGTTTGTTTATCCCTCCATTGGGGATAATAGAACAGCGACTGCAAAACTTCACAACTTGTGTCAAGGCACAACAGAGACTGCAAAATGTTGGTTCACATCATCCACATATGTTTCCTAAAGCTACAGGAAATAACGTTTGTGTAGTATGCTCATTTAAATTTAACAAGCATGTCAAGGACTTCCCAAACATGGCCTACAAAGACAGACCAAACAAGTCAAGACAAAACAAAATGTTGGTGTAAACATTGTGAAATTTATCTGTGCCTAAAGGATGGATCTACATGCTGACATGACTGGCATAATAAGCAGGAATATTGGAGATGATCAGGTCAGTCTATTTGAGATAAAATAATTGAAACAGATCACTTAGTTTTGTCATTGTAACTAGTTTTGTTCAAGTGTCCATTTTTGGCATTTTTGTCTTCAGGAGCCCAGGGGAATGGGGTTTTACAGACCAGGGTTCAAAGGGTTAAGCTAAAGTTAAAGGTAGTCCCATAACAGACACTGCTATGGGGATGAAGTGCTAGAGACTGCATGAGGTGGCCAGTTCATTTCCTTACTGACTTTCCTTCCCTAAGAAGCTAGGTACCAATTTATAACCGGATCGACTGAATTGTGTCGAAAACGGGAGATGAACCCGGTACCTTTATTGTGAAAAGCAAGCACTCTACCACAACACTAATCAACAGACAGTGTGTGATTAACATAACTTATAACAGGGGGTGACAAACCTGTTTAAGATCTATGAGCCAGAAGTAGTGCTAGATGAAAAGTTCCTCGTACAGTTGTGTTACATGGAGGATATGACTGAATTGTTCTTGAAAATATGGATTCTAAATGTGCAAATTTGTTTTTTTTCTCTCTAAGTAATACTTATCTATTTCTGCATTATGCCGGTCTGGTCTTGAAAGTTGGTGGAGGGTGAGAGAGAGAGAAGAAAGTATGCACAAAAATATATTTTGTCTCCCTTAATACTGGGGGGGGGGGGGGGGGCGGGCTATATGCTAATGGTGGAAATTGTGCAAGTAAATACAACTTGCCTTGAAAATGTTAGGTGCCACTGCAACATTTCTTGGCGACCTGGTGCCCTGGTTTTGTTGTGCTGTGACTTTTAAGATGAGATCTGATAGAAAACTTAGTACTTTTTGAAAAAAATTAGTTGAACATTTCCAAACAAATATGTGACCAGAAAGAGGTATTCTACTCCTCTCTCTTGTCTCCATTGGGCTGCATATGAAGCATAGGGCTACCACTGTAGATGGCCTCCTTAACTCTTTGAGCCTATGACGCTGATGCTCCGGTGTGTGTAAATACCCCACTTCCTGAATCAGTATGACAGGTGGACCATTATTCTCATCTTCATTCATTCTCAATTTCCCCCGACCAAGCCCTGAAAAGGCTTTGCAAATAGCAGGACGTAATGTATCAAGTACATTTGATACAGGATGGTCTTCAATAAATATTTTCCACAATTTACTCACAAAACAAGTAGGAGCATTGAAGATGAATAGGTCAGTCAATTGGAGATAGAATAATGAAATTAGAGCACATTCCTACTGAAGACGGATGTGTCGGAGCGAAAGGTGCAAATATCGTTTCAATGTTTACTCCCCTGCAGCCTTTTCTGTTAACAAGTAACCTGCAAGTGGAGTGTGTAGCCTAGTTGACAGACTGGGATTACAGCATGCCAGGGTTCGAATTTATGGATGGACAGAAACAAATCTGGGCCTAGGTTCATGCCTGGTACGATCGCTCCTCGTGCCTAGTACGATCTCTCCTCTAGTTGACCCAACTGTAAATGGGTACCTGACATGAGTTGGGGAAGGTAAAAACAGCAAGGAAGGGAACTGGCTATCCCACCTCATATATGCTGCAGCTTAGTACATGAAGAGTTATCTTCATTCCCGACAGCAATTGTAGCCATGGGACTGACCTATACATTTAACCTGCAAGTCAGCTTGGGTGCGGCTACGGCAAAATTATTATTAGTAATGTTTATTATTCGAACGCATATATTAATAGAGTTGATGACACTCAAAGTGTGAGTATCAGAGATGTAGTCATATTTGCAGTATGCTTATGTTCTAAGAATAGGAATACATTTGTGACAATGATTGTTTTTTATAGAGCATAGCACAAGCACCACTTCCAACCTCCTGCAAAACCGTTTCCTATTACAGGTGTTGCCACATAAAGCATTTCAGCATGGCTGGAGTTTATGGAAAAGACCTGTGTTCCAAGTCTATATTTCTGCAGCTAAAAGAGAGCAACATGCTCCTAGAAACTAATTTAAATTCTACAAGTTCTATAAATGTGCGTGTAACTGAACAACACAAATCTGCGTAGTCCTACCTATATTGTTTATTTAGGTACTAGGACAGAGATAAGGATGTAATAATTTAGCAGGGAATTCACCAAGATTCTAGCAGCAACTTGTAGAGTAGTGGAAATAACAATAGTAGACCAGACAAGAACTTAGGACACTTGTCCTGCTTAAATATTACATCATTACAGTGAAAATAATCAACTTACTTCGTTGATTGGTTTGAGTTTGTTAAAAATTTCACAATTTATCCTAAGACTTGATAATACCACACTGCAAACCAGACTGAGGATATGAACAAGTGTAAAAAGAAAAGGACTGAACAGACATGCAAATACCGACTGTGTCCTCGCGAACCAGTTGGAAAATAAACTTCAGAACTCGACATGCTCGAAGTCCCGTGCTAGGCAACAACTACCAATAGCCACAGTTTTCCTAATGTCTGGAGGCCTGACAAACACCTACCTTCACTGAAGGTATCTCAGTCTCATGTACTTGACGTTCTGCTGGAGTTTTACTTCAGACAAATAACTGCAACAAGAGTCCCAAAATATTTGGGAATGAGTTAAATAGTGCAGTGGGTGTATTCTTTACTCCTTAGTGAGTGACCCTATACCCACAAGGGATGATTATTTGCTTTATTAAAAAATAGCTTCAGTGTTTCATGTTAAATGCTGTAGTCTATCTAATATAGGTAGAACGATATAACGTAATTAAGTTAAAAAATATTTAACTAAGTAATCTGTACAGATCAGATATACGCAAGGATTTAGCACCATCAGTTAGTGATTTGACCAGCTGTTCATTTACTTTGACGATAAAATAATCTTTGTTTATAAATTTCAGGACGTGGTCGGGGGGAGGGCTACATTTTAAGACCAGAAAATGGAGACGTTGGGTACATTAGTAGGCCAACACAGGAAGGCTGGGAACATGTGTAAGTATTCATATTCATGAGGTCTTAAACCATCCTACCTAATTTGGTACATATGAGTTTTACTGCCTGATCTAGGTGCTACAACTCCATATGTCAAATTAAAAAACATAAATAAAGTTGAGTAATATTTAACACATTGAGCTAAAATTATGATCCAAAAACATAACATTAAACTATCCATGATATGAAGTATTCATAATAAAAATATATATTAATGTGAAGAGCTGTTGTTTAATGCCCACAATGGGTAAGTTTACCATTTTGTGCGCCCTGAACAGGGCGTTAAGGTTGTAGTAGCTTTCCTTACATCCCGAGCATGCTGATGAAGGTATACCGCGATCCTCCAGGCGGTTGTGCTATGTTTGGCTTTATCTGTGTGGTGCTTACTACTACAGGGATCACATCGATCCACATCTTATCAGCCAGTCTGCCTTGAAAACAGCCTGTTTCCAAAGAATGCTACATGGAAGAGAGATTATGGTCTTGGTCAGTGTATTGTGCCTGACCCTGACGTAACGTCCTGATCAGTATGTCATGCCGGATTGGACTAGTGTCTCAGTTCCCAAATATGATCAGCTAAATGTCATTAACACAGAAGGGAAAATTCAACAAAATTAAAATTGTTACTCACGATGTCATGAGAATTTCTACTTTTAATCCCTTAATATCCATGCCAGTCCCTTTCTTCTGTGTCCCAGGAAAAGTGTGAATCTGGTGTGTGTGTTGAATATCCACATGTAATCCAGGTGCATGATCGTTAGTCTCATCAAATAATAAATGATCTGTCAGGTCTTGTAGTCAAACTTTCTTGCACTAAGTTCGCCAACTTTAAAATTCACAATGTTATTGAAAGTCTACCTATATAAAATAACTCTGTAGTTAAATAACTATGCATGCCCGAATCCTTGTATGTGACAACAAAACCTTAAATTTGGCAAACTAAATTACAGATCGTAACACATGTATCAGCCCAGATAGATAGAAATTGGCGGCCAGTGCTGGACGATATGTGCTGTAAAGGGTTAATGATATTTGGCTGTTCCATTCATGATATTTGGCAGTTCCAGTCTTGATATTTGACTATTTTGGTCATAAAATTGTTGTATGAGACATTTAGCTGCTTCAATCTGAAGATACTGCAGGGACATATCTTGACAGCAGCCAGCAACTCATGCTTGCGTCAGGGTCAGTGATCCATCGCTGGCCAAGACGCTATTCTGTCTCCAAGTGGCGGCCCTGGAAACAGTCTACACTCATACAGTCTGGCCAAGAGAATAGAGGTTACAGAGGAAGGCAAACCATGTCCAAAATTACCGTGCTGAATCCAAATGTCAGGCTGAAAGGCGCATATATTGCAGCCTTTCGGTATAAACATCACAAAGTTCTTTTTAGGACTTACGCCGAAGAAGAAGAATCCAAATATTTTTCTCTTTTGTTCATAAAAGTTTTTGAGTAGCAATGGTACTACATTTGATTCCTGGTATCGAAACACTCCAGTAGCCTCAGCTGTACCTAACTTAATATTAGAATGAAAGGGCATCAATTAACCTTTAGCACGCCCTTGTAACACCCTAGCGGACCAACTCGGCCTATAAAAACGGTGTGCGGAAAAAATGTTTTTTTTAAAGGAGCCACTACCGACAGCCATTTTTTACTGCTGAATATGTTCCCCCTATCAAAAACACAATATTTTGCAGGGTTAAAGTATCATATGTTCGATTACAAATGGCCTTTGAACGGTTTTAATTTTGTATACGCTATTTGGAGCAAGACGACTTTTTGCGAAAGGTGAAGTAGGTTGTTGTGAAAGATCTTTATCAAGTAGATTTGTTTATTTTGTTTGTTTAGATGAAAGAACTACGTTTGAATTGGAAACTAACAGTTGTGTCGATATTGTAAACACAGTATCGATACGTTATTGTGGTTTCCATGGTTTTCTGTTGGAGCGACTAGGCCTAGCAGTCGAGTCCAAGTTTTTTTCCCGAGATTTTCATAAATTTTCAACTTCATCTTTTTGTATCTCAGAAACTAACAAACACACAACAAAAACAATAACACCACGTGTTCGCTATTCAATTGTGTCTCTACACACAAGAAAATCATATTTATTGAAAAACAAACAGTAAAGTTACAAATTTTGAAAGTCGACTACCATAGCGAGAAATTAAGAAATTAATTAGGTCAAATTTTTGCAATTAAAAAAATGCGGTGTGCAGAAGGTTAAGGAACTGGCCATCACGTCTCATAAAAAAATTGAAGGATAGTACAATGGAGTCTCTAACACTTCATCCCTGACAGTAGTGTTTATGCTATTGGACTATATTTACATTTAAGTCATCAAATACTTATTTCTGTTCACGGCACATGCTATTGGACTATATTTACATTTAAGTCATCAAATACTTATTTCTGTTCACGGCACATGTCTGGTCCAATCTTTCTTTTTTTTTTATAGTTTCATCGTTGAAATAATGTGGTCCTTCGAGCTGTTTGCTCTTTCTGTCATTTTCAAGTCAAATTTGCAGGTGTTTTGTAGTTTGTGAGTAGAGCCACATAAGGTGTTAGTGATTGTTGGAGTTCCCGGCAATAACATTTCATTTTCTGTAGTGAATTCTGGGCAACCAAGCATCACATGTTGCATTGCCTCATGTTGATTGGTGCACTTGCGGCAGTTAGGTTTGTATTCAGGGTCCAATTGGTTTTGCTAGTCTGTCTGCTTTCTCATTGCCTGCCTGGAATCCACTGCAGGGTGAATTTGGTATTGTTTGTATCTTGTCAATTGTCTCAGGCAGCTTTATACTTTTTGTATTGTTTGTAGATATATTTCTACTGGTTGTGGTGTTATTCTTTAAATCATGGATGATGACAATATGAGATGTTTTTGTTTATTCCTATTGGAACTACTTGAGTATTACCTGGATGACAGTGTTTATTGCTGTAATTTCTACTTGTTAGTCTTCACCAACACTGCAAAAAGACCAAGAACTGCTTTTACTGTGAGATGGCCTTTTGTTTGCCTTGTAGCTTTTAGTTAGAATTGACAGCTCAACCTTGGTGCCACTCATGTATGACAGCATTTTATAGCACAGATTGAGTGATCTGTAGATGATGTATCATAAAGATATTATTTTTTTATCAATCAGAGGCAGGAAATTTGAACGCAGTTTCTCACGAGGCTATGATGAATCAGGCACAACAAAGCGAGAGTTCTCAAGGTCTTCCAGCGACAACTGGCGGGATAAGAGACACGATGACGAGGAAGAAGATGAGGGTGGAGTGACGTGGAGAAACACAAGAGAAACTAATAATCCGAGATGGGGTAAGTGCTGTTGTGTTTCGCTATATATGAGTGAATTGACCGCATGACAATGATAAAAGCCTTAGACTGCCAGATCTAATGACTGAAATAGATGTGGTTATTTGATGGATAAGCTGTATAGTGACAAGAGAAACCTGAGATAGATTTATGAGAAGAAACTGACGTGGTTACTAGATGGATAAAACATCATGACACCGCTATTACAGATCTGGCAGCATCTTCAACGAAATGTCACACACAACACTGCACTTGCTACATTTGTAAAAAGAACTGTTAAATCAGATGAATGAAGCGAAAGTGGAAGATATGACACCCGTCATTGAGGCTCTGATTAAATACAAGCAGCTTCCAAATGCAGGTACTCTGTACAACTTCAAGTCCGCCAGAAGCCAGGTGCAACAAACAGCGTGTTGGTGTGCCAATTAGTATCGGCTACAGCTTAATGAAAACATCCAGACTGCAGCACAAACACGGAACATAAGACAAATGTGCAATGGTATAAAGAAAGCTATTGGCCCTGCGAGTAGGTAAACAGAACCGCTCAAATCCATTACTCGTGAGAAAAAAACAGATAAATGAAAGCAGAAGGCGCGATGGGTCGAGCACTATTCTGAGCTCTACTCGTGTGTCAATAAAGCCATTCTCACAGCCCTTGAAACTGTCAAAAGTTATCCCAGTATGGGCGAGCTTGACATCGAATCATCTATAGAAGATATGAATAAAGCTATTGATTTCTTGGCCCTGGGAAAAGCACCAGGCAGCGATGGGATCCCACCTGATTTGATCAAACGCTGTAAAGATACACTTTTGCAACCGCCGTATATGATATGTCAGTGCTGGAAAGAGGTCACAATACCTCAAGATAGAGAGATGCACAGATTGGAACATTATACAAAAACAAAGGTGATAGAAGTCACTGTAATAACTATTGAGGTGTCTCTCTGCTTAGTGTTGTAGGCAAAGTCTTTGAGTTATCTTACTAAGACTACAAAAATTGACTGAGTGTGTGTATCCGGAGTCACAGAGAGGATTCAGGTCTAAAAGATCGACATGATTTTCTCTCTTTAACCTTACACACGCTATGTCCGATCCCTTCTAACCAACTCGGCCTACAAAAACGGTGTACGGGAAATATTTTTTGTTGTTGAACGGAGTCACTCCCGACAGCCATTTTTTACTGCTGAATACGCCCTCCATATATACACGATATTTTGCCGGTTAAAGTATCGTATGTTGGATTACAAATGGCTTTTGAACAGTTTTAATTTTGTATACGCCGTTTGGAGCAAGCCGACTTTTTTGCAAAAGGGGAAGTAGGTTGTTGGGAAAGATCTTTATCGAGTAGATCTGTTTATTTTGTTTGTTTAAATGAAAGAACTACGTTTGAATTGGAAACTAACAGTTGTGTCGATATTGTAAACACAGTATCGATACGTTGTTGTGGTTTCCATGGTTTTCTATCGAAGCGACTAGGCCTAGTGGTCGAGTCCAAATTTTTTCAGAGATTTTCAAAAATTTTCAACTTAATCTTTTTAAATCTCAAAAACTAACAAACACACAACAACAACAACAACACCAACATGTTCGTTATGCTATTGTGTGTTTACATGCCAGAAAATCATATTTATTGACAAACAAACATAAAAATTAAAAATTTTCTAAGACGACTACCAAAGCGAGAAATTAAGAAAATTAATTAGGTCAAATTTTTTCAAAAAACTGCTGGCGTGCTAAAGGTTAACAACTTCAGGAAAAGTCACGTGAGTAGAACCAGCCCTTTTATGTTGAGAGCATGACAGGAACAGTCCAATTTGATGGTAGCATATCACAACCATTTGGAATTCTAAGTGGTGTTAAGCAGGGCTGTGTTCTGGCCCTGACACTGTTCAGAATCTTCTTTGCTGTGTTACTGAAACATGCATTCGATAACGCAAATGAAGGAATCTGCCTTCACATTAGGTGGATGGTAGGCTGTTTAACCTTACCAAAAGGAAAATAAGGGAGATCACCATCAGGGACTTGCTTTTCGCTGATGATGCTGTAATTTTCACCCACAGTCAGCAGGAACTTCAGAGATTGATAAATCGCTTCTCCCAGGCTTGAAAAGATTTTGGACTCACAATAAGTCTCAACAAAGCAAATGTTCTGGAACAGGAAGTAGATGCCATACCAAATCTTAGCATCGATAATTATGAACTGGCAGCTGTACATCAATTCACATACATGGGATCCCTAATCAATGACAAGCTCTCTCTAGACTCAGAAATAGACAGGCGCATTGGCAAAGCTGCTGCTACATTTGCTCGCCTCACAACACGTGTTTGGAAAAACCAAAAGCTGACAATTCAAACCAAGGCCATGGTATACAATGCATGTGTTGTAAGCACACTTCTATATGGCAGCGAGACGTGGACAACTTATGCCAAACAAGAGTACAGGCTTAACACCTTCAACCTACAGCGTCTGCGATCCATTCTTGGAATTACATGGAGGAACAAAGTGACAAATGCATAGGTGCACTCTCGCACTGGTCTTCCAAGCATGTAGATTCTACTAAGGCATGTTCGTTGCATGGAAGATGGCCGCATTCCCAAAGATATCCTCTATGGACAGTTGGCAATGGCCAGTCGGCCGACCACAGTTGAGGTTCAAAGATGTGTGCAAGCGTGATATGTAGGCCCTGGACATACTGCCAAGATGAAGCTGCAGACCAATCCAGGTGGAGATGTACCCTGAATGGCCAGCTCATGCGATCATGCTTGGTGAAGCAAAGCTCTTGCAGCACAGAGAAGTAAAAAGACAACACCCCATGGAGAATGACAACAAAAGCTAAGTATACATTTTGTTGTTGTTATTATTTTTTTGCCACTCCAAGTCATATCATCCTATAGTCAGTCATGACTGAAAGAGGCTACCACATGCCAAAATTAACTGGATACATAACCCAGTCATGTTATGCTCCAATCTAATCAGCTTTTAAAGATAGCTGTCTTTAGAGCCAGGGAAGACAAGGTCAAAATCACAAAAGCTGATCCTTAAACAATGGAGTCTCTAACACTTGATTCACAAGAGCAATATCTCCTATCAGCGTACCTTTACCTTAATATTTTAAAATATTAATTTGATTTTAATAATAATTGTTTTTCTTTGTTGGCTCTTAGAAAAATGCATATATTTTCTTCATAAACTTAGCAGCTCTCTCATCAACTTGCAGTGTATGCCTCATCTGGATTTAAGAAGATCATGTTGTCACTTCACTCCTACTGTGGAGTCAGCAATTTTGGAGTACATATTTCACTGTTTGTCTGCCGTGCACATGTAATTACGTGTCTTAAGGTTTCCTATTTGTTACTTTTAAATTTGCCTTCTAATATGCTAGGTCCTTCTTCACGCTCAAACTGGCGCGAACCACAAAGAGATTTACAAGGGTTTGATGGTGATAGAAAGCCCCCACCCCCCAGACGAGGCTTCGACCAGGATGCTCAAGGACCTCATCGTACTAGTGAATCATACGACAATGAAGGTGAGTGTATTAACTAGTAATGCATACAACAATGAAGGTGAGTGTATTAACTAGTAATGCATACAACAATGAAGGTGAGTGTATTAACTAGTAATGCACACAACAATGAAGGTGAGTGTATTAACTAGTAATGCATACAACAATGAAGGTGAGTGTGTTCAGTACTGATTCATACAGCAATGAAGGCGAATGTATTTGCAAGTGAATCAATCAACAATAAGGTATGTCTACTTTGTTTACAAATGTACTTTTCCAAATACTTAATATATACTTGTTGGTTGTGATTGTTGTCTCTATTCTGTTTACAAATGTACTTTTCCAGTACTTAATATAAACTTGTTGTGATTGTTTACAATGTTTATAGATGTACTTTTCCAGTACGTGTGCATCTGTTGTTGTGATTGTTGCCTCTACTATGTTTACCAATGTACTTTTCCAGTACTTATTCACATGTTGTGATTGTTGTCTCTACTATGTTTACCCATGTACTTTTCTAGTACTTATGGACATGTTGTTGTGATTGTTGTCTCTACTATGTTTACCGATGTACTTTTCCAGTACTTATGCACATGTTGTTGTGATTGTTGTCTCTACTATGTTTACCAATTTATTAACCTTGGGATTTCTCACTTGCTTTCTTAAAATTTTAGGGGAAGTCCCAGAGTGGGTGGAGGATGATGTTGGAGATGATCCTGGCACATTTGACTCTAGTGGTGCATTTGTCTCTACAAAAGAAGTAAGTCTGGCTTGTGTGTATGTTAGAAATGAGAATCATAGTTGTTTGTTTGATTTGTCTTGGTACAGAGGAACAGGAGCACTCACCCTTTGACTTCAATGATAGCTGTGCTATCCGTGGATTTCATAGCCATAGGAACTAGCTAACTTGGCTTAATCCTACTGGTTCTTCTTCTTCTGCGTTCGTTATCAATCTGCTCCTACCAAGCCCTGAACAGGGCTTTGCAAGTAGCAGGACGTAGTCAGGAGAATGGAATGCGTTGTGTCGCTAGTTTACAGCTTGACTGCGATATTTGCACCTTTTGGTCCGACACATCCGTCTTCGGCAGGCCTACTAGTTCAAAATTATATTATCCACACTCTGTTACAGCTTTGGATTATATACATTCTCTGTCACAGCCGGTATTGATGTCATGTCACAGCTACTATGGATTACATTCATACTTTGTCACAGCTGGTATGGATTATGTTCATACTTTGTCACAGCTGGTATGGATTATGTCCATACTCTGTTATATCACAGCTACTATGAATTATGGCCACACTCTGTCACAGCTGCTAATGATTATGTCCACACTCAGTCATAGCTACTATGGATTATGACCATACTCGTGTCACAGTTGCTATGTATTATGTCCATACTCTGTCATATCACAGCTACTATGGATTATATCCATATTCTATCACAGCTACTATGGATTATATCCATATTCTATCACAGCTGCTATGGATTATGCCCATAATTATTGTTTATTATTATTTGGTTGGTTCGTTGGGCAGGTAGAGGAGCTGGTGACAGGGGTTTTAGAATACAGGAACATAGTTTGGAGACAGTCTTGAGCCTTCGTCCGTTAGAGCTGAAGTTCTGTTTTGCTTTGTCAAGAATAGGCATCACTGCACTCTGGGCAAACCCATAGTTGCTCAGCCTCCCTCAGCAGATGGTGGAGTGTGGTTGCTGATAGTTCCAGTAGCCCACTGGTTATAGATACTGCTCCTTTCTCTCATGTCTCACTGATCGACTCACAAGTGAATTCAAAATTATATATATCTGTGGATTGCCAGTTTATTGATTGCAGTGCTGAGGTTTTTATAATCTGGTAAAAAATCAGCTACGACTGCAGGTACACACAGCATTTATCATTATTCTTATTCGCTCCTTTTCTATCCCTGGAGGTCCTTTATATATACTTGTATTCAACAGCACAGACAGATGATAGTTCTGATGCTTTCATGCGGGATGAAGAGAACACCTCCTTTTGGTCTTTCATGCATGCCACTATTTGATAGTAGCTTCATTATCTTAATTTTTGTCCGGACAGCAGCTAATTTTTTGCTTTTTTAAATATTCAACTGCTAATGTTTCTTTTCCGTGCACAGCGTGTACACAGGACCTCTTAATTTATATTCCGTCTCCAATAGGACTAGGCAGCCCTCTGATCTCCTGTAGCAGAGAGGACAGGGTCTTGCTCTATCTAATCTAAGGCCGCTCTTCATCTACACAGCTTAATCTTAATGATCTAACACAATAGAAACTTAGATAAACAAATTCTTTATTTCTTCACTAAACTGGCACTCTTCTATTCACAACTCACTCACTCCTAACCAGAGATTACCTAACCTACCAATCTCTACCCCTACACCTAAACTATTGTCAACAGTCACCTTTCCCGTGCTTGGCCTGCCGTGACGTACCACGAGTCCGAGTTATGGCCAGAACAGCGCCGGTTAGTATCTCGTGTTGCGACCTCAACCCAGGTGGATCGCCCTTGTCTTGTTCCTTCGTCCTTTTGCTTGAATTGCGTTATGCGATACCAGGAAAAACCGAATCAGCAGCCGCAGGTATGAATTGACCTGTGTTGAACAGGAGCCGACTGACCACGTGATAGCGTGTCACGGGTCAGCACACGTTCCAGATGACAACGTTTCCTCACACAGCGGGCGATTATGGCCAACTGCTTGGAGGCTCGTCCACGTAGCTGGCACTGGTCACACCCCGGCCTAAATGAGAGGATACTCACAGGTGTAGACTGGTCAACTCGTTCAAGGTGTCGGCTGCTTGAAAACCTTGTGTAAATGCGTCAGACCTGGAAAACTGTGTAGCTCGTGCTGGTGAACTCTTAGTGTGGGGCGCTCAACTGTCTCTCTTCAATGATTCACTCTTCACAAAAAAACCATGTAATATCTCTGCAGATGTATCGTAGCGTATCTGCTGCAAATGGGGTAACGTTCATCTTCACAAAAAAACTCTAACTAACGATCATCTTCACTGCAAAAACTGCGTAACGTTCGTCTTCACTGCAAAAATTGTCTCCTAGTCTTCTCAAATCATGCAGTCTCACGCTTCATGTTCCCCAATCGTTAATCGTAAGAAAGACCCCTGCTCCTGGCCCGCCAGGCTTTTTATAACCCAAGACTATTTTCTTAGTCGGGGCTACTTGCAAGATGGCGTCGCTATTACTACACCATCCGTCACGGTACTCGCCGACTGAGTGGTCAGGTCCCGGTGGAAAGTCCGTGGGGAGACCAGATTTGTCTGCCAGACTTGTCACACTCCCTTTAGACTAGACTAAGAGACGATTAAAACCTGTGGTATCCGAACACCACTCGACTTTGCCCTTTTGTTTGTTTCTTGAGAGGCAAACACCTTGCCTCTCGGCTACAGCGACCCATACCTTTAGTCGGCCTTATAAACATTCCGAGTTGATCCTAGCAATGGGAAAATGGCATGATAATTGTGCTTTAACAGCTATCAATTTCTACTTCGCCATTTTCATCCTATTGAAACACAATGGAGTTACTAGCACAATTTACAACCCTCTGTAGTCACCCTTTACGACATGCATTGCAGGTGCAGTGGATCTATTTTTTCTTACCCAGTAAGAGACTCCAGGATCCACACACAATAGTTTATACAATGCGCCTTTGCTGATAACCTTCCTTATAGCAACTTTGAAAAATGCTGTGTGTGTTTTGTCTTTGTCTGTTTTAGGGTAGAAGATATTCCGATACAAGACAAGAGGCACCTAACATTGAGGGCTCTGAAAAGGTAATTAATTTGTTCACTTATGTCGCTAGGCATCATGGGAACTTTAAATTTTCGTATACCATTTGTGTTGCCATTATTTTCAATCCATGACTATGTAATGTTGTTATGGATCCAGCAGCATCTGAGCTCTTGCCTTCGGCACAATGCCAAAGCACATGCTTGTTAGTTGTTTAGTACCATACAATGTGTTCCATTTACCTTGTCTTGGAGGAAGATGCATTTTTCTAACATCAATGAGTACCTAGCAGTCAAAGATATGATGATCAATAGTTTTGTATCGATGTGTACACAGCTGGCACTCTGTAGTGTGTTGTAGTTGGATTCTGTTCAGGTTCTTGTTAAGTGGGATGTGTTGGGTTTTCAGCCAGAAAATGATGCTCTGATCCTTCCTTATGAGCTGATTGATGTTGTAAATTTGTATTGGGGCTTTCCAAATGTCTGTAGACCTCCCTCTCTGTGTTTTCTATGGCCCATCTGTTTTGCCAAGCTAGGTTACCTAATTTGCTGTTTCTAGAGTTGTTGCTGTGTGCAGCTGTTCTTGTCTTGATCCTTTCTTTACTAGTCTCTCTGCCTTGTCATTGCCAGGTGTGTTTGAGTGTCCATACATTTATAGCATGGCTATTTTGATGCCATTGTAGGTAATAATGTGGTCAATGTCTAGGACTATGGATAAGATAAAGCCTACAATGTCCAGGAACTTTTAAAGCTTGAATGGCAGATATCAAGTTTGTAAAAAATAAAGATTTTGGTTTTTGAGGGAGACAATTCTAAAACCGTCTTCATGTAGTACAAGGAAAGCAGCATTAAATGAAGTGACTTCAGTTTCATAGTTGGAGCAGACCTTCCCACAGGCACCAGACAGATCATCAATACATCTGTGTGGATATTCTACGATGTTAAGTCAGTAAGCATATCACAAACTGATATGGGATAGTTGAACAATTTAGTTAATAGTTTTTTAAAGCTATCATTACGTGGCAGCAACATCCAGCTTTGTAATTACCAAAGCAGATGTTAGGTGCCACATGCAAATCTGCAACTAAGATACAAAATGTCATCTGTGCTCACAGAGTGTACAATCAAAGAATAGTGTAGTGGGTTTTTTTTTTTTTGCATACAGACAATTTAAGGAATATCTATGAAAAATGTAGAGAGTTTAATGTAGACATGTACACATGTTTCATTGATTACACTAAGGCCTTCGACACAGTAAAACATCAAAATCTGTGGAGAATCATGAAGGAAATGGGGTTTCCTTTGCATATAGTCCATCTCATTGAAACATTATACCAAGATCAACAAGCCGCTGTCTGAGTATCTGGCCAAACATCAGATTGGTTTGCAGTACAAAAGGGAGTCCGACAGGGATGTATCCTCTCACCTTATCTGTACAACATATATGCGGAATGTATAATGAGAAATGTTCGAGAAAATGAATGTTTTGACCCATTTACGATTGGGGGGTACGAGATTCCAGAGTTACGATGCGCAGATGACACAGTGATACTATCAAGAAGTGCAGAAGGGCTAGAGCAGCTACTTTCAGCCGTTAATGGACATAGTAAAGATCAAAATCTGTTCATAAACAAAACAGATAATGACCACCGATAAAACACAATGTCAGCATAAATTAACACAATGTCAGCATAAATTTACAGTGGGTGGTGAGGAAATAGATCAGGTCACACATTTTTAATATCTGGGCATCAGAATTGACCAAAATGGTGACTGCTCGAAAGAAATCAGAAGACTACTAGCTATGGCAATGCAGAGACTGAACAGCCTGAAGAAATTATGGCAGGGCACCAAGAAAACGATAAAAGTAAAAGTCTTGAGAGCTTGTGTTTTTCCTGTGGTGGCTTATGGTTGTGAAGCATGGACGATTACCAAAACTTCTAGACAAAGAATTGAATCATTCGAGTCAAAATGTTACAGAAAGATCCTTAGAATACCCTGGACAGAGAAAAGAACAAATGTAGACATTCGGCAAGAGTTGAGCATAGAGGAGAACTGGTTTATCAATTCCATTTTGACTAGAAAATGCAAATACTTTGGTCACATCAAGAGACACAATGGTCTTGAGAGAACGGTGATGGAAGGTATGGTGCCAGGCAAAAGAGGAAGGGGTAGACCAAGAAGACGATGGCACCAAGATATCCAGGAATGCCTGAGTATGACAGTGGCGGAAGCTGGTGTTTTGGCAAGGGAACAAGTTTCTTTCAGACAGACTGTGATGGGAGCGACGTTCTACAAAGGATATGCTACATGATGATGACAGACTTTTTGTGATGGATATTCATAAGGAAATGCTTCATGTTTATCGCGTAAAGTAGTGCATAACTAGGTAAGCGATTACTGAAGGTTAAGAATGCCATCACTAGGCAGCGACACTGACAAGAAGTTGCTATGACATCACATTGGCATGCAATTTGGTATTTAAAAAAAATTTGGGAACAGAGATCATACGCCACGAGCGAGGAAAAGAAAAGATCTTTACAGTACATTGGATAATAGGCATAACCAAGCCAGTTTCTGTAACATTTCTTTAACACCTTCCATTGATCAATTTCTTGGTCCTCTTGATCTCAAAAAAGGCTTTGTAGTGTTATAGACTTCTGCTTCTGGTGGGATTGGATGTTGTTTTAGAAACTGAATTGAGATCATCATTCTTGATGAATTTCACTGGTAGTGGGTTTCTAGTTGCTCTTCTTACATTCCCAGGTGTATAGCAGAAGGTGGATCTGGATCCTCCTCACTGTAGTGCAATTTGGAAGTTGTTGCATTTGAAGTTACTTGTACTAAGTTCTTCGCTCTTGGCTAATTGTTATTTTCTTTGGTAGGAGGTTTGCAGTTCTTCTTACATTCAGGGACATGTAGTCGAATGCATGACTTACCACTGCACGGGATCACAGTGTCAATTCCCACCTTATTGACCATGTTACTGTAACACAACCTGTTTGCAGGATGTTACTAGGTGAGGAGTCTTGGTCAGTATATATCACCTGACCCTGATGTTAGTCTGCTCTCCCTAGGTTGGGGATATTTTTGTTGTATATATCCAAACGATTTAAAAATGTACTCTTACTTGTTTCTTGCTCAGGGACATGTCTGACACTGGATAGGTAACTAGCTAGTCTTATGTAAGCAGTCTTGAATTGACTTTAGTCCTTCTGATTTCCGTTGCAATAGATGACCTCCACCAATTACTTTTTTAGGATGTCTTCTGCCAAGAGGAATCTTATTGCTCTGATCTCCTCTTCCATTTTTCTACACCAAGTGTTCTTTGATGTCAATACTTCTCATGTTGGTTTCAATCCAGTCATTATCTGGTTATATTGTTAAGTTACTCTCTGAGTTTGTGTCCTATTTGTCTTTGGTGTTTGTCCTGAAAAAGACATTTGTGACGTTGTGTCGTAATTTACAGCGAGGCTGCGATATCTACGCCTTTCTGTCCGAAAAATACTATTTCAGCACTGCATTTTTGAAACTGGGTTTGTCTTCCCTCTTCTATTCCTAATCTCTCAGCCATGATGCTAGTTGTCTGTTTCCAGGGTGTCCACGTGGAAGCGGAATAAGGTCTTGATCAGTTAGTTATAGGTCACTGACCCTGATGCAAATAGTCAGTTATGAATCATTGACTGATGTCAGAGCTTATTCACCGCTTCATCTGAGGCTTCTTATGTCCTATTCATCCACTTTCTTTTACTATTCTCCAACTGTATTGGTTGTCTCATATTTTTACACAAATTTATGTTTATTATTGCCTTTGGTTTGGGAACTAAGAGTAATCAAGGTCAAATTAAATATGCTGATCAAAGGGAACAAACAGTAATCAGGGTCAGGTGAAACATGCTGATCAAGGGGAACAAAGAGTAATCAGGGTCAGGTGAAATATGCTGATCAATGGGAACAAAGAGTAACCAGGGTCAGGTGAAACATACTGATCAATGAAAACAAAGAGAAACCAGGGTCAGGGTGAAATATACAGATCAAGACCCCCACCTCATGTCCTTGTTTGTGCTTCTGGAAACAGTCTGTGTCATTGCAGTCTGGCCAATGAAGTAGAAAGAAATTGACACTCAAATCCCCATGTTATTGAGCCCACTGAGGAGCTTCGCATTGTACTACAGCTAGGAGCATCAATGTCCACCTTTACAAGTCCATCTTGCATCTTAGTATGTAAGAAGAGCCACTGTAGCACTACCAAAAAAAGGTCATCAAGAGAAAATATGAGTAGCTTCGAACACCACTTCTAGCTATCTGCCATGGAATTGGTGCTGGAGACATCTATTAGTAAAGGTCTGCAGCCTGGATGTTATGCTCTTAATGACAAGCTACTGATCCATATAGGTGGGCTGACTTTACGTTGGTGTTGAGCAGTCTTAATCCTAATGTCATTAGAGAATGCTGTTCAGTTGCATATTGGGTGAAGAGAATTGAGAGCAAATCTGGATTAGTTAGTCATAATGTTGGTTTGTTCCTTCATCTGTGCTTCCCAAATAGGTATAGGTGTGTGGTTCTCAATTATCTGACCATTAATCTTTATTTGAACTTTTATATTTGAAATTGCAAAATGGTCACGTTTAGAATCCCACAATTTTCAAGCATCCCATGGTCTCAAGGGAGTTGGGACCAATGCCTAGTCATATTGAAGATTGATGAAAAACTTCAGAGATTCTGGGTACATGCTGAGCATGTAAAAGAATCCTCAGCAATTTAAAATCTATAAGAGTAGATTGTTAGGTGCTGTCCAGATAAAATTTTGAAAGTACTGAAATTCCTACCCAATATGTCACCTACCTTCCCCCAGACTTAGTAAGTCACAGGAAGTACAAATTGCATAAAAAGAACATGCTATAGTCATTGGCTACCTGTGCCATTCTGGGTCTTTGTGTTTTAGATTTCCCACTTCATGAGTACTGTGCATGAGGCTAGCAGCCTCATCATGTAACAAGTATTGCTATGAAATTGTGCTCCAAATGACTGGAATCAGACTTTCTTAAATGCTGGTTTGGGTAAACCAAATGCAGTGATAGACCTATCCTTCAACAAATGGAGCAATGAGAAAATGTTATTAATTATACTTTATGTACAAACATTTTCATAACTATAAACTACTGTTATTATTTGTCTTGTAGAAAGCAGGCACATATCACCCCTCACATCTAAAGGAACATCCGAGCACTTCAGAATCTCTCAGCAGTAACATTAATGACAAAGTGCCCAGTACACATCTTTCAGAACCAGTGTACATCCCACAGAATTCCCGCAATGGAACCGGGGATGCAGTTGATTCCAGATTATCAGTGGATCAACCCAAGTTGCAATCGACTAATCTGAAGGGACAACCAGACTCTGTTAGTGTTTTACTTGTTTCCAGTAGTGCTGGCTCTTCCAATAAAGGTGTGATATTTGGATTTTGTTTATTTTACTGCTGCATTCTTTACTAAACTATTTCACACCCACAGGATTATCCACTTCTCTCACTTTCTTCTTCCATGTCCCATAATATTTATATAAAAAGTGTATAATTAATAATTAATTAACCTTTACCACACCCGGAAAAAAATTGCATCTTATTTCCTGTAGCCACATTATTTTTCAGCACGTCACGTCATGGTTGTTGACTTTGAGAGACTGATCTGTTTTTTTTGGTTTTTTTAAATATATATGATTTTGTTGTGTGTAGAGACATATCTGGAACAGCAGACAAAATTGTATCATGCGTTTGCTGTTTTCAAGAAAGCGTTTGATAGGGTATGACACAAAGGTCTATCATGAGGAGATATAAAATCAGCGGAAATATTATACAGGTCCTTGAACACCTGTATTACAAGGCGTCCATCGCAGTTTTACTGAATGGGAGGCGATGGTTCTGGTTTCTCACATCAGTCATTGTGAAACAGTTTTCTACACCCTTTCCAACATTTTTCAACATATTCCTTGAGGTAATTATAAGTGAAGCATTTGGAGATCACATTGGTACTGTCAAGATAGGGGACGATTACCAACCTTCGTTTTGCAGATGATATCGACGGGTTGGCCGGCACAGAAGCGGAACTCCAGGAATGGGTAAGAAGGCTCGTTGAAACAGCTTTTGACTATGGTATGTAGATTAACGCTGGAAGGACAAAATTAATGACCAATGGCACAGAGGACTTCAACAGTCGAATAAAAGCTAATGTCCTGTTACTCGAAGGGGTTGACTTTTTTAATCTGGGTTCAATTGTCATTGATGAAGCATCAAAATGTTAGGTGTTGGCCAGAATAGCACAGACAATAGCGGTGCTTGCACGGATAACAAAATCTGGCAAGATAAACAGTTAGCCATATGCATGTAGATCAGATTAATGTGTTCATTGGTTCTGTCAATATTCATTTAATACTTCTGAACATCATGTTCAAAGATCGAGTTACAAGTGAGGAAATATGAGACAGAATTGCAACAGCAATAGGGAGACCTCTTTGCAACTGTCAGATGATGGAAACTTACTTGGTACGAGCACATATCGAGATTAAACGGTCTTGCAAATACGATCCTGCACAGACAGGTGCAAGGTAGACAGCTAAGAGGTTGTCCCTAAAAGAGGTGGGAGGACAACATAAAAGAATGGACCAATCTCCGACCAGAGGAGGCACAGGCAGCGGCCGTTAACAGAGAGAATATCTGTTAGTTTCCACTACAAACATATTTATTACGTATACATAAACAAACTAAACAGATCTACCTAAGAAAAATCTGTTGCAACACTTGAACTTCATCACCCTTATTAATGGGGATAATCATCAAATCCAAGTGAAAAAGAGAATAAGTTGTTTCAAAATTCACTTTAATAAATAACACAAGCCATTTTAATAGTTGAAGTCGATTGGACGAAACTTAAGTCTATTTGAAATTCAAATTACAAATATATTAACCTGGAAGTTAAACATGATAAACCAATGGCTATCTGTCCGTCACGGTGCAACGACTTCAGCCATGAAACATACTTTTTTTTCAGTCGCCGATTTCACAACAATGGATTTTGTGATGACACTATAAAGGATAATTTTGGCCATGATATTATTAGACAATGATCCCCGCATGTGTTGGTCAATACAGTTCCAGAAATATGCATTTGTTTTCCCCCAATGTAAAATGTTCTGTGTAAGGGGTTTTGAAAGGATACTTTTTAGGGACAAAACATGACATTATATTTGGTGCAACCATATGCTACATGAAATATGACTCATCTCTCTTTCTCTCTCCCTTACAAGGCGATGGTGACTCAGGCTTTGCTTTTCCCAACAAGGAAGAAACCAATGGCACCTGTGCACCCCCTGGTCAGTACACAAGCACACCAATCTCAGTCCCACTTCCACAGCCCGTCACAGTCCAGAAATCCGAGCTGAACACGCGGACACGATTAGCAGATCCAGACTTTTTACACATGGAAAAATCCTTACAGAACCTCGTGGCTTCCATGGCTTCAGTAAGTCTGTTTCTCTTACAAGACAAGTGCATATTCTGGAGCGGTTTTTGAATTCTTGTCTCTCTGAAGTTGAAAATAACATGAACAAGTATGCCTCAGTTACTACACCAGGACAAACCAAATGAACCTACGTTATGGTCAGAAAAACACAAATCACAACAACATTGGTGTAGACTGGACACACAATATGAATATGTTTTTTTTTGTTGATACGCTATAAGTTTTATTGTTGGTTTTTTTTCTTTGTCTCTCATACACCTTATTTCCTAAGATGGAGTGAATTATGCTGTGTCTTGTATCTTACTATGAAAGGTCCGACCTTGCTGGTTCATGAATCAGAACACATGCAAGTTTTGTTTATGAGCCATGCCACTAACCACTGTGCTTTTGTTTTTTTGTCCCTGAATTATGGTCTGGATTAATTTTGTTGCTGTCCTGGTGCCCTAAGGGCATCAATGTGGGACATAACTGATCAAGACCCTATTTGACCACCAAGTGTGGCTGAGAGATCAGGGATCAAATATGGAAGGCAAACCCGGTCCCAAAAATGCTGCAATTAAATTGGATGTGTCTGGCTGAAAGGCACAGATTTCCCAGCCTTACTGTAAACTATGACACAATGTCATAAACATTCTTTTCTTCGAACATCGAAGAAGATTCCAGCTGAGAATAGGCTGATCTCTCCCTCATGGACTGCATTTAGCCACATGGCACCAACATATTTCATATATTTGCTTAGACTCTAACTTATCTAACCTTTTCTCCCTCCCTCGCCTTCGTTTGTCTTTGTTATCCGTGTCTTCATCTTTATGCATTTAATGTATTTATATCACTATCTAGTTATTTCCCGTTTGGCCTCTTATCGACTTATCAGGCCCTTTTTTTCATTTCACCTACTTTTCTAGCCAGCCTTTTTCACTTCCACTCAACATGACAGATGGTCTGACCCTATCCTGAGCTAAGTGTCTTTTTGTTCATTTGTCTTTTTTTGTGTGTTCTTCTCTATTTCTATAATGTGTTAAATTTTCTTATGTATAATGTCTGTTATCATCTCTGATGAATGTTTTTTGGTTGTAAAGTAGGTTTTGTTCTTGCTTTTATTCCAACATGGTATATGAACCATAACTGTTCATGTTTTTATACCAATTATAATTCACAGTGCCGCTGCAGCCTCACCTTATTTTTATTCTTTGCTTATCAGTCACTCCTCCTCTAATGTATGGAAGTCTTGTCATTTCCTCATGACTTAGTTTTCCCCAATGACTAACTCTCCTTAATCTGACTGGACTTATCCACTCCTCCTCTACTCTAATGTGTGTGGTCACCTTGTCTTATCCTCATAGTTTTTACTGTCCCCATGGCCAACCCCCCTTATTTGTTTCTTAAAACATGCCTAGCAGGTTTCAGTGTATCCATTCTCTGCTCCAATTTTGTGTCCTAGTAACACATAAGCGTTTGATGGTTCTTATACATCTGTACTTTATTTGTTTGAATATGTTTTCCGATACTTTAGTCTCATGTTTAACCAGTGTTTCCTTTTTTTATAACCATTGATTTTTTTTTTTTTCCGTACACTTTCTCATCATCATCAAGTGTCATTGATGACCAACTCCTTCCACAATCATCTGTCCTTTAACTTTTTCCACACGCAATTGTTTTCTCAGCATCTGCAATGTCCATCCATTTTTTGCTTCTAATAATTAGTTCACACTCCAATTAGTGAAGTCCCGGCCAAATCTGAAGGTAATACATCCAACAGAACGGAAGATATGACACATTTACTGAAGATGATGTTGATGTTGAAAATTTTGACGAACAGATTAAAAAATTAAAAAACTATCAGTACTTGAATCAGTAATATCTGCCACTGCTAAATAGATACTATTTGTTGTGGATCTGTTTAGGATCATCGAGATGGGAGACAGATGGATGTGTCCCAGGGTGCATTGCCTCTCACCCATGAGAATTCAAACAAATGGTTCTACAAAGATCCTCAGGGAGAAATACAAGGTGTCTGGTTAATGTGGTTGTTGTATGTTATGCTTCTTGAACTATTTCATTTTCACAGCGTGGTTGCATAGGGAAAGTAGGAGAATCATTGATCTTTTTCATCCAGTAACATGGTGGTTGGAGTAATTGCTTTTCATGCAAAAGTACAGAGTTCTTCTATATTTGTTCTGAAAAGCACGTTATGACAGTGATGTCGTAGTTTACAGTGACGCTGCGAGATCTGCTTTTTTCGACCCCACACCTTATTTTTAATACCAGGTTTGCCTTCCTACTGAAATCCCTATCCCTTGGCCAGGCTACGCTAGTGACTAGTGCAATCGTACCAGGCTTGCCTTCCTGCTGAGATCCTTGCCCAGACTACGCTAGTGACTAGAGCAGTCGTACCAGGCTTGCCTTCCTGCTGAGATCCCTCCCTATTCCTTGCCTAGACTACACTAGTGACTAGAGCAGTCGTACCTGGCTTGCCGTCCCACTGAGATCTCTAACCCTTGCCTAGACTACACTAGTAACTAGAGCAGTCGTACCAGGCTTGCCTTCCCACTGAAATCCCTATCCCTTGCTCAGACTACACTAGTGACTAGAGCAGTCGTACCAGGCTTGCCTTCCCACTAAGATCCCTCCCTAACCCTTGCCCAGACTACGCTAGTGACTAGAGCAGTCGTACCAGGCTTGCCTTCCCACTGAGATCCCTCCCTAACCCTTGCCCAGACTACGCTAGTGACTAGAGCAGTCGCACCAGGCTTGCCTTCCCACTGAGATCCCTATCGTTTTAGCCAGAGTACACTAGTGACTACTGCAGTCTTTTTCCAGGGCTGCCACATGGTAGTGGAATAGGGTCTTGGTCAGTTCTGGTTCGCTGACCCGTACACAACCACCAGCTACGAGTCGTTGGCTGTTAGCAGCTCATTCACTGCTGCATCTTTATACCGGCTTCAATCTTCGATCTTGACATGTGCCATTCTACCCACTTGCAAATGGGTACCTGGCTTATAGTTAGAAAAGGTAAAGCAGCAAAGAAAGGATCTGCTGGTTAGCAAGCCTTTAGTAATGTTTTGTCTAAAACGTCATCCCAGACAGCAGGTTCTCCTATTGGAGATATCACAAGATTTTCTAGACCCTCCTTCCTTCCTATGTGACCTTTGAGCATTCCATGTCTTCTTTATTTTAGTTAGCAGTCATCTTTTGATATTGCTTTCTTATCATATATCCTCATTTCATATAAGAAGTGCCTATGTTAACTTTCATAGGTCCATTTTGTGTAACACAGGAACCTGCTTCATTTAGTTACTTGGTAATTCATCCTGTATAGCGATGAAACATGGATAATGAACAAACCATTGGAGAAGAGAATTGATGCCTTTGAAATGTGGATATATAAAAAGAATTATGGGAATCTCCTGGAAGGAAAATGAACAAATAAGGAAGTTTTGAAAAAAAATTAAGATTACAAAAATAATTGCAAAAATAAATGAAAAGGAAATCAGAGTTTGACAGTTGATATTTTGGTCACATGAAACGACAACACCTTACTGAAAGCAATACTGGCAGGAAAGTTTGAGGACAAATGTGCCAGAGGTAAACAACTCTTTATGTGGCAGGATGATATCAAAATATGGATAGGAAATGCCTGTGTAACAAGGCAAGAGACGGGAGAGTTGTGGATTCATTAGTCAACCTTCACTATGGAGATGGCACCTGAACTGTGCTCTTCCTCAATTTACCCTTGTTAATGACCTTGAGGAGGTGGAACCCAGAGTAAACTGAGGCCTGCTTGTGTATTGTGAATCTAAGCTTCATGTGCCATATTTTCTCTGTCTGTTATTAGGACCATTCACAAACGAAGAGATGTCACAGTGGTTCAGTGCTGGGTTTTTCACGATGAGTCTGGTTATCAAGCGAGGCTGTGATGACTCATTTAAGCAGCTAGGTAGGTATTATCTCACAACTCATATCTTCTTCTTCTTCATCGTACGCAGTCAGACAGTAACCATTATTTTTTCGAAAAAAGCAGCCGTCATCCTGAGGCTGTCGACACTGCCATAGAGCTTGTCTAGTGTTGCCACTGGTGATGGCCACATCTGCTCTCTCTGATCCTCGTATGTCGGGCAGTTTTGCAGCAAATGCTCAGCGGTCATTTTTCCGGTACCACACGGGCATTCGTCGGTGCCACCTATCTTCAATTTGTTGAATAGGTGGTAACTGAGTCTATTGTGACCAGTGCGAAGTCTGAAGACCACGACCTGCTCTTTTCTGTTCAACTGGTAATAGGCATCGTTTTTGGTGTAGCCAGTATGTTCGGTTTCCCATTTGGTCATGTATCTAGCTCTAATAAGCCGTTTTGACTCTTCGTATGTCATACTAGTATCAGGTTGTGGTAGTTTTGCATCTTCTTTTGCCAGTCTGTCTGCCTCCTCGTTGCCTTGGATGTTGCAGTGAGATGGAACCCACTGCACCACTACTCTTTTTGGTGCGGCCTGCTGGCATAGTTGACAGAGTACTGCTCTTAATTCATTAAGTTCAGTATTTTTCTGGCTTTTTACTGCTGTGACTACGGCCAGTGCATCTGTAAGCAGGACTATGTGGCTTTCATTCCTTTTACCTGTCACCATTTCTTCCACTGCCGCCCTCAGTGCCTCTGCCTCCACTCTGAAATTGCTTGTGTATTTTCCAGTAGCGAATGACAGTGTTATTTTTCTGCCATTTTGTAGGCTCAGGAATGCTCCTGCCCCTCCGTTCTGTGTTGTATTTGTTACGGAACCGTCGGTGTATGCATGGGTCCAGTCCATGCTTGGGTAGTTTTCCGTAATGAAACTCAGGGTAGTATCTCTTCTTTCTTTTTCAGACTGGCAGTTTTTGTTTCTAATACCTGGTATATTTTCTACCACCTCTGGAAATATATGCTGCTTCCAGGTAGGTTTTCGTACAGTAGGGATGGGCTTTGGTGTGGTTAGTGCGTTCATAGAGTCTTCGTGCATCTTAGCTTTGGCTATTTCTGCAAAGTTTCTTCGCTTTAGCTTCCCATTTCCGAAATTGTTTAGTCTCTTGTGCATTGGATGGTCGGTCAGTCTTCTGCAACTCATATATTTTTGTAGATAAATTTCTTGTGCCCACTTTGGTCCTTCGTCTGAGTGTTATGAGGACCTGAACAGGGAGCAAGGAATAGTAACACTAACCTGGCAATCATGCCATACGATGTGGCTGAAGAGGTTTGAATATTGGGTGTGCTACCTCATCTTGCTGACACAATAAACAATAATAAAAAGAAAAGAAGACCTCAACACTCATGGCAGAAGTGGAGGAACTATGTCAAGTCCATTACCAAAAAAAAAAAGAAAATGGCTCATAGAGCTGACTTCATGTGCTCAGTCGTTTTCATTGCTGAAAGTGCTGGCGGCAGCGTGAGCTCCGTAGCTCCTGTGGCGGCTCTGAAACTTTCTCTCTGACTTCATCAGGTACCAATTTACATCTAGGTTGACTGGGAGAGGTAGTCATACCATGAAATACCCCCTGGTATACTAGTCTGAGCATGACATGATTTGAACCTGGTACGCTGATATTGCAAGCAAAACTCATAACCCCTAGGGCACATGCTTCCCCAAGTCAATCAAAAATAACTATAAACTGATCAACTTTCTAACTATAATTCAAAATAAATATTCTTTGATCTGATATAGGGGAAGAGAAAAATAGTATAACTGCATCCTACTTTGTATTTATAAAAAGTAACTATATAGAGTTATGCATGCGGCTGCAATCTCATCTTGTAATATTAGGTGATTCAGAAACCACTATTGAAAGAGCACTTTAACGCTGGCGAGTTTCCAAATGCTGTCACAGTCAGGGGTGGAATTGAGGATTAGAGATCTTAACTAACTAAATATTCCTAAATCATCCACAACAGTCTCCGGCAGCAGAATTGTAGATGGAAGCTCGTAATTCTAGCTAAATATTCCAAAGACATCCACAACACATATCCCAGCTTCTACAATTTCATGCTGGAATGTACCTAATATCGGCTGATAGTATGAGTCTCAGGTGTGGTAGAACCTCAATGTTAGGGGTAAAAGCAGCCAGCATGCTGTAGGTGTGCATACATCTTGGAGAAATAAGAATAACAAATACTAGCACAGACGTCCTGCAAGGAAGTTAGCTGTAGTATTGGTCTTCTGCTCCAGAGCAAGAAGGAACTGGTAATAATGACGGTGACATACATATATTTTATTTCAACTTTTTTTTTATGGCTTGACATCAACTATGGGCTTTAGATGTTATTTTTTACTTGAAGTTTATAGTTTCTCCAGGATTAAATAGTCAGCCCCATGCCAAACCCTCCTAAGCTGTCGTCTTTACTCACTTTTCTTCTGCCATGAGCTTTAGATGTCATCATTTTCTTGTAGTTTATAGTTTCTACAGGATGGGATAGCCGAC
Organism: Ariolimax columbianus; assembly: GCA_036924085.1. Lineage (NCBI taxonomy): Eukaryota > Metazoa > Mollusca > Gastropoda > Stylommatophora > Arionidae > Ariolimax > Ariolimax columbianus. Next base: position 98,860,047 of record JAVGWX010000005.1, on the reverse strand, counting down.
TCTATACCCAATCCTCCTCAGTCACTTCTTACCACATTGCCTGGCATGTTCAATAAATCAAATCTTGACAGTTGCCTTGGGAGCACAAGTATTCAACAAGTATTTTACTGTCATGGACCTTTAGCTTCACCTCTGTCCCAACAAGTATTTTACTGTCATGGACCTTTAGCTTCACCTCTGTCCCAACAAGTATTTTACTGTCATGGACCTTTAGCTTCACCTCTGTCCCAACAAGTATTTTACTGTCATGGACCTTTAGCTTCACCTCTGTCCCAACAAGTATTTTACTGTCATGGACCTTTAGGTTCACCTCTGTCCCAACAAGTATTTTACTGTCATGGACCTTTAGCTTCACCTCTGTCCCAACAAGTATTTTACTGTCATGGACCTTTAGCTTCGCCTCTGTCCCAACAAGTATTTTACTGTCATGGACCTTTAGCTTCGCCTCTGTCCCAACAAGTATTTTACTGTCATGGACCTTTAGCTTCGCCTCTGTCCCAACAAGTATTTTACTGTCATGGACCTTTAGCTTCACCTCTGTCCCAACAAGTATTTTACTGTCATGGACCTTTAGCTTCACTTCTGTCCCAACAAGTATTTTACTATCATGGACCTTTAGCTTCACCTCTGTCCCAACAAGTATTTTACTATCATGGACCTTTAGCTTCACCTCTGTCACAACAAGTATTTTACTGTCATGGACCTTTAGCTTCGCCTCTGTCCCAACAAGTATTTTACTGTCATGGACCTTTAGCTTCACCTCTGTCCCAACAAGTATTTTACTGTCATGGACCTTTAGCTTCACCTCTGTCCCAACAAGTATTTTACTGTCATGGACCTTTAGCTTCGCCTCTGTCCCAACAAGTATTTTACTGTCATGGACCTTTAGCTTCACCTCTGTCCCAACAAGTATTTTACTGTCATGGACCTTTAGGTTCACCTCTGTCCCAACAAGTATTTTACTGTCATGGACCTTTAGCTTCACCTCTGTCCCAACAAGTATTTTACTGTCATGGACCTTTAGCTTCGCCTCTGTCTCAACAAGTATTTTACTGTCATGGACCTTTAGCTTCTTCTCTGTCCCAACAAGTATTTTACTGTCATGGACCTTTAGCTTCACCTCTGTCCCAACAAGTATTTTACTGTCATGGACCTTTAGCTTCACCTCTGTCCCAACAAGTATTTTACTGTCATGGACCTTTAGCTTCACCTCTGTCCCAACAAGTATTTTACTATCATGGACCTTTAACTTCACCTCTGTCCCAACAAGTATTTTACTATCATGGACCTTTAGCTTCACCTCTGTCACAACAAGTATTTTACTGTCATGGACCTTTAGCTTCGCCTCTGTCCCAACAAGTATTTTACTGTCATGGACCTTTAGCTTCGCCTCTGTCCCAACAAGTATTTTACTGTCATGGACCTTTAGCTTCACCTCTGTCCATGTTTTCTCTGTTTCTTTTATGTTTGTCTTGAATGCTCTTCTCCATGTGTGTTTTAGTTCCTCTCTGCTTCTCTTTGCCTGAGGATTCCAGAACAAAGACTGCCTTGTAATGCTATCAGTTGGTTTCCTAAATGTGTGTCCTATCCAAATACAGCATCTTGTCATCATCACCTGTTGCTATTACCGTCTGTCTGGTTCTTCCAGCAGTTCCACATTAGTGATATTACAGTACCTTTTCAGTCCTTTATTCAGTTCAAGTGCGCATTTATGAAATGGCCTGCCGGTTACAGTCTTAGTATTATTTACTCCTCTTTTAGACTCTGGTAACACCCAGTCATTCTAGTCTTTTACAAATAAAAAATTAAAATTATAATTATAAGAGATATATTGGTATTGTTAGTATTAACATTTTATAGTTGTCTGTTATGCAGTGTGTTTACAGATTAACCCTTTAATTACTGTATTGAATAACATTGTGGCATCATTAATTTCTAAAATTGTCACCATGCACCGAGTGCACAAATTAAGTTGTATAGTTTAATTGTTTAACTCTTTCTAGTCTGGCCGAATTTAACCTTTAGCACGCCCTGATAACACGCTAGCTAACCAACTTGGCCTACAAAAACGGTGTGCGGAATTTATTTATTTTTTTGAACGGAGACACTCCCGACAGCCATTTTTAAAATGCTGAATACGTCATCCATCTACACACAATATTTTGCCGCTAATAGTATCGTATGTTAGATTACAAATGGCGTTTGAACAATTTTAATTTTGTATACGCCATTTGAAGCAAGCCGACTTTTTGCGAAAGGTGAAGTAGGTTGTTGGGAACGATCTTTATCGAGTAGATCTGTTGTTGTTGTTTTTTTTTTGGTTTTTTTTTTGCGTTCGCCTTATTTATCTATTCCCCAAGGCGTGTGTGCGTTACACTGTGGTTTTTATTTTGCTCCTGTCGGCCCAGTGCATCCGACTTCAGCATGCATTTTATGTAAGGGTCTGCTTCCTCCTGCATTTTCAAAGGGTTTGCTTCCCCGGGGTAACGGCCGGTGCTGTGATGGGGATCGAACCCAGCACCTTCTGGTTGTGAGCCGTGCCACTTAACCACTAGGCCACGCCGTCCCCCTTGTAGATCTGTTTATTTTGTTTGTTTAGATGAAAGAACTTCGTTTAAATTGGAAATTAACAGTTGTGTCGATATTGTAAACACAGTATCGATACATTGTTGTGGTTTCCATTTTTTTCTATCGGAGCAACTAGGCCTAGTGGTCGAGCCCAAATTTTTTTTGGAATTTTTCATAAATTTTCAACTTCATCTTTTTTAATCTCAGAAACTAACAAACACACAACAAAAACAGTAACACTCACATGTTCGTTATTCAATTGTGTCTCTCTACACACAAGAAAATCATATTTATTGACAAACAGAAAAGTTACAAATTTTGAAAGTTTGACTACCATAGCGAGAAATTAAGTTAATTAGGTCAAATTTTTGCAATTAAAAAAACGTGGCATGCTAAAGAATCAATTTGTCTCTTACATTCCAAGGTAACTGCTGCAACTCGTATGTCACATAGTTTTTATCAAAATATAAGTAATTGGTATTCAACAAATTCAGTTAAAATTTAATTATCTATGATATGAAGTATTCATTACAAAAATATATATCAATATGGAAAAAAACAATTTTAGTATGAATCTTTAAATGTTATTAAAGTGGAGGGGAAAATACGATGAATTTTTAAAAGGGTGTGTGTACTCGGTGCACTGGTTTAATTTGTGTGTTATTCAATCAATAGTATTGCCATGTTCACATTTTTCTGTGGAGTCTAAACGGACGTATTTAATACCCACGTGTAATCATATGTCATTTCTTAATCACTGAATTTTTATTTCCATAGCGTAGCATGCATCAAGTTTAAAATTCACTGCATTATTCCTAAATATTGACCTGATGAAAATAACTTTACATTAAACAAAAGCTGCGCATGCCTCAGATATTCTGGCATACTTTAGGTCAGTCTAAATATGTAAACGTGGGCTTTTAACTAAACAGTGAAACACTGGTGTTAGATACTGAATTTCCTTGATTGCACCTGATGTCTCTATGCTACCAATGTCTACGAATGGGACTGTAGAATGTTAACAGATTTTTATGAGTAATATATGATTTCAAAGGTAATTGAATGTATTACTTAATGGGCTAAAGAGTGATAATTTATCTAGTGTTGGGGGTCATATGGTAGTTGATATGTTAAATATGTATTGGTGTTGTATCACATTGTACAATTATGTATGTTATGTAATAAAATAGATTCATGTTCTCGTATATTATAGGGGAGTTAATCAAACGCTATGGACGAGTGCCATTCTTACCTGGACCACCCTTGCCTCCATTAATTGTAAGTGACTTCATCCTTTACAGTATTTGGTCTTTTATTAAAGCACTTTGGTTTCATCATATCACAGCACACATTAGTAGCTAACAACATTCACATGTACCGAAGATGATAAGAGTGAAAAAGAAGAAGAAAATCATTTCATGGCATTGCATCCACCAGTTATCGTGGCAGTGGTATATCGTTAAACCTCATTTTGTTGTTGTTGCAGACAAGTATTCCAACAGAACCCAGTGTTGTGTCAGCCCCTCCCATCTCCATCCCATCTCTCGTGTCCACCACATCAGCGTCGCAAATGGTTGTTCCTGGGTTGCCATCTGTACCTGACCCACTTATTCTCCAGCATATGATACTTCAGCAAGAATACTTGAAGCAGAAATTTTTAATGAGGTATGGTGGCGGCTTTGTGTTATATCATGCATGGTATGTTATGTTGTACCATGGTATGCTATGTTATGGCATGTCATGACTTGTTGTGGTATGTTATGTCATTGTATATTATGCTATGTTTTGTTATGGCATGTTATATTATGAAGATTCAACATCACTGCACATTGCAACTAAGTGAAACACATCCAGACTACAGACCGTCAGAAACAAATGTTTCTGTGCCATATAACAGTATCACATCCAGACTGCAGATCTTTCATTTAAAATATCTCTGTATAATGTTGTTATTGAATGCCTACAATGAGTAAAATCTCTTTTGTGTACCCTGAAAAGGGCTTTAAGTGGTGGGATGCAGCAGATATCCTGACATCCTGAAGGTGCCATTGAAGGTACACCAGGGTCCTCCAGGCGGTTGTGCTATGCTTGAATTCATCTGCATGTCGCAGATAGTTCTTCATAGCTATTGTGGCTTAAATCTTCTACAATTGCCTATTATGACTGCCTGGCAGCATTACTATTTGTTCTCTTTTTGGGCACAGGTAACACTTATGTGAGCAAACAAAATGCATCATTAAAACAAGCTTCAATTGATGATCTCAGTCCAACTTGTTCTCTAACAACTCATTGCACAAATATACAAAATAGATTGATACAAGAATGTATTCTTTAACTACTCCCAGCTGTGTACAATACAAAAATGTGAAATTCATTGTCCAAAAACAATATGAAAATAAGTTTAATGGAACAAAACGTCACAGTTGGAATTAAAAGCCAGAGAAAAACATAACTAGGTCTAGACCATATGTCAGTTTGTTGGTTGTGGTAGAACAGACCCATATCTTTTATCTCTGAAATGAAGGCTTTCTATTGCGAGGCACAGCAACAATAACAATGTTGGTAATAAAGACTATCACAATCAACACATAGTAACAACAAGAGCTGGACTTGTGGTAAATTATTTTGATGTTTCCTACCTTAAGTCTGTTGAATAGATAGTATATCAGTTTGATGGGGCCTTGGTAAAATCTGTAGATTATCGCGTAACTTCTCTTCAGTTTGTAGTATGCATCATTTTGTTTGTTGACTTGGGTACTCTGCATTTCACTTGTACCTGTATTTACACCTTGTAAACATCTTGGCTTTAGGTAAGTTGTTCTTATATCTGGTTGAGGTAGCTTTCCTTACTGACTTGGTCAATCATCTTCTAGCCGAGGTGTAGAGGTTTGACAGAACATCAGACTATTCTATCTGTTGTCTTCCACTTAGTATCGTTTTTGTCTAATTCTTAGCCTCAGAGACTCTCTTATGTTGTCACCCCAGCAGAATTTGAGTCATCCTGGGGGTCTAGATCCCTGGTTCTTGTATTCATATGATAGTTTTTGTAGCCAATCCAATTTGATTACATAAGATCAAACAACCATAGTTATGACTGGTCCACTTGAGTCTGAAAATGGTGACATATTTTCTGAATGCGGATTTTATCCCTTCTTATTACTTTGATCATCTTTCTTAAGTATTTCATTTCTGATGTTTGGAGCTGGATTTTATAGTTTGCGATCAATATCCTCTTACCAATGCACGGCAGAACTGTTTTGACTAACAGGAGAAGGGGCGGAAGGTGAGCCACTGGCGCATTAAAAGCAGTAGTTTCGGGAAGATGAGGCTCAAAAACCTCGGCTGGCAGCTCATCTAGGAGAAGGAAAACTCATTTCAAACCATCTGCAGCCTTGCAGATAAAATACTGGCATATCTTGTCGGGTTTTGTCAGATATGGCTGTGCAACCTGTTTTCTAATTAAACTGAAAGTTGGCCAGCGTCTACCAAACCTGAAAAACGGTGATGTGCGAAGGAGCACATGCAAGTGGATACAATGCCTTATCCTAGAGTGAGGAAAGGCAACCTCAACTGAGTGTTGTCGTAGCGCAGACCAGGCCCTTAAGCCTTAGTTGGTGGCTGGTCTAGGAAGGAAGCCCCGACATGCGAACAGATAGAGCATTGTTTTGCTGATCCGGCAGCTTCTGCAGCTTGCCTTGTTCCAAATGTATTGGTATCCCCTTTACCTTGGAGCAAACAAGGCAGACCGAGAGAGCGACCATACTGCATGGGCAACACATGGTCTCTATATTTCTGCCTATCGTCTGACAAAACAAAAAGAGCCAATGATGATGATCAATACCTACAACTCCCATCCGTAAGTCTGCCCTTGATAGAGGCCTCAAAACATCTGTCCTTGAATGTTGCTTTTTGCTAATACTACAGTTTAATTTGTTGTATTTCTCAGTCACCTTTAGACTCCAGTTCTTCTGCAGTCCATACTAATCCAATATAATAAAGTCTTAGAAAAGTTTGTCTGTCCTGGGAAATCATTCTTGTAACCTCTCTTACTTGGACCACTCAGATAGCTTTCCATTTTACTTTAACAGTATGTCAGCCTCTTCATGATCATGGATATTGAGATGAGAGCTTCTGTATCACACTGCTCTTGAAAAGATGATATAATTGATGGTTGATTGACTGTTTACCTCCAAATGAAGCATAGAGTCATCACTACAGTGGCCCCCTTTAGAGGAAGTCTGTATCTAATTATTTTCAATTTATGTTTTACATTATGGGGTTGCTAGCTCCATGCACAGCCTTTCTTTTCTGCCATTTACAACATGCTTGAAAGGTAACAGTGTACACACTCTTTTCAACTCTGCACCACTCTGGTGCTTATAGAGTATTCCTAAGGCATTATTAATGAAGATGAAGCATGAATTTATTGATGTTTTGATCTGTTCTCTTCAAGGCAGATGCAGTTACAGACCCTTCATCAGATGCAGGAACAGGACAGCTTCAAGTCTCTCTCTCCCGACCAGCAACAACATCTTTCTATGCAAATGGTGATGCATACCAACCCAGTCTTCATGCAGCATCTGCAACAACTTCAGCAACAACAGTTGTTACTGCAGCAACAGCAGCTCCAGGAACAACAGAAAGTCTCTCAGGCGTTAGTATCTTCTGTTCATCGCTTTCTGTCCATTTTAGTTAACTGAGTCTGCAGACACGTCAGGTCTGTCCAAAAAGTTCCAGGACTTTTCTGGACTTACCTACGTGACCATGTCTCTTAGATGAGCGGAAAGGCATCTTAGACGCAGTCATCAGGGGAGAGGCTTTTGTAGACCTTATCAACGAGGCGGAGGTCGTAAATAGCCTATGTACAAGCAAAAACACTGCCCCAGGTCCTGATGGAGTACAGTATTGCCACATCAAGCAGTTGGATGAGACATATAAGAAATATGGTGAAGGAGTTCAACCACACTATAGAGAAGGCATATGTGCCTGAGGACTGGCTTCACAGCTATCTGTGCCCACTGCCTAAACCTGGTAAGGAATCCACGATTCTCGGCAGCTATCAAATAATCACCATACAAAATGTATATGGCAAATTGCTTGAGAAGATAGTGGCCAGGAAAATAATGGCCTACCTTGAAAGGGAGCAGATTCTACCCGATACGCTGGGCAGCTATAGAACAGCGAAGGAGACCTGGGCTAACACTGGAACTTTCGCGTATGATGTGTACGAGGGGTTTCAGTCAAAGCAAGAAACAGTCGCGGTGGTACTCGACCTGGAAGACTCATATAACCGTGTCGATTTTGGGACCTTAATTACCTGTCTGCAGCAGTGTGGTTTAAACCTGTGGCTGGTTAGTTGGATATCAGCTGCCCTGATGGAAGAACAGTTGCGCTACGCGTGAGATCGTGGACATCAGAACCGAGGCGAATATGTCCAGGACTGCCTCAAGGGTCTCCGCTCTCACCGGTGCTGTTCAACATTTACACAGTAAAAGTGGCCAATATTCAACCCACAGGGACAGGGCAAAAGTTGACATTTGCCGATGACATCCTAACGTACAGGACTAGCTCAGATAGGCAAGAGTTGGTCAAAGACATACAGGAAACCTTGCAAGGAATCTCACAGTGGTGCAGCGACTCAAGCTCCAAGATCAATCTGAACAAGGCCTGCATGATGTGGTGCTCTTTGAATAATTCCGTAGTAAAGGCTGAACTCCCGGGCATCACCTTTGATGGTTGCACCATTGACAGGTGTGACAGGTTGAAATACCTCAGAGTGACATTTTATCGCAATCTTTCCTATAACTGCCATGTTGAACCACATCGTACAAAGATGTAAGAGAGGGTTAGGAGCACTTAAGACCATGGCTGCTGCCGACTTGGAACAACGCCTCCTGTTCATCCTATTTCGTCAGGTCGTGTTGTCTGTCATCGATTACGTACTAGGCATCCTCACACTATCAAGAACACAGTGTGAAAGGTTGGACCGCATCCAGAATGAAGGTATGCGTCTGGTTCTGGGCTGCATTAGAGATACCCCGATTGTGATGATGCGGTACATGTTGGGATTGTTATCGGTGACATCCAGACATAAACTGGCACAAGTCAAAGCTTATATGCGTGTCACCACAGACACTCGACACCCTCTGCACAGTAGTATCTCAGACATCAAGGGATCAAGAATCAAGAGAGGGTCGTCATGGATGGAACAGGCTGAGACAACAATCGGACATGTCACTCCAGCTGAGAAGATAGCCAAAGGGGAAGAATGGGTCCACACTGGTGATAGAGTACCAGAGAGTCATCATAACCTTAGGCAAGGAATGCAGAGAACGGAACAACGAGAGTGCAGAGCTCGAGGTAAATCAGCTGATAACTGAGAACACCCAGGAGAGTGACGTTGTCATATACACCGACGGATCAGTCGTGTGCAGTGGGACATCAGACTGGGGTTTCTCGGCTAGAGTGAGAGGAGAGGTCGTTGCTGAGCGCAGTAGGGTATACATGTCAACAACCTGCAGTATGAGAATGGAGACGGAAGCAGTGACCTCAGCACTGAAATGGATATCTGAGACTTCTACAACAAAGGCAGTCATCGTGACAGACGTGCAAGCCGTACTTCAGAAAGTACAGTAGGGATGGCTTAGGTACGAGTGGATAGCTGCTGTTGAGGCCTCAAACCTCCAGGCGCTGACCTGGATGTACTGTCCTGCTCATGCCGGGGTTCAGGGCAATGAAAGAGCTGACATCTTGGCTTCACGGGCTCCCATCATGGGCACATTGGTGATGGACAGAAGTGACATTTTGAAATCAATCAATGACTGCCTGCTGGATGAGGACACCGCAATAGATGAAGCTGCAAAGTTTTGACATTGAACGAGGTTCGAGCAGAGTGGGGCACATGAGAGGACGGCGTAGGAGAGTACAACCAGCGAGCTACAGGGACCATCAGCATCCATACCTTATGCCATTTGATAGGAGAGACTGAGCACCTATGGGTATGCCTGGAGTGCAATGATGTCGATTCTTAGAAACAGAAACAGATGAGCTGCCTTCCAAGCTAGCGTGTCTCATCTGCCTGTGTTGTCTTTGTTTTCCTCTCTAGTTTTTGATACGCCAGTATCTCATCTGCCTGGGTTGTCTTTGTTTTCATCTTTAGTTTTTGATACGCCAGTATCTCATCTGTAAGACAGCAGGTGGTTTCCTTCTCCTAGATGCGCTGCCTCCCTACACTTATGATTCTCGTCTGCCTGAAGCATTCTTCTGGTTTTAACCTTCTTCACGCCGACTGTTTTTAATCCGAAAATTTGACCTAATTTCTTAATTTCTCGCTATGGTAGTCGACTTTCAAAATTTGTAACTTTACTGTTTGTTTGTCAATAAATATGATTTTCTTGTGTTATTGTTTTTGTTGTGTGTTTGTTAGTTTCTGAGATATAAAAAGATAAGTTGAAAATTTATGAAAATCTCAGAAAAAAGTTTGACTCGACCACTAAGCCTAGTCGCTCCGATTGAAAACCATGGAAACCACAACAACGTATCGATACTGTGTTTACAATATTGACACCACTGTTAGTTTCCAATTCTTCTTCTTCTTCGTTCGTTCTCAATCTCCCACTACCAAACCCTGAAAGGGTAAGTAGCAGAATGTAGTCCAGAGAACGGAATGCGTTGTGCCGTAGTTTACAGCTTGGCTGCGATATTTGCACCTTTCGGTCCAACACATCCGACTTCTTCAAGTATTTTTTGAGTACCAGGTTAGCATTCCCTCTTCAATCCCTTCTCCTTAGCCAGTCTGCCCTGCTGCATCCTGTTATCCAGGATCACTGCATGGTTCGCTGGCCCTGACGCTAGCAGTCAGCTATGGGTCGCTGACCACTGCAGCTCATGCGCTGCTCAGCATCTTGATCCCAGTTTCCAATTCAAATGTAGTTCTTTCATCTAAACAAACAAAATAAACAGATCTACTCGATAAAGATCTTTCCCAACAACCTACTTCACCTTTCCAAAAAGTCGGCTTGCTCAACACGGCGTATACAAAATTAAAACTGCTCAAAACCCATTTGTAATCTAACATACGATACTTTAACCGGCAAAATATAGTTTATATATGGTGACGTATTCAGTATTAAAAAAATGGCTGTTGGGAGTGTCCAAACAAAATTTTTTCTTCCGCACACCCTTTCTTTGAATGCTGTGTGAGTCCAGACATTCTTGACCAGAGTGCGTTAAAGGTTAAAAAATCATTTTGTGACCTATTTACTGACATCCGTGAATGTAGTGTTCGTACATAAGTCTTAATGCTGGTTTTTGTAATATGGAATGATGTAGCTAGGTTTTTTTTAATATAGAAGATTGAGATGTCTGGAATCAAAGTCACTTGCCATTTAATCTGTGTATCTGTGTTGCAGCTCTGTCCCAGCTGAAAGCAACACAATTTCCTACTCCCAGCCCCAACCTTCCATCAGCAGTGCAACCACAGCAACATTAACCACAAACAACAACAGCGGGGTTCCAGATAAGATGACGGACGACAACCCAGCATGGGGAGCCATACAGCAATATCTCATGCCAGGTAAATATGGTCAGGTACACTTAATGTAACCCTCTATACCCTATGGTGCTGAATAAAAATCTGTGTCTCTACACTCTAATATGCCTAAGACTGGATAAAATCCATGTGTTCACACTCTAATGAGAATGTGGATAAAAATCCATGTGTTTACACTCTAATATGGCAGAAGACGGAGAATGAAAATACAAGTGTCTACTTCGGATATCCAGAATGCGGATACAAATTAATGCGTCCACATACTAACTTGGCAGAAGTTGGGGGATAAAAATCCACGTATTTTTCTCTATAACACGCAAAATCATGATAGACACTGTTGTCATTAGTTTCGCTTTGAAACAGACTTGAGGTCTTGTTCTAATTTAAAATCAAATGACCTGACCTAGTTTAACTCCAGGTAAACACATGGTGTCTAACTTATTTGTGAGAAAAGGTTTAATTTTTCTGAGATTAGACAATCTGTATTAGTCTCTTATGTAACCCTTTCCAGTCCAGTCTAACTTTGCTGATTTTGGGTCTTACGTCAGGGACAAGTGCTGTCACTCTGTATGTCAAATAGTTTTTTCAAAACAAAAATGAATTAATATTAAACAAATTGATCTAAAATTATGATCTAGAGATCTTAAGACACATAATTAAATTATCACAAACATGATGTATTTATAATAAAAAATATATGTTAGTATGAAACGTTAAATGTCATTAATGCGATTGACTTGTCTTTGCATGATGGAGGGATGCCTCATTTTGACCTTCATGAAGGCCACTATTGGGTACCTTTTATAATTTTTGCTCAGACAGTAGCTAACAGCTTGCTCCTTTCAATTTTTTTAACTGGCAAGGGTTCTTTTATGTAAACACTGGACCTCAGAGTTTATCGTCCATCTCTGATAGAACCGAACGTCTGATCTCATCTCACTTGAGACAGGGAGTGCTTTAAACTTTCAAGATTCTAACATCCACTGCTTCGCTCTTTTGGTAGTTTGTATCTTGAGAGTCAAGCGCCTTACCTTTCGGCTAAAGAGAACCTCATCATACAGCTATGACGATTCTATCAAGTGTGCAGACCTTCACCAATGGATGAGTCTTTCGCACACTATATCGGTTGACCAGAACACATTAGCCAATACACTGGAGATAATGAGAAGAGAATGAAGTTGGATGGAGCACACCTTTGGGTAGACTTAACATATAAACAGACGTGTACTAGATAGTGAGATAAAGTGTTTTACCTTTAGACATTTTGAAGATTTCTATGTGGTAGTACCCGGCTTATACAAACAGATTGCTATCAGATTAGATATGTAAAGCTGATTTGCTCATAAAACAGAATTTAGTCCATATTTTTAACATGCAAATACATTTTGGTAGTCTAAACAAGTAAATAGCACACTATATGCCATTTGTGTGGAGTGTGTAGCCTAGTCGAAAGTGAACTTGCTTACTAAGACCGGGATTACAGCATGACAGGGTTCAAAATCACAGATAGACAGAAACAAATCCAGGACATGGTTTGTGTCTGGTACGTTTGCTCCTCCAGTTGACCCAAATGTAAATGGGTACCTGACATACGAGTTGGGGAAGGTATAAACAACAAGGAAGAGAACTGGCCACACAGGCTGTAGCTTTGTACATGAAGAGTTAACTTCATCCTCACCAGCAATTGTTGCCATATTTTTTTTGTTTTTTGCTTAGATGTTTGCCTCACTAGTTTCTACTGGTGGAGGCGCGCCATTTTCCACCCCAGACCGTAGTCAATTGGGCGATATCAGGACGCATAAACCAGTGCTTGGATGCATGTGTGCATCTGTATGTACCTATGCTAGGTTTGTGCGCCCTCAGAAGCTAGCCCAACCAAAGTGCAATGGAAGGGCTTTACCACGAGGGCGCGTGTGAAAGTTGTGCAAGGGTGTGACTGTAGGACAGAGTCAAATGAAACAGAGTGAGGTGAGAAGAGAGAGAGAAGGGGAAGACCATAGGACTGTCCTTTACCTTTATATCATTTGTAAATGTGTGCGAAAGCTATATAAATACAAAAATAAACATATTCAAAATCTGACCTTTACATATTTGTATTCTTGCAAAAAGTGGAAGACGAATGTAAAATTAATAATCATGCTTGTGAAATGTTTGTAAGAGCAAACTCGTGTCCGTACATGAAGGTTCTGGTTGTAATTGAAGACGTTTGTATGAGTGGATGTTTGTAAAACTGATGTTTATATGGAGGGACACTACTGTATAAGTAGATATCTGGGTTGCGAGTGGTTAGACTACTGACTTCTCATAGCAAACAAAGGTGCTAGGCTCAATCCCTGGTTTAGACATTCTCAGGTATAAATAGGTACATGAGAAACTGCTGAGAAGGGACATGGTTGCTCCACCGAACAAAATGTTGGAACCCAGGAAAATCTCGAACACTTCAAGCCCGTTATATATATACAGATGAGATAGATGTTTTATCTGCTATCATCAGGTGTGTGGTCACAGTCAGCCCCTCAGCCTATACTGCAGCCCACATCATTATGGGATATCGACACGAGCAATGGAACTCTGTCGCCAGCATATCTAGCACAGCTGGACAAGATTAGGAGAGTAAGTGACCTGAGTTTTGTTCTTGATGTTCTGTAGTTAGGGAAGAACTGTGGAGACGGTCACCATCTACAAGGGGTAAGTATTCCGAAAAGGGTGGGTAAATGGTTGCTCTGTTCTGCTACCAAAATTGGCCTGCCGGATATAATGAATTTAAAGGACACAACATTTTGTTAGAAAAGATAGCTGTGCATTTAGCTTCCTTTCACTTTTATATGACCTATTTATAGAGTAAAGGAACCGTGTTTTAGTAACAGATCAATGAAAATGATGGTTTGAAAATTGTTTAGGTGTATAGATAGATTTCATTTCAGTTTCGTATTTGAAGAAAAAAAGATATAGAAATTTATTGTCAATTATATATATTTGAATTATATTATCATTGTATTAATAAATTTAATATAATTTTTGCGTGCAAAGAATATTGTATCATTTCTTCTAAAATTTCATTATAAATTTTTAAAGGTTTTATCATTGCATATATACATTTGGTAAAACAATTTATGTGAAAAAACAATGTATCATTGTATCCAAATCTAATATAAATTTTATATGTGAAGAATTATTGCATCTATAAATGTAATATATATTGTTTATGTGAAATAGATTTTATCATTGAAACTATAAATTCAATATAAATTTTATATTTTTATAAAGATTCTGTGTGTGAAACAACGTACTTTCGTGGTAAGTTAAAAGATAAATAATGTAGCTTGTATAAGAAAGAAAATTTCACTTCCCAAAAACACAGTGACATAGGTGCACAGTTACAACAGTCCAAATTAGGTCACAAGATAATTGTGATTTCAATTTTTGTAAGCAGGCAGAATGCTCTTGGAAGTTCTGGTTCTTGTGTTTGAATGCAGTAGTTCCTGGCTTAACGATGGTAACTGGTTTCAGATAAAGCATGGAGGGACAGAGTGGGCTAGTGGTTAAGTGATACGGCTCACAAACCGATGGTGTTAGTTTCGCTTCCCCATCACAGCACCGGCTGTGGCCCCTGGGATGCAAACCCTTAGAAAATGCAGGAGGAAGCAGATCCTTACATAAAATGCATGTTGAAGTCGGATGCACTGGGCCGAAAGGCGCAAAATATAAACATAGCGCAACCCACACTGCCTGATTGGGGGGATGGGATGATGATGATGATAAAGATAAATAATGGAGAAAATTAAAGAATTAGTATTGACTTAACATGTAACAGTTTGACTTTGTTTGTGGATGTCTGGATCTGGTCAGTACTAAATATGGAAACAGTTTAGTGGATTGTGCTCAAACACACAATTATAGCATAGAAACGTGTTGAACATACAGGAGGAGTCAAACATTAACCTTAATATGGCACATTCTAGCACAAAAATAATAAGCTTGCTTTCTGACACACAACCCACACCCTACTTCTCCTCCATCCCTCGTAATGTCTTTAACAAGTGCTTTCTGTAAGGGTGACACAATGGGAGCATGTTATAAGAGGTGACTAACCTCTGCAGGGTAGAAGACTTTCCTACTCATATTATATTGTGGAGTAGCCTTATTGGTTTGAAGACAACAATTTAATAGAAAGATTAGCTCATATAATCGAGAGATAAAAAGGTGAATAACTCATTTTCCAAGAATCAGGAGATTATTAAAGTTTTATGTGATGCTCCTAGGTGGATCGGAACCAATTATAAGGAGGAAAGGATCGGCCCACTGTACTCTGCTATGGATGTCATAAAAGATGACTAATGTGAATTGGGCATAGGGCAAACCACCTATCATGTCTAACAAAGTGATCCAGAAACCAGCATTGCAGAAGCACAAACATTCTCTGGCACATACCTTTCTCAAGGACGTGAACTGTAGTGGTGATCCCATGTTCTATTGTAACTGGAAAAGAATAAAATTGTATGTAAACTAGGCATAGTGTGAAATAATTTTGAAACTGTCACTGGGAAAGAGTTCAAACAGCTGTTTTACATGCTGGACTTAAGGCGTAATCGTAAAAGTGTGGTCGGTTGGCTAGGACAGGTTCAATCCTCTGTGATTGTAATGTTCCTGGACAATACTTATGGTTGTCAGTTGCTAATCAAAGCATTGTTAGGAGAAACCATCATTGTTAAGCCAAAGGGAACTACTGTTACTGAGTTGATGCACTTGTCATCACAAGTTTTGATAACTTTATTTACAGTTGTTGCTTGACCAGTTCATTATTTTAGTTGTTGAAATGTGATTTCTTTGATTGTCTTCCTGTGCTTGTACACTTTCCGCATCAAATGCAATTAGATTGTACCATTTCATTTTTACTGTAGCCTAGTGTATCTGATCTCAACATGTGTATCTACTCATTTGCTTCCTTTACCCTTGTGGGTCCTTGGGTCTCTTACTGGGAAAAATCAATAGGTACACAGTGGTCCAACTCTTCAGTGACAGGACTAAGCCCACTATGGTTTAATTCTTCTAGGACAAAGGACAAGGTCCACTGGTTTAAATCTTCAAGGGCAGAGGACATAGGTTCACTGGTTTAACCCTTCTAGGATAGAGGACTAACTTAACCTAACCTAGCTTAATGTCTTTATACTGGTTTAGAAGACTGCAGAGTCTGTATACAATCAGTTTCCTTTACTTCACTTGATGTAAAAATAACTATGTGCATACAATTTATTCTTGAATGTATCAATTGACCCTGCCTCCTGTGGCAATGCATTCTAAGCATTCACCACTCTGACTAATGACTAAAAAGATATTTCCTAGTATCTAATCTGGACCTTTCTTTAATTAATTTGTAGCTTTGCCTTGTTGTTCTTGTAGACGGCTGTACTTAGAAAAAAACCTTATAGTCTGATTCTTTCTCTTTATTATTATTATTTAAACCTTTATTAAATCAGCTCAAATTTGTCTATTTTCTGGACTCTGCAAGCTGGTTTTTCTCACTTTCCTGATAACTACAATTCCAGAATCCCACTATCAGTTGTCGCTCTTCATTGTATCCTTTCCAGCAAATTTATATCTCTTCTACAATCGGGACTCCACACCTGTACACAGTACTCCAATCTAGGTGTAACTAATGCTTTATACAGTTTAACTATCACTTCCTTGCTCCTATGTTTAATATTTCTTTTTATCATACCTAACATAGCGAAGTGGTTAAACCGTCGGCCTCTTGATCAGGTGGTGTGGGTTTGACTCCGGACTCGCCCGTCTTTTTCACGGGTGCATGATGCGGAGTCCCCTGCATCTCGTAGTCACCCCCTAGTCGTCTTGTCCTTGACTTGCCACTGGGGTCGGGCGGCACGAGACGAGACAGTGAGGATAAAAAGTAGCGCAGTTAATCCTTACTAAAAATAGCGCTAGCAAAATAAATTATGCCATCATCGTCTATGGTGGACGGCGGTCTTTGCCTTTGCCTTACCTAACATTGCATTTGCCTTTTTCACATTCTGCGATGTATTGAGGAAGATAGACCTAGACCCTCCTGGTTGTAGTGCTAAGGTCTCACAGCACGCTCATTAGTACATGGATCACCTTGTTGGCCAGGCTGCTGTAACACAGCCTATTTCCAGTTGTATGGCGTGGACATGAGGTGGGGTTGTTGCTAATATGTTTCACATGTTGCTTACTCTATCCTTGGCACCCATACTCTGTATGACTAGGCCCACTGTCTAACTCTGTGTATGAATTGACCCACAGCCACACTGAGAGCATGTAAGAACAGCTAACAGTATGATCTAACCCCTCTAGGCTAAACCATTCCATCTCATGGTATTGTAACCCACCAGTCATACATGTTACATGTCTGCTGCATATGGAGTTGGGTTTGAGACACATGCTCTGATATACTTATTGGCTAGCTTCTTCTACCTATTCTGAACTCATTATCAAGAGGTATTTGATCTTCTTCTACATTCATCCGGAAAGGATGTTGTGTTGTGGTTTAGTGCGATATCTGTGCCTTTTGGTCCGAAACATCCAGTTTCTGCTCGCTATTTTAGGTACTGGGTTGGCCTTAATGCTGCCATTGTTATTCTTCTAGCCAGACTACACTAGTGCAGCTTGTTTCCATGGTCACAGCTTGAAGACGAAATAGGGTCTTTGTCATCTCTGGCTTGTTAACCCTGATACAAGCAGCCAGCTATGAGTCAGTATCTGCTGTGAGCTCATTCACTGTGCTGCATCTTTGGACTCGTTATTTGATCTAAAGATAACATCTCACTTGACTTGTTCACTCCTCTTCTACTGTGGGACTTATGCCTTCTTTGAATTTTCTTGTGGGTTATAGTTTCTAAAGAATGGAGTAGCCAGCCTCTTGCCCAACCCTTCTTAGGCACCTTTTTGCAAAATGCATAGTAGGTTACAGTGTTACTATTCCTTACTCCCCTCACTGATCCCTGTAGCACAAAGATGTTTGATAGAAAGATGAACTAGAAATATATTTATCAACTGGCCTGTTCAACCATGGTGAAGAAATATTTGATAGAAAGATAAATTATAAATATACTTATCAGCTGACCGTTCAACAGTTATCAAGAAATATTAGAAAGATGAATTAGAAATATATTCTGCCGAAGACGGATGTGTCTGACTGAAAGGTGCAAATATAGTAGAGTCAAGCTGTAAACCAGCAACGCAACACATTTCGTTCTCTGGACTACATCCTGCTACTTGCAAAGCCCTGTTCATAGTTGGGTAGTGGGAGATTAAGAACAAACGCAGAAAAGGAAATTTAACAAAGAAGAAATATATTTATTGCCTACCTGTCCAACTGTTATCATGACATTTGAAAGAAAGAAAGATGAATTAGAAATATAGTTATCGCTGACCTGTTCAACCTTTGTCGAGCTCATTGTCAAAAAATTATTTGTTTGGAGTAGAAAAGAAATGAGGCAAATATCTTACCTTTAAAATGAATGCTATTTAGGAAAGGAAGGATGACAAGGTAAAAGAAGAGGAGAGGTCATTCCAAGATGAGTTGGAGAAGAAGCAGGAAGAGATCAGGAGACAACAGGAGGATCTGGAGAGGCAGAGGATACAGATGAGGAGGGAGATGGAGGAGTTGGAACGACATAAACAGACAGAATCACAAGTAAGGAGTGTATGTAATAACTGATGATAAGTAAAGAATGTGATAAGGAGAGCATATGTGAATGAGATTTACCCTGTGTATTTCTTATTTATTTGTAATTTTTCCAACCATGAATTACCTCCTATTTTATTTGTTCATTTTCTCCTGGATTTTCCTCATTTATATATATTTTTGTTTTGATTGTGTTCTCAAAATTTCTCTGCATTAAAAAAATTAATTTGTGTACTTAGATTTGTCTGCTTTCTATTTATTAATTTATCCTCAAGATTTCTCTACATTTTATTTACTAATTTATCCACGTGGGGATGGCATGGGCTAGTGGTTAAGTGACACGGCTCACAACTCGAAGGTGCTGAGTTCGCTCCCCAGTCACAGCACCAGCCGTTACCCCGGGGAAGCAAACTTTTTTGAAAATGCAGGAGAAAGCAGACCCTAAACATAAAATGCATGCCAAAGTTGGATGCACTGGGCCAAAAGGCGCAAAATAAAAACATAGTGCAACGCACACCACCTTGGGGAATAGAGAAATAAGGCAAACACAAACAAACGAACAAAAAATAAAAAATTGTCCACCTGGTTTTCACATAATTGTATTTATCTATTTGTTCCCTGGATTTTTCTAAATTGTATGGTATTCAGTCACCTTATTTCTCTACATTTTATTTATTCATTTATCCCTTGAATTTCACATTTTATTTATCGTCTCCTAGATTTTAGTACATATTTCTTTCCTCATTTTTTAAGAACATATAATTTATTTAGAGTCTTCATTGTTAATTGATGTTGCTCTTCACGTTCCCAATCTATAGATATTTTGTTGTTTCAAAACATTTAGTTACTGTTTGTTCTTTAATCTTCACAATTATTGTGTTAAGCTTGAATTTCCAGTTTAATTAATAATGGCTTTCCTATAGGTCATTGTGAAAATCATCTTGCTTGTTTACACTGAAATTTGTATCGATCTGATATATTCATAATTGTACAAGTGTGTCAATTTCACCAACTTCAATGGCCACATAACCAATGATGTAAAGGTCATCTCTTTCTTATGAAAGTAAAAAACAACTGATATCATAAGATCTTGTGTTAAATTTAAGGGCGGTACTTCAGACAGCTTCAGATATCTTCTTCTTCTTCTTCGTTCGTTCTCAATCTCCCGCTACCAAATCCTGAAAAAGCTTAAGTAGCAGAATGTAGTCCAGAGAACGGAGTGCGTTGTGTCGTAGTTTACAGCTTGGCTGCGATATTTGCACCTTTCGGTCCAACACATCCGACTTCAGCAAGCATTTTTTGAGTATCGGGTTAGCATTCCCTCTTCGATCCCTTCTCCTTAGCCAGTCTGCCCTGCTGCAGCCTGTTATCCAGGATCACCACGTGGAGGTGTAGAAGGGTCTTGGCAGCTCTGGTTCACTGGCCCTGACGCTAGCAGTCAGCTATGGGTCGCTGACCACTGCAGCATCTTGATCCCAGCTTCAGATATGACTGCAGACTATAAAATATTGCTTTTTGTTGGTATTAAAAAAAATTAAATCTTAAATGTGTTAATTATAAATATAATTGAGGGAATATTTTTTTTTCTGTGGGCACAAGCCACACAAAAATATTAATGCTGGACACATTTGACTCGATGGACTGGAGATAAGTTACCATTGACTAAGTAAATATATAGCGTGACTATTGACTCGCCTGTGTGTTACAGGGAAGAAATGAATAGCAACATTGTAACCCATCACACATGTTGTAACAGGCGACTTAAGATCAGGCATGGGCCAGCTAGCTACCTCATTCTGTAGAAGCTTAAAAAATATTGTAAAAAGTCAATTAGGACGACATGTTATTGTTGAAGACCTGTGCTCCATGTAAAACCTATGTTTTGGCTTAGCTTGGCTTCGTTCGTTCTCAATCTCCTGCTACCAAACCCTGACATGGGCCTAAGTAGCAGAATGTAGTCGTAGTTTGCAGCTTGAATGCGATATTTGCACCTTTTGGTCCAACACATCTGACTCAAAACATTTTTTGAGTACTGGGTTAGCATTCCCTCTTCGATCCCTTCTCCTTAGCCAGTCTGCTCTGTTGCAGCCTGTTATCTAGGATCACCACGTGGAGATGTAGAAGGGTCTTGGCAGCTCTGGTTCGCTGGCCCTGACGTTAGCAGTCAGCTATGGGTCGCTGACCGCTGCAGCTCATGCGCGCGTTAGGTTTTGATTGATAGAATCTATATTATTTTGCCAACCTGTAGAGTAGACATGTGCAATTTCATCAAAGGTATGGGCAGGATAGTGAATTTAAAATGTAATGCTTCACAATACCATATGATGCTTTTAAAAGTGGAAAGATGTTGGTATTTATTTGACAACAAATCTTTAGTTTTTGTTAAATAAAACTATTATTGATTCCTTACGTTATGTCATCAGTATAAAAAATATACGAGTAGATTAACAATAACATTTTCATGAGATCTTTTTTTTTTTTATAGCTATTTATTGTTTAATTTTTTGAAGTATCTCTACAAATAAAACTTAGTTAGTTTAAGACAGATCAGACTACGACTGGGTTAAGGGTTTGATGCACTATTTTGCATGTCTAAGCGTCCATATGTGATTCATAAAAAAACAATATTTATTTTAAATAATGTGCAGAAAATTGAAGAAGCAAGGCGGCAGGAAGAGGACAGGATTCAGCAAGAGATTGAGCGGCAGCGAGAAGAGAAGGCAGAGGAGATGAAGAGAGCTGAGGATGAGAAGAAGAGGCAAGAGGATGAAAGAAAGAGAGAACATGAGCTGAAGAAGCAAGAGGACAAGAAGAGGAAGGAGGAAGACAAGCGCAGACAACAGGAGGAGCAGAAGCGGCTGTTGGCAGAAATGAGGTGAGAAATGTTTAGTCAATTGATTAAGGAAATATTGGAAAGCAGTGTCATGTGTTATGGTGTTTAATTTTAGCAAATGGATTTGTCAGTAGGGTTTTCATAAATTCATTTGGACAACAAACTTAGATATGTCAGTGGTTGGAGTTTAAATAAATTCAGTTGAATGACATTCTGGATGTGTCAGTAGTTGAGGTTTTCATACATGTAGTTGAATTACAAACTTGGATGTGTCAATAGTTTTCATAAATTCGTGGCGAGTGAGAAATATGGGTAAATGTGTCAGTAGTTGAGGTTTTCATAAATGTAGTTGAATTACAAACTTGGATGTGTCAGTAGTTTTCATAAATTCGTGGCGAGTGAGAAATATGGGTAGAACAATAATTGTCTTCATTAATTCAGAAGAATGGCATATTTGAGTAGTATAGTAATCAGTTTTCATAAATTAAGTAGAATTATAAACCTAGATGTGACAGTAGTTATATTTACATACATTTAGAACTACTACTATCTTGAATGATAGATGTTTACATAAATTTGAAAGGTCAACCTGGATATGGCAGTAGTTATAGCTCTAATTATATCTGGTAAATGAAAAATATGCGATCTTTCAAATTTAGGAGTTTTCCTTCAGAAATTCTGAAGACTGTTGAGCTTGGATGTGGCAGTGGTTAATGGTTTACAGTAGTCCCATAGTATACACTGTCATCAGGAATGAAGTGTTAGAGAATTTATGATACAAACTCTCAGCTTTTTGTAAAGTCTGGTAATTGTATTTTTTTCTAAAGACTTTATTATACAAGATGCCAGCTTTTTGTGGTTTGGTGAATGATTTCCTTCATAGAGGCTTTGTTATACAAGATACCTGCTTTTTGTGAAGTGTGGTGTATGATTTCCTTTAAAGAGAATTTGTAATACAAGATGCCAGCTTTTTATGGTTTGGTGAATGGTTTCCTTTATTGAGACTTGTTATACAAGTTGTCAGCTTTTTTATTATACAAGTTGTCAGCTTTTTTGTGAAGTGTGGTGGCAAGCTCCATGTACAGCTCTTCTTGGTTGTCTCTTTTGACATGTCTGGCAGGTTACAATGTTACTATTCTTTGCTCCTCTTTTGTACCCTGGTAACACTCAAGTGACTTAGAAGGTCTTATTCTTTTCATCCTGGGTACCACTCAGGTGCTTGCGATTGTTGCCATTACAAAAATATTTTCATATTGGTAATTTTCAGGAGGAAGAAGGAGGAGGAGATCCTTCGTCAGCAAGAAGTACAGCAGCAGCATGAACTGGAGGTGCAGAAACACCAGGAGTTGCTGCGTCAGCAACAGGAAGAGCAGCTTCAGCAGAAGGAGGAGGAAGAGAGGATGTTGAGAGAGGCTTCTGAGAGAGAGAGATTGGAAGCTCAGAAAAGACAGGTACATTTTATGTGAAATAACCACAGGTAAAACAGGGGTTTAATTTTTAAGTATCTTTTGGTGGTCTTCATGCTGTTCCTATATCTACTTATGGCTAACCTCAAATTTCTTTTAAGTTATAAACAGTGGTTCACAAAGAAGTTGATCTTTTAAGTTTTAACCCTTTTTAATTCTGGCTAATTTTGTTGATTTGTGTCTTTTTAGTCCGGGCGAAAATGCAGCAAATCCGTGTGTTTTATTCAAAATAAAATGCATTATTCTTAATAAATTGAGCCAAAAGTGTGATCTAAAAACATTGTGAGACACAATTAAACTATCTATGATATGAAGTATGGATTATATATAAGTACAGAAAATCGAGCATTGAGCAGAAAAGATGGCACCGTACTAGCTGCGGGTCTAACATTGCTCTGGTATTTTAGTTCATTATGGTTGCCACCAGGCCATGGATTTAATTGGAATTCACACTAGTTGATGATTCACTTGCGGTCATTGAAACGTGGCGTTTTCCATTTGGACTAGTTAATTAGTTTTTTTGTGTTTTCTTCCCTCCGATTATTCAGGCCTGGACATGAGCTATACGAATTAGTACTATGGTTGTATTTTCACTGTTTGGTGCACACGGCTCAACTCCACGAGATTGATGCCCTTCCCCCTAGCTGCAGACAGCATTGGTTTTGGTGTGACTGTGAAATGTGACTATCATGGACTAGAACATGTCGTCTAGATGCCCACCAGGTTTACGGTAAAGGCTTCTGGAGAAAACCCTGAGGAAAAAATCTGCATCCTGTGCTATCTCCAGTCGTCTTGTCATTGGCCAAAGGTAGCTCATAACGAGAGGTTGACAAAAGGCACAGTTTCTTCTTCGCTTGCTTTAATCCAAATCAAAGTGCAAGTTACCCATTTCAGCGGACACAGCAAGAGAAAAACTGTCTGCACGGCTGAACATGTGATGGACGAACATCAGTTCAGTTCAGTTTATCCCGTAACCCATCAGGTCGTTGGGGCACACATGAAGACATGAAAATCCCATGCCAACCCTCTCTGTCTGTCGCCGCCTGACGTATCTCACCGGGACGAAGGCCTGACCACTCAGTGATGTTATCCACCCATCTCTTCCTTGGACGTCCACGCCCTCTCTGTCCCGGTACGGATCCAAAGAGTATCGAGTTGGGAATTCCGTTGGACCTCGCGACGTGCTCGCACCAGGCCATATTTCGTCTTTTGATAGCTGTGAATAGATCTTCAAAAGGACCAATAGCGTCTTCAACTCTGTGACGGATGTCTACGTTCGTGACACGATCTTTATATGTAACATTTAGGAGTTTTCTATAGCACCACATTTCCATTGCACGTATCCTGCCCTGGATATCTGCTGTAATGGTCCAGGTCTCGCAGGCATACAGAAATATTGACAGCACCAAAGAGCGCAGTAGTCTGACTTTTATGCCGAGGGCGAGGCGCTTGTCTCGCCATATAGGTTGCAGTCTAGTCAGCGCCACTGTTGTTTGTGCTATTCTTGCAATTACCTCTGGCTTCGAACCCTCTTCGCTGATCAATGATCCAAGATATTTGAAACGATTCATCACCTCAAGTACCTGCCCATTTGCCTCTATGACAGATTGAAACCCTGCTACGTTATTGGTCATGAGCTTCGGTTTATCAGCATTTATTTCCATACCAAAACTCAGGGCTGTTCTATCCAATCTACCAATCAACTCCTGGAGTTCCCTTTACTTGGATGACTTATTAGATGAAAGTATACTAAAGAAACTGTACACTGGAAGAGTGAGACCAGTTCTCGAGTATGGCATTGCGGCATGGACAACAGTAGCAAAGGCGAACTTTGATAAAATTAGCAAACTCCAAAACCCAAAACCAAGCCATGAGAGTTATAACAGGAGGCATGAAGTCAACGCCAATTGTAGAACTTGAAAAGATTACAAAACTGCAATCCATGACCGACAGAAGGGACTGCAAAGCCCAGCAGCGATCAGAAAAACTCAGAAGACTGACTGACCATCCAATGCACAAGAGACTAAACAATTTCGGAATTGGGAAACTAAAGCGGAGAAACTTTGCAGAAAAAGCCAAAGCTGAGATGCACGAAGACCCAATGAACGCACTAACAACACCAAAGCCCATCCCTACTGTACGAAAACCTACCTGGAGGCAGCATATATTTCCAGAGGTGGTAGAAGATATACCAGGTATTGGAAAAAAAAATGCCAGTCTGAAAAAGAAAGAAGAGATACTACCCTGAGTTACATAACGGAAAACTACCCAAGCATGGACTGGACCCATGCATACACCGACGGTTCCGTAACAAATACAACACAGAACGGAGGGGCAGGAGGATTTCTGAACCTACCAAATGGCAGAAAAATAACACTGTCATTCGCTACTGGAAAATACACAAGCAATTTCAGAGTGGGGGCAGAGGCACTGAGGGCGGCAGTGGAAGAAATGGTGACAGGTAAAAGGAATGAAAGCCACATAGTCCTGCTTACAGATGCTCTGGCCGTAGTCACAGCAGTAAAAAGCCAGAAAAATACTGAACTTAATGATTTAAGAGCATTACTCTGTCAACTATGCCAGCAGTCCGCACCAAAAAGGGTAGTGGTGCAGTGGGTTCCATCTCACTGCAACATCCAAGGCAACGAGGAGGCAGACAGACTGGCAAAAGAAGGTGCAAAACTACCACAACCAGATACTAGTATGACATACGAAGAGTCAAAACGGCTTATCAGAGCTAGATACATGACCAAATGGGAAACCGAACATACTGGCTACACCAAAAACGAGGCCTATTACCAGTTGAACGGAAGAGAGCAGGTCGTGGTCTTCAGACTTCGCACTGGCCACAATAGACTGAGGTACCACCTATTCAACAAATTGAAGATAGGTGACACCGACGAATGCCCGTGTGGTACCGGGAAAATGACCGCTGAGTATTTGCTGCAAAACTGCCCGACATACAAGGATCAGAGAGAGCAAATGTGGCCATCACCAGTGGCAACACTAGACAAGCTCTATGGCAGTGTCGACAGCCTCAGGATGACCGCTGCCTTTTTCAAAAAAATAATGATTACTGTCTGACTGCGTACGATGAAGAAGAAGAAGAAGAAGGATGACTTATTAGACTGATTGTACGATAGTTCTGGCACATATTTAGGTTTCCTGATTTAGGCAGTGGTATAATGACTGATTTTGTCCAGCAGGTGGGCCACACTCCTGTCTGCCAAATTCTATTGCAGATGTAAGTCAGGGTATTAATTGTCGCCTCACCTCCCACTTGTAGGAGCTCTGCTGGAATATTATACACACCGACAGCCTTCCCTCTCTTCAGCATTTTCACGGCTTCACATACTTCTTCCCATGTTATCGTTTGATTTTCCTCTATCAGACTCACTTCAGGAGACATTGCAATTCTTGGGTCACCTCGATCTTCATGCTTATATAGCTCCAAACAGTACTCTGTCCAGTGCTCACGAATGTCGGGAGCTTCTGTGAGACATTTCCCACTCTTGACCTGAATCGTCGTATTTCGACTTTGAACAGGTCTTACTAAGTCCTTGACTAATTTAAATGCTCCCTTGGCATCATTTCGTCCCAGATTACGTTCGATATCTGCGCACTGAGCCGTTATCCATTCCACCATGGCCTGTTTCATCTTGGTCTTTATGGATCCATTTATCTCTCGATATCGCTGAATCCCATCTAGTGTTTTCTTCGCTCCCTTCAATTGTCGTCTCTTGTCACATAAATCCAGTATTTAACTCGTGACCCATGCTTTCTTCTTATCCATGCACCTACCTAGAACCTCAGATGCCGTGGAGAGTAAAGCCGAGTTCAAGGCTTCAGTCATCGTCTCAACATCTGCCTCCTCGTTTAGAACCAAGAGATGTGCGAATCGTCCCCCCATCACTGCTCCAAAGGTCTCCACTACATCCGGGCACTTCAACTTCTCCAAGTCAAATCGGATTCTAGATATTTCTCTTTTCAGAACTTTCTTTAGTCTGAGATGCATGGTCATCAGCACTAGGTCGCGGTCGCTCCCTATATCGGCCCCTAGGAAACTTCTTGTCCGGGCGCTATTGACGCTAGGTCTGAATCTCCTTTGGACCAGAATATAGTCAATTTGACTATGAAGCGTACTGTTTGGGCTGTGCCACGTCCACCGCCTCGACATTTTATGTGGTCTCAGCGTATTCGCTACTATCAGCTAATTGTAATACGCAAATTCCAAGAGTCTTAGACCTCTATCGTTGGTGGTCACATTTCCATATGCTCCACATGTGCCTTTCCAGACACGTACCATGTCTTCGCCAATTTTGGCATTCCAATCGCCCTGTACCACCAGTATATCCTTCTTCGGTACCTCGTTCACCAAAGCCTGCAATTCCTCGAAGAAGCTCTCAACATCGCTGTCTTTGTAATCCGAGGTAGGTGCATAGCATTGTATCACCGTGACTTTGAAGGGCTTAGCATTTAGTCGTATACTGAGCAATCGCTTGATACTGGTCGGCAACCCAATACACAACATGCTGTGTCTTTGTGCACCAGCATACTGACACCATGAAGGTCTACCACTGTAATAAAACTTGTGACCTTCTTCTGTGGTGTGGTCTCCGAAATGTCTCCAACGCGCTTCACATATGCCAAGCACATTCCAGTGTTATCTATCCATCTCATGGGTCAGTTCTGTTATTTTCCCAATTGCACTTAGAGTTCTAACATTCCAAGTGCCCAGAATCAAATCCCCTCCTCTGAGTCTTATGGTATCACCAGTAGCACACTTAACACCTTCGCCCTGGTGTGGGACAGTAGGCGCGGTCATTGTTGACCCGGGCTGCGACCGATCCGGTATAAAAGATTTAGTTTTTGTCCTCATGTGTGATTCTTAGGTTTGAAAACACCTGGCAGCGCCCATCTCCTCTCCAAGCTGCGGTGGGCCAACATCTGCAATTAACCTGAAGGAGCCCGTCCCCCCCAGGCGAGCCATTGCCTCGTTAGCCTAGAGCCTCACGGTTCTAGTTGCCCAGTGTACCCCGAGGTGGTGAGGTTGGCTTGTGAGCTCACTTTAATCGGCAGGCTACTAATTTCACTGTTCACTCTTCCAGGGAAGAGCTAGCCGACCTCAGCGCCACTGGAACGCGGCGCCAAGCATGAGCACACCTTACACCTTCCGGTCACGGCACGCAATTTCCAAGCAGGTCGTGCGCACCAACCAAGGATGGTGCGCAATCCGTAGTGACGCAACCACACGAATATTGCAGACCATGAGAGCAGCTGTTGCTTGGTCGCCATCTTGCCGGACGAACATGACCATAATTTATTAGTATGAAGCATTAAAGACATACCTTTCTTATTATGTGTCCCAGTCAAAATCTGAATCGGGCGTGTTATTTAGATGTATTATCATTGGACTGATCAAATAATAAATCATTTCTACGATCTTGAAGCCTAACTTTCCTAGAAATAAATGGGCGAACTTTCAAACGTCGTAACATACACTTAAATAGATCTCCCAAAAATAATTGCACAATGTCAGTAAATGCCAGTTGCACATACATGAATGCAACCATCATGTAGAGCCATAACAAAAATTGAATAGAGCAAACTAAATCACGAAAGACAAACAAATATTTCAGATGTTCATTTTGGCAGAGACGTGGCCATTTTTAGGTTTTCGGCAACCAGTGCCAAACAGTATATAAGCTGTAAAGAATTAATGTTACACAATGAAGCTGATCTTTGTAAGTTTTAAACAGTGTTAAACAAAGAGGCTGATCTTTGTAAGTTTTAAACAGTGTTAAACAAAGAGACTGATATCTGTAAGTTTTAAACAGTGTTACACAAAGAGGCTGATCTTTGTAAGTTTTAAACAGTGTTACACAAAGAAGCTGATCTCTGTAAGTTTAAAACAGTGTTACACAAAGAGGCTAATCTTTGTAAGTTTTAAACAGTGTTATACAAAGAGGCTGATCTTTGTAAGTTTTAAACAGTGTTACACAAAGAAGTCAGTGGTGGCAGGAAAAGTGGCGAGTAATTTCAGAGCAGCGACACAAGCCTTGAAAAGTGCACCAGAGGTTCTAATGACATGAAAACATTGAGTGACAAATGGTACGTTTCATAAATGCACTGTCAGTGCTTACATCAACGAGGAGCCAAATAATGCAGAACTAAATGTGACCTCCCTGCTCCTATCACATCGTTTGTTGGATCGTAGGTACAACACTACATTTGGCTCTCCTAACCAGCTTTTAGGAACGCCTGATTCCAGTCATTTTCAACAGAAGTCACTACTTCAAAAGTACGCAAAGTGTTTTGGTAAATGTTTCTTAAAGGAAGCCAACTGTAGGGGTTAACATATACTCCGACGACTGAAGTGAAAAATTCAGAAGAACCACCCAGTACCAAAAAAAACACACAAAAAACAGTCAACTCACACTTCAAAATAAATGTGGCTAACAACAGGATTCAAGCGATATACACAGTATACTGTGCTCATGCAATCTAACAGAAAGTGATTGATGAAATCAGATAAGAATGCTTGACCAGCAAAAGGTGTGATACAATGCACACATAACTGACAAATTAAAAATAAAACCTTACATTATTCAATAGAAAGATTTTATGTTGCTTATCTTCATACAGCAGTACGAGCTGCAGAGACAACAGGAATCATTGAGACGCCTCCAACAATCCCAGAGAGATCAGCTGGCAAACATTCAGGTATTGATATCTCTTTTATGATTTACTTATGTAGGCCTGCTGTCTACAACAGGCAAGCAGCACTCCCAAATAGTGGCAGGACCTTATCTAGGAAAAACTTTATTCTGACTTAACTTAGTTGCCCCTTTTCTACTATGGGGTGTAGATCTTTTCTTTTCCTTGTGGCTTATGGTTCTACACAATAGGGTAGGGTAGCCAGTCCCATGTCCAACCCTTGTCAGTCTGACTTGACTAGTCACTCCTCTAGTAACTTGGGGTGTAGAGGCCTTTATTTCTTTTTCTTGTGACATAGTATTTACAGGATGGAGTATATTACCCAAACACCTTCTCAATCGTATCTTGTGAAATTGTATTTGCATGATGGAGTATATGACCCAAACACCTTCTCAATCGTATCTTGTGAAATTGTATTTGCATGATGGAGTATATGACCCAAACACCTTCTCAATCGTATCTTGTGAAATTGTATTTGCATGATGGAGTATATGACCCAAACACCTTCTCAATCGTATCTTGTGAAATTGTATTTGCATGATGGAGTATATGACCCAAACACCTTCTCAATCGTATCTTGTGACAAACCTGCCAGATTACAATCTTACTGCCCTTTCTCACGAATAACTTCACAACTATTACATTGGAACTAGTTGAAACCATCACATTTGTATAGACTCTCTTTCTTACTATTTCTTTTACCATGTGGGCTCCATTTCATTTGTTATAGAGCCAGCAGCATTTGGGCTCTCGTTCTGCCAAATACCCTATAGTGGTATCTGTATGTGTTTGTTATTTGTTTAGGTCCATATAAAATGTTCATTGTATCTTGCCTGGAGGGAGTAGCATTTTCCTAACATTGTTGAGCACATCACACTTAACCTTAACCAGGCTGCACTCAAAAAGAAGATGGTGAACATTTATAAAAACGAAGTACAAACATTTAGACTCGCCAATTGGGGAACATTGCGTAACAAAGAATGTGTGAGGGATAAATTGTATTGAGACGGATTAGTTTTAGTGAACAGCTTTTTCATTGTGTGTTCAATAATAAAAAATGTCACACCATGTATTTCCAGCTGCCAGCATCAAGCAACTGGGCAGCCCAACAGCAGAATGTCCAGGGTTCTCTGACTCAGTCTCGGTCTCTAACTGAGATTCAGGAGGAGGAAGCACGGAAGGAGCTCGAAATGGAAAGGGAGGTATGTGGATAGCCAGCCCCATGTCCACAGATCCGTCTATTTTTATTTTTGAGTCATCTTATTGTCTTCTACCCATCGAGACTCCAGCTTTCTTGGTCTCCCCTTCCACAGTTCCTCACCAGGTTTTCTTTGACTTCACCATCCATCTCTTTCCTGAGGTTTCCAATCCAGTGCATGCCTGGTTATATTGCCAGGCTTCTTTCTGAGGATGTGTCTTATTCTTTCTTACCTTCTCTCAATCTCCATTTGCATTGCCTGTTGTTGTTTTCTTTGCCAAAGACCTGCTTCTGGAGTGTCCAGAATTGGAGGTGGTAGTAAGTCAGTCCAGTTTGTCTCTACTTTGGACTTGTCCTCTTCTTTTGATACGAGCATTGCTCAAAAAGTAATGCCTCACATTTGTGTTCTCATCCCAGAATAAAGATAGCTAATTGAAAATTGATAGGATCCAATGCTGTTTCCTTTGAACGTAGTTGCATGGTCTTCCAAAAGCTGCTGTAGTAGTTTCTTAAGATAGTGTTTTGTGTGCGACACAAGTTACAAATAGCTGTAAATAAAGTGTGGGGAACATTCACAAATGTTTGTTTGCTATGTATGGAAGTAGCAGCCTACAGGAGCACTATTGGACGCTGGGTTCAGGAAGTTAAAAGATTCCGGAAGTGGAGAGAAACGGCTACATGATCGACCACTGTCTGAGCATCCTTCCATAGTCACGAGCCCAGATAGTTGCAGCACGCTTGTGCCATTATTCATTATTCACGTCGACAATTGGCCCATCCTACAGCTTTCAGTCAGCAATGGAAGTGTGATGACAACTTTCTACAATCTTGAATATGCGAGGCATGTGCAAGATGGTATCATCACCACTGACAACACACGTCTAAGGAACAGAAAATGAGCTGGTACAGGAAAGACATGCATGCCCTTATTTTGCACTGGCTTAAGGCTGTAGAAGTGGACGGAGATTATATTGTAAAATAGCATGTGCAAAGAAAACATTCACTTAAAATGTTTGTAAATTTGGTACATTGTGAATGAATAGTTTCAGGAAATAAAAATGTGGGACATTACTTTTTGAGTAACCCTTTTAAGTGAAACTCTTGTGTTATTGTCACAGCAACAACAGCAGCTACAGAGAATGCAAGAACAGGTCTACCTCAAGAATCAACAACATCAGCAGAAATCTTGGGCAACTCAAATGTAAGTAACAGTAGCATCATCTTCAACTTTTGCTCTCAAATAACCACATCTATTCCCCTCATAAACTTGGTGGTCTCTCGGGGTTCTCTTGTTACTCTCGTTATGGTACAGCTTATCTCTCAAATAACCACATCTATTCCCCTCATAAACTTGGTGGTCTCTCGGGGTTCTCTTGTTACTCTCGTTATGGTACAGCTTATCTCTCAAATAAC
Source organism: Ariolimax columbianus (assembly GCA_036924085.1). Lineage (NCBI taxonomy): Eukaryota > Metazoa > Mollusca > Gastropoda > Stylommatophora > Arionidae > Ariolimax > Ariolimax columbianus. The sequence goes on along the minus strand of JAVGWX010000005.1, from coordinate 98,827,638 downwards.
CACATCTATTCCCCTCATAAACTTGGTGGTCTCTCGGGGTTCTCTTGTTACTCTCGTTATGGTACAGCTTATCTCTCAAATAACCACATCAATTACTCTCATAAACTTGATGGTCAGTCTCAGATGTCTCTCATTACCCTCGTTATGGTAGTTTATCCCTCAAATAATCACATCTATTACTCTCATAAACTTGATGGTCTGTCTCAGATGTCTCTCATTACCCTCGTTATGGTAGTTTATCCCTCAAATAATCACATCTATTACTCTCATAAACTTGATGATCTGTCTCGGATGTCTCTCATTACCCTTGTTATGGTACAGTTTATCCCTCAAATAACCGAATCTACTCCCCACATAAACTTGATGGCCTGTCTCGGACTTCTCTCGTTACCATACAATTTATCCTTCAAATAACTACATCTATTTCCCTCATAAACTTGCTGGTCTGTCTCGGATTTCTCTCATTACCATACAATTTATCCCTCAAATAGCCTTTATTTCACTCATAAACACGATGTTCTGTCTTAGTGTTCTCTTATCACCACACAGTTTATGAGATTTGAGAAGACCATGCTGTCACTTGGCTCCTCTCATGGAGTTGACACTTGAAGAACATATCCTACTGTTTGTCTATTCTCCCCACAAGGGCACATTGTCTGTGTATCCAATTTTTTATTTGCTAAACAGGTGGTGTCTGAGTCTGCAGTATGAATATTGTCACTTGGCCTATTTTTGGTAAGTAGTAGTCTTCATCTGTTATGTCAGACTCTAGATGCCGATTTTACTGAGTACATTCTAAGTTGTTTTATTTATTTTGGTCCATTTGCTTGTAGGTCTCAGGGAGTCCCCACTAAAGGTGTGTCCTTGTTGGACATTCAGCAACAAGAACAGGAGAATGCCAAACGGTCCCAAAAGGAGAAGCCAAGTACCCAGACCTACCAGGCAAAGGTGAATGTAGAACAGAGTTGTAGAATACGAGCTGTCTGTATGTTTATGTGTGTGTGTGTCTGTCTCTCCCTCCCTCTCCCCTCTCTCTCTCCTTCTCCCCTCTCTCTCTTTCTCTCATCTTCTGTCCTAGTGGGAACATAGTTGAAAAGAATAGAACTACTGTAAACCTCCAAAGCATATTACATAATGTGATTAAAGAAAATTTTGCATGGAGTTAGTAACCTCATGTAGAACCATTGCTATTGAAACTACCACTGCAAATGCTAGGATACAGGCTTCCTGTAAAGTGGCCAGCTGTGATTGTCGCCCTATGCTTCACATGTAGCGAATGCTGATGATCTTTATCCTTGTTCTTTTGTAGAAGATCCCAGGTTTGCTCCCTGGTAAATATGCTCCAGTCTGCCTAACTGTCAATGGGTAACAGACTTAAAGTTAGGTAAATCAAGGCAGGGAGGAAGAGAAATAGGTCGCAGCAATCCACTAACACTTTATCCTTGACCACAGTGTCTACTATTGGATTGCCATTAATGTCGTCATCCTCTCCTGTCCCCTCTATTTCTGTAGCTGTCTCTGATTTTTAATAGCTACTATGTTTATCCTGCCTCTTTGTTGATATCTGGTACAGCTGTCCTTGGCCAGTGCTTCCACATGGACTGGCTCCACCTCAGCGGGAACCTGGAGCAATCAGCCTGCCTGGAACAGTGGGTTTCCTAATACGGCTGCAGTTTGGGATCAAGTCGCTAACCTGTCCAACAGAAAGTCTGCATTTAAAGAGAGGTAAGACTTTTAGCTGCCAGAGTGGTGCACCGGGAGGAAAGAAGGAGACCACTGTAACCTTAGAAGCTTATGCTTAGAAGGTGACTAGATGAAGTACATGATGTTGGCAAATGATACACCAGTATTAAAAGAGAACATGTAATTGTTTTGTATCAGGTGCTATATTGGGGCCACCTGCCTTAATTGCCCTATGCTACATATGAAAAGAAAGAAAATGTCTTTCACACAGTACTGTATCTTTACTTAATTCATCTTGGAGTATAGGGCTACAATAGACAGTCCTGGACTTAATCCATCTGGTTCTCCTTGGAGTGTAGGGCTACGATAGAAAGTCCTGGTCTTGACTTATTCCATCTGGTTCCCCTTGGAGTATAGGGCAACGATAGACAGTCCTGGTCTTGACTTAATCCATCTCGTTCCCCTTAGAGTATAGGGCTACCATAGACAGTCCTGGACTTGACTTAATCCATCTCATTCCCCTTAGAGTATAGGGCTACCATAGACAGTCCTGGACTTGACTTAATCCATCTGGTTCCCCTTGGAGTATAGGGCTACCATAGACAGTCCTGGATTTAATCCATCTCGTTCCCCTTGGAGTATAGGGCTACCATAGACAGTCCTGGACTTAATCCATCTGGTTCCCCTTTGAGTATAGGGCTACGATAGACAGTCCTGGTCTTGACTTAATCCATCTCGTTCCCCTTAGAGTATAGGGCTACCATAGACAGTCCTGGACTTAATCCATCTCGTTCCCGTTGGAGTATAGGGCTACCATAGACAGTCCTGGACTTGACTTAATCCATCTCGTTCCCCTTGGAGTATAGGGCTACCATATACAGTCCTGGACTTGACTTAATCCATCTGGTTCCCCTTAGAGTATAGGGCTACCATAGACAGTCCTGGACTTGACTTAATCCATCTGGTTCCCCTTGGAGTATAGGGCTACCATAGACAGTTCTAGATTTAATCCATCTGGTTCCCCTTGGAGTATAGGGCTACCATAGACAGTCCTGGACTTGACTTAATCCATCTCATTCCCCTTAGAGTATAGGGCTACCATAGACAGTCCTGGACTTGACTTAATCCATCTCATTCCCCTTAGAGTATAGGGCTACCATAGACAGTCCTGGATTTAATCCATCTGGTTCCCCTTGGAGTATAGGGCTACCATAGACAGTCCTGGATTTAATCCATCTGGTTCTCCTTGGAGTATAGGTCAATGATAGATGCTGTGCACTGATTACTCATTTGAGTTGTCTGCTTGAACTTGAGACACAAGTTGCTGGAGAGTCAAACAAATAGTATCAGATTATGTCATGAGTCTCAGCTGTGAGGAATCTTTGAGAGTCATGCCAACAATATCAGGTTGTGTCATGTATCTCGTCTGTGAGGAATCTTTGAGAGTCATGCCAACGGTGTCAGGTTGCGTCATGTATCTCGTCTGTGAGGAATCTTTGAGTCATGCCAACAGTATCAGGTTGCATCATGGGTCTCATCTGTGAGGAATCTTTGAGAGTCATGCCAACAATATCAAGTTGCGTCATGTATCTCGTCTGTGAGGAATCTTTGAGTCATGCCAACAGTATCAGGTTGCATCATGGGTCTCATCTGTGAGGGATCTTTGACGGTCAAGATGTTTCAGATCAAGTCATGGGTTTCAACTGAGGGATTTTTAAGAATGCCCATCATTGTCATGTCTCAGTTGTGAAATGTCTTTGAGAACAGGTTAGAAGTATTGATATTGTCTGCATTCACTGCGATATAAAACTGCCTGTGTTTTGCTACGATCTGTGTTTTTTCTATGTTTTAGTGAAGAGTTTATAACAGCTTGTGTATTGCTACCAAATGCAATATTTTTTTTAGCAGAGAGCCTGTGCATTGTTACAAACTTTTTTCCATGGTGTTTTAGCGGAGAGTTTCCGGCACTGAAAAACCAGTCGCAGCAGACTAAGAAAAACAGCGACAAGTCCACCAAGACAAAAGTATCCGGAGCCAAACAAAAGAAAGAGGAGGTATAGATATGTATATAGTGTAAACACAGTATTATGTTATGTGATACAGAATTGGCATCACTGCAATCTTGGCAGACCCATAGGTCTTCAGTCTGTTTCATTAACCTTCACCATGCTTCATAACAAAATTAAACGCAACGTCATCGGCATCATTTTGAGCATGTCATATTTTGCTGTGGTTGTTGACATTGAGGTCCTTAACCTTGCTGTTTGTTGGTCTATAGATATTTTTTGTTTGTTTTTGCGCTCGCCTTATTTCTCTAATCCCCAAGGCGGTGTGCATGCACTGCGGTTTTTATTTTGCGCCTGTCGGCCCAGTGCATCCGACTTCAGCATGCATTATATGTAAGGGTCTGCTTCCTCCTGCATTTTATAAGGGTTTGCTTCCCCAGGGTAAGGGCCAGTGCTGTGATAGGGATCGAACCCAGCACCTTTTGGTTGTGAGCCGTGTCACTTACCCACTAGGCCAAGCCGTCCCCTGGTCTATAGATATGATTTTGTTGTGCGTAAAGAAATAAATTAAAAAAGAACGTGATGGTGTTGTTGTTTTTGATGTATGTGTAAGTTTTTGAGATACAAGAAGATGGTGAAAATTTATAAAAACAAGGCACAAACATGTAGACTTCATCTGCTTTCGGCATCCCGTGCTTGAAAATTTTTTTTTTTTAAATTTCAACGCAAACGGATTATCAATGTTTACAAGATGGCCATATATGTCAGTTTCCACTAAAAATGTAATTATTGTATCTACATAAACAAACTAAACAGATCTACCTCAGAAAATTCTGTTGCTAAAACTTAACTTCCCCATTTTCAATCTGCAAATCCAAAACAAATTTCAAAATCGCCATTGTTTTTAAATCAAACAAGACAGTAGTCGAACTGTCTACAATCAAATGAGCAGTATGGGATCAAGATGCTGAGCAGCGCATGAGCTGCAGTGGTCAGCGACCCATAGCTGACTGCTAGCGTCAGGGCCAGCGAACCATAGCTGCCAAGACCCTTCTACACCTCCACACGGTGATCCTGGATAACAGGCTGCAGTAAGGCAGACTGGCTAAGGAGAAGGGATCGAAGAGGGAATGCTAACCCGGTACTCAAAAAATGCTTGCTGAAGTCGGATGTGTTGGACCGAAAGGTGCAAATATCGCAGCCAAGCTGTAAACAACGACACAACGCATTCCGTTCTCTGGACTACATTCTGCTACTTGAGCCCTTTCAGGGTTTGGTAGTGGGAGATTGAGAACGAACGAAGAAGAAGAAGAAGAAATGAGCAGTATGTTCAGATGAATTCTACAGTATCCCAGTTTGGTTATCAATGATTAGAACGGCCGTCGCTTTGCAGTGACTTTATCCATAGAACTTATCATTTTTGTCCGTCGCTTTGAAGCGACAAAAGTTTGATAAAGGTTAAAAGTATTTTCTCTTTTATTAATCATGTTAGTCACTTATTCTTATGAAAAGTATTTTCACTCACGTAAAAGTGTTTTCTCTCATAAGTATTTCCTTTCTCCTAAGTATTTTTTCTTTCATTAATATTATTACCCTGTCAATAAAAAGTGTTTCCTTTCACAAATATGTTTTCTTTCTTAGGAAAGCGTCCAGAAGCTCTTTCAAACTAGGCAGCAAGATGACTTCAGCCATTGGGTGATGGAGATTGTGTCCCAGTTCTGTGCACCCATTGATGGTAACATAGCCCTTCTTTTCACTCTTATGACCTGATTTTGTGCTTTAAACCAGTGCTTTTCAACGTGAGGGCATGTGATGGACCAGGTGGGGGTCCACAAAGAGTCAAGTGGGGCTACATAAAATGTCAAGTGAGGATATGCAAAGAGTCAAGTAGGAGTCTGCAAAAAAAGGGTCCAGTGGGTGTCCACAAAGAGTAAAGTGGAAGTCTTTGATGTGGGAGTCTAAAGTGGAATATTCATTATCTCCAGGGGAGTCAACGATTTTTGAAATGTTGAAAAACCACTGCTTTGCATTATATGAATGCACAAAGGTCTGCAGTAAAACTAAATATGATTGTGATTGATAAACTAAATAGCAGTCACATACAGGTTTATATGAGCACAGTAATAGATGTTTCCATCTAAATCTAGACTTTATCAGGGACTGGGTAAATAAAAACAGTACAAATTTAAACGGCGAACTAATTTCAAGAAATGTCAGCAATAAAAGATACTAATTATGCAGTTTTCCTATTTCCGAGGTGGTTGGGGCATTCATAAGACTGAGAAATAAAGGCCGCTGGTTCTGGCCATCATTGTACAGAGTCTAGAGGCTAGAATATTTTAACCACTAACAGAAAAACATCCTAGATCTTACCAGATTGCCATGTCTCAAGACTAAGATCCGATATTCCAACCATTTGCCCTTAATGAAAATAAATTGCCACCCACCTTTAACGAATATCAATATTACTGGAATCCTGATATTCAATCAGGCAGATCAGTACCTGATCTGCAAGTACATCTGGTCTGCCATTAGAAGATGGTGTCGTCCCATATTTTCCACGGTTTACCTTTTGGATCTTTCATTTGATTATTAATAGTACGATTATGGATAGTTTCATTCCTGTGGCTTTCTAGGCCTTTTTCTTCTTTTTTGGCATTCATTGTGTCATAGTTGAACAGCAAGGCTGCAATATACGCACCTTTCAGCTGGAGGACAGGGTTTGCCTTCCCACTGTGATCTTTATCCCTTGGCCAGACTACACTAGTGACTAGTGCAGCCTGTTTCTAGAGCCGCCCTGGGAACACGGATAGGGTCTTGGTCAGCTATGAGCCGCTGGCTACTATCATCTCATTGACTGCTGCATCTTGGCCTTGTTTACTAGGACTGGGAAAGGGTCAGTATTACTGAAGCTCAATATATGCTTGCTAGTACACATTTTTGGATAAATGTTGTTTGATCTCAAGATAAGTATTGCACCAAGTACACACAACAAATATACTTCTTTGTTTTGATTAATTTAGCCTTATGCCCAACCTGATCACAATGTGATTCACACATTATCATTATTCAAGTTATCAGATTCCATTCATCATCTTCAGAATACTCATCTAAATACAATTTATCAGCCTTCAAATCTTGGTCTACAGTGGTTGTACAATTTTACAATTAAAAGCATATAGGAGAGAACAGGACAAAAACAGGTGGAACAGGGAATCTTGAAAAGGTAGTTGTGCTGGATAGGCTACACACTGAAAGCCCCAAGCTAGTATCACCAGGCAATCTCTGTCATGGAACCAACAGGGAAAAAGAAGCAAAGAAAGGCCAAAGAAGACACGAAAAAGAAACCTAGAGGCTGATACAAGAAAACAGGCAAAAATAGGAAAGAGCTAGAGAAAATAGCATAGGAATGGTCTGCTTGAAGAGGGTTGGTTGATGACGTATGCATTCTGAGATGATAAGAGTTTTAGATAGCTTGTTCCGTTGTTAACCTTTTAAAATTGTCATTTCACAAATTTTCATCTTTTTTTCATGAAAACATCAAAAACTTTGCCTCCATTTTATAGGTGATTCCAGAATTGTGTGCACTTTCTGACATTACTATGTTTTTAACACAAAATCCAAGCAAATTCACCCAATATAGGAATTTAAGAAATAAATGTACAAGCATGACACAGAAATATAAGTAGCTCTGGAAATAAGCTATTTACACACACATACTGATATATTGGCTTGGGTTTGAAAGTATTAATTAGCATAAATTTGATAGGACATCACATTAAAAAATATTGTCTCTAATGTATTATTGCTCATGTTGTTGCAGTTCCTACATTTGTGTCTTTCATTGTTGAAGTGGATAGCCCTGATGATGTAAGTAGAATATTTTAATTCAGGTCATATAACTTAGCTTCGTTGAACAAAATTAAGGTTGTCTCATAACAGACATGGGGGAGTTGGTGGTGTTCAAGACTTTATTTGGAGTGAAGTGTTAGATAACTAGAGACTTGCTCTATTGTACATGGATAAGTCAGTAAATAGGTCACAAACTGATATGAGATAACTAAAAGATGTAATATAGTTGGAAGTTTCTGAAAGTTATTAGGTGATATCCAGTTTTGTGATTACTGTAGGTAGCAGACGCTAGATGTTGTATGCACATGCGCAGTTCAGATACAAAATGGCATCTATGTTCACAGAGCATACAATAAAAAAAACAGTGTGCTGTTGTATGTTTTGTTTTGGACAAAAGAATATTTGTTAAAAAAATGCTCCCTGTTTACAGTGAGCAGTGTTTGTCACCTAAAGCTGTGAATAACTGGGTCAATAAATTTACCCATCGACACTCAGATTGTAATGGGGGCAGAATATACAGCAGTGAATGAGCTAACAGCAGTTAACGACTCATAGATGGCTTCTTGCATCAAGTCAGTGACCCATAACTGACCAAGACCATGTTCCGCCTCCAAGTGGCGACCTTAAAAACAACCTGCTGAGATTAAAGATCACAGATGAAAGGCAAACCCAATTTAAAAAATGCCATGCTGAAATCATATATGCCGGACCGAAAAGGTACAGTTATTGCAGCCTCGATGTAAACTATGACAAGTCACAAAAGTCCTTTCCAGGACGAATGCCAAAGAAGAAGAAGATTGCAGCAGAAGCATCTGTATGATGTGTGGTAATGATGATTTGAGTTTACAAGCAAGTAACGAGAGACAATGAAGCAACTGCAATAGGGTGTTTGCATGGTCTAGTCTACAGCATGGTGAATGATCGCTCCTTGACGGGAGACGTTTAGCAAATAATCATGAAGTTGAACCGGAAGTGCAAATGTGGCTGAGATGGCAGACCAAAGACATTTATACTGCAGGTTTTTGTGTACTAATAAAGTGATGGAATAAATGTATCGATGTTGGCGAAAATTATGTTTAGAAATAAGGGATAATGTTTGTGCAATAATAAATGGTTTTCAAGTTTGTATCTTAAATATAAAAAAAAACACGTTTATTGTCTTTAATAGCTATATACCTTTATTGTTATCGTTAATTGCGATGTAACTGTATTGTTACAAGTGTCTTTGATTGCTATGTACCTGAATTATTATCTTTGATTGTTATATACCTGCCTCAGTGTAGCTACACTCTGAAAGTACCACAACTTTAATGTTTTAGGTCAAGGAGTATATGAAGACTTACCTAGGTGATACAAAGGAATCGAGAGACTTTGCTCGGCAGTTCGTTGAGAAGAGAAACTACTTTAGAAACCAGGCTCGCCTCGAGAAACAGCAAGAAGAGGTCAGTCCAACCATTCATCATCAAACAAAACCATTCAGTTTCCTGTTGAGCACATATCTTCAACAATTACATGCCAAGTCCTCCTGTCCTGGACCCCATCTATTCTTCTTCTTCTTCTTCTGCGTACGCAGTCAGACAGTAACCATTATTTTTTCGAAAAAAGCGGCGGTCATCCTGAGGCTGTCGCCACTGCCATAGAGCTTGTCTTGCAGTTCCACTGGTGATGGCCACATCTGCTCTCTCTGATCCTCGTATGTCGGGCAGTTCTGCAGCAGATGTTCAGCGGTCATTTTGCCAGTACCGCACGGGCATTCGTCTGTACCTCCTATCTTCAATTTGTTGAATAGGTGGTACCTCAGTCTATTGTGGCCAGTGCGTAGTCTGAAGACAACGACCTGCTCTCTTGGGTTCAACTGGTAATAGGCATCGTTTTTGGTGTAACCAGTATGTTCGGTTTCCCATTTGGTCATGTACCTGGCTTTGATAAGCCGTTTTGACTCTTCGTACGTCATATTAGTATCTGTTTGTGGTAGTCTTGCACCTTCTTTTGCCAGTCTGTCTGCCTCCTCGTTGCCTTGGATGTTGCAGTGTGATGGGACCCACTGTACCACCACCCTTTTTGGTGCGGCCTACTGGCACAGTTTGCAGAGTGCTGCTCTTAAGTCATTAAGCTCAGTGTTTTTCTGGCTTTTTAGCGCTGTGACTACGGCGAGAGCATCTGTAAGCAGGACTATATGGCTTTCATTTTCACTGTGTGTCACCATTTCTTCCACTGCCGCCCTCAGTGCCTCTGCCTCCGCTCTGAAATTGCTTGTGTACTTACCAGTAGCGAATGACAGTGTTATTTTTCTGCCATTTGGTAGGTTCAGGAATGCTCCTGCCCCTCCGTTCTGTGTAGTATTTGTTACAGAACCGTCGGTGTATGCATGGGTCCAGTCCATACTAGGGTAGCTTTTCGTTATGATGCTTAGGGTAGTATCTCTCCTTTCTTTTTCAGTCTGGCAGTTTTTGTTTGCAATACCTGGTATATTTTCTACCACCTCTGGAAATATATCCTGCCTCCAGGTAGGTTTTCATACAGTAGTGATGGGTTTTGGTGTTGTTAGGGCGTTTATGGGATCTTCGTGCATCTTTGCTTTGGCTATTTCTGCAAAGTTTCTCCGCTTTAGTTTCCCATTTCCCAAATTGTTTAGTCTCTGGTGCATTGGATGGTCGGTCAGTCTTCGGAGTTTCTCTGACTGCAGCTGGGCTCTGCAGTCTCTTCTATCGGTCATGGATTGCAGTTTTGTAATCTTTTCAAGTTCTACAATTGGCGTTGACTTCATGCCACCTGTTATAATTCTTATGGCTTGGTTTTGAAGTTTGCTAACTTTATCGAAGTTCGCCTTCGCTGCTGTTGTCCATGCCGCAATGCCATACTCGAGAACTGGTCTCACTCTTCCAGTGTACAGTTTCTTTAGTCCCCATCTTCTCAACTCTATCCATATCTTCCTAATGTCTTTTATGTATATCTCTACCTACCTTCTTTGTAAATGTTTTGGTGTCCCTCAATTTTTCTTACCGTGGGGATTCCAGAACAGTGACTGTCTTGTTATACTTCTTCTTATCTTGGGGATGTAGAGGCCGTTTTGAACATAATTTGAATTCCGGTTGCAGACAAAAAAGTGTTTGATCTGTTGTCTTTTCAGGATGGAGGGGCCACCACCTGTTTTTGACGTCATGGGTGGGAATTAATACATTTAGAATTTTTGTTTATTGCAATGGCATTTAAAATTGTCAATTACCAAGATTTCTTTTATGTGTATATGCTACCTCAAAGTTTATCGTCTCCTGTCTGATAGGGGATTAGTCGCCCAATGCCGCCGCAGGCGGATGTGTCGGACCAACAGGTGCAAATATCGCAGTCAAGCTGTAAACTAGCGACACAACGCATTCCGTTCTCCGGACTACATCCTGCTACTTTCAAAGACCTGTATAGGACTTGGTAGCGGGAGATTAAGAACGAATGCAGAAGATGTCGCCCAATGTAACCTCCCTTGAGACCAAGGGATGCTGGAAACTTGTGGAATTCGAACACCCTTGTGTTTCGCACATTTGTTTCTTCAGAGACAAGTGCCATACGGCTCAATTGTAGTGACCCTCGTCTTGTAATGCTATCAACTGGTTTCCTTAATGTGTGCCCTTTCCAATGTCAGCGTCTTCTCCTCACTCCCCTTTCATTATTGATTGTTATCTGGTTCTTTCCAATAGTTTTCACATTGGTCATGTTGTCATAGCCCTTGGCCTTCTGTGTTACTTGGATCTGATAGGGGAGTCGAGAATGTTGACACTGGAACCTGGCAGGCATGTCATAAAAGCCAACTAACGAAGGTTAGGTATGGGGAGGGTTACCCCATCCTGTGGAAACTACAAGACACAATAATAAAAAAATAAAAAACACTTCTACACCCCCATGGTAGAAGAGTGGTGAATAAGTCAGGTCAAGCCGTCATACCATTTTAATCTTTCCATGTGCGTGAGCACTCAATTTGACTTCTTCCTCGTTGATTGTTGCTACTGCTCTTTTGGTTTGTTATTAACTTGTGAAGTTCTCTTTCAGTGCTACACCTATGTCGCTTTTGTGGTTTCTGAAAGGGCTCTGTGAGTGTGTGACAGAGACAAGAGTAGGATCATTGCCACACTGAGAGCGTGTTATAGGAAGTGTATATCAGTATGGTCTAGCCCTCTATGACCCTAAGACTGCATAACAAAGACAAGAATAGGACCACCACCACTCTTGAGAGTATGTTGTTAGAGGTGTATGGAAGTTGGTTACTCCAACTCACAGCAACTGAGAAATCATACAACAAAACCTTTATCACCTCACCCCTGATGGCACTTCCAGATATGGGATTGCCCTTAGCTTTGGTTACCCCTGCCTCACAAAAGCTGATACTCTTACTATCAATGATGGCAGTACCAGCTATAGCATTTCTCTTCCCCTAGATCATTCCCAACTCACAAAAGCTGAAACTCTTACTGTCACTGATGACAGTACTAGCTATAGGATTACCCTTCACTTTGATCACCCCAACTGTGTTGACATGACCAGCTATACGATTACCCTTACCTTTGATCACCCCAACTGGGATGACAGTACCAGCTATAGGATTACCCTTCACTTTGATCACCCCCAACTGTGATGACAGTACCAGCTATAGGATTACCCTTCACTTTGATCACCCCCAACTGTGATGACAGTACCAAATATAGGATTACACTTCACTTTGATCACCCCCAACTGTGATGACAGTACCAAATATAGGATTACACTTCACTTTGATCACCCCCAACTGTGATGACAGTACCAAATATAGGTTTACCCTTCACTTTGATCACCCCTAACTGTGATGACAGTACCAGCTATAGGATTACCCTTCACTTTGATCACCCCCAACTGTGATGACAGTACCAGCTATAGGATTACCCTTCACTTTGATCACCCCCAACTGTGATGACAGTACCAAATATAGGTTTACCCTTCACTTTGATCACCCCCAACTGTGATGACAGTAACAAATATAGGTTTACCCTTCACTTTGATCACCCCCAACTGTGATGACAGTACCAAATATAGGATTACCCTTCACTTTGATCACCCCCAACTGTGATGACAGTACCAGCTATAGGTTTACCCTTCACTTTGATCACCCCCAACTGTGATGACAGTACCAGCTATAGGATTACCCTTCACTTTGATCACCCCCAACTGTGATGACAGTACCAGCTATAGGATTATCCTTCACTTTGATCACCCCCAACTGTGATGACAGTACCAGCTATAGGATTACCCTTCACTTTGATCACCCCAACTGGGATGACAGTACCAGCTATAGGATTACCCTTCTCATTGATCATCCCCAACTGTGATGACAGTACCAGCTATAGGATTATCCTTCACTTTGATCACCCCCATCTTACAAAAGCTAATACTCTTAATATCAGCTATGGGGCAACTAATGTTTACACAAATGCTCACAAATTGTTGTATTCCTTTTTGTTTAGGATAGTATCTGGGGCCCTGCACCAGCTGTTAACCCTCATAACCAGATGAGGGGAGGTGGAGGAGGAGTAGTAGGGGGAGGCACTAACAGCACTTCTGCCAATGACAGTGGTGAAGGCGGCTCTGGCAAGGGCAAGAACCGCAAGAAGAAGCAGAAGATGCAGAAACTGGATGGAAGTATTCTGGGCTTCACTGTCCATGCCGATCCGAACCGAAAACATGCAGCCGGGGAAGTTGAGAGCATCCAGTGAATGAACGATGTGGACCCCCAGACCCAGAGTGTGTGTTTATAGCATTCTCTTATCACCTGACTTGGTTCATCAGCATAATATGTGTCATCGCATTTGAAAATAGATTGACTGAAAAATGTTAGTATTTCTTAGGTCTCGGATTGACTGAAAAATGTTAGTATTTCTTAGGTCTCGGAAATTAACTGTCAAAACAATGGAATATAATTCATATGGATTTAAAGATATATAAATGACAAATTATTGTAGTATGTCTTAGAAATCTGTCTCAGAAATTAACTGTTAAAACAATTGATTATGTCATATAATTTAATTTGAAATTATAAGATTAACAGAAAATGTTAGTGTCTTAAAAACCTGTCTCACAAACTGACAAAACAACGGAATATGTCATAATTTGAAAATATAAAAGTTACTTCATTTTTGTATTTGCTATATATGTACTGAAGAAATAGACACAAATTCAAAAACAGCCTAGCATAAGTCATAAGATTTGGAAATATTGAAAAATGACTGATTAAAAAAAATAAATCTTTGTTAGAAATCTGTCAGTTGGTTTGAAAAATTTGATATTTTAGTGTGTGTTAGAAATGAATCTGAAAATGTCAATAAAATGTGGAAATATAAAACTGTTGTATGTTTGAAAATTTGAGATACACAATTAATTAATTAAAAGCATTTTTATAAAGTACAAAGATGTGGAAATATAAAAATGGCGTAATATTTTAATATAAATTTATCTGAGAAATTTGTAAAATTACAAAAGCAGCTTACTGTAAAATTAGAAAAAGAGAAATGATTGATTATTTGTGCGTGTCATAGATGTCAACTTGTACCAGATAAAAGCCTATACACCAGACCAATGCCAACTGTACTAGAGGGGACAAAAAACAAACTTTATGAAAAAGTGCACATATCTTTGTTTGTTATTTGTATGTGGAGTTGACAAGGGGGATATCTGTAAAACAATTGGCAGAAATATACAGGTCTTGGTAAGTAGCTTTAAGTCTATACAACATGCAAATCTTTAAATTGCTCATCAACTAACTCTCTCCAGTCCTGCCAAAGCTTGCCGATCTAGTGCTGTAAGTCTGTATGTCAAATAGTTTGTCCAAATAAAATGGATGAATATTAAACAAGTTAAGCTAAAAATTATGACCTAAAGATCTAAGACACATAATTAAACTATCTAATGCATAAAGTATTCATAATAAATATATACATTAGTATGAAATGGTAAATGGCATTACTGTAGAGTAAAGAATATTTGTTTTCACTCATTGGGTCATGTATATTTTTGCGTTAATCCTTCAGTAGCATTTACAGTTCCTTTTTTCTGTGTCCCAGTCAGAATCGGGCTTGTGTTGAATATTAGATTAGTCCAGATATGTATGATTATTGGTCTTATTAAATAGGTAATTTCTCAGCCATTAAAGTTACATTTCCATCGCACAAAAATGCTACAACTTTGAAAATCCACCACTTTCATAGATACGGACATGGCGGAAGTAACTCTAAAGCAAACTTTAAAGTCAAAACATCGAAATGTCGGACTTCAACCGTTTCCAGTCAGTGCAAATTTTGCAGATTTGTGTCTTTCTGTCTGGGCCAAAATATTAGAAATAAATTAATATTGAACAAATTAATCTAAAATTGCGATATAAACATTGTAAAACACATAATTAAACTATCTATGACTTGAAGTAATTATGATAAAAATTATATATTAGTATGAAGTGTTTAATTACATTTATGCGCATGTGAAAATTGGAGAGACAAATTTGTTTGTACCTACCATGTCGTCAATTTTGCAGACATATCCATCAATTTCTTTACACATATCGCGGGCAAGTGTTGAATATCTATGAGTAATCTAGATGCATGATCATTGAACTGAAAAAATAATCAATAGTTTCTTGTATTTTGAAGCCCAACTTTCCTCTCAAAAAATGAGTTCCAAACATAACATTAGCAAATGTCTGTCTATCGGAAATACATTTACGGTTAAATGTCAATTTTGCATGCGCATCTTATAGAGCCGTCAAATCAATTAAATTCTACAAATGAAATAATAAAACACATGTTTGAGAGGCTGGTTTTGGTCAATAGCGAGTGGCCATTTTCATTTTACTCAGCAGTCGATTTCATCGCCCATGAGCTGAAATGGGTTAACTGATGTTTTTTATACCACCTGACCCTACCGGCGGGACTGAAATGGGTTAACTGATGTTTTTTTAATACCACCTGACCCTACCGGCAGGACTGAAAAGAGTTAACAGATGTTTGTTATACCACCTGACCCTACCGGCGGGACTGAAAAGAGTAAACTTATGTTTGTTTATACCACCTTACCCTACCGGCAGGACTGAAAAGAGTTATATTTAATGTCAGCTAATTATTTCCAGTAACAAAATGATCAGTCAATTTTGGTCTCGGCAAGAAATAGAATGTGAGGGAGTACATAAGGATTATTACATAATTTGTCATAGTTAAAACTCTTTAGAGAAAACAACCTGTAGAAAACATTGCTCTATGACTGTAGACTTAAGGAAGTGCAAAATACTTGTACCTCGTTCTGGTTGACATCGATATATAAGAAATTTATCTGAGAAATTTCTTGTACATCAAAGATGTCAACTGGAACTGGGTACAACTATTCCACATTTCCTCAAATGTATAGCCATTATTTATCTGATAAATTTAACAAGTTCAAAAGGGGAATAATGTAACTGAATGGCTATCAGGATATACATGTCTTAATAATTTATTGTATATAAGAAATTTATCTTGAGCATGAGAAAAGTTGTAAAAATCTTAAGTTGTTATATTTTAAACTGGGAAATAACGTATTCATTTTTGTATTCAGTTTATAAGTAACAGTAAAAGTCATTGGACTTTCAAATGGCAATAACTTTATAATAACAATAAACCAGTTTAGTGAATAACAAATGTTTCTTGAGAAATTAAAATACATTTTTTTTTAAACAGCTTAATTTAAGGAATTTGTTGAGATCAGGAAAATTACTGAATACTTTAGTATCAGTGCAACAATTATTGTGAAGGCGTTTAACAATAGGTTTTGGTGAAAGAGAGAAAGAAGCAGAAAATAGCTTTCTGTAAGCTTATAGGATTTTAAATACAAAATTACTGAATATTTTAGTCTGTGTTAGAAATATATCTTAACATTTAATGAAATAGAAGTTTTACAAATTTAGAATTTTATAAATACTCTTGTTTAGGAGTTTAAAAATGAACGTTTAGAAGTACATGTATAAACAAATTTTGAAGTTAGAAATATCACAAATTTTGGAGTTCAGCAATAAACAAATTTAGAAGTTTCGAAATAATATCACAAATTTTGGAGTTCAGCAGTAAACAAATTTGAGAAATGTAGAATAATATAACACAAATGGAAGTCAAATAAGAAATGTGTGAAGTGTGTTATGTACAGAAAAGTAAATGATGCTATTACAGTTAGTAAAGGACATTGTTGCTTCCACATGGGTGTCTTATTTGATGTCAGAGCTGTCGCTGTGTGTCCTATACCAGTTATTCACCAATGGTTGTGTCCATAAATAGAGTTTTCCAACTTTTAATTTATCGTGAAAGTGTGTGAGGACATAATAGAATAATTCAGCCTTGTTACAATACATGATGTTGTTTCTGTGAATTCTAGATTCTGATGAGGCACCTGTAAGTTCAGGGGTCTCAAACTCTGGGCCGCTGGGCATGTATCCTGTGGCCCAATCAGATGTGTCTAAATATTATACATTTTAAAGGATTGAATAATATTGCCAGGAACAGAAACAGTAATTGTAACCAAGAAAGAGAACTTCAATTTAATGTCAAGCTAAGGTAGAAGGAAATGTATGCACAATTTCAGAGCTTTCTTTATAGAAATGTCAAACAAAAATAAATAAAAGGGATTTCACAAGCTATATAGAGTTTTAGCATAATCTAGCCACAGGCAACTGTTACACTATCAAGTATGTTCTTGTTGGGCATTGAACCATCAAATTTGTTCTTAGGTGGCCCATGGGCCATTGAGCTTGTCCTAAAGAGGCCTTAGGGTCATCCAGCTTGTTCTCATGCAGCCATTGGACCATGAGCAAGTCCTAAAGCTGCCCTCAGATTATCTTGAACTCCAGACCCCTGTCCTGGAAGATGGTGCTGGTGATAGCTGGTCTGTCAACCTCCTCCAAATACTCATGAGCTGCTGCATGTACATATCTGCTTTTTGTCTATAACTCCACTGGCTTGGGTTTTCTTCTGTCCAGCCATCTCCTAAAACATATCATTTAGTTTTGTTTATGCACTTTCCTTTCATTTGTTAACCCTTTCCAATCCTGGATAATTTTATCAATTAATTTATATCAGTTTCCATGCAAGTGCCGTAACACTATATCAAAGAGTTTTATTCAAAAATTAAATTCCTTAATATTAAACAAATTTAGCAAAAATTACGATTTAGACATCGTAAGCCACATAATTAAAAGTATTTCTAATCAAAAGTATATATTAATAAGTCAAAGTTTGTCCCATAGTAGTTACACTACTGTTGGGGAATGAATTTTGTTGTGACTCCAGTATACTAAGTACATGTGGTAGGGTAACCAGTTTCTTTTCTCACTGCCTTTTACTTTCCTAGTTGTATGCCAGGTTCCATTTACAGCTGGGTCGACTGGAGCGTGACGGTAGAGGAGTTGAACCCCGTATCACTGTTGCGAAAATTGAGTGCTCTATCACTACACTAAATGAAGCTCTAAATGGCATTAATGTGGCAGAAATATGACAAACAAAATATTGTTCATTCACCACGTCATGTGTATCTTTGTGTAAATCCTTCAATTCCATTGTCACAAAACTTTTCTATGTTAAAGTGAAAGTCTGGATTAGGTGTGTGTTCAATATTCATCAGTAATCCAGATACAAGATCATTAGTCTGATCAAATAATATTTACTGGGGCTTGAGGTTCAACTTTCCTTGCGCTAAATGTGTCAAATTTGAAACTTCACATTCTTAAATGTCTACCTATAAGTTAGGCAACAACTCTACTGCCTTGTCGAAACCTCGGGAGAGGGTAGGGCTACAGGAGTAAACTCGGACAGAAAATCCGAAGTGGTAGTAGCACCTAAGGGGGATGGTTTCAAAATTGCGAATCCATTCTGGCAGCTCCTGTAGCTGAGCTGATGCCAAATTGTCATGCTTAGAATTCCTTTGGATTATACCAGTGAGGCGGAAAAGGGGATCCTGCAGTTTGGGCAGCCCAGGGTCTCCATATTCAGCACCCAGGCTTGCACCCTGGAGAGGCCGCCCCAGCCTTGCTCTTGAATGAGAACACCTATCGGAAGTAACTCTACACTAAACGACACCGAGCATGCAAGAATTGTCCATCATCTTGTAGGTTACTTCAGAACATGAAATTTTGCTAACTAAATAGCAGAATGTAATACATATGTTGGAAGTCTGCATCGTTTGAATCAGGTTGTCGATTTTGGTCGAATGGGACTGGAAAGAGTTAATGATATTACTGGCTTGGTTTTTCTCAGCAGTTTCTGAATATTCTCTACATGTAGTGTTTCTACCAATTCTTACTCTTGAGCTGGAGTAATTGCCATCCTTGTTGATAGCCTGTGCCAAATCATTCATGTGCTCCTTCAGTTTTTTTTCTATAGCATAGGTCTTCAAGAAACATGCTTCGAGTCCTGTTATGATCCATCTAATCCAGGTCTTTCCATATCTTCATTATATTTCTACTGAGCTCCCTTCTCCATGTGCATTACAGTCCCCTTCTTTTTCACTTCCCCTGGGGATTCAAGAACAGAGGCGGCCTTTTCAAACAATCAGTTGGGTTCTCTAATATGTGCCCAACCTAATGATAGTGTTATTTTATGAATCACTGTTTTTTGTCTGGTTCTTTCCAAAATGTTCCAAGCTAGCGATTTTACCATGCCCTATCAATCTTTCTTTTCTGAAAATCCATTTATGAAAGTGTATCTTGTTGGTGGTGGTTGTCCATGTTTAAGAGCACTCTTTTCTTAGCCATCTGCCATGAAAACATCATAAAGTGGTGCTGTACTTTCTTCCTCAATATGGGGCTCCTGAATCCACATAGAGAAATGCCTGTGATCATTGACTGGTGTTTCTCTCGTGTCTTCAAACACTCCACATGTCGTCTTGCTCATGGTACCAATAGCTGAAAATAGATGGAGTGCAGTGAAACTGAAAACCAAATGTAAATAATCATATTTTGATCTTCTTATGGTCAGTAGAACCAGTTTTTCTCTCTCTCTGTCATTTCTGTATCATATATGGGATATTGTCTCAAGCATGGTCAGTAGAACCAGTTTTCCTCTCTCTCTCTGTCATTTCTGTATCATATATGGGATATTGTTTCAAGCATGGTCAGTAGAACCAGTTTTTCTCTCTCTCTGTCATTTCTGTATCATATATGGGATATTGTCTCAAGCATGGTCAGTAGAACCAGTTTTTCCACTATGTTATTCTTGTATTGTATATGGGGTATTGTTTCTAGTGCTTTCTTTCAAACCAGGAGGCCGCTCTTCACCTAACATGCATTTTGCTGTGTGAAGGGAGATTTGTGCAGCGCCTTGAGCTGGAGATTTTCTGCCCTAAAAATGTTAGACCACACTGTTAATTGTCGGCCTCTTACAACATCCTGTCAGTGTTACAGTGGAACTTATCTTGACTATATCACACACAATCTTCTACCCTTGAGAGTTTAGCAGTTGCCTCTTGTTATACTTGGGGATTCACTTTTAAAGTTCTATTTAAAACTCAGTTGGTTACTCCACCCATGCAAGGTGTACAATGCAATGGTTTGTAGAGTGGGAGACGGTTGAAGGAGAATATAATTGTCCAGAATATAAATACATCAGTTAGAGTCATGCATATTGAATATGTAACAACGGTTGACATCTGACAGCGTAAGAAGAAGAAGAAGAATATGTAACAGTTGAGTCATCTATATTCATAATGAATGCACAGTTAGGGTAGTGGCCTAGGGGACGCGGGTTCAAAACCTCTATAAGACTTAAGTATATTTTTTTTTGCTATCAGAGATAAAATTAAAAATCTTGCCTGTACACTTTGTGGTGGCTGCCAGGGCAAGCAGCTTTTATTACTCTCCAATAGACTCCTGGAGTGGGATTAAGGACTGTTATGATAGCGTTTATATATAAACACAAACCATGGTAATCAAGTGTCTGTGAATCTGCATTTCTACAACTCCAACACAACTCATCTCTCATATAAATTTTGTCCTCATCCTCCAACGTTCTCTATTAGATGCTCTTTGATTTCCCCAATCTTTCTCTGTGGGCTCAAATCACATCTCTGGTTATATTGTTAAGGATTCTGTCTGAGGGTGTGTCCTTTACAATTCCACTTTCTCTCAATGCCCGGCTGCATTGTCTGTTGGTTGTCATTTACTTTGGTACAGTTCAGCATTTGTTTTTGTACTGTTGAAATGATTTTGAATTGATAAAAGGATTCAACAACATAGTGGATGTGCTCTTGATTCACCTTCTTTGTCAATCCAAACAGGAAAACAAATTTGCTGCTTGAGAATGGATTGATTCATCTTTTTTCTCCAAGCAAAGCATTTGACCTCAAATACAGGTGACCTCCTTACAGGAATTCTATATCTGAAAGTTTTATAGCTAAAGTTTTATAACAATTGTTGTTCATAATGAGACTGGTAACCCTATGCACAACCGTCTGTAGTCACCTATACAACATGCACAGAATGTTATGTTTTTTTTTAATCGGGCACAACACTGGAGACAACAAATGGAGACTGACACAAAATGGCCAGTTAAAAACAAATGTTTACATTAGAGACGAGTAACAACCATTTACTTTACCAATGTTTCTGCCTGTGATGGTCTTTATTATGGACTAGACAAACCATGAATGGCGCAATTGAAAATAGCAAAATAAGTTTAATGAACATTCAGTCAGCCTGAGATTATCAGTGGATAATGCAGAGGGTTAAAAAGGGGGAGATATGAATTAAATAACAAGTGACATTAGAAATGAAAGCGAAAAGAGCTGAGAATGCTCTCAAACATGGTAGACATACTTCACCGTTCTTCCCAAAAAAAACAACTGCTTTTTAAAATTGTTATGCTTCTCAGTATTCATTTTCATGTGGTTGAAGTTAAGCAAAATTGCTTTACACTGTTTTGTTAGGTCTGTGGTCCAGTGCATCTGATTTCAGAATATGTTTTTGTCAGGCTTGCTTTCATTATCCCTAAGCTGTTCCAGGAGTGCCTGCAGGGCAGCTGGCCTGTATCTATCTTGGTGTGACTCCTACTCTTTGTCTTGCTTGGGGGACCTTGATTGCATTCTTCGTTCACTCTCAAATCACATCTATTTCCCTGATAAACATAACCTATTGTCTCATTCTTCTCTCATCATCATTCAGTTTATCCATCAAATAGAACCACTGTAACCTTCCAAACATATCATAAATGATGACTAAAGAGGCGTGTGCATGGGGATAACAACCTCATCATGTAAAACCATTACTTAAAATCACCAGTACTGCAAATGCTTGGATACAAGCTTATATGTAAAGGGGCCAGTTGTAGCAGTACAATGCTCCACTTAGAGCGGAAGGGTAAATCAATTAACTTGCTTTATAAAATTGGAAGTTTGTCTCACACAGTTTATCCATCAAATAACCAAGTCTATTTCCTCCTTAACTTGATAGTTTGGCTTCTCCATACAATTTTTCCTTCAAATATCCTCATCAATTTTCCACATAAACATGGTGATCTGTCTTAAAATCTACACTTTCCTGGGTTTGGCAGGGCTATTCTGTCACTGGCCCCCTCTTTTGGAGGTAAATGACTAAAGGACATGTCCTGCTCTTGAGGTCAAAGGGATACAAACTCCTCTACCACAAGGAGTAGACAAGAAACGCTCGTTGGTATTAATCACCACTAGAAAACATTTTTAAGGCAGTCCCTCACATGTTCTGGTTCAGCGATGAGGATCTAGTAAATTGTGTGAATCTGAAATATATGCTTGCAGTCTTTCTAATAAGTTGATCAGCTCTGTGGCATAATATGAGTGTCATATTGCCCTGAATATAGTATGACATTGCACATAATACGAGAGGGAATACTACATTATTGTTACTTACCAGATGTTGAAATTGTTGCTTTATCCCCTGTAAAGCATTTTCACTGTCACCTGTATCAAATTCAGACTCTGATTTGGACTTGTATTGAATATTCACATGTGATCAAAATGCATGTTCAATGGCCTGATCAAAATATCAAATGTTATTTCTCAATTCTTGAAGTCTAAATTCCATCACATGAAAAGCACAACCTTGTCATATTCAGATCGTGTTTAAGCATAAATCAATTGCCAAAACTCTACATTGAATGAAAGCTAAGGATATTCTGCCAAACCTAAGGTCATTTCAAAATTTGGATTATCCTAGATAAGCGATACAGTGAAACAGAAGTGTTACATACTGATTCCGGCCGAATCGAACTGTAATTGATGTTTCATGTGCCACCTTTTTCGACTGAATCGAACTGTATCTGTTTTATGTGCCACAGATTATGACGAAATGGAACTGTGAAGTGCTAATATAGCATATTCTGATAACCCTTTCCAGTCCTCGATAATTTTGCTGATTTGTGTCTTTCCGTTTGGGCCAACTGCCGGAATTCCGTACATCAAAATTATATTCCAAATAAATAGAATTAATATTGAACAAATTGAGCTAAAATTACGATCTAAACATCTTCTTTTCACTTATCCTGCTTTGCCTTTCAGCGTCAGGTTATGAAGAGATCTCTAGAACAAACTCATCTTCTTATTCTGCATTCATTCTTAATCTCCCGCTACCAAGCCCTGAACAGGGCTTTGCAAGTAGTGGGATGTAGTCCTGAGAACAGTCGCTAGTTTACAGCTTGATTGTGATATTTGCACCTTTTGGTCCAATACATCCATCTTCATCAGAGAATACCCCCTACTGTGTGCCTCATGCACAGTGACATCACCGCCTCAGATATTTCCGTAAACCACTTTTATTGTGGCCTTCTTTGACCGTGAATCCATTGTATTTAAATGGCATTGCTTGTGGTTGTGCTTGTGCTTGTGGTTGCTGTGGGGTGGTAGTCTTGTTATGTGGCCAAACCATTTTAGTTGCTGTCTTTAGATGTAGTCTAATACTAGTGTTCTCACCAGGCTCCTGTATCACCAGTCTAAACATCGTAAGACATAATTAAAATATCTGTGATGTGAAGCATTCATAATAAAGATTAAATATTATTAGTATGAAGTGTTAACTGGCATTATGAGGAGGTGGAAATTGGAGAGGGAAAAACATTTGTGTACTCACAAAATTAATTGTTTTGTTGATATATATCTATCAATTCCTTTACACGTACCTCTCGTATTTTCTGTCCCAGTCTAAGCTGAATCAGGCATGTGTTAAATATCCATAGGTAATCCAGATGCGCGATAATTGGTCTGATCTTGTTGTTGTTTAATGCCAACAATAAGTTAGTTTACTCGCCCTGAAAAAGATGTTAAGTGGCGGGTTGAAGTAGCTTTCCTCACATCTCAAGCATGCTGATGAAGGTGGACCATGGTCATCCAGGCGGTTGTTACATGCTTGGCTTCATCTGCGTGGCGCTAACTACTACGGGGATCACATCAATCCACATCTCACCAGCCAGGCTGCCTTGAAAACAGCCTGTTTCCAGGGAAATTTGCATGGACGAGAGATTGGGGTCTTGGTCAGTGTATTGACCCTGATGTGACATCCTGACTGGACTAGCGTCTCAGTTCCCCAATCGGTCTGATAAAATAATAAATCTTTTCTCAGGTCTTGAAACCCAACTTTCCTCGTGATAAATGTGTCGACTTCAAAACATTCTCAAATTTCTATCTGTCAGAAATAACTTTAACATCAATTGCTCATGCGCATAATGAAGTGGTATTTAAAAAAAATGAAATTCAATAAACTAGATCATAAAATGGGAAGGCATGTTTCAGAGGTCTCTGTTGGTTGAAGCGTGTTGCAATTTTGGGTTTTATGGCAGTTGAAGATTGTGCCTACAAGCTGAAAAGGGTTCATTAAAAAAATATGATGATGACTTTTTGACCCGAATATAGCTAAAGTTTCTACATGAAAAATAAAAGATCTAGAATATACTAGAGCTAAAAAGACTTGACAGTTTTGTATCGTAGCTACTTCTCATTCCCATGTTTACTTAAGATCCAGAGGAAGTCTTTTCAACCCTATCAATTATTTGCAATTCTGCCACATTTAGGCTTTTAATGTATGTAACACAGCCACAGATTCTGCCACCTTGAAATGATGACCTACTAAATTACCATTTGAATAACCCTGAAGTGTGGAACTTTTGACTGCGGTTATCATTAACTGCATGTTGTGTTTCTCACTTAAACCGGCTGGTACAGTTCCTGGAATCTGCAGTCGTCTCTTCTTTTCTCCATGGGACGGGGTAGACGGGAGGAAATATACTATAATATGAATGGCATTTTGCTAAAAAACTAAGTCACGGTAGACACTGCTGCCATGAATGAAGTGTTAGAGACTTCATTGTAATAAACCTCAGTGAAGTGGCCAGTTCTCTTCCTTGCTGCCTTCACTCCGTAACAATAAGTCAGGTATACATTTACAAGCTGGATAGACTGAAGCTTTTCCATACTGGGGATTGAACCCCAGTGTCTTTGCCATGATGGGGGTTGCTATAGCTGAGAAGTAAAGTACTCGTCTCAAGAAATTAATGAATGAAAACACAAAATGGTGGATGTTTGAGTCCCATAAGTTTCAAGTGTGCTCTGGTCTTGGGGGAGGCCCAGTGTACACAATGTGTATGTAAAAGAACCCTTGGCAGTTGAAAAGCAGGCTGTTAGCCACTGCCTGGGTAAACATTCTAAAGGTAACCTAATAGTGACCTGCATGAAGACCAAAAGGAGACAGCCCCTTCATCATGCAAAGACACCACAACAAGCCAATCATCTGTTTGTCTGCACACTATATTGCATGTATGTACACAAGAACCTCTACACACCCAGGGGTAGAAGAGGAGCAGCTTAGAAGAAGCTTTAGCTATGAGAAGCTTAACTACTAACCATTTCGCTACTTGACCACTCACAATCAGCAAATATATATGCCTAAATGTGTGTATCTAATTACAATTAGTATATAGAATATATTTCGGCAACGTCTCCTAATTCCTCGGATCCCCATAGTTCTGTTACCTTTATAAGTTCAGAAGTCAGTGTTATACTTTTTATGGATAGCGCATGTGTGAGTGACAGTTGAGTTAAGTTTTTAACACCCAGTGACAGGTCACGTTTAAGGTGGAAGAGATCTGCTAGCCATGCTTCTCTGATCATTTTGTCCAGGACCTCATTCTGATTCTGATACTGAACTCTCAGGAAAACCAGTTATTCATTGTTGCTGTTGTTTGTCCATCGTTTCCGAAGAGGACCACATTATCATTTGTCAATCCTGGAGTGGGTTCTTAGATGGCTGATCAAACCAATCTGAAGCCAACAGCGTCTGTCACACTGAGAGCAGAGAAGCACTTTCTGACCGTCAGATGGAGGCAACTGATTTCTTGCCATCCGTGTGGCCTGTCTCCATGCAGCCTGTCTCAGTGCAGCTTCCTTGATTCTTGTCTGCTCCAAGGGCGATGTGCCAGCAGAGATTTCAGCAACACTGTTTTCAGCTTCCTTGATTCTTGTCTGCTCTAAGGGCGATGTGCCAGCAGAGATTTCAGCAACACTTTTCCCAATTTTCAATGTCAATGCTGCAGTTCTTCATTGAGGCTTTTAGATTGTTTTTGTAACGTTTTATTTGGCCACTGCGAACTCGTTTGCCTGACTCAAGCTCACCATAGAATATTTTCTTGTATGCGGCTCATCTGACATTCAATGTTGTTATCGCTGAACTGAATCATCTCAGGTTGATAAACTGAGAGTTGGAGTAAGTTTCAGAGCTAGAAAATAAAATCTAGAATGATGATCACATTTATGAAACATGTGTTATAGATGACACTTGTACTGAGCTCTTAAAATTTGATGATTTGTCTCTGGTACTGTAGTGAGTTTTTATTGAGGAGTGGGTTGTATTGAGAAGCTGGTGGCCAAGTGATGTTAGTACCAGTATTCTGATCAAGTGAATACGGATTTTTAAAAGTCAGTGCGACGTAAGTTTTTTATTTCTGTGAATGATAAAATAAAAGTCTAGCCTGTATACTGTGTAGGGACTGCAGCGCCCTTTATTCCTCAGCCCTATAAATTCTCCTGATGGACCTCCAGGATTGGGAATACACATTGTATTGGTAGTGGCTCTTCTTATATCTAGGGCTGTAGTGGCTCTTCTTATATCTAGGGCTGTAGTGGCTCTTCTTATATCTAGGGCTGTAGTGGCTCTTCTTATATCTATAGTGGTAGTGGCTCTTCTTATATCTAGAGTGGTAGTGGCTCTTCTTATATCTAGAGTGGTAGTGGCTCTTCTTATATCTAGAGTGGTAGTGGCTCTTCTTAAATCTAGAGTGGTAGTGGCTCTTCTTATATCTATAGTGGTAGTGGCTCTTCTTATATCTAGTGGTAGTGGCTCTTATATCTAGAGTGGTAGTGGCTCTTCTTATATCTAGAGTGGTAGTGGCTCTTCTTATATCTAGGGCTGTAGTGGCTCTTCTTATATCTAGGGCTGTAGTGGCTCTTCTTATATCTAGGGATGTGGTGGCTCTTCTTATATCTGGGGATGTGGTGGCTCTTCTTATATCTAGGGCTGTAGTGGCTCTTCTTATATCTGGGGATGTGGTGGCTCTTCTTATATCTGGGGATGTGGTGGCTCTTCTTATATCTAGGGCTGTGGGGACTCTTCTAATATCTAGGGTCGTAGTG
This sequence comes from Ariolimax columbianus, assembly GCA_036924085.1. Lineage (NCBI taxonomy): Eukaryota > Metazoa > Mollusca > Gastropoda > Stylommatophora > Arionidae > Ariolimax > Ariolimax columbianus. The sequence goes on along the minus strand of JAVGWX010000005.1, from coordinate 98,800,426 downwards.
GCTCCTTTTATATCTAGGGTTGTAATGGATGTTCTTATATCTAGGGTTGGAATAGCTCCTCTTATATCTAGGATTGTAGTGATTGTGGTGGTTCTTTTTATATCTAGGGTTGTAGTGGCTCTTCTTATATCTAGGGATGGACTGGCTCTTCTTATATCTAGGGTTTTATTGGCTTTCCTTATATCTAGGGTTGTAGTGGATCTTCTTATACCTAGAGTTGTAATGGTTACTTTTATATCTAGGGTTGTACTGAAGAAATTGAGCCTAGGCCCTCCTGTAATGTACTGGTAGGATTCTAAACAGGCTTATCACTATGTGTTTCAGAATATCGATCCCCACCCCATTGACTTAGCTGCTGTAACATAGCTTGTTTTCAGGTGCAGATAGTGGACAAGTGACATCTTGGCCAGTATGTTTCACCTGAGCATGACATCAGGTGGAGTGTTGGTCAGTAAGTTTCACCTGACCTTCTGCTAGTGACTCATCACCCATAACACAAGTTAATAACAAAATCACTTCTTCTTCTTTGATCAACATGCTATGCTGTTTGCCTGGTGAGCTTCATGAAGGAAACTGCATTTAAGGTCTTTGCAATGTCTCTCTCTCTCTCTCTCTCTTTCTTCTTTCTCTCCTCCCCCCCCCCCCCCCCCCCCCAGCTTTATATATATTAGATAATATTCTTTTAGCTAAGTGTGCTTGTCAGTGTGAGGTTGACACGGCCTTATTGTTTGAATGTTCAAGGCAGTCTGGCCATTGTCATATGATTGTTCAAGACAGCCTGACCTTTGTCATTTGATTGTTCAAGGCAGTCTGACCTTTGTCATTCGAATGTTCAAGGCAGTCTGGCCATTGTCATTTGATTGTTCAAGACAGCCTGACCTTTGTCATTTGATTGTTCAAGACAGCCTGACCTTTGTCATTTGATTGTTCAAGGCAGTCTGACCGTTGTCATTTGATTGTTCAAGGCAGTCTGACCTTTGTCATTTAATTGTTCAAGGCAGTCTGACCTTTGTCATTTGATTGTTCAAGGCAGTCTGACATTTGTCATTTGATTGTTCAAGACAGCCTGACCTTTGTCATTTGATTGTTTAAGGCAGTCTGGCCTTTGTCATTTCATTGTTCAAGACAGCCTGACCTTTGTCATTTGATTGTTCAAGACAGCATGGTTTTTGTCATTTGATTGTTCAAGGCAGCCCTTATCATATTATAAGGCTCATACATAATGTGTAATGGCAAAGCTGGTCCACCCTTGTTATACAGAAGGGTCTTATAGAAATTGTGTGTGTGTGTGTGCATGATGGTGGTGGTGGTGGTGGTGGGGTAGAGAAGTGATACTGTAGCTTTCTTTCCAACCCAGTTTAATGTGCACTCACTAACGTGTGTCAAACCAAGTGTTAGAGAGTCTTCTACTGTAGGAGGGTCCCTATTTTCATAGGTAACCAGCGTGTAATACTGGTAGAGAGATTAGGTAGCTTGTCTTTATGGCAAAGAGAGTGAGTTTGAGATCAGGTAGCAGTAAGCCCTCGTTTACCCAGCTGTAAAAACAGACAGACCTGTGTCAGAGAAGGCAATGAAGTGGAACGGGCTACCACCTTATATTGTATAATAGTCTAACACTGTATCCCCTACATCAATATGTGTTATGGAACTCTAAAGACCTAAGATGTTGATGTTCTTCTGTTGGGTCTTGTCATAGGGAGGCAGACTTTTGGTGTGTGTCTTGTCACAGAGAGGCAGACTTTTGGTGTGTGTCTTGTCACAGAGAAGCAGACTTTTGGTGTGTGTCTTGTCACAGAGAAGCAGACTTTTGGTGTGTGTCTTGTCACAGGGAGGCAAACTTTTGGTGTGTGTCTTGTCACAGGGAGGCAAACTTTTGGTGTGTGTCTTGTCACAGGGAGAGAGGCAGGCAGGTAGATTTTTGGTGTGTGTCTTGTCACAGGGAGACAACTTTTGGTGTGTCTCTTGTTACAAGGAGACAGACTTTTGATGTGTCTCTTGTCACAAGGAGGCGGACTTCTTGGTGTGTGTCTTGTCACAGAGAGGCAGGCTTTTGGTGTGTCTCTTGTGACAGACAGGCAGACTTTTGGTGTGTGTGTTTGTTTATGTTTGATTTTATTCTCAATCTTTGGCTAGTGACTCTCATTTGTGGTTTTGGAGTGGAGACATAGGCAAGAGGAGAGTGACACAATGGGGCTGAGATAACTTGAGTTGTAGGAGGAGAGTGGATGTAATCTTAACAAATAGTAGGTGAAAGAAGGCATGAGGTACACAGAGGATAACAATGAGAGAATGAGAAAAGGCAATAGAATGAGAGCTAAATGAGAGTGGACAATAAAATGAGATCTAAATGAGTGGGCAATAGAATGAGAGCTAAATGAGAGTGGGCAATAGAATGAGATCTAAATGAGTGGGCAATAGAATGAGCTAAATGAGAGTGGACAATAAAATTAGATCTAAATGAGTGGGCAATAGAATGAGAGCTAAATGAGAGTGGGCAATAGAATGAGATCTAAATGAGTGGGCAATAGAATGAGCTAAATGAGAGTGGACAATAAAATTAGATCTAAATGAGTGGGCAATAGAATGAGAGTGGACAATAAAATGAGATCTAAATGAGTGGGCAATAGAATGAGAGCTAAATGAGAGTGGGCAATAGAAAGATCTAAATGCGAATGAGCTGTGAGAGAAAATGAGTGGACAATAGAATGAGAGCTAAATGAGAGTGGGCAATAGAATGAGATCTAAATGAGAGTTGGTGGTGAGAGAAAACGAGTGGGCAATAGAATGAGCTAAATAAGAGTGGACGTGAGAGAGTGGACAAAAGAATGAGAGCTAAATAAGGACTGTGGGCCCACTCAGCTGTGAGAGATAATGAGAGTGGACAATAGAATGAGAACTAAATCAGAGGGGACTGAGAGAATGAGTGGAAAATAGAATGAGAGCTAAATAAGAGTGGACAATAGAATGAGAGTTAAATAAGAGTAGATGAGAGAGAATGAGTGGACAATAGAATAAGAGCTAAATAAGAGTGGGCTGTGAGAGAGAATGAATAGGGACAATATAATGAGAGCCAAATAAGAGTGGATGTGAGAGTGGACAATAGAATGAGAGCTCATTAAGAGTGGGCTGTGAGAGAGAATGAGTAGGGACAATAGAATGAGAGCTAAATAAGAGTGGATGTGAGAGTGGACAATAGAATGAGAGCTAAATAAAAGAGTGGGCTGTGAGTGAGAATGAGTGGACAATAGAATGCGAATGAGCAATAGAATGAGAGTGAGCAATAGAATTAGATCTAAATCAGAGAGGACTGTGATTGAGAATGAGTGGACAATAGAATGAGATCTAAATCAGAGAGGACTGTGATTGAGAATGAGTGGACAATAGAATGAGAGCTAAATAAGAGTGGGTGAGAGAGAATGAGTGGATGATAGAATGGGAGTGGGAATGATTGAGATTTAAGGAGAAAGGGCAAGCATGAATGGGAGTGGAGCGTTTGAGAGAAAGTGAGGACAGAATGAGAGCTAACAGAGAAATAGTGAGTGAGAATGAGAGCATCAAAGATTGATTGCGTGTGAAATGAGAATACGAGTGGAGTGAGAGAGCTGAATGAATGCAATCAGTACCTACCATATTAGACTTCTTTGTGAGGTGATGGTCATGATGTTGCTGGTATATTTCATTTCATTTTCACTCACATTATCTTTGTCTTTATTTCTCTGAACAACAATCAAACTAGCTGATTCTGATTGTGTGTTTGATGATACAAGTGATGAATTGATTAAAACTGAATTATTGAAATATTGCTCTCTCTTTTTATGTGTGTATTTGTGTGTCACTGTGTGTGTGTGTGTTTGTCACTGCCAGTGTGTGTTTGTGTGTGTCACTGTCAGTGTGTGTTTTACTGTCAGTGTGTGCTTCACTTTGTGTGTGGCAGTCAGCATGTGTGTCACCTTCAGCATGTGTGTCACAGTCAGCATGTATGTGTGCGTGTGTCACTATTAGTGTGTCACGTCAGCATACATTTCACTCCATGTGTGGCAGTCAGTATGTGTAGTGTGTAGGTCACTCTGTGTGAGTGTCACTGGCAGTGTATGTCAGTCAGTATGTGTGTTTATCAGTATGAATGTTACTCTGTGTGTGTCAGTAGTGTGTATCACTGTCAGTATGTGTCTGTGTCTCACTGTCAGTGTGTGTGTCAGTAAGTGTGTGGATATGACTTTGAGTATGTGTATGAGTGTGCCAGTCAGTGTGCATGTGTCATTGTCAGTGTGTGCGTGAGAGAGAGAGAGAGAGAGAGCGCGCGACTGTTTTCTGTCATTGTCAGTGTGTGCATGAGAGAGAGAGAGAGAGAGAGAGAACGACTGTTTTCTGTCGTTGTCAGTGTGTGCGTGAGAGAGAGACTGTTTTCTGTCATTGTTAGCGTGTGTGTGAGCATGCTCACAACTTCCACCTCACTTCCTCATGGAATTCCTGAAGAAGACAGTGCCAGAGAAGTCTAGTCAACTGGGAGGTGATAGATATTGTAATCCCCATAGTGATGGGCTTACTGAGAAACTTTGCATTGCACTACAGGCAAGAGACCAGCCCACCTCAAATATGTCTGAGGGCGTAAGAAGAGTCACTGAAACCTGCTACCAAAGAAACACCAAGCATTAAATTAACTCAGTTCGAGTAGTTTCCAACAGCAACCCATAATTTTTACTTGTTTCTAGGTCCTAAAAGGGGAGCAAAGAATAGTAACACTGTAACCTGTTTGGCATGTCATAGAAAGTGACTAAGGAGAATGGGGCTGGCTACACCATCACGTTGAAACCATATGCACACAAATGTCAACATATGGACAGGCCAATATTTGATGATTTGGTTTGTATGTGTTGAAGACCTTTGCTAGGGTAGCTGAAACGGGTTGATTGATTGAAATAGATGACAACAATGGAACACAATTTTTTCGTCTTAAATCTCCATGGATTGCCCATTAATCAGTACTTTATCCCTGTATCATTATATGGGATATTGTTCCTAGAAATTTTTTATATAACTTACAGCATTGTCTAAACTTGCATGATTTCTGGAAGGGTTCTGTGTGTGACAGGCAAGACTAGGCCCACTGAGAGCATGTCGCTAAAGGTGACAGCGTGGTCTGACCTCTCTAGGGTTGAAGGCTCCAACATAAGGCATTGCACATTCCCCACCATTCACGCAGCCAGCTGAGTGTGGAATAGCCTTCAGTATCTAATAGAAAGCTCTAGAAACGATATCCCATATGTGATACAGGAATAAAAGTGTGAATAATAAAGGGAGTATAAAAACTCAGTGTTTGACTCCCTTTGCCATGTTTGCCCTATGACCCTTCCTTCCAGTACGGGTTTTCTATCATTATCTTTTTTTTTCATTCGCCTTATTTCTCTATTTCCCAAGGTGGTGTTGCACTATGTTTTATATTGCATTTGTCGGCTCAGTGCATCCGACTTTGGCATACATTTATGTAAGGATCTGCTTTCTCCTGCATTTTCTAAGGGTTTGCTTCTCGGGGTAATGGCCGGTGCTGTGATTGTGGAGCGAATTCAGCATCTTCGGATTGTGAGCCATGTCACTTAACCGCTACCAACGCCATCCCCTATATTGTTATTATAGAAACTGCTCTATTATTTTAAATTTTATTCCAAACTGTAGAGTTCATTTCTTGAAAATTATTGATAAAGTCAATTCTTTGTATTAACAGCTTACTTAGTCAAAGGCAAGGGAAGAAGTCCCAAACACATGCATGCCTAAGATACATGCACTAGGCCGAGGCGTGTAGAAGACAGGCCAACACAACCAACCTCATAAAGGCAAGACACAGACACGATTTTTGTTGGAGTCATTGATATGGATGTCTGATAGTAAATGAGGAAAGAAAGATGCATGAATTTTGATGATTATCATTTCTCACACATGAGTACACTCGCTTGACTTTACTCCCTACCACTTGACCCCACTCACTTATAGATATAGAGCTAAAGACAACATATATTATTGCTCTATCATGTATTTTAATATTTATATAAAATGCACACATAAAAAAACATGTCAAAAATGTGAACAACATTACACCTCTCTTGTTGATTTGATCTAACAGACTCTTGTCACCTACAATTTCTTGATGATATTGGGAGTGATCACAGACCAATTATCACCACCATAACAACTCCCCATAAAGCATACTAAGAACACAAAATGGCTGGAACTTTGTAAGACTGATTGTAGACTATACCAGAAATCATCAGTAGAATCATTTTCCGCTTGGTAATATCAACAGCAGCAATGTAGAAATACCCAATAATGAGATGACAAGAGCTAATAAGGAAAATAATAGCTGTCCATTGCAAGTGATGATGACAACAGCAGTCAGACTTATTGTGTTGTACATCAAAGGTGAGCCCGGATGTGACTGTATAGTCCAATTCTGGCATGGAAACTCCTTCCACATATGTAGCATTTAAGGTCATAATTAGACATGTGAGTGTCAGTTGTTTTATCTTTTCGCAAAGTACGTTTTCTCTGTGCCTTGGAGGCCCGAAGTTCTTTGGCAATGGAGACTTCTCTGATGGCAATCACAAGGCAGACAGACTGACTAAGAAGGAATTATGTCAAGAGCAACAACGGTACAGGCAGTCGAACAACTACTGAAGACCGTGAACAGAGGATTGGTTGAATAGATGGGTAATGTTGCCGAAGACGGATGTGTCGGACCGAAATGTGCAAATATCGAAGTCAAGCTATAAACTAGCAACACAATGCATTCCATTCTATGGACTACATCCTGTTATTTGCAAAGCCCTATTCAGAGCTTAGTAGCGGGAGATTGAAAACGAACGCAGAAATAGAAGAAGAAGAGAGATTGAAAGAGGTCATAGTTAAAAAGTCAAGGGACGAAAAGGAAAGTTTTCAACAAAATAGATCCTGTATAGATCAGATGGATCTGCACTGTGGATAATTGAATAATGTGTAGAACAGAATGCAAAGAAGAAGATGGGTAATGGGGAATACTGGGTTGAAAATCTACAAACATATGGCCATCCCAAATCCCAAAGACAACATCAACCTCCTGAAAAGTTTAGATCAAAGCACCATTTCTAACTTCACACTCAACACATACAGCTTAACAGTCACTTGAACAGAATCCAACCAGAACATACTCTAATACTTCAGAGTGATGGCTGTGCACATATCCCTATGAACTGTTGAGCACCATTTTTTTAAATGTCTGGTGCCGGTGTTAGGAAAGAACTTCTTCCTCCGAGGCCAGACAAATGGAACACTTTGTACGGAACTAAACAACAGCTCATAAACACTAGCTGATACCACTTTATGGCATTGAACCAAAGGGCAGGAGCCTACATGCTGCTGGATAAAAAAAACCAACCAACAAACCACACAAGGACATACCTCCTATAGGTGATGGTTGGGAATGTCCAGTAGCAAGACCTCACAAAATGATAGCTTAGCGGTTACCAACAACGCCAAAGACAGAGTGCTCGTACTATAGTGATGGGTAGGCTAAATGTTAACAAGGTGAAGCCTGGAAGCTGGACATCCGAGAGTCATACTATCCTAAAGCCTAGTAAGCTACAGGAAACCACCCACAAACTTACTACTAAAAGCCTCATGAAAGTCTGAAAGGCAAACCATGGGACCGTCCACTTCTAACCATATGGACTTGTAGAAGAAAAAGATGTCTGTTGGCTACCTGGAATCAGGTACAGTTCTGCCTGACTAAACACCACCAGGATTCCAGTATTGTTAGTAGCAACTATTATATCACAACAGTGCTAACTGATTCTGGTTTCATACAGGGTAAGCGGATGATGTGACCTCCCTGTACATTGATTTAAGTTATGATCATTTATACTATTGATGAATGATGGCATCAGACAACTTTGTGAGAATTATTGCTAAATTAATAGCAAGACAAATAATCAGATGGTTTGGTCATCTCATGAGAATGCAACCTATCAACTACCACTGCACACCTAAAACACAAAGAGGTTGGGTTACATAATATAAAGATGATCACATGGCAAATGGACATAACATAACCACAACACCACAAGCTTATAATAACCAACACAACCCACATTGACCTAAGAAAAATTCAACTCCCAATCATTCTTAGTGGCATTAGTGAATGGAAAAAGTCAATACATAGTATATAGGTTTCATGGTATCCATTAGTAAACCATTCACTGTAATAAAGCAGTTGAGATTGGAGTGGTTCAGTAGCAGATAAAAAAGTCAGGAGCTTTGCAGAAAGTTGACTCATATCATAAATCGTTTGAACAGGGTTGTACCAGTACCAAATATTTGCTCAGTATTTGCTTTGGAGAAGAAAAATGCATTTTTTTTTATCCATTTGCATTTAGTTGAATAGTACACTATAATCAAATACAAATAGAAGAACATCTGTTGAGCACTGCCAGCAAAACATTGTCAGATAACATATGATGTTTTAGATAATAATGTTGTAAGATTTATTATTTTAAAATAAAGTGAATGCATATTCATGCATTGATGAGTATTTAATTGGATTAAATGTTGGTTGATGTTGTTGATTGACTAGGTCTGTGGAGCTGTTCACTCTTTCAGTCAATGCCAGCTTGAAGAATTTGTAAGTGTTGTAGATGGTGTGTGGAGCTATATAGGTGTTAATGATTGTTGGGGTGTCCGGCAATAGCTTTTGTCTTTTTTGTGGGGAATCCTGGACAAATGAGCAGCACATTCTACACTGTCTCATGTGGATAGGTGCAATTGTGACAATTAGGTTTGTGTGCATGGTCTAACTTGTTTATATATTTGTTAATAAGTCTGATTTATTTTATCACAAGTTGAAAGATTATGCTCTGTTTCCTGTGTTGCAGTTTGTTGTTACCATTTTTGTTTGGGTCTGTCATTTCTTTATACATAGAACACAGAGTACAGCCATCCTTACATCAGTTCAGCCAATCCTCTTTGAAGTTAGTTTGAAGCATCTTCTTTTTCTGTCTGCATTTTGGCTGGTGTGTTTATTTAAACCATGCTTGCTCCTAGTTTTTGCTAGTACGTCTGCTTTCTTTCTAATTGCTTCAAATGTCTATATATATATATATATATATGTCCTGGAATCTACTGGAGGATGACTTTGATGTTGTGTGTTGTTTGTATTATATCAACCAGCTTTGCAAGATCATTGATTCAATTTCGGTAAAGCAGTCCTACCAAAACAATTTAAATGATATGTAGTAGGAGATATACCTAAATTAATCTTTGAACTGCATTTAAAAACATTTCAGTAATTAGTAGCACTAAATAATACCAACACATTGATTATATTTTTATAATGCTGTAGCACTTTGAACCATCACATGTTGTTGACTACTTTATAATTAATAGAAATGTCAGTAGACTTATTGAATGTAGCTTATATGCAGAGAATCCATTCACTTTGTGTATTCATATATGGCTGAATAGTTACAAGTCTCTATTCATATTTGACTGAATATTAAAAATCACTACTCAGTACAACCCTAGTTTAAAAATTATAAAAGTTAAAGATCATTGAACAAAAGACCACGAGTGACCAGTCTCGATGACGAATCCCTCCTGGCAGCTGGAGTGGACAGTACTACTATAATTTCCTTAGTACATCTCTGTACATCCTCAATCAAGGCCTTTCAGCTCTCTGTGGAGCACAGATCTTCAACAAGTACACACCAATCTGTTCTGAGCTGTCTGTTCTAGCTCACTTGAGCTTTATTCTCTGTATGATTTTTGGTTTCACCCTGAAGATGTATCAGAACAGTAATTGCCTTGTAATGTTATCCACTGGTTTCCTGAAATGTTTGCCATATCCAAATCCAGCATCATCTTCTCACCTCCCATCAATTATTGTTTGTCTGGTTCTTTCCAACAGTTCCACATCAGTGATTGAAACCATACCACTTAAATCCTTCTATAATGCATAATAATCATCAATTTACAACAGTCCGTATCTTATTGACTGTGTTATTTTGTTGTTCTCAATGTTTCAGAGTAATACAATAGGACTGATATTGAAATTGAATGTTTTTGTATTGGACTAAATTATTTTATATTTCCACACATTTTACCTTTAATATTCTTATTCTTATATCTTTATTATCTGTTCCGCTTACTTTACCTACATGACCATCCACTGCTAATCATGATGCTCATTTATATAACATGTTTGAGAAAACAGCCAATGAGAGTAGCTCAAACCAATGTTTCCCTACCGCTGGTCCGCTGACTGGTGGCGGCACGCATACATTTTCTGCCGGTCCGCGAAAAAGTTATTACGGCTTAACCCCTTCATGGAAGACATCAACTTATGCGCACGTAATCATTGTGAAAAAGAAAACCCGATCGAGTTGTCTTCTGATGTCACTCTGGTGTCCAAACAGAACATGCAACTATTGTCTCAATATTTTGGATATCACTGGAAAACGAATATCCAATATATATATATATAGTTACAGAGCTATACAATTGTTTGTTGTATATTCGACTACCTATTTGTGTGAGGATACTTTTCCAACTTGTCAGCGATCAAAATCTAACAATGAATCAAAATGGAATTCAATGCAACGCTATATTTCTTAGAAACAACGCTGTAGCCACTGTTATCAAACATTCTAATAAAATAATCAGCAACAGATTTGGCCCAAACTTTATTTGAATGAAATATGGCTTTCTCAAAACGTTCTATTATTAGTATTTGCATTTGCTGCTTGGTTTATGGTTATTTTAAACAACTATAGAAGTTTCATTTTATAATTTAGATTTAAAAACTTCTACACAAAATAGTATATAAAAAATGTTTTTAATTTTTGTCTGCGCTATGCGAGAAAAATGTTTCCAATTTTCACTGGTCTGTGACATTTTTTTCATATTTTCACGTAGAATTTCCTTAATATTTGACTGGTGTATGAAATTTCTTTTCTATTATTTTTACAGGTGTAGAAAGGTTGGGAAACACTGGCTTAAACTATATATTAGATGGAAACCTTTGTCAACTCCTCTGGCAAAACTTCTGGCATTCTCAGATTTGGTTTGTTCCGAAGATGGAGATCATTGTTGACCTTGTTTGATGGAAGAAGTGTTGTGGACAAATGCTTCGAAATAGCAAATCGTGGAAATCTCATGGCATCCAGGGGTTTGTTTTGGTAGGAACCCATGTAGGTGGATTCAAATTCTGGGAGGTACATTTGCTTCTGTCTGGCGATTACTTTTGCCTCTTTCTGTTTTTTCAATCCCCAGTTGGTGGGTTCACCTACATGAATGAATTGTAAAGAATTAATTTATATGGCATAGCTTGACTTGAAATAGCTTAAGACTTTTGCAGTTTAACATTTTTTTTCCCCTGGATTTTGCGTTCACCTTATTTCTCTATTCCCCAAGGCGGTGTGCGTTGCACTGTGGTTTTTATTTTGCGCCTGTCGGCCCAGTGCATCCGACTTCAGCATGCATTTTATGTAAAGGTCTGCTTCCTCCTGCATTTTCTAAGGGTTTGCTTCCCCAGGATAACGCCCGGTGCTGTGTTGGGGATCGAACCCAGCACCTTCGGATTGTGAGCCGTGCCACTCAACTACTAGGCCACGCCTTCCCCGCACAGTTCAACATTTATAGAGGCCAACATATGTTCACCCACTTTTTTTGCTGATGGCACAGTCATTTTCAGTCACAACGTCAGAGAGACTGAGTAATTCATAATTCACAAACGATTTCAACAATGCAAGCAAAGCAAGGGGTCTTAAAATTAATAGAAAGAAAACTCAATACATACTGAACACTTTTTGTCCACAAGGAAAATTGCGGTTAGGAAATTATCAGGTTGAAAACGTGAATTCATACGTATGTATGTAGAGTTATCTTCCTTTAATTTAAACTTCCATTTTTAATTTGTCATTCTTTTTATTTTTTTACACTTCTACTCAAGACTGGACACCCAAAGTATTCTTGAAAACACATAAATTACTTTATTTGTACAAGACAACAAAGAATTACAATATCATTACAAGAACATTTATAACATCTAGCACAATAATTGGCTAACTGTATCATTGATGTTAGTCTGACTTAATTGTTTCTATTTCATAATAATTCAGAGTGTTTGTGTAATAATACACTGATGTATTTCCCTTTATATATACTTCCAAGTTTCTATCCATAGTCTAACTTAGATATATTCCTTCTATTTTTAACACAACCTAAATAACTAAAGAAAATGTTCTTGGCCTTGATCCTCTGTTACTATGTCGTCTATGATTTCTTGTAGATTCATCTTTTGCATTCATAATCAACTGTGAAATAAAAACTTTCTCGAGTCTACCTGAAGATTTCTTGTTTACACACTGCTTTACTGATCAATTGCTTAGATCTTTTGTTTGGACACAATGGCTCACTGATTTATTGAGTAGAAGATCCTTTGTTTGGACACACTGCCTCACTGATCTATTACTTAGATCTTTTGTTCAGATACACTGCCTCACTGATCTATTGCTTAGATCTTTTGTTCAGAAACACTACCTCACTGATCTATTGAGTAGAAGATCCTTTGTTTGGACACACCATCTCACTGATTTATTGCTTAGATCTTTTGTTTGGACACACCGTCTCACTGATCTATTGCTTAGATCTTTTATTTGGACACACTGCCTCACTGATCTATTGCTTAGATCTTTTGATGTATTATGTAGATCTTTTGTTATGTACAACATGATTACCTACAAGAGTTCACACCCCGACAACACTTTTTGCTTACAAGGGCTTCCTATCTGGTCTACTTGGCTGGGTGGCCATTGGTTTATGTCAGTTGTCAGTCAATGTCGGCTTGAGTCACAATTTGCAGTTCTGTTTTAGAGTCAAGAGATCTGCACGCTCAAACGCTAATCTGTGGGTCTGATTCTAGAGAGCCAATACTTGATACATGAACTTAAATACCCTCTAAGTACCACTCCAATCACATGGTCAAACTTGTCGCTACTTTGCGACAGGTGTCCAATCATGCTTAGTTTTGATGTCTATCTACCTTCACTTTTGTGCAAAGTAATAACACCGACCCCTAAACAATGGGAGATAAGTGCAAAAAAGCTCCTGTTGAGTGGTCTTATGACTTATTTATAACTTTGACAATAATTAAATTGATAATAACAGACTGTTATTATGTCTATTATGCTAAACTCTAGTTAACCTATTGATTAGTCAAGGTTTTCGCTCACTTAGCTATTACCTACCTGCTCAAGTTAGGATGACCTAAACTAGTGTACTGTAAAAAAACTTAGTAAACTTTTCACTCCAAGTGTCCTTGATGTTGGTTACAGTATTTGTCTTGGACAAAGTTCTCAAGTTATCTGGGATCCCCTTAGGATCTATGACTCTATAACTTCTACCTAAGCCCTCTTGGGACCCCTGACTCTGTCACACATTGTGACTAAGAAATGACAAAATCCTCAAAAATAAATCGTGAGATAGGATAGCAGCAGGATGGCTCAGCTTCAATTGTATGAGAAAAAAACAAGGCAAGAGCTCATACCTTCAACAACAAGGTCATTCTTGCCATGGTAAATAGCTGTGAGGTACCCAACCTTCGAAAGGCAGGTCCAGAAAAGCTTTGAGCTACTCAAAGGACAATAGAGCGAAGAGCGCTGATAATATATCTACAGGACCAAATTCACACCACAGAAATCAAGTGCAGAAACACCTTTAATGATGCCGTAGATACTGCATTGTTAAGATAAATCCAGATGGATAGGACATGTGGTGTGTATGTCTGGCAACAGATGGACACAAAAAGTGATGCCATGGTGGCCCTACAACTTTAATCACCCATGTGCATTTCCACCAATGAGATGAAGAGATGATAGTTAGTTTTCTTTCCACTTGTGCCGTTGAGTGTCGTGGGGAGCTCAAGTCACCTGTCCTGTGACAAGTGCGTTGTGTCGGTCAATGTAAGGCAGTGTCGTTGCAACATCACTCTAATCTCATCTATCTACCTGTCTCGCTGCCACCCTCTTGCCCTGTAGCCAGAACTGCCACTGTTGTAAGCCATCAGTGAGGATGCATTCCCATGAGATGACCTAACCAGCATATTTAGTGCCTGGAAATATATTCTGCACAAGATGTAGTGCCAACCATACTTCGAATGTCTTTGTTTCACATTTTGCCTTTTCTATCAACACTGATGACTTTCCTCAAACACTTCATGTCACACATAAAAATGTTGCTCTCATGCGCCCTGGATAGAGGACATGTTTGGCACTAGTAGCACCGAGTCTGTATAAATGTACTGCTTATCAGCTGTTGCTTTGTTGCCAAACTAATGTTCGGATGCCTAAGCAGTGGTTATAGCTGATAAGTCACCACAGATGCTTTCTGGCACATAGTCTCAATTTCTCTGCCAAGGCTGCCGTCTGCCGAAAAAATACTATCCAAGTATACTCATAGGCCTGTTAAAGAGCAATATCATTTACATTTATGTTGAGTGGCACAGCTACTCTGCTGATCCTCATACTTTCTGTTTTCTTCTCGTTAATTAGCATATTGTATTTTGCACAGGTTTACGTAATTTTGCAGTTTATTTTGATCGTCCCACAACAGACACAGACTAGAGATGATACAAACACAAAAATGAGAGTGAAACATTTGGCTACCTAGTAACAGACACTTGATATACCTGATTGAATACCAGGATTGCATCAAAGATGTAGCAGTGAATAAACTGACAGATTACAAATTACAGAGACCTGTATTTGACAGACAATGCAGCACTTTCAAGTGGAAGTCAGGCTGAGAGTATCAGGTAAAAGTAAAAGCAGTAGACCAGACCAACAAAAACATAGAGCATGAATAACTGAACATGAAGAGACACATATCTGCAAAGTGAATTTGGGAATGGGGACATGCGAAACTGTGGTCAGAAATTTCTTAGTCTGATCAAGCAGCTATAATTCCAACTTTAAAACATACAAATCTTTAAAAGTATTATCCAGTAACAGAGATTTAATTTCTAGCCAGCTATATATTTTATGTAGCATAATGACCAGAACACTATTGTCAATCCATGTAAGAAATGGAATATTTGAAACATATCTTGTATTGATTTTAATGGATTTTTTGTTCCAAAGGAGATCCTGTTGACTAAATTCTATAATTTTTAATAAATGACACCCAGAAATGTGGGATATTGAAGAAAATATATCTACATAACCTGAAATAACAAAAGTCTTTAAGGGACAAAACATGAGTTGGCCATACTTACTTGGAATCCTGATATTCAAATAAGCAGATTATTAACCTGTTGCCAGGTAGTCATAGGCTATTCATAGTAAGTTGTTTTTTTTTCCGACTTTCTAGGTCTGTGTGTAGGTAACGGGTGAACGGAGTAGACATTTAAATATTTTTTTCATGGATTGCGGCTAACAGCCTGCTATTTTTTATTTTCAACTACCAAAGTTTTTTTTTACATGCACAGCCTGGACACAGGACCAGCAAGTTTATTGTCTAACTCTCTTCTTCTTCTTCTCCTGCGTTCGTTCTCAATCTCCCGCTACCAAGTCCTGAATAGGGCTTTGCAAGTAGCAGGATGTAGTCCAGAGAACGGAATGCGTTGTGTCGCTAGTTTACAGTTTGACTGCGATATTTGCACCTTTCGGTTCGACACATCGGTCTTCGGCAGCATTGTCTAACTCTAATAGGACTAAGTGCTGGATTTCACCTCCTCTGATACCAGGTGTCGCTTGAAACTTGAGGGTTTTGAACGCCCACAATTTTGCGCTTTTGCAAGGTAAGCACCTTACCTTTCTGTTATAGTGGTCACCTTTGGCTGCACACTAATGGCAATATGAGTAAAACCAAACAAATTATGGAAATCTACACAAGTTGACATCTGTACAGTATGCATGTTTAAGAGGATTTTCTGTGTTTGATTGATGGAATGAGTAACCAGAAGGCTAGGCAGTTTAGCTTACCTTTAAGAGGATAATCTGTGCGCTCAGGTAACCATTTCAGAGTCTGGTTATCAAATGTCCGAAGTGGTGGTAAATGACTTTCTCGCCATCTTCCATTATAACTCTCATCATATAGTGTAATCAGCATATTGTCATAGGCAGTTCCATGATGACGAAACAGCATATCTGCTGGTATGCCTTCGTCAATTAGTTTAGCATTTCTGCGTTGGTTCACATCTGGATGAATGCCCTCTGAATTTTTAAAGTCCATACGATAAGTGGAGTTATGCTTGAATTTTGTATCTGGAAACTGAATTGAAACAAAATGATTTAAATTAAGGCCCATAAAAATATAAAATAGTTCCGTCACGTTACCTTATTGGAATGGGAACTGATAAAATACCACTACCCACCTATAACAAAAGGAATTGTTTATAGGCCTTGAGAAAAACCATGTAACTGATTGGTAGACAATATAACAGGGGCCATATAAAAACATGAGTTTACAACAGCTAACACAACGCACGTGACTTGAGAAGATACTTTTGCTCTCCATGAAGCTTCAAAAGCAACAACAGACAGAAAAATTTTAGTAACTAAGTATAAAAACAAGTTTGCTGGTCATACAAGAGTCTCAGATTTGAATAAACAATGGTTGTCCTTTTGGTCATACAATCTAACAATAGAAATATTATAAATCTAAAACTGTTAATCTAAAACTTTGACATTTCTGATTTCCAGGATAATGGATAGGATAACTGGTAACTAATATTACCGCCACCAGGTAGGAAAGAGTCGATAAGTACAACAACTTTCCTACGAGAGGTACATCTGACATCAAACAACTGCTGCCTTACAGGTGGCCTGGAGAAAGATTAGAGAAGCAGCCCTAAACAAATCTATGTTGAAAATGGAAGCACTTGGCCCTTTATGAATGTTTGAATGCAAATGAAGAGGAAGAGCTATTGTGTTCCCTTGCACAAGTAAATATGCCTGTTTCTCCCAGTTGGTTTGTGTCTCCATATAGAGTGTTGGTGACTGCAGGAATGCTCTATTTAGAAATGGATTAAACAAACAAATATATTATATAACTATTTTCAAAATTGTATTCTCGTTAACCCAAATGTTTTAAATTTAGTTATTGTGAATAGGTGTGAGTGAGTCTTTTTGTGGGGCATCTTGACTTTGTGAAAATTACTGATATCACAAAAGTCATTATTATTCTACACTATCTAATCTATTTCAAACAGCATACAAGGCCAACAATACAGTCTGTTTCTTGATTTGCATACAGTTAACCATTTTGTGTATTGAAATGATGTGTATAGTCTTTCATTTTTGTTTGAACAGAAATGTCTGGAGTTGGCCTACCTCTCGTTATTACTTGCTTTTTTTCTTCAAAACTGAGGGCTCCAAACAAAACTGTGAATTGATAACACAGCATTGCAACATGTGATCGGCACTGCTACTCCCGCTGACCTACTTACACTAACATTACTACTTGTCTCTGGCAAGCTCTGTTGTGAGGGAACAGTTTCCAAATCCAAGTCTGCTTCCATATTTCACCTTTTGAAACACTGTCAAACTATATTGACAATTGAACACTTTAACACTTCACAAGATCTCTTTCATTAATGGGAACAATTACATAAGTTTAATAACCACAATACTTCCCCTCATAGGAAGGAAAGAAAAATTATATTATACTTATTGCAGTAGGTCAAGCGTTAGCATGTATTTTATTGCACAGAAGAACTAGGATGGTTTCATCTAGTCCTCTACACGGGAAGAGCCAATAACACTCAAGCACTTCCAATGCCAGAATGTCGGCAAATAGCAGGAATGTCGTTGAGTATTGTGTTGCAAATTGAGACGCAGATAGTGAGGAATACTAATACTGTTATTTTATGTTTTTATGTCCCGGCGAAATTGAACTTAAAATAGCTTAACTAAAATGTCTGGGGACTAGCCTATTCCTACTAGCCCATTGATGGCACGTCACTGGATATGGGGGATCTATAACACTTTGCCAGTAAACTATATCCTGTACCATTTTCTTCACTCACAAGATATAACTGTTCTTGTTAATTTGCCAGTTAGGTTTTACCTCCTTTTAAAAAAACACACCACTTTAAACCACAGACTGGTTCTTTTTGGCTATATCAAAGAACGTTGGTTTTCTTTGTGCAATGTGAAGGCCTATATTTATATATAATGAGGATATATTCTTTTAAATTATAATATGCCCGCTAGTCTGCGTTCAGCATCATACAAATATATGAGGCCAAAGATGCAGTAGATGAATTGACAGCAACCTGTGTCTCTGCATCAAGGTCAGTGACCCATAACTGACCAAGACCCTATTCTACCTGGAAATAACCATGCAGCCTGACTAAGAAATTAGGAATCAAAGAAGTAAGACAAACCCTGTCCCAAAAATGCAATGCTGAAATTGGATGTGGGGCTGAAATTGCAGAGATATCGCTGTAAATTACAACGGAACGTCACAAACATCCTTTTCATGACAAACTCCCAAAAAAATGAAGATACACATATATAATTGACATGGTTTCTGCTATTTATTACAAGAAAACAGCAAATTAAGTTAAATGAATATCAGTTTTATATTTTATTTGTGATGTTTTCATTTGTTGAGATCTTGAAATGTTTTCATTTGTTGAGATCTTGACAAAGTCAAAACAAAAGTACACATCTGTTGCTATATTATTCATGTAGAACTGTATTTACTCTTTGCAGAGTAAGGGCAAGAGCCTAAGAATTGTTGGATGTATAATGTAGCATCTTTATCAAAATACTGATAAATAAAATGTTATATGTAGAATGAAGGGTCATTATAATCGCGAGGTAAAGCACTTGCCTCGATAAGCGATGAACAGAAATGATGGATGATCAAATTCTGCAAGTTTCAATCACCCCGTGGTCTCAAGGGAGATGGAACTAGAATGTCTGCATCCTCAATTACCTCCAGTCGTCTTGACTTATGTCTTGCCACTGGTCCAAAGTAGCTCAGGATCAGAGAGTGAGGTTGATGATCAGCGCAGTATCTTTGCCACTATAATCCAAATACAACTCACGTTACATCAAGACATAACCATCTGATGATGTCACCATCAGTGCTAGTGATGAGCAACTAACTATATGCAGAATATATACACCACTGCACTCTTTTCAAATCGATATGTACTTAGTCTCTTTAAACAAATGGCAAAGGATATGTATAATGATGGTTCCTGTAAGTTGCTGGTTATTTTCCTGTGCTGTTCTCACATGCACTCCTTCTTGCTCATGGCACATATAAATGCTGTATTGCAAAATTCTATGATATGTGGATTGATAATTCATTGATTGCAGTGCCATAATTTAACAAGTGGTCATTGATTGATTTCATCATGTTTACTTAGCCACATATAATGTCCCAACTCTGGGTACTTTGGAATCTAAGGATAGCAGATCTTTCAAAGAAGTTGATCGATACAAGCTTCTGAAGAGGTTATGCCTCTTTATCCGTTATCCATTAATGTCCTTGTCGTCACTTCTGTAAATCCTGACGCAATAAGGTAAAGATAGTCCGATAGTAGACACTGTTGTCTAGGATCGAAGTGTTAGCACTTCATTTTACGAGGCCACAACTTGTTTATGAGGTAGAGTGGGCAGTTCCCGTCTTCGCTGCCTTTCCTTCTCTTACACGATGTACCCACAAACAATTCAGTCAAATGAAGTTTATCAGTAACAGGATTTTCACCCCATACAGTTGCCACGAAAAGCGAGTGCTGTACCACTACACTAATAAGAATAACTGTTGTTACATAAAACATTTGATTTATAAAAATAAAAACAACCTACCTTATATCTGTCCTCTGACCAGTTCCCAACAAGCACACCAGGCGCATACTTTTGTTCAATTCTCCAGCCTGGGACTCCAAATTTGGAGAAGTCGACACAATCATTTATATTTCTTTTCATAGTTAATAACTGCCCAAAAAGTTATGAGATATCTCAACTTTACTTACTGACAATTCCCCAATCTGAGTGCACAACGACGGTACATAAAAAAATGATAAATCATTAAATGCCGTTAAAAAATGCGGAATAACTAACAATAATTACGTTTGACTGTTAAATAATTTTAAAGAAAAATATGATAAACAATTAATATTGTAGATGTCATTCATAAATACACGCCAAAGCTTTGCAACCACATAATCTCTTGAATGAAATAAGAAGGCGAAAATAGTACACTTTCACTTAGCGACATTACAACCTGAAGCTATTAGCGGTTGCTATCAACGTCGCCATGGAAGATTAAAATGACTGATGTGAAAGGTGCGTAAAAGCCACGGAAATAAAGACAAGCAAAGTATTTTAAATATTGGAAACAAATAGAATACTTTAATTTAGTGGTACCTGAGAATAGTCCAATGAAATTAACACTTTAAAGAATAACACCAAAATAATAAAATTGCCATCATCATAAATAAATACAATAATTTGGAAAATGGCTCATACAACCGCCCATAGATACTCAGTCCCTTTCATTGATGAAGAGTCGACGACGGAGCCTGAACTTCGCAGCTCTCGCGGCGGTTCCGAAATTTAGATTCTTCCTAGCATGTCGTAAAATGCAATTAAAGATAGTTGTGCTTGGGGCTAGCAACCTCATCATGACAACACCAATGGCATTAATGTCAGTCCCTGCAAAAGCTAGGATGCAGGTTTCATGTAAAGGGACCATCTGCAGTTAAAACATATGCTTCACAATGAAACGATTAGGCGAATGATTGCAAATACTGGGCATTTGAAATGTGCTTCATTTTATATGGATAATCGAAGAAATAAACGTAGGTTTCAGTACGGAAATCACCCTGTACCACCGTCCAATAACTATTTCACTAGCAAGAGGAATGCGGTAGGGCGAGACTCAGTTGGGTAGATAGTGGCATGCATATAGATGGGGACAGGCTCACCCACCTACACTTTGCGGACGACATTGTGCTCATCAGCCACACCACCGAGGAGGCCTAACACTCCCTGAACGAACTGGTCGAGGTCGGTAGAGGTGTCGGGCTAAAGTAAAGTAAAGTAAAGTATCCCATAGCATTACTGCCGTCGGGGTGTGAGGTGTTAGCGATCTCACATTTCAAAGGCTCGGCTATATGAGGGCGGTAGCCATCTCCTCTCCCTCGCCGCTTTTACTTCCCGGACTGAACCGGTACCCATTTAAGGCTGGGTCGACCCGGGAACCATTGCGGTCTGAAAAAAACATTACCGCCTCAACTGGGGAATGAGCCCAGGACCACTAAGATGCGAAGCCAGAGCGCTAACCACTGCGCTACGCGGCTACGGAGGAATAAAAAGAAAACGTAATGTCTCCGAAACCCATACTGCCGCAAATGGGGGATCAAGCTGGGAAATGAGCCTGTCGAAGATGTCAGCGCCTACACATACTTAGGGCAGGAAATAAATGCCACCCACACCCTAGACCTGGAAATCTCCAGACGAAGAGCTGCAGCCTGGTCTAGCTTCAATACCATAAAGCCTATACTCCTGCATCTAAAAGACATCATGGCAAAGGCACACCTTTTTAATTCTGCAGTCATACCAGCCATGATCTACGGGTGTGAAGTGGGGAATCTACGCATCGCGGATGGAGAGAAACTACGAGTTACCAAACGAGCGATGGACAGACGCGTATCTCGATCAGAGATCGAATCTACACTGCTAAAATCAGAGAACACACTCTTCTTCTTCTGCGTTCATTCTCAATCTCCTGCTATCAAGTCCTGAACAGGGCTTTGCAAGTAGCCGGATGTAGTTCGGAGAACGAAATGCGTTGTGTCGTTAATTTACAGCTTGATTGCGATATTTGCACCCTTCGGTCCGATACATCTAACTTCGACAGTACAACACTCATTCGAGACGTGGTGTACGCTGCGTTGCCTCGTAAATACCACTGGGTTGGACACGTGGTGCGCATGCCAGATAACAAATGGATTGCAAGATGGTCTGCTGAGAGACCTAGGTCCGAAATGATACGACACGGTGAAAGATCGGACTGCACACAGGACATTGTTGGCTACCTATAAGACGGCACACCTGCCGGACTAAAGAGGATATTGTATTGTATGTATATGGGCCAGCATCTGATGGAACAAAATGGTGAATGATGAGCCTATTAGATTATCATCATCAAGTGTCATGCCACATGACGTTGATAAATTCCTTCCACAACCATCTTTCCTTTAACAATGTGACACGTCAGATGCGGTATATTATCCAATTTATTTAGTCATACTACCGCATATCGTTAGTCTCTGTCTGCATCCCTAATGTCCTCATTATTTCCTGTTGTCTTCTTCTTCTGTGTTCGTTCTCATTCTACCGCTGCCAAGCCCTGCAAATAGCAAGATGTAGTCCGGAGAACGAAATGCGTTGTGTCATTAGTTTACAGTTTGACTTTGATATTTGCACCTTTCGGTCCGACACATCCGTCTTTGGCAGCATTTCCTGTTGTATTAAGGCTTTCTAAGGCCTTCTTTTCTGAAAATGTGTGAAACAAACCGGGCATGTCTACTTTTGATTTTACTTATCAAAGATCTTTGAATACTTTTTTCTTGTAATATATCTTCATTAGATTTATTTTATGGTTATGGTACGCGTAGCATTATTTTCACCAGTGACAGTTCTTTTGCTGAAAGTGATTTCTCAATTTGTTTGTTCATTGTCCGTGACTCCCATCCATAAAGAAATATAGGTTCCACGCACTTTAAGACATGCTCTCTTAATTTTAGAGCCATACCAGGGACCTTTTTACCAATATGTTTCTTACCTTCTGGAAGTCAGATTTAGCTAGTGCCATTCTGATGTTTATTTCTGTTCTACACCTTCCGTTACACTGTTACCAGCGACAAACTTGGACTTTAACACAAACTCTAGAGAGAAAGATCACGACATGTGAGATGAGATGCCTCCAGAAAACAATCAACGTAACTAGGAGAGAGAGAATGAGCAATGAAGATGTGAGAAGAATAGTTGAAGCGAGACCCTGCTCTGAATATATTGATGAAGAGAGAATCAATTGGTTCGGTCATCTAATGAGAATGCATCTTTACCTACTACCCCTGTGCGCCTATAATGCACGACGTTCGGGTTTTCGCACCCGTGGCAGACCGAGAACTAGAAGGAAAGGAAATGTTGCGGATATTCTAAATCGTCATGGGATGACGACCACTTCAGCGACGCGTCTGGTCCTGAACAGAAAACTACGGCTCCCCACGTCGCCTCACGGCACAAGTGGATTAGACAAGACAAGACAAGACCTTCCGTCATCTGTTATGATGGTACCCAAGGAATCCACATGTGGTAGTTTGCTTGAATGTCCCTCTCTCTAGCTTAACCTCGCAATTAATCGGCACTTTTCCTTTTGCTGTGATTTTTGTATTTGCTTTGGAACCATATAGACAGCCATTGATCTTCACTGACGATGGTGCCAGCAACTTGGTGCACATATCTTGTTTTAACATATACCATATAGACAGCCATTGATCTTCACTAACGATGGTGCCAGCAACTTGGTGCACATATCTTGTTTTAACATATAACTAACATCCCCGTGCCATCAGCATAACGTAGATTGCTAACGATATGTGTTCCTACCGTTATTAATCCTGGCAGATTGTCACACTTTTCTTCTGATCTTGATTGTTAGATTAGAGACGACATAAACCACGGAAGTATAACACATAAGTCAATAATACGGAATGGGCATTAACACAGAGAAATCGCAAACTATAATAATTCGCCAAGTACAACATGAATCAGCTATACACATTTCAATAAATTATAAAATACCTGAGCAGGTCAAGGTCATTCTCTGCCTTGCAAATATTGTTTGTTGTTTAATGCACACAATGAGTAAGTTTACTCTTTTGTGCGCCCTGAAATGGGCGTTAAGTGGTGGGTTGTAGTTGCTTTTCTCACATCCCGAGCGTGCTGATAAAGGTCCTCCAGGCGGTTGTGCTATGCGTGGCTTCATCTGTGTTGCGCTCACTACTACGAGGATCACGTCGTTCTACAGCTGTTTCCCTGGAACCCTACATGGAAGAGAGATTGTGATCCTGGTCAGTGTATTGTGCCTGACCCTGACGCAACGTCTTGTTCAATATGGTGTGCCTGACTCTGAACCGATATCCTGGTCGGTATGTTGTACCTGATCCTGTCGCCGCGTCCTGGTCAGTATGTTATGTCTGACCTTGATGCGACGTCCTGGTCAGTATGTTATGTCTGACCCTGATGCGACGTCCTGGTCAGTATGTTGTGCCTGACTGGACTAGCGTCTCAGTTCTCCCTAAATGATGATAATTGGCCATTTTGACTTTATTTCAAGGCCATAAAGTGGAGGATACCAAAGAATTGCAATATCTTGGCAGCATGATCTCATCTGATGGACACACCGGTCTCGATATGTCAAGATGGATCGGACAAGCTGCATCTGTTATGCACGACCTACGACGATTATTAAGTATTGGCAAGATTTCCCTTAACATAAAATGCATCTACCAGTCTTGCATGGTCACAGTTCTACTTTACAGTTCCGAAACCTGGACATTACTCAAACATGACATATAAAGACTAGAGACCTTCCACATGCGCAACCAGTGGGTATCCTGGTCATTCGATGGCATGACTGCATCTGCAGCGTGGATGTCTCTGCTTTAACAGGCCTCCAACAAATCTCAGAAATACTGAACCGTCGGCGAGTTTCTTTGTTCGGTCAGGCCATACGACTGGACCAGGAAACCCTGGCTGACAAGATGCTTCACAGGTCGTTTCTCAGCGGCCAAAAGACTTCCACAGACCGGCTAGAGGCGCAGAAGAGACCGTTCCCGCACAATATGTATCCATCAGATGTCAGCCTATCCTTGCGCTCTGGACGAGGCCTGGAGTCGTGTTGGATGTGTCCATCGACGCAATGGGCCTTAGACGCATAAGGGAATTTATTATTATTATCATCATCATCTTCTACCCACTTGTGTCGTTAGGCGACGTGGGAAGGGGTAGTTTTCTGTCGTGTGCCATCTTTGTCACCGATATTGTTATTCCGTGTTTCTTCAGTGTCTCACTGACACCATCTATCCACCTTTTACGTGGTCTGCCTCTTACTCTGCAACCCTAATGTCTGGTATTGTAGATACGAACAGCTGGTAGCTTTGGTTGCATTCTTGTCAAGTATTCGAACCATTTTATTCTCTGTCTTTCTATGTATTCCATACGATACACCGTATTGCACCCACCGTCTGTCTGATTATTTCGTTTCTTAATCTATCCAGCCCTGTGACCCCGACAGCATTTCTCAAATACCTCATTTCGCATACCATGATTTTTCTTTCTTTTGCCTTAGTGAGAGTCTATATCTGACACTGGTAGCATAGAGTTGGTTTAAAAATACTATTTATCAGCTGTGTCTTTGTCTTCAAATTATTAGTATTACTTTATTTTATACGGAATAGCAGCTGCTTCCAAAGGAAGGCTACTCTGAGAGTAAATTTGACCAAAATTCAAGCACACATTGAATCTTAGTTGTTGAAGGGAACCGTTGTTTTGTTTACTGCTGTTCACAAACGCCAAACAGGTTTGATAGCAGGAGATAAAGATCAGCCATGGATAACTATGATATAAAAAAGCGAGATACAATGTATAGGTTAATTATAAGGTAGGTTCCTCCTGAACAGTTAAACTTAATAACATGATTCAGATGGCGTAATTAACATTTATTTTAACTTCATCTTCCTAACGACACGTTCTTATTACCGGCGTATCGTTGAGTTTATTTTAATTATAATAAAACAGTTAATTGAACATAATTAATAATTGAACACCTGAGTAATACTTTAGAACGTCCGCTTCTTACGACTTACGACAGTCACAATGGTGCCGGGATCGATCCCCGCAAGAAAAATTAACTAGTAAAGACTAAACTACTAATAAGACTGCAGCACAAACAGGAAACTTCAGGCAAATGTACGATGATATAATGAAAGCTATTGGTCCTGCGAGTAGGAAAACTGTACCACAACACATCCATCACTCGCGAGAAAATTACAGATAAAGGAAAGCAGATGGAGAATATGGGTTGAGCACTACTCTGAGCTCTACTTAGTACTTGTGTGACAATATATAGTTATTCCCACATCCCTTGATACTGTCAAAAGCTATTCTAGTATGGACGAGCTGGACATCAAACCATCTATAGAATATTTTTTTTTTTTCCCCACGTTCGTCTTATTTCTCTATTCCCCACGGTGGTGTGCATTGCACTATGTTTTTATTTTGTGCCTGTCGGCCCAGTGCCTCCGACATCTGCATGTATTTTATGTAACAGCCGGGCTGTGATGGGGAGCGAACCCAGCACCTTCAAGTTGTGTCACTTAACTACTAGCCCACACCGTCCCCATATAGAAGATTTGAATAAAGCTATTGACAGCTTGGCCCTGGTCAAAGTACCAGGCACTGACAGGATCCCACCTGATTTGATCAAACGCTACAAGGATACACTTTTGGAACAGCTGCATATGAGGTCATGTCAGTGCTGGAAAAAGGCCACTATACCTCAAGGTATGAGAGATGCGTAGATTGTAATATTATACAAAAACAAAGGTGATAGAAGCGACTGTGATAACTATCGAAGCGTCTCTCTGCTCAGTGCTGTAGGCAAAGTCTTCGCCAGAGTAATCTTACTAAGGCTACATTAATTGGCTGAGCATGTGTATTCCTAATCACAGTGTGGATTCAGGTCTGGAAGATCAACGATCGACATGTTTTTCTCTATCTTTGACAACTTCAGGAAAAGTCACGTGAGCAGAACCAGCCTTTTTATGTCACCTTCATTGGTCTGACAAAGACATTTGATTTAGTTAGTAGGAATGATTCCTTCGAAATCCTCTCCAAAATAGGCTGCCTAAACAAACTGCTGCGACTAATAATATTGTTCCATCGGGGCATGACGGGAAGAGTCCAATTTTATGGTAGCACATGACAACCATTTGGTATTTGAAGTGGTGTTAAGCAGGGCTGTGTTCTAGCCCCGACATTGTTCTGAATCTTCTTTGCTTTGTTACTGAAACATGCATTTGGTAACGCAAGTGAAGGAATCGGCCTTCACACTAGGTCAGATGGTAGGCTGTTTAACCTTGCAATACTCAAGGCCAAAACGAAGATCAGGGAGATCACCATCAGGTACTTGCTATTCGCTGGTGATTTTGAAATTATCACCCACAGCCAGCAGAAACTTCAGAGATTGATAAATCGCTTCTCCCAGGCTTGCAAAGATTTTGGTCTCACAATAAGTTTCAACAAAACAAATGTGCTGGGACAGGAAGTAGATGCCACGCCAAGTATTAGCATTGATAATTTTGAACTGGCAACTGTACACCAATTTATATACCATGGGATCGCTCATCATCAACAAGCTCTCTCTAGACCCAGAAATAGACAATCACATTGGCAAAGCTGCTGCTACATTTGCTCGCCTCACAATGCGTGTTTGGAAAAACCAGAAACTGACAATTCAAACCAAGGCCATGGTGTACAATGCATGTGTTGTCAACACATTTATATATGGTAGCGAGACTTGGACAATCTATGCCAAACAAGGGCACATGCGTAACACTTTCTATCTATAGTGCCTATGATCCATTCTTGGAATTACATAGAGGGGTGGGGGTGGTGGTGGGCAGAGTGATAAATGTAGAGGTGCACTCTCTCACCGGTCTTCCAAGCATGTACACTTTCCTTAGGCAGCGAAGACTATGATGGCTTGGTCATGTTCGTTGCATGGAAGATGGTTGCATTTCCAAAGATATCCTCTATGGACAATTGGCGGATGACAAAAGAACAGTCTTCCAGACCTGAATCCACACTGTGATTAGCGATACACATGCTCAGCCAATTAATGTAGCCTTAGTAAGATTACTCTGGCGAAGACTTTGCCTACAGCACTGAGCAGAGAGACACCTCGATAGTTATCACAGTCGCTTCTATCACCTTTGTTTTTGTATAATATTACAATCTATGCATCTCTCATACCTTGAGGTATAGTGGCCTTTTTCCAGCACTGACATGACCTCATATGCAGCTGTTCCAAAAGTGTATCCTTGTAGCGTTTGATCAAATCAGGTGGGATCCTGTCATTGCCTGGTACTTTTACCAGGGCCAAGCTGTCAATAGCTTTAATCAAATCTTCTGAATGGGGACGACGTGGGCTAGTGGTTAAGTGACACAACTCACAACTTGAAGGTGCTGGGTTCGCTCCCCATCACAGCCCGGCTGTTACCCAAGGAAGCAAACCCTTACATAAAATACATGCAGATGTCGGAGGCACTGGGCTGACAGACACAAAATAAAAACATAGTGCAACGCACACCACCGTGGGGAATAGAGAAATAAGACGAAGGCAGGGGAAAAAAAAATATTCTATAGATGGTTTGATGTCCAGCTGAGTTTCAAAGATGTGTGTAAACGTGATATGAAGGCCCTGGACATGAATCTGACATCCTGGGAAGACAAAGCTGCAGACTGATCCAAGTGGAGATGTACCTTGAATGGCCACCTTTTGCGGCAAGGAGAAGGACAACATAGAGGTCTTTGAAATGTGGATATACAGAAGAATGGATCACATTTTGTGGGAAGAAAAGCAAACAAATAAAGAAGCTCTGGCGAGATTAGGAAAAGGAAACACTGAAAAACACACACATTAGGCAGATCAAATATTTTGGACATATAAAGAGACATGATACATTGCTGAAAACAAAACTGCAAGAGGTAGGTAGCGATAAAAATGTAAGAGTAGCATCAAGTGATAGACTAAAACCAGTTTGTCAAAGTGTACCATAAAGGCAAGAAACAGAATATATTGGAGATCAACTGCAGCCAACCTTTGATGCGGAGACAGCACTTGACATCATCATCAGTAATCTAATAGACTAGAACACTCATTAAGTCTGTACTAATAGGTCATACCCAACAGAATTGTCTGCTGTGGGGTTTACCGTTAAGTTAATTAATATTTTATATAAAAATGTTGAGAAAGTATATCAATAGTCTTGTTAGTAGTTCTGGTTCTAAATTATTCTGCTTGTTGATGAGGCATCCAAGATAGCAGTATTCCTCGATATCTTCCAAGTTTTTTCCATTGAGGATGACTGGGTCACAATCAGCTAAACAATTTTGCATGACTTTGGTCTTGGAGATATTCATCTCTAGTCTTACTTTTTTTCCTTCTTTGTTGAGCTTCTCTAACATGTGGTTGACTTCTGATTAGCACATGTGAAGTTGATCTTCATTGTTGTGATTTTTTAAGGTATTTTTATTTGTGTTGTTCTTTGTTGCTAACAAGGGTTCTGTGCCGTTAAGTAGGTTTTTTAAACAATTAAAAAAAAATTTTCAGCCAGTTTCTGAGTCATAGTTGTTGATGTTATTATTATTCATATTTTCACAGTCAGCTGTTCTATGATGGCTACAAAGATGTAGCTGTTGGTTTAGCATCCATAATACAGCCTCACCCAGCGTGTCCCCCCTCGGATAAGCTGCTCAAGATTGTAAAGCTAGGCCTTAAACATGATGAAGAAGGTAGGAGTTCTAGTAGGAAGGTCAGAAAATATATTAGTCATTCTTCTTCTATCCTGAGACTTAAAGATTAGCTAGAGAGAACACCATTCAATCCTATCAACTAGGGGACAGCGAGGGTTAGTGGTTAATTGACACGGCTCACAATCTGAAGGTGTTGGGTTTGCTTCCCAATCACAGCACTGGCCTTTACCCCGGGGAAGCAAACCCTTAGAAAATGCAGGAAGAAGCAGACTCTTACATAAAATGCATGCTAAAATTGGATGCACTGGGCCGACAGGCGCAAAAGAAAAACATAGTGCAACACACACTGCCTTGGGGAATAGAGAAATAAGGCGAACGAAAAAATAAAAAATTCTTTCAACTTTAAGGCAGAGAAAAGTTTTTGGAGATCCATTGCTGTCAACCTTTGATGTAGAGATGGCATCTAAACTGAAAATTTGGACATGGAGGTTAGCCAGAGTGAAGGCCATTTTTATCCTATCAGCTGTCTTTTATCATAAGGTGCAGAAATTAATCAGAGACAAACCATAATGTAATATCAGCGGCATTTTCTTTTGCCTGTTGCAGTGTAATTATTGGTTCTTCAATTTGTCTGATAAACTGCTATCCTTATTTGTCAGGGGGAACATTAAAAATAATTTGCTTAGTTTCAGCATTCACACAATTCCTGCAGAGTTCAGGTCTTTTCAAAGCTAAATGCTTTTTGGTATTAGCCAAGGGTTTAGGTATGTATGTGCATATTTTGTGTGTGGCTAAAACACCCTAATATAACAGAAAGGACTCTTGTATGTAGTTGAAATGTATGTGCCTTTATCATCTATTTAAAACCTTGTTCCTTTAGCTGAGATGTACGATGTTTACCGCTCAAGAAATGAATGAACAAGGTGAAATTTTGAATCCCACAAGTTTCTGGCATTCCCTGTAAGATATTTTGCCAATGATGATTCAGAGATGTTTATCTGAAACATAATTCTATGTACATCTCTTAAATTTTGTTTTGTCTTTTCAGAAAATAAAGCAAGGGAAGATTTTGTAGGGGAAGCTATTCAACCAGGATCGGGAATTGATTTAGAGTTTGAAACTGAAGGTAAGTACGACCACAATAACTGCCAGGAGATTAGAAATGTTTTTCATTTTTGCGAAATTTGTTCAAAAAGTATGGTAATGTCTGTTTAAACAACTGTTTAGAGTAATTCATTCATAGATGGAATTGTAAAACAATTCTCTTTTATCTTTTAATGAAATGGTATTTATTCCTGACTGATAAACATTTATTAAAATATTTTCTACCCATTATGCAAGTAATTGGCCCATATGAAGTAGGCTTTTTTATGTTGGAACTTCTGGCGTAACTTACATTAGTTGCACAGAGTTTTGTTGCCTATGTACCAATTCTTGTATTTTCTAAATGTTAGCCATTATACAGTGTTGGAATTGAAAACTGGTTTGTCTATTTGCTAATGGCTTGGCTTGGCTTTGTTCGTTCTCAATCTCCCACTACCAAGCCCTGAAGGGGCTTAAGTAGCAGAATGTAGTCCAGAGAACGGAATGTCGTAGTTTACAGCTTGGCTGCAATATTTGCACCTTTCGGTCCAACACATCCGACTTCAGCAAGCATTTTTTAAGTACCGGGTTAGCATTCCCTCTTCGATCCCTTCTCCTTAGCCAGTCTGCCCTGCTGCAGCCTGTTATCCAGGATCACCACGTGGAGGTGTAGAAGGGTATTGGCAGCTTTGGTTCGCTGGCCCTGATGCTAGCAGTCAGCTGTGGGTCGCTGACCACTCCAGCTCATGCGCTGCTCAGCATCTTGATCCCTATTTGCTAATGTGTACTGTTCAGCAGGAATTTTGTATAATCTGGTATTAGATAGTATCCTAGTATTTTCTATATCATGATGTAGTCTGTTCTATTTGAGTTCTTTTTCTGAATATTGCTATATATACACAATCTGGTTTCTTATAAGGCTATTTTATAATAATCTCCAGTTCAGACCATTTCACCAGAGATTGCTCTGTATGAGACATGTTACGTCACAGCTCACAAGGGACCATGCAGGACTGCAGCTTTCCATAATTCAGGTAGGTGTTATCAATCTTACACACAGTTCGCTCTTAACTTAAATGTCTTTATATTCGTGTAGAAGACTCTGCAGAGTCTGTATACAACCAGTTTTAATTTACATTTCTTTGCTCTAAAAGTTATGCGCATCCAATCTATTCTTAAATGCATTAATTGTCCTTGTCTCCAATATTTCCTGTGGCAATGCATTCCAAGCATTCACCACTCTCTGACTAAAACAATATATTTTCTAATATCTAATCTGGACCTTTCTTTAGTTAATTTGTAGCTATACCCTCTTGTTCTTGTTGGTGGTTGTATTTAAACACATGTTATAGTCTAATTTATCCTTTCCTTTGATTATCTTATAAACCTGTATTAAGTCACCTCAAATTCTTCTCTTTTCTAGACACTATAGGCCAGTTTTTCAGTCTTTCCTGAAAACTGTAATTCTGAAATTCCACTATCAGCTTTGTCACTCTTGTTTATATACTTTCCAGCATGTTTATATCTCCTCGATGATAAGGACTCCACACCTGTACACAGTACTCCAATCTAGGTCTAACTAATGCTTCATACAGTTTGACAATCACTTCCTTGCTCCTATGTTTAATATTTCTTTTTTTATCATACCTAACATTGCATTTGCATTTTTCACTGCTACCTGGACATGCTCACTCACTTTAACTGTATGATCTATTATAACCCCTAGGTCCCTTTCCTTTTCTATCATTCTAATATTGTTCTCGCATATTCTGTAATTATGTTCCATATTGGATCTACCCATGTGGATGCCTACATGTATCTACATTAAACTCCATTTGCCAATTTACAGACCATTCTCGAATACTATCTAAATCCGACCTCAATATATTCACTTCAGCTTTAGATGAGACACTACTGCATAGTTTTGTGTCATCCGTGAATTTTGCAATCATGGATCTGATATCAATGTCCAAATCGTTTATATATATCAAGAACAAAATTGGTCCCAAAACCCAGACCTGTGGCACTCCACTTTTTACTTCACACCACTCAGAGTACTCCTTATTTATGTTTATTGCAATGTCACATTTGGTGTTTTCCTTGGGGCTTTGTCTCAGATTTGGTGTGAATGTAAATATTCACAGATTTGGTTCAAAATTGAGTATATGCAGATTTGGTGTGAATGTTAGTATTCACCAGAGTGATTGGCTGAGTGGTTTGGTGTCCATCTTCTGACCACAAGGAAATGTGTTCAAAACCTCAGTTTTTGTTCTAGCCTGTACAGTGCGTAGTGCCTGCACGGGCTAGCGGCCTTCATTCTCAGCCCTATAAATCCTCCCAGTGAACCCAGCAGTGTTAAAATTGTCATAGATGGTGTGAATGTAAGTACTCTCAGATTTGTTGTGAATGTAAGTGTTCTCAGTTAGTGTGAATCTAAGAGCCCTTAAAGTTGGAGAGATGGTATGAATGTAAGAACCCTTAAAGTTGGAGAGAGGGTGTGAATGTAAGAACCCTTAAAGTTGGAGAGAGGGTGTGAATGTAAGAATTCTCAGATCATAGGTGATTTTCACTTTATGGTCTGGAACCTATTTTGAGGTTTGTCTGTACTCTGTAAGACATGATGTATTTGAAGAAATCTCAGGGCTGGGCTTGTTACTATTGCAAATGTGTTTGTATAGTTGAATTAATCTCTGTGTTTATATGGTTGATGTAGTCCTTATGTGGTCTCTATGTTTGTGTAGTTGATGTAGTTTCTATGTTTGTATGGTTGATGTAGTCTCTATATTTGTATGGTTGATGTAGTCTCTATATTTGAATGGTTGATGTAGTCTTATGTTTGTATGGTTGATGTAGTCTTATGTTTGTATGGTTGATGTAGTCTTATGTTTGTATGGTTGATGTAGTCTTATGTTTGTATGGTTGATGTAGTCTTATGT
Source organism: Ariolimax columbianus (assembly GCA_036924085.1). Classification (NCBI taxonomy): domain Eukaryota; kingdom Metazoa; phylum Mollusca; class Gastropoda; order Stylommatophora; family Arionidae; genus Ariolimax; species Ariolimax columbianus. Next base: position 98,766,822 of record JAVGWX010000005.1, on the reverse strand, counting down.
TTGTATGGTTGATGTAGTCTTATGTTTGTATGGTTGATGTAGTCTTATGTTTGTATGGTTGATGTGGTCACTATGTTTGTACGATTGATGTAGTCTTATGTTTTTTTATGGTTGATGTAGTTCCTTATCATGCTTACTTTTCTATCATTATCATCATTCCCCCTTCACTGCTGTCGGAGCATGAGACTACCACTGTAATTGACTCCACATTACAGGGTCAGAACATCTGCATGCTAAGGCAGGTGTGCTTTCATTAGCAATTTGTTTGATATTATAAACTTGCCATCATCATCCGTCTTTGGACACCTTTCTACTACATTCTTGGAAGGTTACAGGGCACCTGGTCTTTACTTTTTTTTTTATATACGGGTAACATAAAAAACTGTGCATATACACACCACAGTGACTGCAGGGGCAAGTGGAATTTATTTCTCAGTTCTATATTCCTCTCAGGTGACTCCAGCAATGGAAATAAACATTATAATAATCACCTTTTGTTGTACAAATCTTTGGTTGTAGATGTGATGAAACAGCATGAGTGAGCCAGCCTCCCTGTGATGAGTCACTCTACACTCTATAATAATAAGGCTTAACTTTTAGAATATAATTAGAAACACAATTTTCTAACCCATAGTGGTCTTAGCCTTCTCTAAAGGAAAGCCTCATAGACGAGCTATCGCTTATTATTGAGTTAAAAACATGAATGAAATAAACACTCTTGCACTTCCAACTGCAGGTTGTTGTTATTGTTCAAAGAAAGTATTCGTGCTGAGTTTTGACTTAACTCTTGACGATGTTTCTTTGATAGCGGGTTACAGCGCCGCTTCTTACATTGTGAAGTGTACTTGAGACGTGGGCCGGAGTTTTCCTGGCTGTAGTGCAACGCGAGGCTCCTGATTAAGCTCATAAGCTCACCACAATGGGAAATAACAATTCCACCTAGTTGGCCAGACAGCTATGACACAGCCTGTTTCCAGGAACATGAGATCGGGACATGAGGTGGGGTCTGGATCAGTATGTTACACATGACCATGAATATTCTTTGCTCCCTCCTACAGGTCAGTTGATTGCCACAGGATCACAGGATGCTTCAATCAAGGTAAGATCTGATATATAAAGTCTGACAAGAGCAGGATCTAGTATGTCCTTTTTTTTTACTCCAGTAGGAGCATCAGGCCAACACTATAGTTAATTGTCCTGTAGGAAGTCATCATCACATCATTTATGAGATCCTCCAGTGGTACTTTCTGCAGCACTATATTTTACAAGATGAGATTGCTAGCTTCAGGCACAACCTTCCTTATTCATCTCTAATAAAATGTATAGTAGGATGACAATGAGTAAGATTAATCTTTTGTGTGCCCTGACAAGGGTGTCAAGTGGTGGAAAGCTACTGCAATCCTTGGCAGTTATAAATATAAAAGAGTAGGCTTAACAGCCGCTGTCCGGACAAAAAATTCAAGTTTAAAATCTACCCAAATTATTTGTACCCCTTCCCCCAGGTATAGTAAGCCGCAGGAAGTTGTAAAATACCTACTACGTATAGCCGAAGCATTAACATGCCTGTTTGAATACCTGGATTCCAAGTATTTCAAGTAGTATGGTAACACTCAGGTAATAGGTCCAGTACCCAGACACAAGTTAGCAAGAAAGTCTTCAGTGATGACTATATAATCTATTTAGCTGGGAGCTCTTGACAACCCAATGCCTCCTAGACAAAAGTACATGTCTTCCTTAGTTGGAGATCATATAAAATCTGTTGTATCAGAGGCATCATTATATCAAATGCAAGCATCTTTTGAGTGTCCCAAAAGGGAGGCAGTCCAGTGTGTCGGTGTTCTAGGATCATCATGTCCTGCCAGGGATATAGCACACACATTTGAATTGGTCATCTTATCATTCCTCAGTCAGTCATGCCAACTCATCTGTAGTAATGATAACTGTCCATCATTGTCGATGATGACCACTGACATCATCCTTGTTGTATGTGATCTGTTTTGTTTTGTTTATGCACTGTCTGAAATGTTTTGGTGTAGTGTTTGTTGGACCTCATGTGGCTTATCAGTCCAATGCGGCATGGAATGTTCTATTACATGGTTTACACACTATGTCTTCTGCTGTCTGTGAGGGTGGTTTTGCTGCTCTTTCCTTCAGGATCAGGTGTTTGGTTTGCTTTATCTGCAAGTGGTGACTTTCTCCTTCAGCGACGTCCACGTTTACTACATTTCTTCAGACCAATCTGTTTTCCCCAATGCTCTCCCAGTTGTCTTAATCTATGTGACAGCATCTCAGAGTTTCAGCCAGGCTGTCGCTTAAATCGCTTTTTTGGGTGACCTCCTTTTTGACAGCCTTCCCTAAGCTCACCGTACAGAAGTCTCTTTGGCAGTCTTGTGTCTGGCATGCGCATAAGGTGCCCAGTCCATCTCAGCGATGCATGGATGCTTTGCATGTCTGCTCTTTTCAGGACTTCAGTAACAGGGACATGGTCCTGCCAGCGAATGTGTAGTATGCGTCTCAGGCTGTTTGTGTTGAAGTGGATCAATCTTTTTGCCTGTCTTGCATAGTATAACAGGGTTGGGAGGAAAGCAGCTCGGTAGACCTTGAGCTTTGTCTGGTGCTCTCATACTGCCGTGTGCATTCTACCAAAGCTTGCACTGGCTTTCATTAGTCTACTTGCCACCTTGTTATCCCGAGATGACGGCTCGCGACAGTGTACTACCCAGGTATGTGAACTTGCACACATTTCAGGATCTGTCCATTTACTTTGATTTGTGACTGTGTGTATCGTGTACCAGGAGTTGGTTGGTGCATAATTACTGTTTTTTAAACATTTATGGCCAGTCCAAAGTTGTTGCACGCATCAGAGAACTGATCCATGTCCTCCTCCATTTCCTGCTCTAAGTTGTTTTTCACAGCACAGTCGTCAGCAATTACAAGTTCATGGATCATGTCGCCTACTACTCTGGTTTTTCCTCCCATTCTGTGAGCATTGAGGAGCCTGTCATCCGCTGGTATCTGATAGGTACACCAGATTTGGCTGTTCTTAAAGCGTCCGACATCGTGGCTGAGGACATCATGCTAAACAGGGTTGGGGCGAGCATACATCCTTGCTTTACACCGTTTGTCACGTCAAACATTCTGGAAGTCTCCGTTTTCAGCACACGAGCACACATGTCTTCGTGGAGCATTTTACCATAGTGATAAACTTGGTGGGGCAGCTGAACTTTGACATGACCATTCACAATCCACCTCTGCTTACTGTGTCAAATGCCTTAGTGAGGTCAATAAATATCTGTAGTGATAGTATGTCAGGAATTCCCGCCACCTGTGAGATAGTCACAAATGGACAGGGGTACAATCTATGCTGGGCTGCATCTCTTTGTAATCCATTGGGGGAAAATTGATAAGAGGATAGAGAGCAAGGAACGAGACAAGAATGCATTTAACCCATGGAGAAGGAATGGATTGGTGCATTCTGAACATAAACCACTTGCCGATGGGTTCTGTAACTACACCTACTAGACTCGACTGGATCCTCTCTGGCTTGGGTGACCCTGCTATGTTTTCATGGATTAAAAGTTACCTCTTCCAAAGATCTGCCAGGGTTAAATTGGCCAACTGTACCAGCAAGTCAGTCAGGCTGAGAGAGGGAGTGCCACAGGGAATGTAATAGCGCCTACTCTCTTCTTGATCTATATAAACAACATCACTAAATGCTGCCATTAGCATGTATGTAACAGCTTACTCACAGATGACTTTGCTATATGGACAGCCACAGAACATAAACAATGGCCTCATACTTGCTCCAAAAGACAGTAGAGAAGGTGGAGAACTGGACAAAAGAGTGAGAACTGAAAATAAACCACACCAAAACCTCTACCACTCTCTTTTCACTCTCCCCCCAAAAAAGAGACAATTGTAATAAAGATAGGAAATCAACAAATACCCCAGTTGGACACACCTACATTGCTTGGAGTCACATTTAACTCGAGACTTACCTGGAAGTTCAATATAGAGAAAATCCAGACAAGGGCCATAAAGAGACTCTTAGTGATGAAAAAACTGGCTGGTACATTGGGGGGGGGGGGGGGGGGGGGGGGGACAAAAAAATTCTCAAGCAGGTCTCCACTGGTGCAATCAGACCAATCATGGAATATGCCTCTAGCACTTGGTCAACAGCGGCCAAAACAAACACAGGAAAACTAGACCAAATCAAAAATATGGGTCTCAGAATTACCCTTAGGGCATTGAAAAGCACTCCAATTACAGAGTTGGGAAAAACAGCAAATATTGAGCCCCTTGAATTAAGGAGAAAATATAAATCCCTTGGCAGAGATCCCTTGACTAACTTGGCAGAGATGGGCAGACAAAGATCTTCAGACTCAGAATGGGACACTGTAGACTCAAGGCTCACCTCCACAGAATGGGTCTCAGAGACACTACCACGTGCGATTGTGGAGCCCCCAAGCAAACACCAGAACATATTCTGCAGGACTGTCCTACCTATGCAGACCAAAGAGAGGCAGTCTGATCTGGGGGAGCGACCATGCTCGAAAAGCTGTGGGGGACCGGCGGAGAAATGAAACGCAGTCTCTTTCATGAACCTCACAGGACTAGAAGCATTGCATCAGTTGATCGATGAAAAAGAAGAAGATGACGACCCTGCCAAGATTAATCCTCCAACCTGCATAGCTACTGGTTTCATTGGGACAAGCTAGCTCAAGCTCTCCAACCTTGGTAAGGAAGATTTACATGTGGAGAGATCTTCAGTGACAGCTATTCAATAAAACCATTGATAAAAAACATTATTTAATTTTTGGGAGCTTGTGTGTATCTACTGTCTTGTTAATGCTGGGGCTCATGCCAATGAAAAAGCTGATAACAGACATAGAAGTGAGACCAAAGACATAACAGTAAATGAGCTGAGAGCAGCCATTAACTCCTAGCTGGTTGGGTGCATCAGGGTCAGCGAATCAAAGTTGACCAAGACTCTATATTACCTCAAAGTGGCAGCCCTGGAAACAGGCAGGACCCATGCAGTCTCGATAAGAAAATAGGGATCCGCCTATTGAATGAGGAAAACACAACGATGGATGAATAACAAATCTTGGGATAACAGGAGAATGTTGGCCAAGTGAGGATGGGCATCTGAGTTGAGAAGACAGTGCAAGAGCAGCAGTGTGTACAACCAGCAAGTTACAAGAACCATCCTTACCTTTTGCCATTGCTGAAAGAGTCTGAGCACATGTGGGTCTGCCCAGTTCACAGTGATGTTGTTTCTGTTCAGCATAACCCAGCTAGAAGTTCTAACTACTACAGCTGTGCAGTTTAATGCAGTGCATTAGAAAGCAAGTAATCTACACACAAAATCGTGGCGGAATTCTTACCATTGGTAGTGTCTGCTGAGGAATATATGGGGCATCATGGACAATGACCACAACTCAAAAAAGCCAAGTTGGTGCAAGGAACAAGAAGAGACAAGGTCTGCAATAAGATGATACTATACGATCTCGAAATCCAGCCCTTGCAGACTTGAGTGGATAAATCTGAACTTTAGTGGTTTGGTCACGTCTGCAGAATGAAAGAATATCAACTACAATGGCAAGCATGGGGAGCAAAGGGCCAGGGATCCAGACCCTCAGGATGACCCAAAGTCTGCTGGGTTTGACAACATAAGACAGTATATAAGAGGTATATATACTGAGGGCTAGGCTGGAACCATGCCAATTGAAAGACAGCAGATAGAATAGTCTGGTGCTCTTTCTGGCTAACCTGTACTGCCCAGGGTAGAAAAGGAGCAACTAAGTAGTAGTAGAGGAATTAAGGTTACATGTCCTGACAGTTTCAGCACAGTGTGCAGACTAGGTTTTTATTTCACTCTCAATAGAAAAAAGATCTTGTTCCAAAGTTTACACATATCCCAAATAGGACACCAGTATCTTAACAATTTGACCACACACTTATCTTTAACGATCATATTCTAATTTATATTCATTTTTCACCCTATGTCAGGTTCTGGATGTTGAGAGGATGCTGTCGAAAAGTGCCACCCCTGCAGATGTCATGGCATTGGAGACTCCACAACAGCAGATGGAGAACCATCCCGTCATCCGCACACTCTATGATCATAATGGGGTTTGTGCTAGCATGTTGAACAGATGTTACATTGTATTTAGTGTGACATTCTTCTTCTTCTACTTATGTCTTTTTGTTCCACGTGAAGCATATAGTCACCACTACAGTTAGCCTCATTACAGGAAGCATATATCCAAGCACTTACAGTGGCAGGGAATAGCCTTGTTCACAACCCTCTGTAATCACCTCACCTTTTACGGCACGCTCTGAAGGTTACAGTAGTCCAGTTCTTTCCACCCTATGTGCCACTCGAGTTAATTTGTTTTGTATACAACATACAAATTTATTGACAATTGTGAACAGTAAAGTAAACACACAAAAATAATAGATCAATACATTATGAATAGAAAATATAGTTTATTAAATGTGCACTGACATACATAGTGGAATAAAAAAGTATCCAGATTGACATTATAATTCCGGAACTTTCGGATGTTGCTAGGCAACACCTCTGAACCTAGTGTGCAAGTAGCAAGAGTCATGTCTGTCCTGCTCGTCTGGTTTGTTTGCAGTAGTGATTTGCCCTTGTTTGTGAGAACTGCAATTGTTACAATGTAATTTTTGGAAAAAAAATTGATCAATGAATTTGCATCAGATTTTGTCAAAAACTTGGTGAAATACACACTTAAAGTTACAGACAGTCTACATGGTGGATGCAGAAAGTGCATATTTGATCTAATATGAGCATTATGGAGAACCAGAGTAAAGTGGTTTGATTGTATTGTGATCTCGTCACAATGGTGTCATGTCCTGTCATAAAGCAGAGATCCACTTGATTTTCATAAAAGTAATAATTAGATCACCTGTGTGGTACCCGAGTGGAAAATGATGTCCACTTTAACCTTCCAAGCATGACATAAAAGTTAACTAAAGAGGGTGTTGCATGGGGCAAGCAACCTGACCATGTAAAACCATTGAAATGACTACAACACTTGCTCAGATTCAGGTTAGCTGTAAAGGTGCGAGCTATAGTGACGGCTGTACTATTCACTTACAGCAGACATGTCAATCAATCTATAATTAGATATCTCCAGAAGGTTATGATTACTGGGTGAGTTTGCGAAATTATCTTTTCATAGGAAGTGACCTGCTTGGACTTTCACCCTTTTGAATCCATATTGGCATCAGGCAGTGATGACTTCAGCATTAGATTCTTTGAATATTCCAAACCTTCTGTGAAGAAAGCTTTCAAGAGTGTACAGGTTGGTGTTGTCTGTCCTTTTGATGTTGGCAGTAATGTTCCTTTTATAGTGTTCATTTTCAACATTTGACATTTCTTTTTTATATTTGTCTGTTTGATCTGTTTTTGTGTGTCCATATCAGCTTTTCTTCCTCCATTGTGTTTTCAGGTTTTATAATTTATTACAATTCTTTGTTTATTGTTTAACTGAGTAGCTACTGAATTGAAAAACAGGCTGTGGCAGAATTAAATTTAGGTCCCATTTTCCCATTTGCAGGTGTATGTACAAATTTAGCTGAAGTTTTCTTAATTATTAACATATTTTTATGAATGATATACCATTTTGTAGATAAATGAATGTTCTCTAAGTTAGATCTAAAACAATTGTGTGTTATTTTTTAGTAGGAAATTTGTAAATGGTAAATTATTATTTACAACAGAAAAGCATTACAAAATTATAAAAAAAGTGCCAACTCACCTGAAATTTTTGAATGTCCGAAACATTTAATGTCTTTTACTTGGTGGTTATCATAAAGTATATCCAACAATAAGAAAAACAAATCCAAGAACACAGAAATTGGATAATATTTACACTTCTAATAGCTAATGTAACCACATGTAGGCCAGATCAGAAAAAACTAAACATTTTTTGAAAAATAAACATTTGAAAAAAAAATATATCTTTGGAAAAATTAACATAAAAAAAAAATATATATATCTCCAATTTATTTACAGTACATCAATGTCTTTAGTGAGCACCATCTGCAGGATCATGTGTATGGTACACTCTAAAACAGTTCATCGGATGGAGATGTGGCTTTTCTGGGCAACCAGTGCAATACAAATTTATGCGGGCTCTCTTTGCAGGAGTTGAGCATACAATGCAGTTCCTGTCTTTGTCTGAGTGATCCACAAGATGCACAGCACTCTCATATCTTTTAATTTTGTTTCCTTCTTTGAATTTTCTCCCAACTTTATTGCTGTTTGTGGTTACTACCTCTTGCGGGATGATGGATACAGCCTTCTCAGTCAGCTGATGGATCAAATTTTCTTTGAAGACTTTCAAGGGCATGGGCTTCTCATCAGCATGACAGAGCGTGTATAATATATGAGCATTTACCTGTGAAACCTCAATGATCCAATAAAATATTTTTTTCCGCCATTTTCTTGTTTTTCTTTGGAAGCTGCCATAGTATGATACCATCTGGTCGCTATGGTCACATCCATTCATACACATATTGTATAGCTGCACTACTTTGGGTTTTTCAACTGTGTTGCCTCGTCTAGTTGTAACCTGCTCCATCTGAACTGTAGTCTTGGTGGAGACAACAATTCACAGCTTTTTGGCTTTCTTATCTCGCCAAGCAACACATATCTGGGATCCATCATTATTTCTGTACACCCTAGTTTCTCGGAGCTGTAGAGAAATGGTCTTCAACTGAAGCGGAAAATTTTTCCTGTTGATGTTGAGTGTGCCAGTATAATCAATACCCCTACTCAACAGATATGTAATCACTGTGTCTACAGTGTAGTACCTATCCGCAAATACATGGTGGCCTTTTCCAATTCCTTGCAGCAGGTAATCAAACACCTTCATGGCCTGACTTGTACAGTCATTGGCAAGGAGATATGATGTGTTTTTTCTAAAGTATGTCAATACAGAGTAGACATACCCTGTAGTAGAATCACACAAGCCAAAAGTCTTGATGTGATACTTGCTTGGCTTGGAGGCATTGTACTGCTTGTGCTTCCAGCGTCCGTTATAGCCTATTACTATTTCATCAATGGCCAGATCCTGAAATGGATAAAATGCATCCTGGAACTTTGCTATTAGTGAATTCAAGAATGGCTCTATTTTGTCCTTGCCTACAGATTCAGCATCTCCAACATGCATCATGGTGTGGTAAATGATTTCAAATCTCAATCTGGGAAACCTCTGACTATACCATGGGTTGTAGCTGACTGTACCATGGGTTGTAGCTGACTGTACCATGGGTTGTAGTTGTGCGGTTTGTGTGCCCAATAATCCTTCACCGATGCTTTTTTACCTAAACCTATTGCGATAATCACGGCCAAAAATTTTAACAGCTCATATTCAGTGATAGGCTTCCAACTTGCAAGTGTAGACTTTTGTAAAGAAACTTGTTTGGATTTCTTCAATTCTGCATAATCATTGATACCAATGAATCTAACACATCTGGTGTTATCAAGGCAAACCAACAATCTAGTTCAGAGGAAGATGCATCTAGTTTTGCATGCATACCTGGTTCACGAGTTGGAACAAAGGGAATACTGCCTGTTGTTTCACCTTCAGTTACTTGGTGCCACTGTTCTCTTTCTTGAGCTCAATTTTTTACTGAACTATTTGTAAATCTAGCAGCCGTCTTAGCATTTTTAGGGACTTTTGATGGTCCAGGGTGTGCACCATTTTCGCTATCACTACTTGTGCTGTCAGTACTATTTTTTTCGTATTCATCAAAATCAATTGAATCATTATTGTCGACATCTGTTTCACTTACCTCGTCTTCACTAGATGTATTATTTATCTGTTGAAACAAGTTTCTAGCCTGTTCAATAGTTAGACGAGCCGTACAAGTGCTTTTGATGACCTTATCGCTTGTTGCCATGGTAAACAATTTTTTACAGTTCGGTAACTAACTTCAAAATATGATAATTATGACAAGAATACAATTTTTAACATCCGATTTGCTCCACATGGGGTTCAAGAATCAACTTCCCTTTGGTAAATTAAAATCTCGTACCGAAACGGAAAGGAAAACTATAAATTTATAACTTTTTTTACCATGAAACAAACATTGGCGCTCACAGCGGCTATTGGCCGTGGGTGAATAAGTGTTCTGGCTCTGGGAGCGGCTTATAGTATGCAACCAGTTAATTGCTTGTTATGTGTCCATCATCAATTTATTTTGTCTGTGCTTGATTCTTTGTTATTCCTCTGATGTTTTTATATTAAAAAAATCATCATTGCTTGTTTCTTCTTCTTCTTCTTCGTACGCAGTCAGACAGTAACCATTATTTTTTCGAAAAAAGCAGCGGTCATCCTGAGGCTGTCGCCACTGCCATAGAGCTTTTCTTGCAGTTCCACTGGTGATGGCCACATCTGCTCTTTCTGATCCTCGTATGTCGGGCAGTTCTGCAGCAGATGTTCAGCGGTCATTTTACCAGTACCGCACGGGCATTCGTCGGTACCACCTATCTTCAATTTGTTGAATAGGTGGTACCTCAGTCTATTGTGGCCAGTACGAAGTCTGAAGACAACGACCTGCTCTCTTCGGTTCAACTGGTAATAGGCATCGTTTTTGGTGTAACCAGTATGTTCGGTTTCCCATTTGGTCATGTATCTGGCTTTGATAAGTCGTTTTGACTCTTCGTACGTCATATTAGTATCTGTTTGTGGTAGTCTTGCACCTTCTTTTGCCAGTCTGTCTGCCTCCTCGTTGCCTTGGATGTTGCAGTGTGATGGGACCCACTGTACCACTACCCTTTTTGGTGCGGACTGCTGGCACAGTTTGCAGAGTACTGCTCTTAAGTCATTAAGCTCAGTGTTTTTCTGGCTTTTTAGCGCTGTGACTACGGCGAGAGCATCTGTAAGCAGGACTATATGGCTTTCATTTTCATTGTGTGTCACCATTTCTTCCACTGCCGCCCTCAGTGCCTCTGCCTCCGCTCTGAAATTGCTTGTGTACTTACCAGTAGCGAATGACAGTGTTATTTGTCTGCCATTTGGTAGGTTCAGGAATGCTCCTGCCCCTCCGTTCTGTGTAGTGTTTGTTACAGAACCGTCGGTGTATGCATGGGTCCAGTCCATGCTTGGGTAGCTTTTCGATATGAAGCTTAGGGTAGTATCTCTCCTTTCTTTTTCAGTCTGGCAGTTTTTGTTTCCATTGCTTGTTTGATTGGATAATCTTCTCAATTTGTATCTGGCTTTTTTCTTTCTCTTATGTTTTTCATTGTCTGTTATCTGTCCATCTTATCTTATTCTTAGTTCTAAGTCAACCTGTACTTCTACAGGAGCAGATGCCCATGTGCAGGTCCCAGCTCTGGTGTGAGCTGGATGTAGCCGGGAGAAGGGTTTCCTGCTTAGCAGGCTAGGCTCAAGCAGTTTAATACTCCGCTGCGTTGGGACAAGCGCTTACAGAGGGTGGTTAACCTATATGCGAGTCCATCTTAATAGACTCAAACACTAGAGCAAAGGAGACCCGCTGCCTGTTAGGCGCCATCTATGCTGCTCCAAACAAACCACCTAACCATGGTCGGTGTTATGCCATGTCGCACAGTTAATCGGCTCTTACGACATGCTCTCTATGAGGCAGTGGTGCTATTCTTGTCCTTGTCATACACAAAGACCCCGGCAGACCACTCCGTCAGTCTTATCTTATTTGTCTGACCTAATCCTATTTTTTTCCTCCAATGAGTTTTCATGTTTGTTAATTTATCATAATTATACAGATCGTCAGTTTAAAAAAAATGTGTCCAATAAGGCATAGTTCTATTCAATCTGTGCCTGAACAATACACTGCTACTGCATAACTTTATTCTATCTGGGCTAAAACAATACCCTACCTCGGCATAGGTTTGATTCTATCTAGGCCAAGACAAGTCCTGATATGGCATAGTTTTATTCTATATGTCTATACACAGATTTAATATTTGGGCTACACAAAAATTTAGTATCTAGGCTACACAAAGATTTAATATATTAACACATTCTTAATTTAAATAGATCACTTTCTTACTTTGAGATGTGATTTGGAGAGTGGTTTGTAGACTGATCGTTTAGTCTGAAAATGTGGGTTCAAACACCAATATGACCTAGATATTTTTCTATCAGGGTTGAACTAAAAGCCTAGCCTACACACTGTAGGGACAAGCGGTCTATATGTCTAAGTCCTTGTTTGTTGATCAGTCGCACTACTCTGCCTTCCCCTGACCACTAGGTTAGCAGAGGCACCGATTACTTGGATGGGTCCCTTTGAGATTGGAGGCACGGCACCATTCCTCCCCGGCTGTAACTTGTAGGAGCGACACCATGACGATAGGTTAGACTGTCGCATGACCATATCCTGTTGATGCGTGTGTACCCTGATTTTTCCCGGTTCCTGCAGCGTAGCTGACACACTCCGTCTTCGGCAGGTCGACTTGTGTTTTCTGTTTTGGGTTGTCTCCCATAGCCTTTCCGGCTTCCGATAGTACTTGCAAGGCAGTAGGTTGGTTTGTCTACCATGGTTTCTTTCTCATGACTAGAGCATATAGCAGCTCTTACCCTCTTAGTGTACCCGTTGTAGGACATGTGTGGTATTTCAGTGGGGAAAGCAGTGCCACCTGTTGTCCCACCCCATCCTGCTGGAATACACCGCCTGTTGGTCCTCGACTGCTTATTCGTCCAGTTATTATACCTGGCTTATATCGCGGCTGACACCCTGTATCTGGAGGTCATTCCACTATCCACCACCTGTGGACGCTCCATATCTGGAGGTCGTTCCACTATCCACCACCTGTGGATGTGCCTGGTTGGGGTCGGTTGCCCCTGTTCTCCAGGTCCAAGTCCTATAAATCCTTGCGACTGACCTCAATATTGGAAAAAAATCTGTAATTATTCATGTTATTTTACTTTCATGGAAATGACAGGAAGCATCTGAGTTGACTCAAGTATCCTTCCACCCTAGTGGGGACTACCTTTTGGCTGGAACAAGACATTCTACTAGTAAGTACAATAAATGAGACTGTAGTCTGGTATTCACTCGAATTGTCCACAAGAAAGAAGTAAAATAGGACCCATGCAACCTTGCAAGTGTACCGGGAATGGCAACTAAGAAGGTTGTGAGTGTGACTAACACCCACATCTTATAAAGCTTTCGCTATTGCAACTGCTCGGATACAGTTTTTTTTAAGGGAGCAACTGTGGTGATGACCCTATAGTGATCACATGGTATGAGAAGATGAAAGATAAAGATGGCTAGTAATAGATCATGTAGATTTTGGTTACTGATATTAGGTAACCAAAACAAGTTGTAATTATTTTGGTCTTTTGCCCTGAAATACCATTGTTGGTCCAAGGGATTTATTAGGTCCATCTCTCCATCTTATTGGATGATGACCGAGTGGATGCTTAAAGCTGTATGGCCATCAGAGTCTTACTTAAAGTTGTAGGGCCATCAGAACGTCACTTAAAGTAGTAGGGCCACCAGAGCTTCACTTAAAGTAGTAGGGCTACCAGAGCTTCACTTAAAGTTGTAGGGCCATCAGAGCTTCACTTAAAGTTGAAGGGCCATCAGAGCTTCACTTAAAGTAGTAGGGCCACCAGAACTTCACTTGTGGTGTCCATTTAGATTTTGGCACACCGGCCATGTTAGTGTGGCATTTCAATCACTGATTTCTCATTATGGGAGAATCAGATTATTGATCTCTCACTATGGGAGATCAGACCATTGATCTCTCACTATGGGAGATCAGACTATTGATCTCTCACTATGGGAGATCAGACCATTAATCTCTCACTATGGGAGATCAGACCATTGATCTCTCACTATGGGAGATCAGACCATTGATCTCTCACATAATTGATGCTTTGTGGTAGGATACGGTTGTTCAAGACTAACATAACAAGTCAATCCTACTTTACTGTAGGACTTTAAGACATGCCATGTAATTAAGTGTATCACATGCAGACTGTTAAATACTAATGTCAAATCAGTCCTACAGTATGGTTCGGAAACATGGCGTGTGACTAAGAGTATCACATACAGATTGGAGACCTTCACCAACAGAAATCTATATGACATGTAACTAAGAGTATCACATTAAGAGTGGAGACCTTCACCACTACAAAAATACAAATCTTCTCAACTTCAACGTTAAGTCTGTTCTATTGTATGACTTTGTAGCATAGAGAACAATGAAGGTTCAAGCTTTCATCAGTGGGTGTCTTTGCTGAGTACTAGAATTAAAAGTCGTTTACTAAACTCTCTAATGTGCAACTGTAATAAAGAACCAGATATATATTAATAGCACTTGGCATAAGAAAGTGCTGGCTTTGGATAGGACATACATTGTTGGAAACAGCTCATAGCATTACAGGACATGCTCTATTTTGGAATTCCCAAGGCAAGAGAAGTAGAGGCAGACCTAAACACTAATGGAAAAGAGAGCTTATGACAAATATAAAGGCAACATGAAAGACATGAACAAAGCTGGAATGGATGGCTCAGGGCAGGAAGATTTATCATGTATTTGTATAGGGTCTATGCTCCATCAGGAGCTGACAATTTTTTATTGATTGATTGATTGAATGTACATTTTTTAAGTGCTGCATGCTTCCAGGGCTTGAAAGGGAAGCACAAACAATAGTAACACTAACCTAGCAGGCATGTCATAAGAGGTGACGAAGATGGAGTCCATATAAGACTGGCTGCTGTAAACTGTTACAAACTATAAATTCACTAGAAAAGAAAAAAAGTGACTTTAGCGCCCCAATATAGAAGTTTCTACAACTCATGGTAGGAGAGGAGCCAGTCAGACTAATGAGGATAGGACAATGGGCTGGCTATCTCATCCTGTAGGATCTATAAGTCACATGGACAAGAAAAGACTCCTACATTCCATGGTAGAAGACTCCCATGTTAGATGAGCAGCCACTTAGTCAAGTCAGGATATTATTGAAAGATTACTTTTGCTAGTGAGACTTTGTTCCATGATTTGTAACTGGATAAATTGCCCATGTGAGTAGTTAGAATGATGTCTTTCATTGCGTATGGACCAGATTTGACCCCTGATCTCGCCCTCTCCACTCTGCTGTTGTTGAATGCCAACATAGAGTAAGTTTACATGCCCTAAAAAGGTAATTAAGTGACAGGTTGTAGTAGCTTTCCTCACCTCTCGATCATGCTGATGAAGGTGGACCATGGTCCTCTAGGCAGTTGTGCAATGCTTGGCTTCATCTGTGTGACGCTCACTACTACAGGGATCACACCGGTCCACATCTCAGTTCCCCCACTCTGCTGTGAATGTGTACCTAACAGTAAGGGAAGTCAAAGTGGCGATAGTGGAACTGGGTACACCCTACATCACAACAAACAAAAATAATGAGACGAAATATCATAGACTTGATCCCTAAAGCTTATGTTATGTTACTGCTTATGTTATGTTGATGTTATATGTTTTTGTTGCTGAATAATTCATTCTTGTTATTTATATGTACTTCCTGATTGGTTTCAGTCCGACTCTACGATGTGAGAACATTTCAGTGTTTTGTTGGAAGCAACCCGCAGGACCAACACAGTGGTGGAATAACTGGGGTAAGTATTTGTACACAGTCAGGTCCTAAATGATGTCATAGTTTGTAGTGGAGTGGCGAATAAGTTCTCCAACTCAAATCAAACAAATGCTCCCACAGTGTGCGTCTCATTTAGCCTCTGGGACAGCATGGGCTAGTGGTTAAATGATACGGCTCACAAACCGAAGGTGCTGGGTTCGCTCCCCAGTCACAGCACTGGCCATTACCCTGGGGAAGCAAACCCTTAGAAAATACAGGACGAAACAGACCCTTATATAAAATGCATGCCGGTCAGATGCACTGTGCTGACTGGCGCAAAATAAAAACATAGTGCAACGCACACCAGCTTGGGAAATAGAGAAATAAGGTGAACACAAACAAAAAAATAAAAAAATATAGCATTTAATAATATAGTCCAATTCCTGGCCTTCCCATGACAGACCGGTAAAGCACCTGCTGTCTTCCAGATGAGATACTGACGTATCAGAGGGTGCCGGAGGGAACCAAAGCCAACCTAGGTAGATGGGGCTCATTAGTTCGGGAAATCAGAACATATAGGAGAAGGAAGACTCTACCCAAAACCATCTGCCAGCTCGGATAAAGAATGTACACAGTCTAAGGCTAGGGAGAATTTATTCAAATAAAACGATAGGCCAAAAGTGGATATTATGGGCAGATATTGCAGCTCAGCTGTGAAATATAACACAACATACCTTACATTTATCGCCATTCAGTCACAGATGGCATATTATGTTATCAAGAACTGTTATCATTACACATCGGGCAGATCCATAGGTGATCTTTTTTTCTTAAGACATAGTAAAGGGTACAGATGCTTCTCTTTTATCGATTGCTCTAAAAAAAATTACATGATATGCATTATATATTCGGCAGCCCATCTTAGGCTATACTCATTGTCATACAGTTTGTTAGAGATGATAATGCTGTCACTCTGCTTCTCTTGTGTAGCTGGCAAACTTGGAAAAGATGGCATGGATACTGATAATTCTTATAGCTTGCTGGTTGTACGTACTCCCGTTCCATCCTTTCAGTGTGTTTTCTTTTTACAGAGTCACACAAGGCTAGTCTCAAAGTAAAGATGTCACTCTCCCTGCTCCGGACACACCTCTCCTTGTCTAACATTTTACATGTCTTTGCTCCACTTTTTCTTCTATTTGGTTTTCTTTTCCTCTCATTTTCACCTGTTCTTCTTTTTGTTCTGTTTTCTAACTCTTTCTATACTTTACTGTTTTGTTGTTGTTGTTTATTATGGTTTTGCCTCCTTTGGTGTGACACAGAATAGTAACACTGTAACCTGCTAGGTATGTTGATTAAGGGCTGGCTATGTAGTCGACCACCCAGTCCTGTAGAAACTATAAGCCAGGGGTAGAAGATGGGGTGACTAAATGAAGTGCAGGGTAAATGGGGAGGAACACATTGCAATCACTTAATAATCACCTGTTAGATGATGACGCAAGGCCAAAGATGCAGCACAGTGAATGAGCTCAATAACTGTTAGATGATGACGCAAGGCCAAAGATGCAGCACAGTGAATGAGCTCAATAACTGTTAGATGATGACTCAAGGCCAAAGATGTAGCACAGTGAATGAGCTCAATAACTGTTAGATGATGACGCATGGCCAAAGATGTAGCACAGTGAATGAGTTCAATAACCAACTGTTAGATGATGACGCAATGCCAAAGATGTAGCACAGTGAATGAGCTCAATAACTGTTAGATGATGACGCATGGCCAAAGATGTAGCACAGTGAATGAGTTCAATAACCAACTGTTAGATGATGACGCAATGCCAAAGATGTAGCACAGTGAATGAGCTCAATAACTGTTAGATGATGACGCATGGCCAAAGATGTAGCACAGTGAATGAGCTCAATAACCAACTGTTAGATGATGACGCAAGGCCAAAGACAGTGAATGAGCTCAATAACTGTTAGATGATGACGCATGGCCAAAGATGTAGCACAGTGAATGAGTTCAATAACCAACTGTTAGATGATGACGCAAGGCCAAAGATGCAGCACAGTGAATGAGCTCAATAACCAACTGTTAGATGATGATGTATGGAAGTAGGCCTCCTTGAAATAAAACAGCTGCCACGTTGGAACTACAGACGAGCCGACTAGGACAGATTTGCAATGCTGACTGATGGACTGTGTGAAACTATCAACACACGAAATAACAATATGAAACCTATGGTGGAAAGCCTAAGCAAAGCAATACTGCAAGCAGCCACCGAGACCATCCCAAGAAAGGCAAGGAAAAACTACAAGCCATATTGGAATCATGAACTGCAGAAAGCTGAGGATGAAGTCTCAAATGCTAGGGACATGGCAGAGAGAGAGCAATCAATGGGAGCAAATATCGCCCTCAAGGCCATCACTGCGAAATACAAAAGAACACTGAACCAAATAACAAGAGACAGCTGGAAAAAAACAAACAAAGCCTCAATCTAGATAAAGAAGGGAACAAACTATGGAATTTAGTCAGAGCCATGAATGACGAAACAACATGAAATAAACAAATTACCATCAAGCAAGGTGACAACTTGCTTACCGGAAAAAAGGCAGCAAACGCCTTTATAGAATATTATGCCAGAGCAAACCACATTGATGTCTCTACGGACAGGCATACAGACATTAGGGAAGAACAAAAGAGCCATGACAACATCAAGATGGCACCAGAGGAGCACATGATGGCAAAACTAACGATGAATGAAATGAATGAGGCCATGAGAACTTTAAAAAAAAAGAAATCGCCCGGAAAAGATAGGGTAACAAATGAAATGCTGATGGGGTTGGGCCAAACAGCAAAGCGAAAGCTACTGTCAGTCCTGAACCAAAGCTGGAAAAGGAGAATTGTACCGCAGGCATGGAAAGATGCTGTACTTATACCAGTACCAAAGAAAGAAAAAGATAGAACGGATCCAAATGGATACAGGCCTA
The DNA here is from genome assembly GCA_036924085.1 of Ariolimax columbianus. NCBI lineage: Eukaryota > Metazoa > Mollusca > Gastropoda > Stylommatophora > Arionidae > Ariolimax > Ariolimax columbianus. The sequence goes on along the minus strand of JAVGWX010000005.1, from coordinate 98,748,250 downwards.
TCAGTCTACTGAGCTGTGTAGGTAAGCTGATGGAGCGTATGATAAACATCAGACTGATGTGGCACCTGGAAGAAAAACACACATTAATTCCACAGCAAGCAGGATTTAGACAACACAGATCCACTGAGGACCAGATCACTCTCATAGCACAGGAAATAGAGGATGCTTACCAAGAGAAAAAGCAGACAGTAGCGGTTTGGGTGGATCTAGAGAAGGCATTTGACAAGGTTTGGAAAGAGGGACTTAAAGTCAAATTACGAAGAAGTGAAGTATGTGGGAAAATGTACAGATGGATCAGCCACTACCTCGAAAACAGAACAGCCAGAGTTCAAGTACAAGGGCAGATGAGCAAAAAGGTGACACTGGAGCAAGGAGTACCCCAAGGGGGAGTACTGTCACTCACACTTTTTCATAGAGAATATACCAAGAAGAGTCCACAGCTCCATGTTTGCAGACGATCTGGCTATGTGGACCTCCGAATAAAATCTCACCGTAGCAAACAATCAGATGCAGTAGGCCCTAACATCGTTGGAGGAGTGGGTGAAATCATGGTTGGTCCAAATAAATGAAGAAAAAACAACATGTAAGATATTCTCGCTTTCAAATAAACCACAGATCACTAAAATAAGTCTTAACGGCAAATATCTGCGGCCAAACGACAACCCAAACTACTTGGGCGTCATATTTGATCGGCGCATGACATGAAAAAGTCAGATCGAGAGAAACTGAATGAGAGCCAGACAAAGAATGGCAATCATGAGGAAACTTGCTGGCACAAGCTGGGGAGCAGATGAAAGAATACTCAAGAAACTGTACACTGGAAGAGTGAGTCCAGTTCTCGAGTATGGCATTGCGGCATGGGCAACAGCAGCAAAGGCGAACTTTGATAAAATTAGCAAACTTCAAAACCAAGCCATGAGAGTTATAACAGGAGGCATGAAGTCAACGCCAATTGTAGAACTTGAAAAGATTACAAATCTGCAAGCCATGACCGACAGAAGAGACTGCAGAGCCCAGCAGCAAGCAGAGAAACTAAGAAGACTGACAGACCATCCAATGCATCAGAGACTAAATAGATTTGGAAAAGGGAAACTAAAGCGGAGAAACTTTGCAGAAATAGCCAAAGCAAAGATGAGCGAAGACCCTATGAACACCAAAACAACACCAAAGCCCATCCCTACTGTACGCAACCCCACATGGAAGCAGCATATCATTCTGGAGGTGGTAGAAAATATACCAGGTATTGGAAACAAGAACAGCCAGACTGAAAAAGAAAGAAGAATCATAACTCTGAGGTACATAACGGAAAACTACCCAAGCATGGACTGGACCCATGCATACACCGACGGTTCTGTAACAAACACAACACAGAATGGAGGGGGAGGCTTATTCCTGAGCCTAACAAATATCAGAAAAATAACACTGTCAGTGGCAACTGTAAAATTCTCAAGCAATTTCAGAGCGGAGGCAGAGGCACTGAAGGCTGCAGTAGAAGCAATGCTGACAGGCGAAAGCAAGGGAGGCCAGATAGTCGTGTTTACAAATGCCCTGACCGTGGTTACAGCACTAAAAAGCCAGAAAAATACTGAACTTAATGATTTAAGAGCAGTACTCTGTCAACTATGCCAGCAGTCTGCACCAAAATGAGTAGTGGTACAGGGGGTTCCATGCCACTGTAACATCCAAGGCAACGAGGAGGCAGACAAACTGGCAAAAGAAGGTGCAAGACTACCACAACCAGATTCTAGTGTGACCTACGAAGAGTCCAAAAGGCTTATTAGGGCCAGATACATGGCAAATGGGAAACAGAACACACTGGCTACACAAAAAAATGATGCCTACTACCAGCTGAACAGAAGAGAGCAGGTCGTAGTCTTCAGACTCTGCACAGGCCACAACAGACTGACGAATGCACCTGTGGTACAGGGAAAATGACCGCTGAACATCTGCTGCAAAATTGCTCGATATACGAGGACCAGAGAAGCACATGTGACCATCACCAGTGCCAACACTAGACAAGCTCTATGGCAGTGTCGACAGCCTCAGGATGACAGCTGCTTTCTTCGAACAAATACAAGTTGACGTCTGACAGCGTACGAAGAAGAAGAAGAAGTCATGGGTCAGAGAGTGGGGTACCTCAGAGGCAGGAGCGTGTACAGCCAGTAGGATACAGAAACCGTCACTATCAGAACCACTGATATTGCCGAAAGAAACTGGGCAGTACTGGGTCTGTCTGAATGGCAGTGATGTTGACTCTTCTTAGCTGATAACATCTGGTATCTACTTTGTTCATAACTGATAACAGATGATATTGTTCTCTTTCTTATTTTCTTCTTAACTGATGAAAAATAATATCTACTTTTTCTTTGAGTTTCTTATTTTCTTCATAGCTGAAAAAGATATCTACTATCTAAAAAGATTATCGGCTATCCGTAGTAGGTATTTCAAACTTCCTGTGGCTTGCTATAAAATGGTACTTCAATAGTGGTGACTGCTATCAGGGATGAAGTGTTAGAGACATCCCATATGTCTCAGCTTTTGTGAGGTGTAGTTGTTGGTTCCTGAAATATGCCTTCGAGACAAGGACCTAATTCAAGTACTCTGAGTTTTATTGCTCACCCACTGACTTGTTTCTCCACAGCTGAAGTGGAGCCCCAATGCCACCATATTTGCGTCGAGTTCGGTGGATGGATCAATCAAAATCTGGGACGGGGTTAGCCATAAGTGCATCAACACATTCCACAAGGCACATGATGGCAAGGAAGTGTGCTCCGTGACATTCTCACGAAATTCTAAAGTAGGTGTCAGAATGGAATGTTTGTTCATATTTGAGTACTAACATTTGACTAGTCACACAGTCGATTACAAGCATATAAAACAACCTCTACACCCCCTAGTTAGAAGAGGACTAAGTGTTTAAAAAAAAAAGCAGCCTTAATTTTGTTCAATGGAAACAAATGAAGCATGTGTGTTTTTCTTTGGCAAGGAGGTATAGGCGACCGGCATGTGCGCGCATACATTTTTTCCCAACCGCAGATTTGGTCAGCCTTTCAGTGCTGAGTGTAGTGAGCATCCATTGGGTTTTCATTCACCAGGTGTGCAGCAATGTCAAAGTCATGTTGACCGTTTTCTTTGCCTCCCTTGGGGTTGTATATCACGAGTACACACCACAAGGTCAAAACATCACCAAAGAGTACTAACTGGGGGTCATCCGTCGCCTTTATAATGCTGTTCGACCCAAACGACCGGGCGTGTGGATAGCAGGAACTTGGCAGTTCCATCATGACAACGCACCCGCCCATTCTTCGCATCTGATCAGACCTTCTTAGCCAAACACATAATTCATCTGGTTTGCCAGGCTCCCCATTCTCCCAATATGGCTTCTTGCGAAGTGATCCAGTTTGAGTCCTGAAAAGACATCATGCGGAATGCGACAATATGTGTTTTATGTGATCCATAACTCTGAAACTTTCTTTATGCTGGTGTTTATGTGAATTATAGTTTGAATATAGAAGAGGACTTATGTTGACTTAAAATGTGGGCTGTTCTTATTTTGTAAAGAATATAATTTCAATTTCATTTATAGAATGTAATTTTGCCACTGTTTTAAATAAGGTAAATTTTTATATTGGCAACTAAAGAACATTTTTTAATGGACAAACCTGTTCTAGCAGCAAATACAAATGTGGGCAAAATAATAAATTATGAAAATAGATGTAGATTGGGGTTAAATGAACAAATATAATTTTATATTATATTGTCATACCATAAGCTATACCTGATTGCATGACATTGTCAGGGTACACTTCCCAAATAAAATAATTCCCAAGCAACACATACTAGAACACCTTTGTGCTGCAAAATTGCCCGACATACGAGGACCAGAGAAAGCACATGTGGCCATCACCAGTGGCAACACTAGACAAGCTCTATGGCAGTGTCGACAGCCTCAGGATGACAGCTGCTTTCTTTGAACAAATTCAAGTTGACGTCTGACAGCATAAGAAGAAGAAGAACACCTTTGTACAGACTAATCAGACTGCATGGCTTTGGAGTGGGTTTATGTGGAGATCAAGGAGTAGATTTATGCATTATATAGTAGCTGGTATAGAGAAAAGAGCTTTGGGTAATAGAAACCAAATGAAATAATTAAAATGAATGATGTAAATGCAAAAGCTGCAGTTCTCTGTGTGAAGAAGAGAAAGTCTGAATAATGTGTAGAAGATATGTCAAACAAGTTGTCATTAGGTATTTTAAATAATGTTGCACACAGTTTCAGGGTCTATTAAATATATTGTGTATTTTCAATTTTATATAAGCTATGAAACTTTATGTAGGTCAGTGCTTGTATGCAGGAGAGTCTGATTATAGAAGAGCATTTTGTTAGGTCAAATTGTGGGCTGTTCTTGTTTCTTTGATTGATATTCTTTATTGAAATTAAATGTGTGCATAAAAACCTAAATAAACTAATGATATTACACATATTAATTAATTTCATACCTTGGTAATATAAATTTCAAACATGGAATGTAAGGAAGAAATTATGGCAGAGCACCAACAAAACGACAAAAGTAAAAGTCTTGAGAGTCAGTGTTTTTCCTGTGGCAGCTTATGGCTGCGAATCATGGACGATTACTAAAACTTCTAGATAAAGAATCGAATCCTTCGAGTCAAAATGTTATAGAAAGTTCCTCAGAATACCATAGACAGAGAAAAAGACACATGTAGACATTCGACTAGAGTTGAGCATAGAGGAGAACTGGTTTATCAATTCCATTATGGCCAGAAAATGTAAATACTTGGGTCACATCAAGAGACACAATGGTCTTGAGAGAACAGTGATGGAAGGTATGGTGCCAGGCAAAAGAGGCAGGGGTAGACCAAGAAGACGATGGTACCAAGATATCCAGGAATGACTGGGTATGACTGTGGTGGAGGCTGGAGTTTTGGCAAGGGAACGAGTTTATTTCAGACAGACTGTCATGGGAGCGACGTTCTATAAAGGACATGCTACATGATAGGAATTTAATAATTCTTTTATTTTAATGTACCAATAAATAATTATGAGAAGGAAATTGTATCCTAAATATGTTGCATAAATATTCAGACATGTCAATTTATTTTAATGTATTTTCTGTTTTGATTTTGGAATATGTCAGCTGTATGTGCAGGTAGAATTTAATAATATTTTATCATGGCATCATGTAAATACACAATTATTTACTTACTTTACATATGTTAACATATTGTTCCTATGTGTATTCTATTATGTTTGTTTGTCTATACATATATGTATTTTCACATACGCAAACTAACCAAGAAACATCGTATTGTGAAACAAACAAGATATTGTTTAACCTTTACCACGGCACGCACAAAATTGACCTAATTTTCCCTGTAGCCACATTATTTTTAGCACATCACATCATGGTTGTTGACTTTGAGAGACTCTAACCTTTTAAAAAAAAATATATATGATTTTGTTATGTGAGAGACATATATTAATAAAGAACTTGTTGGTATTACTGTTTTTATTGTGTGCGTGTTAGTTTCTGAGATACAAGAAGATGAAGTTGGAAATGTCCACAAATATATCACAAACACTTAGACTCGCAAATTGGGATTTGCCAGGGTTCCAGAAATATTTTTTATTTATCACAAAGCACTACTACTGTTCTTATATAAGACATATTTGTTAAGTTTCCACTTCAAACATATTTATCACTTCTAAATAAACAAACTAAACAGGTCTACCTAAGAAAAATCTGTTGCAACACCTTAACTTCATCACCCTTAATAATGGAATAATCTTCAAATCCGATTGAAAAGGAGGAGAAATCATTTCAAAATTCTCAATCATTGTTCTACAAAAAACAAGCGGACGGATTAAATCGAAAGTTTATACATGATAAACTGACGACCCTGGAGCTGGTGCCGTACAGGGATGGTGCACACTGATGTGAGTTTTCCTTGTGCCGATTTTACGATGGTGACGTGGTAAAGGTTAACTTAAAATAGTCATATTTTGGCTTCCTAGACTTTGCCATATGTTCTGTTATCTTTCAATCTTTCTATATGTGCAGAAATGAATACAATTCCTGGATTCAGTTGTTTTTCCCCATTCCAAAATAATAAAACGCTCTTACTTTTAAAAACAGTCAAAATATTGGGCCATTTTCAGTTGTATCATCACAATTTACTGCCTTTATATTATGTAATTTGGCATGCCTTTAGTCAATCAATCAATCAATCAATCAAAGCCTGTCTCTTCTCTCGATGCAGAGCCCATTGCCAACATCTCGGCAGCATACACAGTCTTGGGCTGGTCTTTCTGTCCCTCTCGAGATGCAATCTTTTAATCTTAGTTTCTTCTCGTGTTCTCTTCTTCATGTATTTTCGGGTCAATCTCTCTTTCTCTTCCCTTGAGGATGCCGTGTAAGAGCTATCTGGCTATGTTGGATGGTGGCTTCTGTGGCGTATGTCCTATCTAGCTTCTTTTTCTTCACTTAATTTGTTGTTCCAGTGGCTTTTTGCTCCTTTCCTATAGGTCTTCATTTCTCACAATGTCCTGCAACTTTATACTCATTATCCTTCATAGGCATTTGTTAAAGGACTGGAATCTTTGTTGTTTGGTCTTGGCTGTTCTTCATGTTTCCACTCCATACATTAGCACAGTATCAATACTGACATTAAATATTCTAATTTTGGTGCAAATCTTGATGTCCTTAGTGCTGCCATGTAATGTCATTGCAGCCAAATTTCACTGGTAACACGCTGTTTAAACAAATTAATATCAAAGATTGTGCAACCCTATGTAATTCTGTTTATTTAAGGTTATTGCCCTTTGTCTGTATAGTGGAAATAGAAGGTCTTAGTTGAAGTGGACACGTTGTGAGTATCCTGTTATATGTTATTCCAAGTTTGAAGCATCTTGCTTGGACTTTTCTTTTAAATTCATCATTTGATGTCTTTGTTTGAGAAAACATTTACATTACACTACCTGGCACAGGGGAAAGAAGAGTGAAAACCCATTATCAAGGGAATCGGAAAAGTCAAAGTCATGTCCAGGCATCGTATTTATGTTATATTGTTGACAGTATGTCCTGTCATGTGGGAGGGACTCGCTAGTCAAACTCTGGGAGCTAACCACAAACAGGTGCCTGATTGTCTTCACTGGTGCCGGGGTGACTGGAGGCATGGACCATGGCACAGTGGCTTGCTTCAACCATACTGAGGATTATGGTGAGTACTGAGGATTGTGGTGAGTACTGATTGTGGTGAGTACTGAGGGTTATGGTTAATACTAAGGATTATGGTTAGTGCTGAGGATTATGTTCAGTACTGAGGATTATATTGAGGATTGTAATGACTGTTGAGGATTGTTTGTGAGTACTGAAGATTATGGTTAGTACTGAGGAAATAGAGGTGCTGAGTGGTTAGTGTAGTTACCTCCTAGTCTGGAGACATATATTCAAACCTTGAAACAGCCTAATTTTATTTCTCAATGATGGTAAAATATTAGCCTAGCCTTAGGTTTATGATAAGATGGAGCAGAAATCTGATGTGAGTTGAACTAGTGTGAGTGCTTGAAAAGATGGAGCAGAGATCTGATGTGGGTTGATCAGGTATGAGTACTTGAGAGGATAGAGCAGAAATCTGATGTGTTTGTATGAGAGGATGGAGCAGAAATCTGATGTGTTTGTATGAGAGGATAGCAGAAATCTGATGTGGTTGTGTGAGAGCAGAAATCTGATGTGGTTGCTTGAGAGGATAGAGCAGAAATCTGATGTGTTTGTATGAGAGGATGGAGCAGAAATATATATATTTTTTTTGATGTTCGCCTTATTTCCCTATTCCCAAAAGCGGTGTGCGTTGCACTATGGTTTTTATTTTGCGCCTGTCTGTCCAGTGCATCTGACTTCAGCATGCATTATATGTAAGGGTCTGCTTCCTCCTACATTTTCTAAGGGTTTGCTTACCTGGGGTAACAGCCGGTGCTGTGACGGAGAGCGAACCCAGCACCTTCGGTTTGTGAGCCATGTCACTTAACCACTAGCCCACACCATCCCCCGAGCAGAAACATGATGTGGGTCGATTCAGTGTGGTGCTTGAAAGGATAGAACAGACAGGCAGCAGGAACCAGCAGCACCCCTATAATATACTGATTCTGTAAAACAGAAAAGTTCACAAAACATATTCTCATTTGACCTCCTCAGTTTTGTTTCCTGATGAGAAGACCACGAGCCTGTGTTGTTGGGACTCTCGGAATGCTGAGAGACAAAGACTCCTGTCATTAGGTAAGTGAATATAAGAATCCTCTGAGTGTTTAATGAGTGTTTCAGTGGTAGAGGGCTTACACTTAGAGTACTTGCATCCCATTGCAACATGCCCCACTATACCCAGTTATAAATGGATAAATGACTATTTATGAAGTTAATGCAGCAAAATTAACCATCTAACCTCTCAAAAGAAGTTGAGACCTAATACAAAAAAGTTTCTAGCACTTTATCTCTGATGGCAGTAACTCTCTTTCTCTTTTCGTGTCCAAGCACCACCTAATATAGTATTACCCATTATTCAGCGACATGGGTTGCCTTGTCAGTTGCCTCTAGCATGTTGCACATATCATGTTTCCTGGAGGTAGACGCAGGTGATCAGGTGGTCTGGGTTCTGTATTGCACCACAGTCACATGTGTCATGATCTGTGTATCACCATCGTTTCATATTCCTCTTGCACCATGATACACCAGTTGGGAGTCTGTTCAGCGACTTCCATGTTGTGTTTGGTAGATGGTGTTCGGGGTCAGGTTCCTCCCAAAGTTCCATCTCTGGGGCCTGCATCAATTCGTGCATTCTCTTGATACGGCAGCTTTAAGGGTTTGTCTGCTTTGACTGAGTTAATTTTAGGAAACTATGTTTAGATTTGAGTCTTGTGCTCTATATCTGATGTCCAAACATTGGGTGCCTTGAGTTGTGCTCCTATTTTTTTCATTCGTTTTCTGCTGTGAGACTTTTTCTAATCTTGGGTGGGGCTATGCCAATTATGGGGTATATTTTACCAATGGGGGTGGGTTTTAGGCACCCTGATACAGTAACTACTATGGGACTATGTAAACCTTTTTTAAAAAAATATAAATATTGTTGGCTGTGTCTTCGTCACTGTTAGGTGGTGCTAAAAGGAGACAGCTAGTTTTTATGTCTATTGCTTTTGTATTCCCTGCTCTCTGAGTCTTATATTGGTTTTCGTTATTTCATTTTCTAACTTTATTTTAAGTTTGTTCAGGCTTTATCACCAACAAAAAAAGTTGAGTGTAAGTCAGATCAATGGCAAGAATCCTCTAAACCTACACACCACATCAACCTGTAATATCAGACAACATGGCTTCAGTACAAGAGGAAGTCCAAGAAAATGGATTAACGGTGTTAAAGGAAGTACATTAGATGCTTGGATTAAAAAGGAGAATCGCTATGCTGATGGGTGGCATCTAAAACGTGGATGGCACATGAAAGATGGATGGCACCTCCCCACGTAATCTAGCAACATAAATGGACATATGGGATGAACAGTGGCACTAACTTACTATTATACCTCCCCATGACATAAGTGGACAGATGGGATGAACAGTGACTTATGCCATTGTAACAAGATGCTGAGTAGCGCATGAGCTGCAGCTGTCAGCGACCCATAGCTGACTGCTAGTGTCAGGCCCAGCAAATCAGAGCTGCCAAGACCCTTCTACACCTCCACGCGGTGATCCTGGATAACAGACTGCAACAGAGCAGACTAGCTACGGAGAAGGGATTGAAGAGGGAAGGCTAACCCGGTACTCAAAAAATGCCTGCTGCCGAAGGCAGGTGTATCGGACCGATAGGTGCAAGTATAGCAGTGAAGCAGTGACACAACGCATTCCGTTCTCCAGACGATATCCTGCTACTTGCAAAGCCCTGTTCAGGGCTTGGTAGTGGGAGGTTAGGAACAAACACAGAAGAAGAGGAAGAAGGGATGAATAGTGGCACTAACATAATATTGTACCTCCTTATGACATCAGCTGATAGATAGGATACACAATGGCACTAACATATTTTTTTCCTCCAAATGTCATCAGTGGATAGATGTGAGGAGAAAAAAACTTAATCACTTGACATTTGTTTCTTATTTGTTGTTTATCAACATATGCTGCAATGCATTGTGGGGTGTTGCAGTTTGCTCTCTGGTTCGAAGTGTGTTGCATTGGTTGTAAACATTTATTGTTTGATTTCTACTATATCATCTATCCATCTACTACATGCATTTCCTCAAGCCCTGCAACCAGATTAAAAAAATATCAACACAATGTTATTGTCATGATATGAATGGACGATAATATTTTCTATTTGCCTATGTATTTTGTTAGTTTTTATCCAGTTTCTTCCATATTCTCATTTTCTTACTTGTAAGTGATGGCCCATTTACTCATTTCCCATTTTATAACTTATAAAGTAGCGTTATTTTTTTCCAAAGAATGTTCCATAACAAGAAAAGTGTTTTTTTAAACAAAAACTTCCTAGTTTTCATGTTTTATTCCTTGAGTGGGGGATATAAAGCTTGTGGTTTCTGAAAACAGATTTATGTAGGAAAAGCATGTGATCATAAGATTATCATGTTTTGATAATAGCCATACCATATTTGGTTTATTGTTCCTGTGGCGTTTGGATATCTCTTCCCTCCGCTACACCACAAACCCTCCCCTCCCCCACATGCACATACCCTCCTTTTTTATTTTACGTGTTTGCCTTGCAAGTTTCTACTGGCGGAGACGTGTCTATTCCGCCCCAGAACGTAGTCAGTTGGGCGATATTAAGATGCATAAACCAGTGCTTGGATGCATGTGTGCGTCTGTATGTACCTATGCTAGGTTTGTGCGCTCTCAGAAGCCAGCCCCACCAAAGTGCAATGGAAGGGCCTCACCCTGAAGGCGCGTGTGAAAGTTGCGCAAGAGTGTGATTGTTGGAGAGAGTAAAATGAAATGAGTGTGTGGAAAGAAGGAGAGCAAAGCTCTCTGCGCAAACCTCACACATACCCCACCTACCTACCTAATACTTCTCCTTTTGTTTTAGATCAACCTTTGCTTGCACAGTTATTTTTAGACTTAACATCATGGGTGGGATGAATATATATTGATATGACTGAATGTTGAGGATCATTTGGTACAGTGTGACAGACAAATAGGACTGTCAAATGACGATAATTATGAGTGTTGATTACTTATGTCCAAACCTATTGCTCTTTTCCTATTTATTTCCTTTTTATTATTTGTTAGTTATTTTCAATTTAATTGTTATTTCCCATTTTCATTTGCCATTAATACTTGTTATTGACTTTTTTGGTAGAAATCGCCCTGTTCATGCATACTATATGACCATTTCTGACTAATTTCCCTATTAGTACTTGTTATATAATATCCCCTTAACATTTGTTCTCTTCTTCTCTATGTAGGTCTGTCTCTTCAATTACTTTTTAGTTGTGTCCTGTTTATTTTGCAACTTTTCTATGTTTTATGTGTTTTATTGACTTTTCTTTCTAGTTATCTCACAAATTAGTGCACTGGCTTCCCAGTCAGGGGATCAGGGTTCAATCCCCAGTTGGTGCTGGATTTTTTTCCTGATCACAAACTTCCCCTGTGGTCAACCCAGCCACAGAAATTGGGTACCAGAAAAATCTAGGAAGTAAAGGTGGCCGACATGATGCTGACCACATGATCCTTCTTCTTCATTGTTCAACTGATCCTATGCTTTTAGTCTGGTAGCCTTACAAAGGAGAGTGCGTTTCAGGTCTTCGCCGGCCCCCCACAGCTTTTCGAGCATGGTCGCTCCTCTAGGCCAGACTGCCTCTATTTGGTCTGCATAGGTTGGGCACATTCTTGCAGAATATGTTCTGGTGTTTTTGCTTGGGTGCTCCACAATTGCACATGGCAGTGTCTCTGAGACCCATTCTGTGGAGCTGGGCCTTGAGTCTACAATGTCCAATTCTGAGTGTGAAGATCTTTGTCTGCCCATCTCTGCCAAGTTAGTCTATGCTGTCATTTTCTGGCTTGTATTCTTTGTGCTGGTCTCTCCATTCTGTCCTCGTGAATCGTTTGAATGTCTTTGCTTCTTTATAGATCTGTGGATGGCGAGTCTGTGTGCTGACACTTCCAGCTTTTGCGAACTCATCTGCTATCTCGTTTCCAGGGATTCCACAGATGGCCGAAATCCATTGTAGGACTAAAGCTGTTTTTTGAGACAGCAATCCTATGTTGTATTTTATTTCATGTGAGAGTCTATCTTTTTTTCGACTTGAGATAGCTTGGAGTATACTCCTGGAGTTTTGCCAGAATGACCGTTTTCCTTGTATTTCTATTTTGGCTGATAAGAATCTGAGTTGCTGCATGAACAGCGTTTACTTCTGCTATGAAATTGATACAGGTCTCTCCTGCTGGTATGGAGTGATTTTCTATGTCACCATTGGAGTGTTCAATGTAGATTCCACTGCCTCCCCTTTTATCGCTCACCGAGGCAGATCCACCTGTATACAAGTATGTCCAAGAGTTGCTAGGGTACTGTCTCTTGAGCTCCTGTAGAACGTGGATTTCTTGCTCTGTTGCCGACCTCACTTTTCTTCGGTAACCCTGGAACCTCTAAGATTATTTTGGACCGGTCCTGGCATCTGTGTTCAGGGTTATGGAATGAGTGCTTCGCACTTTTTGGTTTCAGCTTCAAGGATGTCTGCGTGTTTTCTGTGGATTTCTCTGGCCAGATGGTTGGGGCTTTTCCTTAGTAGTCTGTTTTTTTGTTCTCTCTTGGAACTTCTGGTACAGAGGATGATCAGGTAACCTCTTTAGTTTTTCAAACTAGGTATGCGATTTATTTTTTCTCCTTAATTCAAGAGACTCAATATTTGCTATTTTTCCCAGATCTGTAATTGGAGTGCTTTTCAATGTCCTAAGGGTAATTCTGAGACCCATATTTTCAACTCGGTCTAGTTTTCCTGTGTTTGTTTTGGCCGCTGTTGACCAAGTGCTAGAGGCATATTCCATGATTGGTCTGATTGCACCAGTGTAGCCTTACTTGAGGATTTTTGTTGTTGGCCACCCACAATATACTAGCCAGTTTTTTCATCACTGAGAGTTTTTTTTTATGGCCCTTGTCTATATTTTCTCTATATTTGACTTCCAGGTAAGTCTCGAGTCAAATGTGACTCCAAGGAATGTTGGTGTGTCTAACTGGGATATTTGTTGGTTTCCTATTTTTATTGTAATTGTTTTCATTTTGGGGAAGAGTGAAATGAGTGGTGGAGGTGTTGGTGTGGTTTATTTTCAGTCCCCACTCTTTTGTCAAGTTCTCCACCTTCTCTACTGTCTTTTTGAGCAAGTATGAGGCTATTGTTGTGTGTTCTGTGGCTGTCCATATAGCAAAGTTTTGGAACAAGTATGAGGCTATTGTTGTGTGTTCTGTGGCTGTCCATATAGCAAAGTTTTGGAACAAGTATGAGGCTATTGTTGTGTGTTCTGTGGCTGTCCATATAGCAAAGTTTTGGAATAAGTATGAGGCTATTGTTGTGTGTTCTGTGGCTGTCCATATAGCAAAGTCATCTGCCTGTAAGCGGTTACATATATGCTGATGGCAGCATTTAGTGATGTCGTTTATATATATCAAGAAGAGAGTAGAGGCTATTACACTTCCCTGTGGCACTCCCTCTCTCAGCCTGACTGACTTGCTAGTATAGTTGTCCAATTTAACCCTGGCAGATCTTTGGAAGAGGTAACTTTTAATCCATGAGAACATATTGTTGGTAACTCCTGCTTGGAGGATTTTCAGCTTTAGGCCTTCTCTCCAGACAATGTCGAAGGCACAGGAAAGATAAAGAAGATGGCTAGCACTTTCTTTTTCTCTTGAAAGGCATTTTCTATGTCCTGTGTTAGGTATGTTAATTGGTCCTCTGTGCTGCCTGTATCCTGTTTGAGTTGAGGCGAGTAGCGAGTTGGTCTTCTGTGCTGCCTGTATCCTGTTTGGGTTGAGGCGAGTAGCGAGTTGGTCTTCTGTGCTGCCTGTATCCTGTTTGGGTTGAGGCGAGTAGCGAGTTGGTCTTCTGTGCTGCCTGTATCCTGTTTAGGTTGAGGCGAGTAGCGAGTTGGTCTTCTGTGCTGCCTGTATCCTGTTTGGGTTGAGGCGAGTAGCGAGTTGGTCTTCTGTGCTGCCTGTATCCTGTTTGGGTTGAGGCGAGTAGCGAGTTGGTCTTCTGTGCTGCCTGTATCCTGTTTGGGTTGAGGCAAGTAGCGAGTTGGTCTTCTGTGCTGCCTGTATCCTGTTTGGGTTGAGGCGAGTAGTGAGTTGGTCTTCTGTCCTGCCTGTATCCGGTTTGGGTTGAGGCGAGTAGGGAGTTGGTCTTCTGTGCTGTCTGTATCCTGTTTGAGTTGAGGCGAGTAGCGAGTTGGTCTTCTGTGCTGCCTGTATCCTGTTTGGGTTGAGGCGAGTTGGTTTTCTGTGCTACCTGTATCCTGTTTGGGTTGAGGCGAGTAGCGAGTTGGTCTTCTGTGCTGCCTGTATCCTGTTTGAGTTGAGGCGAGTGGCGAGTTGGTCTCTAGATACCTGGTGTGTCTTTTATTGATCAGTCTTTCCACCAGTTTCCCCACACAGCTGACGAGACTGATGGGCCTGTAGTTTTTAGGATCATGTTTGTCTTTTCTTGGTTTAGGAATAGGCTGAATGTAATATTCACATCCAATATGTGCCGTTGGTTACAAAATAATATGGGCTTAACACCATATTTCCTATGTGCCGCATGGTACGACGGGATCTTTACGTTGCTTTACTATCTCTCATATTGACTTGTGACGTCTTTTATCTTACAAATTCTTCCTACATGTTGACGATGTATCTCACACCCTTCATTAATCATTTCTTTTCCTGCCTGTTAGGTCACAATGGAGTGGTCAGGTACTTGGCACATTCTCCAACGGGTCCAGCCTTCGTGTCATGCAGCGATGATTTTAGGGCTCGTTTCTGGTACAGAAAAGCTACAACAGACTGAACAAGCCACTCAGTTGTACTTTGATTACAAATTGATTTGGGGAGGTGTCTTTGACAAGGAGAGCTGGATCATCTTGATCTAGTTTCTTTGTTCTTTAAATACATATTTGGTTTGAGAGGTCACCTAGATAAGGAAGATTGGGATACAATGAGTAAACAGAAAAATTGTATATATAGAGAAATGCATTGCACAGAGAAAGGGCTAAATAGAGAATTGGGTATAGAAAAATTGAGCTTATTGAGATCGAATCAGATTAAATTGGATATGCATACAATTGGGCATCTAGAGAATTAATCAGAGATAATTGAGTATACAGAGAATATAGTATACATATAAAGAATTTGGTATTAAGAGAATAGGACATTATGAGAATTTGGTGTGTAGAGGAATTTGGTATATAGAAAAATTAGCATGAGACAGAATTGGGTAGACATGGACTTGTAGAAGGAGTTAATAGGTTTTGCAAAGAAGGCATTGGAATTGATAAACAATATTGATCATCATAATATTTCTTTTGCAGCTCCAGTAGGAGCATGGGGCCACCATTTGCAGAAATAAATCAACCCTAGCTGCATCAATTCTAAAGGTCAATAAAAACATATACAGGCATGACTGAGTTACTGCGCTGGGACAGGCATAAAAATTAAACCCAAGTTCCAGTCACAAGGTCTTGATCAGGGACAAAGATCTTGATGACCCGTTCCTCAGTGTAGCTGCGGATCTCAACTTCGTCTTCAGCGGACCCTGTCTCGGACCATGGAAGTCCAGTGCGTGGCAAGTATTTCTCTAGAGGCCTCTCAGATGTTTCAGCGTACAGCAACGGAGTCTGACTAACACATTGGAGGTCTTCCACGCAGTTTTTTCTTACCTCGGGGTACAAGACTGCTGTCACTGTGCTCCATCGACCATCATTTTGTCGTAACATGTGACCTGCACACCTATGTTTTGCCCTTTCTGTATGAATTACCGCATCCTTCACCAATGGACAATTGTCTTATGTCAGAATTGTGGAGACCTTACATACGTTGGTTCTGGAGAATGATTCTGACCAAGTGTCTCTCAAGGGAGGTCTGGGTCAATCTCAATTTGTCCTCTAGTGATTTTGTTAGTGTCCACGTCTGGAAAGACAAAATTAATGACCAACAACGCAACGGGCTTCAACAACAGGATAAAAGCTAACGGTCAGGAACTCGAAGTGGTTGACCATTTTAAATATCTTGGGTCGATTGTCAGTGATGAAGGATCAAAATGTGAAGTGTTGGCCAGAATATCACAGACAATAGCGGCGCTTGCACGGCTAAACAAAATCTGGCAAGATAAACGGTTAGCACTATGCATGAAAATCAGATTAATGCGTACACTGGTCCTGTCAATATTCCTCTATGCTTTTGAGACATGGACAGTTACAGCTGACCTTCAATGAAGGATACAGACCTTGGAGATGAGATATTTCCGAAAACTTTTAAATGTCACGTACAAAGATCGAGTTACAAAAGAGGAAATACGAGATAGAAATACAACAGCAATAGGGCCTTTCGAAGACCTCTTGGCAACTGTCAAAAGAAGGAAACTCACTTGGTACGGTCACATATCGAGATCAAATGGTCTGGGAAATACAATCCTCCATGGAAAGGTGCATAGCAGACGACGAAGAGGCCGGCCCAAAAAGAGATGGGAGGACAATATAAAAGAATGGACCAGTCTCCGACCAGAAGAGTCACATGCAGCGGCATCTGACAGAGAGGGGTGGCATGGGGCTGTGAGGATGTCTTCATGTGTGCCCCAACGACCTCACCGGTTGCGGGATGACCTGACCTGACCACGTCTCAGCACAGTAGCCCATCGCAGGGAGTACAGTGGAATTAAAGAGGGAGGCTCATAAGTCATGGTCATGGCAACTGCCCAGGGCCGTGTTAATAGACAAGGAGACTGCCCAACCCGCCCTGCGACATCTTGTCAGTTCAGGCTCCAGGTTATTCTCCATATTGAAAAAGCACCCAAAATAGATAAACTTGTTGACATAATCTAATCATACTTCGCCAAGGAAGACTGGATCACAGGCGGCGAAGCGATTGCGCAACACTACGGCCTCGAGACATTCATTTTCAGCCCCGCTTTCCTGCCATCTCCGAGTAGCTGCATCATTTGGTTGGCTTCTGCTGCTGACTCTGTGATGATCACTATGTTATCGGCAAATCGAAGGTGATTGAGGCGTCTGCCATCAATAAGGATGCCAGAGATGTCACAGTTGGTTAATGACTGATTCCAAACATACAAATAAGAGGTTAGGTGAGATAGGATCCCCCTGACAGACCCCCTTCTGAATTGGTACCATAATTAGACGTTGGAAGGGACAAAATGTGGAAGTGCAGTTCGTATAACTGTTGGTGAGAACTCTGATGTAACCAGGATCAACACCTTGTTCCAACAGTGAACGCCAGACAAAATGTGGTTCTACCGAATCAAAAGCCTTTTTATAGTTGATGGAGGTAAATATCAAGGACGTCTGGAACTCTTGGGCTGCCTAATGAGGCGGCTGCAGGTTGAAATATGGTCCATTGTGCTGTATAAACGCCGATAGTATGTCTGTTCGACTGGTTGCGATTCTTCGAGAGCGGTGCGATTCTGGCAAGGATGCATTCTGTAAACAGCTTGTAAGTGACCGGGAGGAGAGTAAATGGATGATAGTTTACTAAATCCTCTTTGTCTCCCCTATTGTGCAACAGTGTTGTCCTCAGGGACAAAGAACAAATGAAAAATAATGGATAGCAACAAAAACAATGCTAATGGACATGGCAACAGATACAATTCAACTTGAGTCAGAAGTCATTACCAAGAAAGTGACCTCAAACACGAAATGATCAATATGATTACATTGAAACAACTATGTGTTACAAAATGTGTGCAAATGAAAAAGTACATAAGTTAATACATGCGTACAAATACAAAAATATAATACATGAAACAATGATTATGATGACTTACACATACCAGTACACGTACATATACGAGGGTGCTTCAAATAAAATTCTAAAAACATTTTTTGGTTCTTCAAAATTTATTAAGAAAAAGTGACACAACTACACATTTTCGACTTAGCCTCCATTGCATTCAAAACAACAAAGTGCATGGATTCCTCTAAAAAGAAAAGGCGTGTGTAGCCACTCATGCACCACCTGGTGCACCTCATTATCATCGGACCATAAAGTCTTTCCTCTCATCGCCTCTTCCTTGATTGCTCTCCTAGATTTCGGCTGGTGATAGCAATCTTAGGTTTCATCTTCAGCAACAATTCTTATTTGGAAACCTTCACCTTCTGCTTCAAAGCACTACTAAAGTTCTTGACGGGCATCAGCATCGTCATTTCATTTCTGGAGTCAGCTGCCTTGGCATCCATCGTGCAAACACATCATGGACGACGTGGTGTACTGAACCATACCTGATGTCCAGAAGTATGGTTATTTAACTTAGTCTCTGCGATTTGTTCATCACGATGCGTATCGACTCTAGCGTCGCTACTTGATGTGCGTGATCTAGTCAAGAACAGTCTGTCACAAAACTGACACCTTCTTAGAACTTTCTACTCCACTCATACACTTGCTGGAGTGATAGACATGGTGCCATAACTGGCTGCGAGTCTACATTTCTCTACTGTTTTGGATCATTATGGATGCTGCCAGACCACGGATTTGCCTGGAATTCACACTAGTCGACGACTTACACTTGTGTTCACGGAAACATGGAGTTGTTTTCCGTCTGGACTTGTTATTTCGTTCTTTTTTTGTGATTTCTTCCATCCGTTTATCCTGGTCTGGACGCCGGCTAAATGGCACTACGCTTATACCTGTGTCGTATTTCACGGGTTAGTTCTGCCGGTTCACCTTCACGAATTTGGCGTGTGGGAATTTTAGATGTTACTATGATGAGCTGAATACAGCTGGGGAGAGATGCCAGAGTTACTCACATGCTGAGTGTTGTCCATACGACCTCTTGTGGTTATCGAAAAGGCATGACAAACTGCGTTAGATGCCTTCCCACCTTTCTGCCCTGCGGGTTACATGTTTATGGAAAGGCTTCGGTGGTAACCCTGAAGCAAAATCTGCATCCTATGCTATCTCCAGTCGTCTCGATGAATGTCTTGCCACTGGCAAAAGGTAGCTTAGGCTCTGTGAGTGAGGTTGACAAAAGGCGCAGTTTCTTCCTCACTTTAATCTAAATCACCGCGCAAGTCACCCATATCAGCGGACACAGCAAGAGATACGACTGTCCACACGGCTGAACAAAGAGAGTGGTTTTTATCACTTTTGATGGATGAACATCATGGACACAGCAAGAGATACGACTGTCCACACGGCTGAACAAAGAGAGTGGTCTTCGTCACTTGTGATGGACGAACATCATGGACACAGCAAGAGATACGACTGTCCACACGGCTGAACAAAGAGAGTGGTCTTCGTCACTTGTGATGGACGCACATCATGGACACAGCAAGAGATACGACTGTCCACACGGCTGAACAAAGAGAGTGGTCTTCATCACTTGTGATGGACGAACATCATGGACACAGCAAGAGATACGACTGTCCACACGGCTGAACAAAGAGAGTGGTCTTCATCAGTTGTGATGGACAAACCATCAACACAGCAAGAGATACGACTGTCCACACGGCTGAACAAAGAGAGTGGTCTTCATCACTTGTGATGGACAAACTATCAACACAGCAAGAGATACGACTGTCCACACGGCTGAACAAAGAGAGTGGTCTTCATCACTTGTGATGGACAAACTATCAACACAGCAAGAGATACGACTGTCCACATGGCTGAACAAAGAGAGTGGTCTTCATCACTTGTGATGGACAAACTATCAACACAGCAAGAGATACGACTGTCCATGGGGCTGAACAAAGAGAGTGGTCTTCATCACTTGTGATGGACAAACCATCAACACAGCAAGAGATACGACTGTCCATACGGCTGAACAAAGAGAGTGGTCTTCATCACTTGTGATGGACAATTTATCAACACAGCAAGAGATACGACTGTCCATACGGCTGAATAAAGAGAGTGGTCTTCATCACTTGTGATGGACAAACTATCAACACAGCAAGAGATACGACTGTCCACACGGCTGAACAAAGAGAGTGGTCTTGATCACTTGTGATGGACAAACTATCAACACAGCAAGAGATACGACTGTCCACACGGCTGAACTAAGAGAGTGGTCTTCATCACTTGTGATGGACAAACTATCAACACAGCAAGAGATACGACTGTCCACACGGCTGAACAAAGAGAGTGGTCTTCAGCACTTGTGATGGACGCACATCATGGACACAGCAAGAGATACGACTGTCCACACGGCTGAACAAAGAGAGTGGTCTTCATCACTTGTGATGGACAAACTATCAACACAGCAAAAGATACGACTGTCCATACGGCTGAACAAAGAGAGTGGTCTTCATCACATGTGATGGACAAACTATCAACACAGCAAGAGATACGACTGTCCACACGGCTGAACAAAGAGAGTGGTCTTCGTCACTTGTGATGGACGAACATCATGGACACAGCAAGAGATACGACTGTCCACACGGCTGAACAAAGAGAGTGGTCTTCGTCACTTGTGATGGACGCACATCATGGACACAGCAAGAGATACGACTGTCCACACGGCTGAACAAAGAGAGTGGTCTTCATCACTTGTGATGGACGAACATCATGGACACAGCAAGAGATACGACTGTCCACACGGCTGAACAAAGAGAGTGGGCTTCATCACTTGTGATGGACAAACTATCAACACAGCAAGAGATACGACTGTCCACACGGCTGAACAAAGAGAGTGGTCTTCATCACTTGTGATGGACAAACTATCAACACAGCAAGAGATACGACTGTCCACACGGCTGAACAAAGAGAGTGGTCTTCATTACTTGTGATGGACAAACTATCAACACAGCAAGAGATACGACTGTCCACACGGCTGAACAAAGAGAGTGGTCTTCATTACTTGTGATGGACAAACTATCAACACAGCAAGAGATACGACTGTCCACACGGCTGAACAAAGAGAGTGGTCTTCATCACTTGTGATGGACGCACATCATGGACACAGCAAGAGATACGACTGTCCACACGGCTGAACAAAGAGAGTGGTCTTCATCACTTGTGATGGACGCACATCATGGACACAGCAAGAGATACGACTGTCCACACGGCTGAACAAAGAGAGTGGTCTTCATCACTTGTGAGGGACAAACTATCAACACAGCAAGAGATACGACTGTCCACACGGCTGAACAAAGAGAGTGGTCTTCATCACTTGTGATGGACAAACTATCAACACAGCAAGAGATACGACTGTCCACACGGCTGAACAAAGAGAGTGGTCTTCATCACTTGTGATGGACGCACATCATGGACACAGCAAGAGATACGACTGTCTACACGGCTGAACAAAGAGAGTGGTCTTCATCACTTGTGATGGACAAACTATCAACACAGCAAGAGATTCGACTGTCCACACGGCTGAACAAAGAGAGTGGTCTTCATCACTTGTGATGGACGCACATCATGGACACAGCAAGAGATACGACTGTCCACACGGCTGAACAAAGAGAGTGGTCTTCATCACTTGTGATGGACGCACATCATGGACACAGCAAGAGATACGACTGTCCACACGGCTGAACAAAGAGAGTGGTCTTCATCACTTGTGAGGGACAAACTATCAACACAGCAAGAGATACGACTGTCCACACGGCTGAACAAAGAGAGTGGTCTTCATCACTTGTGATGGACAAACTATCAACACAGCAAGAGATACGACTGTCCACACGGCTGAACAAAGAGAGTGGTCTTCATCACTTGTGATGGACAACTATTTTTGAGACATGCATCGTTGCACTGAATCTTTATTCACCTCACCCTATATTTTTGGATAGGTTTCACACCTTCACTTTTAAAAAAACAAAAACAGAATGCAGTTTCTCTGGGGCACGTAACTAGTGGTGTGGGTTTCTACAAATGATGTCATGCACCTCATCTGCACTGTGATACCACCACCAGGACACTCGGTTGAAGCCCTTAACAATGATAGTACCAACTTACTTAACAATAACACAGTATTTCACATTTTTTGAGCAGTTTGAATGTTTTCATTTCATTTGTTGCTCCTTTGTATATGGAGAGAGAGAGAGAGCATGCATGTACATGCATACACAAAAAGATATATATAAATATGAATAAGAAAAATATGTGTACATTCAGACACATCTATGCACAGATAAGGATACATAAATACAATTATGAACATAATAGCGAGAGAGAGATATGTAGAAAGACTGACAGAGGCCTGCACCAAAGCATTAATTTGCTTTTGTAAAGGTGGTGTCTTTATGACTTTTGTTTTACATGATGAGTTTGCCAGTCTCCTACACATCCCTCCTTAGTTACCTTTGATAACATGCATTAGTAGGCGGTGGTAATCCCATCTCTTCCCAAAATAGAACTTCAGAAATCACACAGAATCTGATAAAATATCCACTCTGAACAGGCCACATATGATGAGGTATGATTAAAGACAGATATTACTGACTTGACTTAGTTAGGTGTAGAGTCTTCTACCATTGGGTGTAGAGGTCTTTTCATTTTCTTGTGGGTCATTGTCTCCACAGGATTGTATAGCTGACCCTATGAGTGTAGGGGTCTTTTCTTTAAAAATCGTTTTGGTCTGATAGTTTCCACAGGATGGGATATCTGGCCCCATACTCAACACCCCTTAGTACCTTAATCACCACTTACACCATGTCTGGCAGGTTATAACATCCTCCCCATTTGGACCTTGGTAACACGAGTGAGTGACTGATATGTTTGTGTTAGTGTTATGTTTTATCTTGGACAATTGTAAAACTGTTTAGGTCATAAAGAGGAGGTTTGACAATATTTAACCTGTGTTATTTTCTTCTCTGATGGATTGTGTGTCTCTGTTGGTTTGTGTGTCTCTGTTGGTTTATGTGTCTCTGTTGGTTTTTGTGTCTCTGTTGGTTTGTGTGTCTCTGTGCATGTCTGTATGTCTCTGTTGGTTTGTGTGTCTCTGTGTATGTTTGTGTGTCTCTGTTGGTTTGTGTGTCTCTGTTGGTTTGTGTGTCTCTGTTCATGTTTGTGTGTCTCTGTTGGTTTGTGTGTATGTTGGTTTGTGTGTCTGTGCTGGTTTGTGTGTCTCTGTTAGTTTGCGTGTCTCTGTTGGTTTGTGTGTCTCTGTTGGTATGCGTTTCTTTTTATTGAAATTTATTTCACTCTGTTGGTATGTGTGTCTCTGTGTATGTTTGTGTCAACTGTTGGGATGTGTGTCTCTGTTGGTATGTGTGTCTCTGTTGGTATGTGTGTCTCTGTTGGTATGTGTGTCTCTGTTGGTATGTGTGTCTCTGTTGGGATGTGTGTCTCTGTTGGTATGTGTGTCAACTATTGGTTTGTGTGTTTTTCTGTTGAAATGTATATCCCTCTGTCGGTATATGTCTCTGTTTGTTTGTTTGGCTGTCTGTTGCTATGTCTGTTGTAGCAGTTTATCTCCCCTGTCCATATTTACAATTTGATTTATTCTCCTTCTTTTCTTGATCTATTCCTTTCCTATTCTCTCTCTCTCTTACTTCTGCTTTACTCATGCAATAAACAGAGGATTCCTCAGTAAAAGAGAAATAAGCAGGAAAACAAAGATGGATGTATACAACTCGACCTATGTGCCTGTCCTGACATAGATGTGAGTCATGGGCAATGACTACAGCCCAAGAAAGGCAATTACAAACTTCAGAAATGAGGTATCTAAGAAAGGCGGTTCAGGTGAAGAAAAGGGACAAAATCCGTAACCAGACAATATGTAGCAATCTCGAAGTTGAACCCCTGCAGACACGAGTGGAGCAGTCCCAACTACAGTGGTTTGGCCATGTCTGTAGAATGGATAGAAGATCGGATACCAAAGCGGTCATGGGAGATAAAAAGTCAAGGACGCACACCCCCAGGACGTCCCAAAGTACGTTGGGAAGACAACATACGAAAGTCCCTAAGTAATCGAGGGCTAGATTAAAAAGTGGCCAGGAAAAAGACGGCGGATAGACGAGTGTGGCGTTCTCTCTGGAAAACCTATACACCTCACAGTAGAAGAGGAGCGACTAAGTAAGTAAGTACTTCTGCTTTCCTTCTTTCTTTCTCTTTCTTAGTTATATCACTCTTCAACTTTTACCTCATGACTCTAGGTACAACAACCTAGGGATTCTTAGAAATGCTGCAAAAATAATGAATGGTTTATTTATTTATTAATGCATCACCAAACAACTTGTCTCATCTTTATAAATCACTTTTCTAATAAATGTGCAGACAGTACTGATCTTTACCCTGTTGTTCGTTTTCCTAGGTTCTTATCTTTGCCAATTCTAGACTCTCTTCCTATTAATTTAATACTAACTAGTTCTTATTCCTTATCTCTTATAGCATTTGCGACTTATGTTGTTCTTGAAGTCTTGTCTTTCCTCATTCAGGTTTCACAGTGGAATAAAAGGCTTCTTGAGTCAGTCGAGATCTCAGGGAACGATTCCTAGAGTTTTACCAAGACTTTGCTCTCACAGGTCTCAGGGAACAATCCCTAGTTTTACCAGACTTTGCTTTCACATGTCTCAGGGAACAATCCCTAGAGTTTTACCAAGACTTTGCTCTCACAGGTCTCAGGGAACAATCCCTAGAGTTTTACCAGACTTTGCTTTCACAGGTCTCAGGGAACAATCCCTAGAGTTTTACCAAGACTTTGCTCTCACAAGTCTCAGGGAACAATCCATAGTTTTATCAAGACTTTGCTCCCACAGGTCTCAGGGAACGATCCCTAGAGTTTTATCAAGACTTTGCTCTCATAGGTCTCAGGGAAAGATCCCTAGTTTTACCAAGGCTTTGCTCTGACAGGTCTCTAGGAACGATCCCTAGAGTTACCAAGACTTTGCTCTCACAGGTCTCAGGGAACAATCCCTAGAGTTTTACCAAGACTTTGCTTTCACAGGTCTCAGGGAACAATCCCTAGAGTTTTACCAAGACTTTGCTGTCTCAGGGAACAATCCCTAGAGTTTTACCAAAACTTTGCTCTCACAGGTCTCAGGGAACGATCCCTAGAGTTTTACCAAGACTTTGCTCTCACAGGTCTCAGGGAACAATCGCTAGAGTTTTACCAAAACTTTGCTCTCACAGGTCTCAGGGAACGATCCCTAGAGTTTTACCAAGACTTTGCTCTCACAGGTCTCAGGGAACAATCCCTAGTTTTACCAAGACTTTGCTCTCACAGGTCTCAGGGAACGATCCCTAGATTTTTATCAAGACTTTGCTCTCACAGGTCTCAGGGAAAGATCCCTAGAGTTTTGCCAAGACTTTGCTATCACAGGTCTCAGTGAACGATCCCTAGAGTTTTATCAAGACTGCTCTCACAGGTCTCAGGGAACGATCCGTAGAGTTTTATCAAGACTTTGCTCTGACAGGTCTCAGGGAACGATCCCTAGTTTTACCAAGGCTTTGCTCTGACAGGTCTCTAGGAACGATCCCTAGAGTTATCAAGACTTTGCTCTCACATGTCTCAGGAAATGATCTCTAGAGTTTTACCAAGACTTTCAGATCTGAGTTTAACTGCGTGGGCTAGTGGTTAAGTGACATGACTCACAATCCGAAGGGGATGGGTTCGCTTCCCATTACAGTACTGGCTGTTACTCCGGGGAAGCAAACCCTTAGAAAATGCAGGAGGAAACAGACCATTACATAAAATGCATGCCGATGTCGGATGCACTGGTACAGGCGCAAAATAAAAACAGTGCAAAGCACACCGCCTTGGGGAATAGAGAAATAAGGCGAACTAAAAAAAAATAAAATTATCTGAGCCACCGCAGAGCTATGACAGATCTTTGAGACACGCTGATCCCGGAACAGATACTTGCTAGAGTCAGGCGATCAGTGTCAGCTGGAGACTGCTGGGTGCAGGACTCAACTTCATTGATGTTGTGATTTCTACAGAAGTAATATATCAGGCTCTTTAATGTTCTGATTTCTGGCAGGCAAAGGCCGCCGTCCAAATAAACTGTATGGCGATTAGAGAAGACTTCCAAGTTTATGCAAAATGCAAAGGTTAGGAATGCTAATATCAGGTTTGGAGAGATCATGGGAGAACACGGATTGGTTAAAAAATGAGAAGGGAGAGAATTGGGTCAAAGAATAACACTGTCATTGGCAACTGGAAAATACACAAGCAATTTCAGGGCAGAGGCACTGAGGGCGACAGTGGAAGAAATTGTGACAGGTAAAAGAAATGAAAGCCATATAGTCCTGCTTACAGATGCCCTGGCCGTAGTCACAGCACTAAAAAGCCAGAAAAATACTGAACTTAATGATTTAAGAGCAGTACTCTGTCAACTATGCCAGCAGTCCGCACCAAAAAGAGTAGTGGTACAGTGGGTTCCATCCCACTGTAACATCCAAGGCAACGAGGAGGCAGACAGACTGGCAAAAGAAGGTGCAAGACTACCACAACCAGATCCTAGTGTGACCTACGAAGAGTCAAAAAGGCTTATTAGAGCTAGATACATGACCAAATGGGAAACAGAACATACTGGCTACACAAAAAAACGATGCCTATTACCAGTTGAACAGAAGAGAGCAAGTCGTGGTCTTCAGACTTCGCACTGGCCACAATAGACTGAGGTACCACCTATTCAACAAATTGAAGATAGGTGGCACCGACAAATGCACATGTGGTACCGGGAAAATGACCGCTGAACATTTGCTGCAAAACTGCCCGACATACGAGGATCAGAGAGAGCAGATGTGGCCATCACCAGTGCCAACACTAGACAAGCTCTACGGCAGTGTCGACAGCCTCAGAATGACCGCTGCTTTTTTCGAAAAAATATAGGTCGACGTCTGACAGCGTACGAAGAAGAAGAAGAAGAAGGGTCAAAGAATGAGAAGGGAGAAAATTGGGTCAAAGAATGAGGAGGAAGAGTTACTTATGGCTTTAAATCAACTGGTGAATGGAGGAAGTATGTTCCCGCATAAAGGATACACAAATCGACGTGGGTGTCACCAGACCACGACACAGAAAACCAGATTGACCATATACAAAGGGCTTGTCAGAAATCTTTACCCTGACTATGAAGGAGTAGGAGTACGTTGAAATTTGGTACATATGTAGCTCATTCAATTTGTACTGGACTTTACAAGTAGGAATTTCTCTCTCCGACGGGTTTACCCGGTATAGTGCATGGCGCAGCACATCTTATTGACCGGATCTGCTACTCTAACGGTTTGTCAGAACAATTGAGAGATCAGAGGCCAGACTGTGATAAAATTCTTGTTCTTGCAGGAAAAAAACACCTACAGAAATACACAGGGAGATGGAACCAGTGTTTGATTAATTCTGTCCTTCGTATGCTTCTATAAAATACTGGTGTAGGCAGTTTAAGTGTGGCCGTTCCCATGTTGATTTTCTTCCAAGATCAGGAAGACCATCTTCAGAGTGCAGCGATGAAAATGCTGCAAAAGTGAAGAAAATCATTGATCAGGATAGAAAAATGACAATTTCAGAGATATCTTGGTCAGCATAAACTGAATGAAAGTACAGTTTTTAAAATTTTACACAACAGACTAAACATGGGAAAAATGTGTGCCCGCTGGGTCCCGCGTCTGCTGACATGTGAACAGAACGGGCTCACCAACACATGCCAAGCCAAGAGCACAGAAATCTACAAGAAAAGTGATGCTGACTGTTTTTTAGGACGTCAAATGTGTCATATTGAAAGATTACCTGTCTCACGGCAACACGGTTAATGAGCAATATTATGCAGATTTCTTTACCAAACTAAGAAAGACTACGACCAGAAAACCAGGGATAGCACTCAAATTCTGCCTTTGCTTCAAGACAATGCGCTCTCCCACAAAGCAAAGCTTGTGCTGCAAACAGCCAACCATTTGGATATTGAAATTATTCCTGACCCACCATATTCTCCGGATTTAGCTGTATCAGACTTTTTTATTTTCCCCAAACTTAAAAAACGGCTGAAACGAAATCATTTTGACAGTGACGAAGATGTCATACTGGCTTGTGATAACTGGTTTAGTTCGAAAAATAGCTTACTTTATTATGAAGGTCTTTTCAAGGTCACGCAGAGATGGCAGAAATGTATAAATTCAGGTGCTGGCTACATTGAGAAGGATTAAGCACTTTGCCAAATTTCAACTTTCTTCTCCTACTCCTTCATGGTCAAGGTAAAGACTTATGACAAACCCCAAGTATGCATCAACAGGAAGTGAACAAGACGTAAAGGTATACAGAGGGGCATACTTGGCGTCAGATCATCATTACAAGACGGGAAGGTATACATAGGGGCAGACTTGGCATCAGATCATCATTACAAGACGGGAAGGTATACAGAGGGGCAGACTTGGCGTCATATCATCCTTACAAGACGGGAAGGTGTATAGAAGGGCAGACTTGGCATCAGATCATCATTACAAGACGGGAAGGTATACAGAGGGGCAGACTTGGCGTCATATAATCATTACAAGACGGAAAGGTATACAGAAGAGCAGACTTGGCGTCAGATCATGATTACAAGACGAGAAGGTATACAGAGGGGCAGACTTGGCGTCAGATCATGATTACAAGACGAGAAGGTATACAGAGGGGCAGACTTGGCGTCAGATCATGATTACAAGACGAGAAGGTATACAGAGGGGCAGACTTGGCGTCAGATCATCATCATCTTCTGATAGCCCCAAAAATGAAACAACATAAAGCCACAGAAAACAATTCAGTGTGGGATTCCTCAAGAACAAAGATACACACGATACAGTTACAGTCACGATATCAAATAGGATTAATATTCTACAACAATTAGGAGAAATAGCAGAGATTGGAAATTGGAAACAGATTACAAATGTATAAAACGGGACGTGTGAGGAGGTTCTAGAAGGACGGGACGTGAGGAGGTTCTGGAGGGACGGAGCGTGAGGAGGTTCTGGAGGGACGGGACGTGAGGAGGTTCTGGAGGGACGGGACGTGAGGAGGTTCTGGAGGGACGGGACATGAAGAGGTTCTGGAGGGACGGAGCGTGAGGAGGTTCTGGAGGGACGGGACGTGAGGAGGTTTTGGAGGGACGGGACGTGAGGAGGTTCTGGAGGGACGGGACGGGAGGAGGTTCTGGAGGACGGGACGTGAGGAGGTTCTGGAGGGACGGGACGTCAGGAGGTTCTGGAGGGACGGGGGTTGTGATGAGGTTCTGGAGGGACGAGACGTGAGGAGGTTTTGGAGGGACGGGGCGTGAGGAGGTTCTGGAGGGACGGGACGTGAGGAGGTTCTGGAGGAGCGGGAGGGAAAAGAGCACCAACACAAAGCGTGGATAACCAGTGAAACTATAGTCAAGATCAAAGAACGAACAATTAAGAAGGTTTATGTAAACGAATGTAGGACTAGGAATTCCCAAGCCTTTGCTCAGGAAAAATGTGTTGAAGCCAAGATAGATGTAAAGAAGAGCCTCAGAAGCGACAAGAGAAAATATATTGGGTTGGCATGAGATGCAGAGAAAGCTGCTGCAAATGGAAATATGAAAGCCCAGTACAACAGCACAAAGAGAATTACGGACAAATATAAGCATGTAAATGACTGTATCAAAGCTAAGGCAGGACTGTTGATTAGCAACACCAATGAGCAAACAAAGAGATGGGCGGAACATTTTCTAGAACTTTTGAATAACCCGGCTCCACACGATTCTCCCGGCATTCAGTCAGCAAATTCAGAACTAAAGTAAATTGCGATAGACCAACATCAGAAGAAATTAAGAAAGCTATTCGTCTTCTGAAAAACGACATATCGACCGGTCCAGATGACATCTCCGCGGAAGCGATCAAAGCCGACATTGAAACTTCATCAATGATGTTAGGAAAGAAGGCTATGTAATAAAGTTTGTCAAAGAAGGGATATTTACAGCAGTACACCAATTATAGTGGAATAGTGTTATTATCGGTACCGGGGAAAGTTTTAAATAGGATCATTATAAAACCAGAGATGACCCAGTGAGGGATGAACAGGCTGGCTTTCGACAAAACAGGTCATGTACCGATCAGATAGCAAAACTAAGAATTATAATTGAACAAAGTGTGGAATGCAACTCATCGCTTATTATATAATTTGTGGACTACGAGAAAGCTTTTGATAGCTTGGACAGGGTATCACTATGCAAGTTGCCTAGACATTATGAAGTGCCTCCAAAGTTTTCTAATATAATCCAGAAAACATATGAAGCAACGAGATGGCGAGTGCTGCACGAGAGTCAGCTTTCTGAACCATTTGAAATATGAACGGGGGTTTGGCAGGGTGGTCTACTATCACCATTACTCTTCCTGTTGATCTTTGACTGGATTATGAAGTCGACATTATCGTCCAGCGAAAACGACATTAGATGGACATTTACGAGGCAACTTGACGATCTCCATGAAACAGATCCACGTGGAGCAGAAGTATTGAGGATAGAGGCCTATTCACGGAGAGCCAAAACTGACTCAGAAAGGATTTGGATATCTCAACTCAGACAAGATCAGGAGTAGCTGGAGACATTTGTCAAAGAGGGAATTCGGACCTATCACGGCTTATTTAACGTATTAACTTACCTCGACAGATTGACAGGAATGACAAGAAACGTCAGCTAGGGACATATGTTTAGTTTGAGGAACTTGTGAGATTGACAGGAATGACAAGAAACGTCAGCTAGGGACATAGGTTTAGTTGGAGGAACTTGTGAGATTGACAGGAAGGACAAGAAACGTCAGCTAGAGACATAGGTTTAGTTGGAGGAACTTGTAAGATTGACAGGAAGAACAAGAAACGTCAGCTAGAGACATAGGTTTAGTTGGAGGAACTTGTGAGATTGACAGGAAGGACAAGAAACGTCAGCTAGGGACATAGGTTTAGTTGGAGGAACTTGTGAGATTGACAAGGGTTGTAGGCCCATCAGTGATTCGTGTGACTAGCAGAGCAACGCGGAAGGGACAGTGGTACCACCTGACCACCGCCATCGCAATGCATGAAAGCTGAGTATGAAACAGTGTAGGTTCACATGAAACAGTGTAGGTTCACATGAAATGGTGTAGGTTCACATGAAATGGTGTAGGTTATCTTACACATCGACAGAAAGCAAAGTTCATTGTAGAAACATAATATACAAGTGAAAGACTAATTCGCATAAAAACAGTGGAAAATCAACAACAACAACAAAAATTCAGGTCTACTCCCCATGCAATGAAAGCAACAATGAAAAACATAGAAGTGAACTCTTCGAGTGATCATCAGACGGTATCGATGGGTCAATAGGAAGGATGATCATAATCGTAATGAACGATTTTAATGGCTGGTCAGGATCACGAATGACAGATCAACCCATGAATATGACTTAGTTTAGCGACACATCATTAGAGAAAAACAGCAACGGAGAAGAGCTTGTAAATGTATGTTCTGACCATGGTCTAAAAATAATAACAAACACCATCTTCCGAGGCTGAAAAAGTCATTAGAAAAAGGGGTACAGGTAGAAAACCAATCAGATATAGCATCACAAACTGATTATATATTAATATGACAACAACAGATCACATAAATATAACATCATCTACAACGTATGTGAGTGTGTATATATATATATTTACTGATTACCAAGCATTGGTAATGAGACAAACAATATCACATAGGAAAAGCCAGAAAAGAGAAAAGCCAATAAGCGTCTTAAGTTATTAGGAAAGACAAGTACTGCCAAATGACAAAGGTTTTCGAAACACTAAATAGAGGTTGAATATAGAGGTTGAATATAGAGGTTGAATATAGAGGTTGAATATAGAGGTTGGATATAGAGGTTGGATATAGAGGTTGAATATAGAGGTTGAATATAGAGGTTGAATATAGAGGTTGAATATAGAGGTTGGATATAGAGGTTGAATATAGAGGTTGAATATAGAGGTTGAATATAGAGGTTGAATATAGAGGTTGAATATAGAGGTTGGATATAGAGGTTGGATATAGAGGTTGAATATAGAGGTTGAATATAGAGGTTGAATATAGAGGTTGAATATAGAGGTTGGATATAGAGGTTGGATATAGAGGTTGGATATAGAGGTTGAATATAGAGGTTGAATATAGAGGTTGAATATAGAGGTTGGATATAGAGGTTGGATATAGAGGTTGAATATAGAGGTTGAATATAGAGGTTGAATATAGAGGTTGAATATAGAGGTTGAATATAGAGGTTGGATATAGAGGTTGGATATAGAGGTTGAATATAGAGGTTGAATATAGAGGTTGAATATAGAGGTTGAATATAGAGGTTGAATATAGAGGTTGGATATAGAGGTTGGATATAGAGGTTGAATATAGAGGTTGAATATAGAGGTTGAATATAGAGGTTGAATATAGAGGTTGGATATAGAGGTTGAATATAGAGGTTGAATATAGATGTTGAATATAGAGGTTGAATATAGAGGTTGAATATAGAGGTTGGATATAGAGGTTGGATATAGAGGTTGAATATAGAGGTTGAATATAGAGGTTGAATATAGAGGTTGAATATAGAGGTTGGATATAGAGGTTGGATATAGAGGTTGGATATAGAGGTTGAATATAGAGGTTGAATATAGAGGTTGAATATAGAGGTTGGATATAGAGGTTGGATATAGAGGTTGAATATAGAGGTTGAATATAGAGGTTGAATATAGAGGTTGAATATAGAGGTTGGATATAGAGGTTGGATATAGAGGTTGGATATAGAGGTTGGATATAGAGGTTGGATATAGAGGTTGGATATAGAGGTTGAATATAGAGGTTGAATATAGAGGTTGAATATAGAGGTTGAATATAGAGGTTGGATATAGAGGTTGAATATAGAGGTTGGATATAGAGGTTGAATATAGAGGTTGAATATAGAGGTTGAATATAGAGGTTGGATATAGAGGTTGAATATAGAGGTTGGATATAGAGGTTGAATATAGAGGTTGAATATAGAGGTTGAATATAGAGGTTGAATATAGAGGTTGAATATAGAGGTTGAATATAGAGGTTGGATATAGAGGTTGAATATAGAGGTTGAATATAGAGGTTGAATATAGAGGTTGAATATAGAGGTTGGATATAGAGGTTGAATATAGAGGTTGGATATAGAGGTTGAATATAGAGGTTGAATATAGAGGTTGAATATAGAGGTTGAATATAGAGGTTGGATATAGAGGTTGAATATAGAGGTTGAATATAGAGGTTGGATATAGAGGTTGAATATAGAGGTTGAATATAGAGGTTGGATATAGAGGTTGAATATAGAGGTTGAATATAGAGGTTGAATATAGAGGTTGAATATAGAGGTTGAATATAGAGGTTGGATATAGAGGTTGGATATAGAGGTTGGATATAGAGGTTGAATATAGAGGTTGAATATAGAGGTTGGATATAGAGGTTGGATATAGAGGTTGGATATAGAGGTTGGATATAGAGGTTGGATATAGAGGTTGAATATAGAGGTTGGATATAGAGGTTGAATATAGAGGTTGAATATAGAGGTTGAATATAGAGGTTGAATATAGAGGTTGAATATAGAGGTTGGATATAGAGGTTGAATATAGAGGTTGGACCTATTTGATTCAGTAGTTGGTGGCTTCATCTTTCCGACGCAAATGAACCAGTCTTTCTCTTTTCTAAAGCCCGGGCGCATGATTTCACACGAGGCGGATTGGCGTGAGCGACAATTGGATGACAGTATGTAGCAGTCATTGCAGGCACATATCCTTTTTGTCATCATTTGTTTTGCGGATTCTGTGAGTGCAGACGCATCGTTCAAGATAAGGGGTTCTGATGGCAGCACTACACACGAACTACGCAGATGCCGACTGTAGGCTGTTAATTGATTCGTCCAATTTGAGCTTAACGGGTTACCATCTGCTCCAATTGGGTATGCAGTTTACAAGAAAGAAATGTACAACAACATAAAGTGACTTTCACGCACCATCAACTATGACAAGTATAAGTGGCAGATGTTTGGTGAGCTGGAGGTCTTTACCATCTTGATGAGGCTACAGCAGGGTTACACAACATTTTTATATTTGTGTGTGAGACAGCCATGTCGGGACTTCCCACTACAAAAGACAAACACTTGAACCTTGGAAAATAATGTTCTTAACGAACAAGTTGTCGAACCCCACAATATCTTGCTCCCTCCCCTCCTCTTCATATCACAAATGAAGAATTTTGTAGAGGCCATTGATCGAAACTGGGCAGGAGTTTTACACCTTCGTGGTACATTTTCAAAGCTCAGTGAGGCCAAAATCATGGAAGGACTATTTGTCGGTTTACAGATACGTCGGCTCTTCCGACATCAGCGATTTGGCGATATCCTCAGATGTGATGAAAAGTTAGCTTGGAATGCTTTCCAGCAAGTGACGACCAACTTTGTATGAAACAATAAGGCTGACAATTATCAGGAGCTTGTAGAAACACCAATGTGCAACTTTGTAATACACTGATTTACTCTTATGTGGATTTCTTCCCTCCTAACTGCGGTTTTGTAAGTGACATGCACGGGAAACGATTTCTTTAGAATATTCATCATCATCATCATCATTTGTTCCGTAACCAGAAACATCATTGTGACACAAGTACTGCATATTGTTGGACCAGTTTCCACCACTCCACTCGGTGTGGTGCCACGATATGTGTTCTCTCTATGGACTTTCCCGTCCACTCTCTGATTTTGTTTTCTCATCTCTTTTTCTGTCTCCCTCTCTTACGCTTCCCAGGCACAGTACCTTGCAGGAGCGTCTTGGTCAACCCAGACGATCTTGAAACATGTCCATACCATGTGAGCTTGCGTGCTTTTACAATAGTCAATAGGTCTTTATACTGGCCGACCTCTCTCTTAACGGTGTCTCGAACTGCCTTATTTTGATGTGGTCTAGATAGGAAATGTCGAGGGTTCGACGCAGAAATCTAATTTTCATTGCACAAATTCTTCGATCTAGAACTGCTGTCAGAGTCCAAGTTTCGCACGCGTTAAGGTACACGGAAGTGGCAAGTGCATACATTAAACTCTACTTGTATTTCATGTTAATGCTTCTGTCTCTCCATAGCAGCCTCGGTTTGGTCAAAGCAGCTATAGTCATTACTGTCTAGTGTCCAGATCTTCATAATTTATATTTCTGGTGTGCAAATCATAATTTCTATCTCTGGCTTGCAACTCTTCATTAATATCTTTCACAGGTTGTAACAAGTGCATTCATTTGATTGTGTAACCCCTCTTCATCCTCGTATGTTACGTTTATTTAGGTCGTCTGTAAATAGAAGGTCACGTAAAAGTTGCGTTCGTCATTACTTATGTTGAAATGCACTTCAGGTGCTCCAATTTAGCTGAATCCTGTTGCCATTCTGGGCGTGTAAATGTTGAACAGTAATGAGGAAAGCATAGATCATCATCCTACTTCTGTAGTTATTTCAAAAGCATAAGTTATTAAATCAGTTGTTCTTATTAAATGTAAATGCATACGATTTAATGCTCTCTTTTATCTAATAGTCGTCCTTGTATTCCATTGTTTTCAAATTTTGTCCCCAGGGAAGCAAACCCTTAGAAAATGCAGGAGGAAGCAGTCCCTTACATAACATGCATGCTGAAGTCGAATGCACTGGGCCGACAGGTGCAAAATAAAAACCACAGTGCAACGCACACCGCCTTTGGGACTAGAGATATAAGGCGAACGCAAAAAAACCACAAAAAAAAAAACACACAAAGAAAACAACATTATGTCCAGAGTGTATTCATGGTAGCGCTATCAAAAGCTTTCTCCTAGTCTAAAAATAAATTTTATGTTCAAATGCTTGCCATATTATGTTGTTCTGTCGCTAAATTGTATTAGTGTGTGAATAATCCGTCTGTACATCCCATTCTGTTATGGAACTTAAATTAAGCATTGCTCAACTGAGGTTCAATAATTGATTTTATTCTTCGTTCAATTATACAATATTTGATTTTCTGTTTTTAACAGCGATATGTCTATATAAGTATCATCGCGTCTTGTTTTGCCGTTTTTCTTCCAGATTGGTATAATTGTATGCTGATGTAAATCGTACGATATCATTATTTCTATCCATGTTCTAGGGGATTCTTTCTAAGCATTCCGGTCCTGTATTCCGATAAGCTTGAATTATTGTTTAATCTGTTATGCCGTCCCAACCTGATTAGAGCTGTTCTTTTCTATTTTGTTCAATCAATAAATCAGATTCCAGATTATCCTTGTGTCTTTGGACAAATATTTATTGTCACTGAGTGCATGTTGGCTTGAAAAGTTTTTGAAAGTATTCTTTCCATTGTTTTTTGTTGTTGGCGTGCTCGCTAAATATTGTGGATCTCTTTTTGTCATTAATAACATTGAACAACAAATTTGGACTTTTTGTGCGTATCCGAGATTAAATCGATTTACCTTAATGTTGTTTGGGCTGCTGAAAATTAATATGGCCATTAAAACACCAGATTAGGTCCAGTTTTGTTGTTGTTTTTGGTCTTCTTCGGCATTCGTCCTGAAAAGAACCTTGTGACCTTGTGTCCTAGTTTACAGTATGAGATATCTGCGCCTTTCGGCACAAGACATCCGATTTCAGCTAGTTTTTTTTCCTAGTCCCGGGTGTACCTTCCCACTGCGATCCTTAGTCCTTGACCAGACAACACTAATGACTAGTGCAGCCTGTTTCAAGGGCCGTCAAGGGGAGACGGAAAGGGTCTTGGTCAGCTCTGTTTCGCTGGTCCTGACGCAAGCTGTTAGCTGTGAGTCGCTGGCTGCTGTCAGCTCATTCCCTGCTGCGTATTGGCCCGCTCCAGATTTGTATATAAATATATAAACAAGTTGTATACAATTGCAAATACGTAACACTATTTGCTACCAATGTCAAACTTGTCCCTTATCCAAGGAACACGAGAGGAGCATTCTAGTGTGTGAAATGAAATGTCTAAGCAAAATCATTGCTGTCATCAGGAGAGATCAAATAAGAAACTATGACATTAGAGATGTGACGAGAACTACGTGTTATGCTTAATACATCTCAATGCAGACGATACGATGGTTTTATAATCTCACGAGAATGCAAACTGATAAACTATCACTGCATACTTGCAACTCAAGAAAATATGATTACAATGTACGAGGAAGATCGATGGGCAGATGACGTCAGTGAAATTATACAACACGTGCTATCATCAATCGGAACAAAACACTTGATTAAAGAAAGTTAATGCAAGCTCTTTATGGCGCTCAACGGCAGAAGTATAGGCGAAGATGTATGTTTGTGTTTCTATTGTCAAGTAAACGCCTGTTGCTCTGGCGCTCCAGCGCCTCGGATTCCTAGTTCATCAAATTTGGCGTATGTATCACTTTCCATCCAATGTAAGGTTTCAGTTCACATTATAGTCTCAAAGCTATTAAGGAAATGTGAATACAATTTTGTGAAACCTTTTAATTAGGCAGTATAAAGAAATATGAACTATAACGCCATATGCTGTATTGAGTTCAAGAATTACAGTGTGAAACGGAGCATAGAAAAACGTCATTACTTCCCATAGCGACTCACCGGGGTGCACACGGTTTTATTAAATTCTACTCAATTTGAAAAATGATCTAGCCATTGATTGACGCGCGGCACTAAAAAATGCAAAACTAGCAGAATGATTTTGTGCAACGCTTTACAGTTTGCTGATGTTTTCTCTCTTTCCCAAACTTTACCAAGTAATTTATATAATATCTCCGTTGAAGTGTGGGTGTCTGCTTTGTTTGTTTCTGCTGATACATTATGTGAGCCATTAGCGTTACTATCTTTCAACACTCATCTCATGGACCTCCACTGCAGATTGCCCTACAGCAGAAGGCGCGGTTGTGCAACTTGTCGCTATGTTATCCAAACACGTTCAATGGTCTTTCCTAAAACAAAGTTTGAGATAAAAAGAGGGAAAGCACACAATTTTATCTGTACTAAATTGTGCAGATGCAGTGTGACTTGCTGATGAATCCCTCTTTGATCTCAAACACGTGACGGTTTATATCGTGAGTGTTGAGGTGACTTCAGACGAACAGTTAGGATCAAGATGCTGAGCAGCACATGAGCTGCAGTGGTCAGCGACTTATAGCTGACTGCTAGCGTCAGGGCCAGCGAACCAGAGCTACCAAGACCCTTCTACACCTCCACGCGGTGATCCTGGATAACAGGCTGCGGCAGGGCATACTGGCTAAGGAGAAGGGATCGAAGAGGGAATGCTAACCCGGTACTCAAAAGATGCTTGCTGAAGTAGGATGTGTTGGACCGAAAGGTGCAAATATCGCAGTCAAGCTGTAAACTACGACACAACACATTCCGTTCTCTGGACTACATTCTGCTACTTAAGACCTTTCAGGGTTTGGTAGCGGGAGATTGAGAACGAACGAAGAAGAAGAAGAAGAAAACGAACAGGTCACACACGTTTCTATCACGCCTCCTTCTCTTTATATATATATATAATAATAATAGTAATAATTTTAATATAAATTGTAGTTGCAGGCATCGCCCGGGAAGTCAATACAAATGAAGCCAATCATTAGACAATAAATATAAATAAGTAATCTCCTTTATAAAATATCTGACTAAATAAACTGTTATCAATCAGGATGCTCGAACGGTCTAAGGCACTGCGTCCAGATCACAGTGCATGTCTGTCCTCATCACACCCTAATATTCCGTCCCTCCACCTTTTCTTCCACACTCAATCTGTCCATATACTTAAAATTAAAATTATGTCTTGAAGAACAAAAAAAAAAAACTACAAAAAAAAAACTAAAAAAAAAAAACTAAAATTAAAATGATTTCTCGCCAGGGAAATGAGATAATTTGTTTACAGACACAATTCTGTAGCAAACACCAGGGATAATAATGAAGGTAGTTAAATTAATTTTTTAAAAATCTTTAAAGATGGCCATGCTCCAAACCTCCCTCAAATCGTCCATTTCTTCTCCCCTCCTTAGTCCACCCTTCCCTCCCACACCCTAACAACCCATACCTCCACGATCTTGTCCCCACTCGAACTGCTCCATTCTAGCTGTTGTACTCAGCTTCGCACGGAAAATAACATATTTTTCAAATGGGATAGAATTAGCGGAATTCTTGGAACTAAAACAGTTTTCTACTTGTGTGCTACTTTAAAGATTTTGGCCTCAATGACGCCCATTTCTTACCTTCTTAATCTGCCCCTCTTTATCAAACCCTAACCGCCCATCTCTCCATCATAATCTTCCACACTCTTTGCCCGGGATAAAACTGTACTTTTTTAAAATACACACAATTCGGTAGCATAAAGCTGCAGAGAACGGATGTGTTGGACCAAAAGGTGCAAAATTCGCAGTCAAGTTGTAAACCAGACTAGCGACACAACGCATTCCGTTCTTCTTACTACATCCTGCTACTTGCAAAACCCTGTTCAGAACTTGGTAGCAGGAAATTGAGAACGAACGCAGAAGAAGAAGAAAAAGAAGAAGAAAAAGAAGAAGAAAAAGAAGAAGAAAAAAAGAAGAAAAAGCATATAAACAAAACGTCAACTGATAAACACTATTTATTTACCAACTCTATGTTATTAGTGCCAAACATAGCCTCTGCCCAAGGCACATGAAAAGAAAATTGCAACCTGTGAAATGAGATGCCTGAGAAAAGTCACCAAAGTCACCAGAAAAGACAGAATGAAAAATGCTGACAGAACAGTATGGGAACACCATCATCCCAAGAATACACGCACATAAAGTTCAGTGGTTTGGTCATCTAATGAGAATGAAATCAGATCTGCGGCCATTTAAAACATACAACAGTAAGAGATTGGGGTTTATAGCCAAAAGAAGACAGCGAGGCAAATGGATAATAACATCAAATATGCTGCCGAAGACGATTGTGTCGGACCGAAAGGTGTAAATTTCGCAGCCAAGCTGTAAATTAGCGACACAACGCATTCCGCTCTCCGGACTACTTCCTGCTACTTCCAAAGCTCTGTTCAGGGCTTGGTAGCGGGAGATTGAGAACGAACGCAGAAGAAGCAGAAGAACATCGAATGCATCTAATACCAGCATGGGCTCACAACAAACACAGCAACACATCTGGCCAAAGTGCGAGAACAACACCGCCTCACTACCCTCCACGGCAACAGTTGAAGGATAAAGTAAACGAAGTAAGTAAGTCTTGTTTTCAAAGCTCGTCAATGTTTGTGATGTGCATTGATCTTCTGACGCGCTATCACCTGTCTATAGTGCTTCTCACAGTGCACTGTTTTGCCAGTCATTTAGAGAGGGATTTTGTGAATTCTCTCGCTCTTTCAGTGCGGTCTGTTTATGCTATGTCTATGCAGTATTTACCAACAGGTCTTGCATGGTGGATCTTCTCAGACTGAGGCCTCATTTTGGCAGCTGAGCAGTGAGAGGTCAGTATGGCAGTCTGCAGTGAGAGAGACCTGCAAGTTTGTAAATCATGTTGTAGTTAAGACCGTCTAGTGATGACCAGGTCCAGCTGATGTCAATGTTTGGAGCGAAGATGTCTTCAGAATACTTTGTGCTAGGGCTTCTTTTTGGAAAAAAGTGTTTGTAATGCACAAGTCGTGGTAGGCCTACAGCTCCAATTGCGCTGCTCATTTTGGTTCATATTTCCAACACCGTACTTTTTACGTCTGCAATCCAAAGTAGTATTTGTATCCGATGTTAAATCCACTCTCATTGCTTTTGTTGTAACTTGGTTTGTTTCTTCTTTGTCCCAAACGAAAGGTCTTGTGGCCGTAACGTGAGTAGTTTTGTTTCTTTCCTTAAGGGGTAACTGATGTTTGTTATCGATTATGTCTAGTATTGGGATTGCGGCCATATATTTTGGGATGGCGAGTCGGAACCTGCTGAGTGCCAAAGAATTCCGGAACAAATAGAATCTGCCTGGAATTTTACATTACTCAATGGATCTGGTTCTTCCAGGATAGGTCTTGTTGCACTTAATGGACCTCAGTTAAGATAATGTCCGAGAAATTCCAAGTTGTTGTTAGAAACTAATCGCTAATGTTTCTAACCATTCAGCAAACAGGAACCAATTTGATACAAATGATTTCAGCACGTCTAAGCACAACTAGCGCTAACACCAGGTGTTGATCCCTCAAAAAAGGGAAAGAGCATGACTCCTAGAACCTACTTTCACGTACCTGGACGCCTCCCCCCACCCCCCCCGTCCCATATGTGGTCGGTCTCATTCGTTGCTTAAAGCGATATAAAGCTCCGTAACTCTAACGATGGCTTGAACATTTTCTCCTGGGACGAATGTGACAAGCAGAAATACCTTAAAAAACCCACAAGATGTGTGACAGAGTTACAAGGGTCCAACGACACACGACCCCAGAGAAGCCCTGAAAATACTGTTCGTGGTACCCACTCATAACTTGAGAACCCTGCCCGAGAGATGGGCGTTCATTGAACGGGTCATTTTTCTGAAGTCTCAAATAATACTCAGTTAAGAATGTCCAGCCAAAATGGTTACATTCCCACATATTCTACTGGGAATTCCATGACCATCTAGGTCACATTCATTCATAGGCGTCCCAGTCTTTGCAGACCATATCCGTGGCACCCTGTGAGTAGCCTCTCAGCGCGCAAACCTGAGCGCTGAATATGGAGACCCTGGTCTGCCCAAA
Source organism: Ariolimax columbianus (assembly GCA_036924085.1). Lineage (NCBI taxonomy): Eukaryota > Metazoa > Mollusca > Gastropoda > Stylommatophora > Arionidae > Ariolimax > Ariolimax columbianus. Next base: position 98,706,443 of record JAVGWX010000005.1, on the reverse strand, counting down.
CTGCAGGATCTCCCTCTCGGCCTCACTGGTGTAATCCAAAGGAAAGCAACACATGACAATTTGGCACTAGCTCAGCTGTAGGAGCTGCCGGAATGAGTTCGCAATTTGAAACCATCTACTTTAGGTGCTACCACTCCGGATTTTCTGTCTGGGTTTACTCCCGTAGCCCTACCCTTTCCCGAGGTTTCCACCAGGCAGTGAAGTCGTTGTCGGCAGATGCTAGTTGCTCGAGACATTCGATGATACTTTCATCGTCCCAAGACTACCCAGCACTGCTTGGAACTTGTGGGTTTAAAATAAGAGTTCCTCCTTTCCTAGGTGAACTGCCTGAAGAGGCTAACGAGCTTTGTCTACCCAAGTTTAGAGTCAGAGTTTACCTTCTCTAAAATTGGCTGCCAACCAAAGCTAATGAGCCCAATCTGCCCGCCCAGTTATACCGCCGGGTACTCGGTTGCGCCAAACAGCAGACTCTGTAAGAAACAGGGGACATTAAGGTGCTGCTGGGCAAAATAATGTAGGAGAGGTCATTGGCATTGAAACTTCTGAGCGGCAAGCCGAACAGTGAATCCAGCGGCGATCTCTACATCTGGAAAGAAGAGGCTATATCAGACGCTTCACTTTGCTGCAAAACTGCCCGACATACGAGGATCAGAGAAAGCAGATGTGGCCATCACCAGTGGCAACACTAGACAAGATCTATGGCAGTGTCGACAGCCTCAGGATGACCGCTGCTTTTTTCGATAAAATACAGGTTGACGTCTGACAGCGTACGAAGAAGAAGAAGAAGAAGAAGACGCTTCACTTTCCTTTAACGAGCAGGAAGTCCAGCCCATACCTGCTATCCCCCATAAGTCACATAGCAGGTTTAAAAACAAGCTATCCTTTTTCTAGCGACACGCCAGTTCAAGTAAAGCTGAGAAAATGAACTCAAAACAAAACAGAAGTCATTGGCCGAGGCGTGAAGCTTAAAATATAAGCTAGGTGATGAGGGTTCTAGAGAGGACGATCAGAAAGAGCAAAAAAGAGAAGACTACCGTGCAGTTAGTAGGTAGGATATAGACCAGACCAGAAGCTAGGATTGACTATAGAACATAGCCAGTGTAACAAGAATAGAGAAATACAAATATGAGTCACCGAAGCAGACCAACACTGGGAGAAAACGAGAGACCACGCACAGGTAAGAATCTGTCTGTGTGTGATATTCTGTTTGAGTCGTCGCTAACACCTGTCACACGTTACGCCGACTTTGAAGTCTCTGAGTAGCATTCGGCTGCATTCTCGACAGAGGGAGACGTGTTGCTTCAACACGGAGCTGTCGTCCCGGACAACATGTCGTAACACATGTATTACCTTTGACCTGGCAACCACAGTAACTACTGTCGTCTGTCATAGATACGAGAACAGCTGCAGTCGCCGAGTTCCTGACAACAGACGATAAAGAAGAATAACCATCAGATCTGATCACTAGACATCTTCCGGACGTTGAGACGAGACAAGAGACTCAGAAGACATCTACGTTGTATAAGCTGAGAGGTGGGACATACAGCCACCAGACGAGCAAGGACAGAGAGATAGGAATGAGAACAAATAGCTAGGCAGCATTGTATCAACGTAAATGGGTATGTACTGTGAATAGAACAAATTGCTAGAACTGACCACGTGATAGAACTCTGGGTAATTTTAGTGCAAGAGAAAGACCTATGTTAATTGCACGTAACTCTTGAAAGTTATTATACGTAGAGTTAGTTAGAATTGGTTACGATAAAGAAGTGTTGATAACAAAGCTCTTAAGGATTTTCGTGCTTAGTATTACTATTATAATGTATAGAATGTTCACCAAATAAACATTAATTGTTTTGCTGTTGTTAAAAACGAATTGGGATCAAGATGCTGAGCAGCGCATGCGCTGCAGTGGTTAGCGACTCATAGCTGACTGCTAGCGTCAGGGCGAGCGAACCAGAGCTGCCAAGAACCTTCTACACCTCCACGCGGTGATCCTGGATAACAGGCTGCAGCAGGACAGACTGGCTAAGGAGAAGGGATCGAAGAGGGAATGCTAACCCGGTACTAAAAAATGATTTGTTGGACCGACAGGTGCAAATATCGTAGTCAAGCTGTAAACTACGACACAACGCATTCCGTTCTCTGGACTACATTCTGCTACTTAAGCCCTTTCAGTGTTTGGTAGTGGGAGATTGAGAATGAACGAAGCCAAGCCAAGCCAAAAACGAATTGTTAGTGGTTAAATTAAAATGAGTTAAGGAGTGTTAGCGGTAAGAAAGAAAGTTAATAAAACGTGGTGATAGAATAAGGTGGGGTTAACCCTGCCACATTTAAATAAATGATGCCGTGAAGAGAATATCAATATAATAACGTTTACCTTGTAACATTATATTAATTATTTGGTGCCGATCTAGAGAATCTGTCAATAGGATATCGAGCCTAGTTGAAGTTGCTTTACATATCTTAGGTAACACCAGAGAGACATCAAGTACACGAAAATGTTTGATAAAAATGTTGTCTTTCATATGTATACGAAGACATACAATTTATTTTCTTTGGTAAAATGTATGACAGGGTTAGGAGATGGGGGAAGTGTCATAAGTGTCTCAGGTATTATATTTCAGCCGGGGTGGTGTTAATTTAGTAATTACAAAATATTGGCGGGATATACTCTGCGTAGATCAACACAGGGTAGCAGTAATTCCAGTAGCCCACTATCGACAGTTAGAGAAGACGGAATTACAGCTTTGGGCGAGGATATTAGTGAATACAAAAAGAATATATCCACATTGACAATCACAATTAATACATTAGAAAAACAAACACAGGTGGAAAACAGAAAAGTCGTTAATACACTAATAATAATTATGTTCACGTAAGCATCAAAGGCCCGTTGTGTCGATCTACCACTACCATGTCCAACTGCTGAAGCTGTGTTTATGCGTAGCATGTCGACCGATTTTTCTAGACTCCCTAGGTGGAGCTGTTTACCCCGCAGCCTTGGGAAGAGGGCCGCAAGAAGTGTGTTAGACCAATGTTTGTGTCAAGCTTTCCGTGTCTGTCTATGTCAAACTCCCTGTTTTTACGTGTCCCGCCGATGAGGCTTCTGTCCGTGTCCACCTGTTGGTCAGCGTGACCTTTGCTGTGCTGAAAATACGAGGTTGGGAGATGTATCGTGTAACCTCCGGTTGAGGGAGGGCGGGCAGGAGGAAGTCGGCCTCAGTCCGAGCAGAAATGTCATGGAGTAGTGATAATCTGAACTGAATGCTGGTGTGCATTAAAGCGGAACGTTCAACTCCGCTTTGGACTGGTTTCCCACGGTTTGAGCCATGCATGAAATGCAGCAAAAGAAACAGGATAACTGCTCTAAAGCACATCAATTCCACAGAGTAAAGTTCTTGATACCACATATTGAAAAAGTCGTGAACTACAATCAGAACAGGAACCACCAAACATTATAAAACTCGTCACAAACCCAGAAGAGAGCGCAGCCCTCTTACTTTAAAAAAGTTCACTCCTGGAGAAAATTACGAATATAGAGAAACGCAAACCAGAGGGGTGGAAAATTAAAGAAGAAATAGAAGACAGGAAAGAGTACGGTAGGAACGATTTTATGAAATCCGAGGAATTCGAATGTGAGCTAGGACAATAAAACGACTATGCACAATCAGATTGACCGGAACCTGATCTTGGGGAATAATTCTAGTCCCCAGATGGGGAAAAAGTTTGGTTTAACCATGCGAGATTACTTTGGTTTAAAAAGGAAAGAGGACTTTTGTAGCCAGAGGGCAATATAAATTCAGGTCAACCACGCACCAGAGTTTAGCAATTTAAGGAAGTTTCTCGAGGTAGTACATGATAGCGTAAACAACTACTCTGTGGGCGACGAGGATGAATCAAATGATGTGTTAGGTGAAGAGTCAGTAGATGAATGAAAAGAATTAACGGAAGGATTTGATGACAGGACATAATTAGTTAAACCTGAGTATTTTAATGTAACACGAGTTACCAATAAAAGAAGTTTAGCGACTGATAATAGAAAAGGACACTACAAACGGATTTGTAAAAGACTGTCAAATATAAACGATTCAGGTACAGTTAGAGACAAGTATTCCAATGCCAGGGACAGCCCAGAATCAGAGTACGGGGACCTAGTAACGGCTAACAATAACGCTACCGCCCAACGTGTCAAAACCCGTAGGAAGGTAACATTTTAACAGGTGCAGAAAAATCTAGAGCGGGTCAAACGTCTTGCAATGGACTTTCTCGAAGTGTCGACTTAATCAAATTCAACACAAAGATTTGTACTAGACATGCAAATCAGAGACAAGATGGACAATTAGCTGACAAGAATACAATGTTAATTGAAGTTAAGTCTTACACTTCCACCTACACTACCACTCTTGACCCTACCCAACCAGAAACTAAGGCAGGGATCTCTGCCAAAGATGAGGGGATGCTGGCCTTCTTGAGTTCAATGGAAAGGATGATGGAAAGGATGGCGGAAAGGATGATGGAAAACTATTAGTGGGGTCATAACATACCATTAAAGACATTAACAGCTGTGTACAGTTAGGAGTGCAGTAGCGTATTTGGCTATTGTTGATATTCTATATGTATTATAAAATGTGTTTACTGTATATAGATTTGAGAGTATGGATTAGTCAACTCTGGTGGGTTAGACTGGAATTCTTTGGTGTTCTGTTTATGTTTTTTTTTATGGATGAAAATGAGTTGTTTAGATCATGATCGTGTTGGAAGAAACTGAATATTTAAACTAGAGTGTGTTAAGTACAACTATCTAATCGTATTTTCGATGTTGATATGTGGATCCATTTTAAAAACATTTTGTTGTTGTTATTGTTAAAGAGAGCTGTTTTATTCAGCGGTCTGATGGAAAGCTGATCAGTATAAGCGAAAGGTGGAGTGCACCAGTTTAAATATAATATATTGATGTTGTTGCCGTGAGAGAGCGGATGACTAATACACGCTATTGGTATATTGTGAGAAGTATATTATGCTCCCTACGGCCTGCAAAACGGTGCTATTTGCTTATATAAAAGTCATATGATCCACACGTTCAAAGCGGCGCTAGTGATCCATATGACTCCGCCCCGTGTCTTCCCCAGATACGTAATCGATAACTTCGCTCCGCGAAGTTAAAGATTTTTATAATTAATAGGGGTAGCTAATTATTGATATTTTGTCCTAGTCTGCGTATTTACAATATATAAACAAGTAAACAAATAAGACGAAACAAAAGATGATGGATATATGCAGCTTTTATTTTTTGGATCAATGTCACAATGACTCGCAGGTCATTTCAAGCATCATTCTAGGTGGCTCTAACCACTCTTTATCAAACTATTGACATCCGGTTGATACGTCTGTGTAGTTCCTATGGTACTTTCACTCGGCAATGTAGCTTTTCTACTTTCCGATAAACTGAATGAGTGGAAAGGTGTGATGAAATCTAGGCAAGATTTCACAACAGCATGAGTCAGCCCAGATATTTCGTTTACATCTTCCGCAATTGACGAATAGAGAATAAATATTGCCGCTCCGACCTTCCGATAATTATATATGACACAGTTTTTGTCTAACAGCACCACGTACGCAATCACATACATTTCTAATAGTTCGGGGTTCCCGAAGGAATGCTTTTTACATCTAGCCACGTCTATATAAATATCTAAATATGAAACAGTTGTACTTACACATAACCGGAAATCTAGAATTTTGAGAATACTTATTTCTTTAGCTAATATGACCCTTTTTGCGTAAACGTGATTCACCATATCACTCAGCTGAGTGACCGATAAAGTGCAAGTCTCTTCATATTTGCTACCTATCCACAGACAAGTTATAGCAATTAGTTATAAGTCTCTAATGTTTATTTCTCCAGTCTCTCCGCTTAAGTGTCTATCAAATATGTCTACGGTTAAATAAAAGGTCAATTTCTCAAAAGTGAATACTCGACATATATCAGCAATATAATATACAACCATAGCCCTAGTGGGCTGTGTGATAACACGTTAATACCTCAATTCATCCGTTGACCTAACATGAACCCGTTGGTGTAACACAAGTATTGTGTCACGCAATTCGCTTTCAGTAACACTGTAATCCATCATTCTCACAACCCGACAACTGACAAATGATGATTGGCAGTCGAGTTAACAGGAGCGTTCGGTAGTTTTGACCAAAGATGTGGGGTGTCTAGTTAGAGAGGGCGTAAATTCTGACCAGTACAGCATAATATATTTTATATCTGTATCCACATTTGTGAATACAGAACCAAAAAATAAAATATATTGTCACCGCAAATTAATCCATCTTAATTGTGACATGCTCACGAAACAAATCAACCTGGCCGCTAACAATCAGACTCGCTTCACCGAGTGTCAATTATCTAGAAAGGATTGTCGCTATTAAACAGCGGGTAGGAATTTAGTCAAAACCTCGGTGTTATCAAATCAAACTGAAATTATTTTGAACACCGGACATTCGCTAATTATTTTTTCTGTTAAAGCGAGACCCGAAAAACTGCTAAAGTTACTTACCAAATAAATTTTGTTACAGATAATGAGAGGTTAAAACAGATAATTGGAAACGAGCAATTACTAAGACAAACAGCAAATTGACCTTCTCTGACACACAATCATTACCGAAATCCAGTCATCGAGTTAACTTAATTCACACGCACTTATATTAACACAGATTCATTACCGAAATCCAGTCATCGAGTTAACTTAATTCACACGCACTTATATTAACACCAATGTGACAATATAATTGCGTGACCTATAAAGGTTTAAAATGCATTACAATACGGAGTCAGAATTTTATTTTTCATAGCTTAAACAGGCGTTCTCAACCAGTGCTTTCACAGATCGACAGAGGACCTGTGTGTATTTCCAATTTTACAAGTTAAGGTACGTGTTATACTATATCTATATAATATAACTGATTAAGAAATGTGTATACATATAGTTTAGCTTTTTATATGAGAAGAATAGCATCACTGTCCACAGAGAACATGTCGTAAGAGGTGACTGTGTGACACGGCATAGCACTGTCGTCTAGGCTGAAGTGTTATGGGATATCTCTGTAATAGAGGGCGCCGAAGTGACTCTACTTGGTTCTATTGTTTAGAGTATATCGAACTGGAAAGGTGGTACTATAGCAGACACTGTCGTCTATGCTGAAGTGTTATGGGATATCTTTGTAATAGATGGCGCCCAAGTGGCTCTATTTGGTTGGCGTATATCGAGATGATCTGATACATCTCTCTCTCTCTCTCTTTCTCTCTCTCTCTCTCTCTCTCTCTCTCTCTCTCTCTCTATATATATATATATATATATATATATATATATATATATATATATATATATATATATATATATATATATATATATATATATATATACAACACTTATATACAGTTAAGCAACACGAACAAAAACAAGAGTTTTGACATTAAAAGATGTTTATTGTTGACAAAGTACGACGACAAATGACACTTCGTTTATCAATCATAGCGTTGTTGTAGATTACAGACAGCGTTATCATCAGCATCGCATGGAGCGTCGGTAGAATACATTGTTAAAACCACGGGTATGTTTGTACTCGTACAGCCTGGACCAGGTGCGTTGCAAGTAATAGGACAGGGACTGAATGGTATCGATGATGTTGATTGTTGTAATCTGTCAAACTCAGCTAGAATTTCCTCTCGGAAACTTAGCAAATGTTCAAATTCTTGGCGGGTCAGGGTTATTCCATCCTTAGTTGGAAACTTTAGATTTGTTTCTCCAAAGTATTTTCTGTTGTGTAGTAAGTAAAGCTTGCTCTCTGTAAAAACTGACTGAAGTTACTTTGAACCCAGTACCCAAAGGTTTCACAATTTCGTCGTTTCTACTCGCACATGCACAATTTGTAATAGGTTCATTTGTTCATTTGTTGGTCTGTGAAAGCATCTGTTGAGTCGTGACACTCACTGGGTATTTATACGACGGGAGATTCTTGAAAACTTGTCCAGACTTGTCGCGCCTTATCCAGTGTCTGACTAAACGAAAAACCACTTTATCATTGACGTGTTATTTTTGCGAGAAGGGTAGCAGGGCGCGACTCATACTCCGACCACGTGCTTTTATTAAGATGAAATAAATGGCGTACAGTCCACAAACGCTGTTAGAAATATCTTGTAAATGCCGGCCGTTGTATACGACAGGTATGGAAGAATTTCTTCGTATAAAACGAGTAATATCCGAGTGAAGGGGTGGTAGACCAAAAGAATCGAAAAACTCAAAAGTTCCACGACCGTTATAATATAAGGCAACCCAATGGGTACCTGGTCGGTGTTGGGGATCTGTGTTGAGGATAAAGACCACGCTTTTACTCGGATCAATACACGTCGGTAATTGATCGCGTGCTACAACTTTAACGCCAATTCGTTGAACGAATATATCAGATAAAAGTATGTCGTGAATCTCCTGGGTGTTCATTCTTTTAAGCTATATTATCTGTCAAAACTTGGCCAGATTTTGAAATTGCTAAAATAGAATCCTGTTCAGCATAAACGATAACATGTAACGGCTCAGGTGTAATAGTATAAAACTTGAGTTCTACGGAGAGAGGACCAGATTTAACCATTTCAAACTGATCACCATCCAACAGACTGGGGCTTAGATCAAAGGCGTATAAGGCGTAGCCGTTCTTAAAATGTCGATATTCGAGATCATTCCCGGCGTCCTTGGCGATGAGACCCATAGCTAGATTAGTCCCAAAGAAAGCTCTCACATATTGGTTGTGCTCATAGTCCATTGACAGCGGTTTACCACTAATTGTTCTACCATACAAGCTGACGTTTAAATATATCAATCCAAAATTTGCGAAATTTAAAATGGTTAACTTTGTATGACCCGTTAAAGACCGCTGACGTAACTACACCAATCACTATATGCGTAGGTGTTTGACTAAGAAATAGATTATCTTGCGCGTGGGATAACATTCCTTTAGGAATAGAAAAAGTCTTCACCACGATGCGCTTAATGAGATACTTGACATTACCTCGCAGCAAGGCTTTCTCATGAGCTAACGAGATAGCTGGATTTAGTTTAGCTTTTCGAACCACCAAAGCGGATTTATAACCGACCGCGCTGTCGTGGGCGATCAAGTTGAAGGTATCTTTAGTTGGAGTGAGCTTGATCTTAAAATCCACACCGTTGATTAAGTAGCGATCTTGGGCGAAAATATCTGAATGGAGTCGCCCCATCATATCGAGCTCCTTGGACAAATCTGACGAATCTTTAGACCGTTGTTAGCATCACCCTCTGTATCGGTAATAAAACTCGGGATGTCTTTGTAAAACAGAGCGGCTGTGATATGCCCACGCTTGGCCTCCTCGCCGTAATTCAAACACGCTTCCAAGTAAGCCCGATAAGGGTAAGTGTTCTCGCTCGGAGTGACTAGGGTATTATTAAGCGAGACATCGACCTGAGAGAATTAGCTGTGCATATAATAATTAATTATTATTGGCATCAATGGGTAACTTGTCACCAGTGTTTAACGTGATTTTGGCTCGTAAGTGTAAAAAGGTGTTAAACAAATCCAAATATTCTTCGCTATTTCCCGAAATAACAAACTCTACCGGAGCTCCGGTGGCTAGAGCAGCTAGTGGTTGTATCTATACAAACTGTTCTACAAATTGTTTGTGTCGGTGGCACGCTAAATAAATCTAGACCGCTGTGCAAGCATTTGCACTAATTGGGGTGAATCAGAGCCATCATCCAAATATATCAGAATAACGATCCCGGGTTCTCTTATGAGTCGATTGAGCTCGATGAGCTTGGGTTGTAGGATTTATTCTTTTCCTAACCGGCTCACCTGGTGGGCGGGGCGTCTTCGTCTTCTTCTAATACCACTACCCGATTCGTTAGTGGTAATGTGATCAACAGCACCTTTGCAGCAAACGCTGCCCCGACTCCTTGTCCCGTTCGCGAAACGATTCTCTAACGTTTCGCCCAGCTAACGCGTCACTCGCCACCTGTAGACCGGTACCAACGCCCTCTCTGAGTAGCGCTTTTCCACCGGTTTTTAACCAAGATAGTATCATTCTACCTAAACCACCAAAGAAACTACACAAACCATGGCTTCTTTGACTTCTACCACCGATAAACACGGGCATTCCATGTAAAAATCCGCGTACTCTTTAAGACTTCGTCGTAGTGGAACGTATCTCACCATTTTCTATTCGAAATCAAAACGTTTGCTGGTTCGAACATGTAGTGTCAGCACCGACGTGCCATTAGCGAATGGGAGTGGTTTACCCATTTCGTTGATTAAAAGGATTTCCACAGTGTTGAAAGACAAACGACTCAAGGGAATGTAGTGCGGTTTGTCGTAAACCCTAAAAACGGAGGCCGAAGTCCTATCCAAAATAGGGACAACCCTTAAAAGATGTACCAGGACGTCACCAACAGGTCTCGCCGCCGCGAGATTGCAATACAAGTACACATTTTTCATTTCGCTATCCATTTGCAGTTTATTCGAACCCTCTTGTCCTGGGTTTGTTTTTGTTACGTGTGAGGTGCTAAAACCTAAAAATGTCTCAGGTTTTCGATAATTTTAAGTTCACCTTTGAATAGTTCCAATATAGGCTTATCCTCTTTAAAAACAAAGCTGAAGGGTGGGGTGTTACTCCCCATCAAATCGGCCACTAATTTATTTAAAGCTTCGATTAGCCCCCTGGGTGGCTGGTAAACACCAGGTTTCAACGAAAGCTGGGACGGTTCTGTATGTTTCTTGTTGGCTGGAAAGTTTTGAACCTAAACTTCATTCTGTAGAATGTTAATTTCTGTATCCGTTTTCTCCTCAGACTGTCCCACCTGTCTTGGGTTGGATTTTGTTATATGCGAGGCACTGAAACCTAAAAGATTTTTCAAACTTTCACTAAGTCTAACGACGGCGCCAACTTCGAATAGCTCCAATATAACCTTATCTTTTTTAAAAGAAAAATAAAGGGTGGTACGTTGTTACTCACTGACATACCGAGCACGAGCTGATTCAAAACTTCCATAAACAGATTGGGTGACTGGTATAAACCCGATTGCAGCGTGAGTAGTATAGAAGCTTTATTTCGCGTATTGGGTAGAAAGTATCGTAGCCACACGTCATCAGCTAGAACGTTGTAATAACTTTTTGGGAATTGAATCTCGACCAACCTCACCTCGTACTGCGGCGTTAACTCTATAGTCTGTGGTAATTTGACGAAGAAGTGACCAGCGGAATTATCAGGATATAAACCCATAGAGGCGTTACTCGACAGGGTCACATACAAATTCATGGTTTCTGATTAGTCAATTTCGGGTCAGGGAGCATATACCCTAGATAACTGTTCAACAAAGCAGTCCACAACTTTCCGTCACGTTCTTCATTGCTACCCCCTGTCAGATTAAACAATGAAGCCGCGATTACCGCATATATAGCCAGCATCTGGCAGACGAAGACTATTTCTACTCGCGGAAGTAGTTTTCCAAAAAAAGGGCTAGAAAGAAGTTCTACTGTCCCGTTCATCCAACTCTTCGACTACACGCAGGGGTAAGTCGTGATTTTCCTCCTCGGGTTCCATCACTCTTTATATATCGCAACGTCTCCGGCTGAAATCCAACTGTTGAATGTGTAGTTATAGCCAAACCATTTGACTAAATACTCATGCCTACCATCCACGTAGTGTTCCCGAATAAAGCTTTCAACGCCGTACATGGTCTTATCACCGACTATCTGGAGTTCTTCCTTGTAAAAAGCCCCGCGCAGCTCCTCCCCACCGTCATCTTTAACTACATACGTTTTCGGAATCGTTCTGTTTATTCGACTCATAGTAAACAACTCCTCTGTCCAGGCTGGTGTATAACTCTTTTAAAATTTTTGTCTGGCTTCAGCTATCCTTACACGAGCTGCGACTTTAAAAACAGTTTTTCCAGGGAGGACAACTGTCGAATACAAGCTACCCGACATCTCTTTTTGATTGGTTAAGTTAACTTGCGTTAGTGCCATCTTAATGCTCCTTTGGTACGAATTATTGTAGTTTTGAACTAAGCGATCTATTACGTCAATATATCTAACTTTATTCGACTTGGTAAAATATCGCCACATCTTTTCCTTCAAGGTTCGGTTGAAGCATTCGACTACAGAGGCATTAATTTCCTCGTTCTCGTTCGTAAAATAAATGCATTCTCGTTTCCTAAATAGGTGATGAAGGCCTTGTTCAGAAACTCACTTCCTTTGTCCGTTTGAAAGTATATTGGTTTCCCGCGCTTAAAGATTTCACGCACAGCCGCGACTAGAGCTTTTCCAGTTTTGTTTCTAATGGGAATTGCCAGGCGACTTTACTGAAAATGTCGATACACGTCACTAGGTAGGAAAACCCGTCGTTGTAGTTCTTTAAACTACGCATATCGATTAAGTCAGCTTGAAATTGATGGTTCACGCCACTCGTTACGGTAATCCGCCTCTTAAATTTTCTTCGCATAGGTTTATGTAGAGTATTAGTATCTTGAGTCCTTAACCAGCGTTCAGCTTTTTTAGAACAAAGGTTTGTATTCCTGTGTAATCCAGAAACTCCATCAAAAGCACCCAGGGTCGTAGTAGTTTTGGTTCAAATACCTATTCACCATTTTTCCTATTTTTGCGTTTTACCTTTTTTTTTTCTCTTTCTGAGCGCGTATGGCGAGACTTCACCACCGATCGCTTCCTCCGCCTTATTCGCAACAGGCGTGGCTTGTTCGTTCGGTAACTTGACTTTTGTCGCCTACAGTGTCTTTATGTACTACCGATGAGGCTGGCTGGTCGAGGGTTGTGTGTTGTTTAAAATTGACTAAACCTATCGGTTTGTGTTCGTACTGATCTAGGCGAGTCAGATACCGTTGAAGTGTTTGTCGGTATAGCTTGGCTTTATCACCTGTCGATAAATCCTCACGAAGCAATACTCGGTGCATTTCAGTATCCAAGTCTTCAAGATTATCTCTTAACGCGTTGGGTGGTCTATAAGGTTGTGTTTCTAACAACCGAGGATCTACCAAAACCATTTCTTGGTCATTGTTCAAAGACCCAAGACACCTTTCAACACGTTTAGTATAGGACTCAACAAAGCCCCTATGAAACCACCTTTTTTGTAAAATTTGTTTCCTTCTTTTCAACTTCTTTTTAGTGAGTGCTCTCAGACTACGTTTGTATGGAGCGATTCTAGTTCTATGACTAGACGTCAGCGGAACGTTGCCTTTTAAGACGTTATGTAAAAACTCGGAGAGTGTGTGAACGAGTTCCGTTGACGCGGTTTTTATAATGGCTTTGATGGCTGCAGGCTTATCCGCACCCATGAATTGAAAGATTTTGTCGTTTCAAATTCTTGGCCATTTCGCTATTTAGGAATGTAAACGATCTGAATTTCTTCTGGAAATATGTTGCCGCGCAATCTCAGTAGATCTGGTGTCTCCTGTCGAAGATCGAATAGCAAATAACCGTGTGGTGAGCGGGTAACGTCTTTAAAGCTTTCTTGGACATAGGTAGCTTGATCGGGGTAAATTTGTTTTGCCAGATTCGTAATCTGCGAAGCGTCGCGTGGGTTTTTGAAAACAACCAAATAGTGAGAATTTAAACTGTTAGTTCTTTGTTCCCTATTTTTTCCAAAAAGGTTTTGTACGATCGATATAACGCTTAAATTGCGGTTGTGACTCCCACGCGAAAAGAGTTTAGTGATTGTAGCATCTGTCTCACTCATCAGGTCATCCAAGACTACCAAACGACGCCTATGTCCTCGCCATTGTTCAACATCTGGTTGGCCTTCTATAAACTGAACACTCCACATGTTTCTGTACATTTCCTGCCACTCCCCATAACAATAGATTACGTCGTCTGGTGTTGTTATGACTATCTCTCAAAGATGTTTCAGGAACCGTTGTATAAAGACAGTTTTCCCACAATCTGTTGGTCCAGCCACGAGAGCCGTGAATGGATGGGTCCATCTCGGATCTATATTTCGTAATGAAAGGCGCTTCTTGGTTGTTGTTATTTTATAATATATAGTTTGCGACTGCTTAACCATTTTACTGCCAACGCATGTGGCGAATGGCGCGGGCGTGACGTCTTTGGTTAGTTATAAAGATGACTGGTTATATCTCAAACTTGGCATTCAGAGCGGATACAGCCACAGAAACACTTCGTTCCAGATTTCTGAATGAAGAATAAATATTCATTTTTATATACCGCTAACTTCGAATTCCGATCATATACAAATACACATAACTTGTTTGTTGATAGCGACCCCACACTGTGGTGAAGCTATCTACGAAGGTATGTCTTCTAGTTGTTATTCTTAGGTTATTTGTGTAGTACTTTTATAGACACGAGGTTTATGTGTAAATAACTTATATATCTAAGAGCTTGTACTTTTATATAAATTTTTAATATTTCGAGGACTATTCATCTCCCTCTCTTTTTTATTTTCATAGAAAGACTTCCAAGGTTACTTTTTACATCTGTGCGCAGTGTTCGCGCCAGTTCAGGGAGCTCACCATTCTAAGTCGACACGTAAAGAACGTCCACGCTGAACCGCGATATCCATGTCCGCTGTGTGAGGTTTGCCTTCAACAGAAGCGACAGCCTGCAGCGCCACATAGCCAAGTTCAACCAAACAGCTCACACTGTCCTTCAACCTACTAGACCCTCTTCACCTGTACTGAACCAACCCCCTTACCAGGCTGCACCCCTCACTCAACTTACCCACTTTACAACCTTACTCGCTCTAACCTGCACCAGGTGTGGAAAACCTTTCACCCACGTCAAAAGCTTAAATCGGCATTTCTGAGCCGCTCACTCTCTCCCCCAGTTTAGTTGTCAGATATGTGGGGAGGGAGGGGGGGATTTTACTGGACTGGATGCCTTACAACTTCACGTGCAGCGGCAGCACTCGACGTCTTTCTCAGCGGGGTCCTCAAACCCAGACTTTGTAGTCCCAGTTTCAGCCGGTCCTTCTACTTCTTCTTCTTCTTTCCGCAAACGACCAAGCGATCCAGGCGCTAACTATTCGGGTACCGATAAACGACCCAGACCTACTTCTGATTTCGACACTTTAGCCGACGTCTCTGCTGATCTTCGACAGCTCTATACGGATAACTGGCCGGCAATCCCCACCCCCACCACAATAACAAACACATTTCAAATTATACATTTTCCCATCGATCAGACATTACACAACCGGTAGATTGGCACGAGTTACTAACACCCATCTTTAACTTGCAAACGAAACGCTTTAAAAATAAATTAAAGTCACCACACCATGTTAGGACACATTGAAACGTGAGCACTTAGATATTACCACGCCAGTCACAATAATAGCGCTGTCTTAGACAAACCCGTTTTAATTAACAACCTACACGATTTTCATAATTTTGTTTCACAAGTAGTTGATAATGACCCACTTAACTTTGCCCATCACAATAGACCCAATACAAAATATTACGTAGAAGCCCCACCAGCCACCTCTTTCTATTTATACCCCCGCCAAGACTATCCTATATCGTGTTGTTTAGTTGATCTCCACCCTATATTACAAACAACAAAGCTATTTACACACTACAAAAAGATTCCCATACCAAACTCTACACGGATAACCTTTGTTTATTTAGATGTTTAGCAGCCTTTAGGGGTGTTCCCGATAACAATGTTAGGAAAATAACGAGGCAACTTTTCACTCAGTGGGAAATACACCAGGGTTTTCGCGTCACTTATCGACTTCCCCGGAATTCTTTTAACTTACATTTCCGCCTTAGAACAGTGTTTCGGTTTGAACATCGACGTCTTAGAATCCGACGAATCGGAAACACTTTACCCCAAGCTTCGCGGTAGTACTCATTATAAAGACATCTTGCGGCTCTTGCTCCACGCCAATCATTTCATGTTCATATCGGACATTGATAAAGTCGCCCACAGCTTTTCCTGTTCCAAGTGTGGGAAGTTGTGGAACTTGTATAACGAGCTGAATAGACACTCGAAAACCTGTGCAGGAGGTGTAACTAGATAATGTTTAAAAGGTGGTGTTTATACAGTACCCGAAACTATTTGGGAATCGATAGCGGCTCATGGAATAAATGTTTATCCGATTTTTGTCTACCACTATAGGGCGACCTTTGATTATGAGTGTTATTTCCCGAACGCTGACTTGCCAACTGTGGGTAACGTCACTACTTTTACAGCCAAACACGTCCCATTGTCTTGTTCGGTATTTTCCAATGTTCCGGATCTGGAAGCCCCTGTCTGTTTTATTACAGAGGGTGACCCACAAGTGTTAGTGGATACAATGCTCGACCATCTGACCCTTATAGCGGACGAGGCGTATGCCTTATTGCGGCAACATTTTGACGGAGTATACAACCAACTAGCATAATTACCCGGGAAGCTAGTTGACAGGTTAGAAGATTATTTACGCGAACTCCCAGTGTTAGGTTTCAACTCGGGGAAATACGACACAAATGTTATAAAACCGAATTTAATAAAACATTTCCTCCATTCCCAACAGGGTGACGCGTTTAAGTACCTAGTCAAGAGAAATGACAACTTTATGTGCATTTCAACGCCCAAATTAACATTTTTAGATGTAATCAATTACTTAGCCCCGGGTTTTAGCTATAGTAAATACCTCGCGGCCTATAAAGTAGAGGAAACGAAAGGGGTTTTCTGTTACGAATGTATAACAGATTTACGCAAATTAGACGAACCCCAATTACCACCCCATTCGGCGTTTTTTTTCAAATCTTAAAAACTGTAACGTGTTCGCTTGCGAGTCTGAAAAGAAAATGTCTACTCTGTGTGATTTTCTTGTTTGGTATAATAACAAGGATGTCGTGCCATTCTGAGTTGCTTTAGAACAACAAGTTAGCTTTTACGCGAATCTAGGGGTCGATATGTTTAAAGACGCCATTTCTGTTCCTGGTGTAACCTTAAAGTATCTCTGGAGCACCCTACCGACAAATGTGATTTTCTCGTTATGTTCGAAACGAGAACAAGATTTGTACGCCACTATTCGGCAAAATATCGTCGGTGGTCCTTCTATTATCTTTCATAGATACCACGAAAAGGGTAAGACTGTCGTCAGAGGAAACCCATCCAAAGTTGTGCAGAGTATTAAGGGCTATGATGCCAACGCTCTTTATTTGTGGGCACTAATGCAAAAGATGCCTACTGATTTTCCTGTAAAACTGTTTCAGGCAGTATAAACCCCTTAGATACACCATCCAGTGTTGCGAGTGGTTGACGTGGGTAGCCCATACCAAAACGATCGTGTTGAAGACCCAGTTCAATGGTCGCAAGATGGCTTTGGGACCTAAACATATTAGAGTCGACGGTTGGGACAAACAATCTCGAACAGTCTACCAATTTCATGGTTGCCTTTTCCACGGACACCCCAACTGTCCCTTAACCATAGGTCGAGATACTAACCCCGTCAACAACAAATCTCTGGTTGAGTTGTATGAAAAGATACATGAAGTTACTGGATACCTAAGTACCGAGTGTCAGGTTACTTTGGTTGAGATTTGGTAATGTGAATGGCAAAAACTCAAAACAGCTGACCCTAGTATAAAGACTTCTGAAAGCAACATTTCCCCAGCCAAAGCCCTCGAATAACAAACATAAATATCCCCTAACGGAGCAACAGATCCTGGCTTCTGTTGAATATGAAAGTTTATTTGGTTTAGTAGAATGCGATATTCACGTCCCCGACCACCTAAAGTCACATTTTTTAGAGATGACCCCAATCTTTAAAAATGTTGACGTCAGTTGCAATAATCTTGACTCGGTCATGCTCGAGTATGCCGAGAAGCATAAACTCTTGACCACCCCTAGACGGACGTTAATAGGTAGTTATGTGGGTCGTAAAATCATGTTTTTGCGACCCCGCTCCTTCGTTGGTATCTGTCCCTGGGGTTGAAAGTCACGAACAATTACCAGGTGATTGAATATACACCTGTGACTTGTTTTAAAGAGTTTGGTGATATGGTTTCTGAGGCACGCCGACAAGGTGATCGAGATGTGCTTTATTCCATCACTAGTGAAACGATGAAACTCTTAGGGAGTTCTACGTATGGTAAAACTTTAACCGATAAGGCAAAACACGTAGATGTAAAATACACCCTCTGAGAAGAGACTTCCAAATTAATAAACTGCTCCCACTTTAAAAAAATGAGTCTATTAACAGATGATATTTTTGAATTCGAGCTAGGTAAAAAAGAAAATTAATTAGGATCTCCCCTTACAAATAGGTTTTTTCGTTTACCAATACGCCAAACTTCGGAAGTTGCGCTTCTACTATGAATGCCTAGATAAATTTATAGATAGAGCCGATTTTCAGTTGTGTGAGACAGATACAAACAGTCTGTATCTAGCGTTATCGACGCCCACTCTGTTGGACGCGATAAAACCGAACCTGCGATCCGAATTTTATAGCGTGTACGATCAGTGGTTCCCGCCGCTACCTGTCCCGAGCACCTAGACTCGTCTATTAGTAGTGAGGGTAAAGTGACTTTTGATTGTCAGAAATGTAGAGAAACTCGCTCGTACGAAACACGAACGCCCGGTTTGTTTAAATTAGAGTACGAGGGAGCTTGGATGATCTCTTTATGTAGTAAAACCTACCACTTACTTACGACAAATCTAGCACTAAGATTCTAAATAAAAATCACTCTAAATTAGGTAAAGACACGTTTTTAGAGGTCCTAAATATGCGACATATCCAAGGTGGGAAAAATGTCTGAGTCAAAGTCCACAACACTGGTATCTACACCTATACACAATACAGAAACTCGCTATCCTATTTCTATATAAAAAGACACGTACACGAGGACGAGGTCACGACGTCTCCACTCTCTATCTAAATATTTCCAGTGTTACTGCTGATACCTTACACTTTTTACCTACTCCCCGGTACATGATATAGGCTGTCCAGTTGGGCTGGCTTGGTTAGGTGGTCCGAATGTCGTCTACCTATGAAACTGTTTTATTTTGAACTACAAAAGAGCAAGCGGTGTGGAAAAAGATACAAAGACACGTTAATTCTAATAACTGTGTTCACCCCGATGACTGGGAAAGAACCACCACCAATCGTTCAGACTATCGGAGAACTGTTGCAGAATATAAGGCAACTCGAATAGTGGACCTCGAAATGTCTTATTTCAGTATCTTCATTTCAACACTTGAATGTTCCATTTACCTACTCCCCGGTACATTTTATGTACTGTACAGTTGGGATGTCCTGGCTATGTGGTCTACATGTCGACTAACTACGAAACTGCTTTATGTTGAACTATAAAAGAGCAAGCAGTGTGGAAATCGGTACAAGGACAAATTAATTCTAATAACTGTTAATCCTGATGACTGGGAAAGAACCACCACCAATCGTTCAGATTAGCGGAGAACTGTTGCAGCATATAAGGCAACCCGAATAATGGACCTCGAACTGCCTTATTTCGGCCTCTTCATATCAACACTTGAATGTTACATTTATACAGGTGTATACTTATGTCGCTGTTGACGCTTGTCATAAGTGATGCTTTAAATAACCTGCGAGTCATTGTGATATTGATCAAAAAAATAAAAGCTGTATATATCCATCATCTTTTGTTTCGTCTTATTTGTCTACCATTTTATATATTCTAAATACCCAGACTAGGACAAAAAATCAATAATTAGCTACCCCTATTAATTATAAAAATCGATAACTTCGCGGAGCGAAGTTGTCGAATACGTATCTGGGGAAGACGCGGGGCGGAGTCATATAGATCACTAGCGCCGTTTTGAGCGTGTGGATCATATGACTTTTTTATAAGCAAATAGCGCCGTATTGCGGGCCGTAGGGAGCATAGTACACTAATATGTGTAATAGGAAAGAGTAGGCTTCCTATTTCTTTGGTTGGTCTCGACGAATGCTGTTTGTACAGTACAGCGTAGGGGATGGCTGTAGCTAGGCAAAGCTAACTAATCCTATTGAGATGATGGGTCTGATATGTATCAGGTTAACGTAAGATTGTACCTGTTATTACGGATGATACCTGCAATGAAAGGTGTATGATGTGAAACTAGTTGTTTACATAGCACACGTGTGTAAGCTGAGAAGTTACCCAGAATAAAAGAGTGCTATATTTCTTTGATGTTCTTATTTAATAATGATTGATGTGGAAAATGAGGAAACGATGAAATGAAAATGAGTAAGCACACTTATTGAGTAAAGGTGTTTGACAATTAGAATATAGAGTGACTACTGCAAAAGGTCGAATAAGGCCAGCACAGGAAAGTCACTCAGTGCGTTCGCAAGAAGGTGAATTGAAGAGACAGCAAATTTAGTACTTGGTTAGAGATGTTGGGAGCAAGAGATTGTTTACTGTTACTTTCGTGTACATGAGGTGTTTAGGTTTTTAATTATGATGGACTAGCGTGTAGGTACAGGGATATGTGTCCACATTGGTAACCCTATATATATATATATATATATATATATATATATATATATATATATATATATATAAATATATATATATATATATACACTTTGGAAAAATAAATTAAAGTGCTCCTTTCGCCATGCGGCGGGTGAAATATAAATTTGATTCTGGGTTTGGGGAAATGTGTGTAATAGAGTTACAATGGTCCAATGAGCCAACGCCATGGAAGTCCTACAAATATCGTTTCTGGTACCCACGCATAACGTGAGAACCCTGCCCAAGATATTGGGGTTCATTTAATGGATCATTGTTCTGAATTCTTAAACAATACTCGGTTAAGAATGTCTATCCAAAATGGTTACCTTCCCACGATTTCTACTGGAAATTTTCACAACCTTCTAGGTCACATAGTAGGTTAAAAAACAAGATTTCCTTTCTCCGGCGACAATCCAGTTCAAATAAAATTGAGAAATGAACTCAAAACAAACAGAAGTCATTGGCCGAATCGAATATAAATCGGGGGATGAGGGTTCTAGAGAGGACGATCAGAAAGAGCAAAAAAAGAGAAGACTACCGTGCAGTTAGTAGGTAGGACATAGACCAAAGCAGAAGCTAGGATTGACTATAGAACATAGCCAGTGTAACAAGAATAGAGAAATAGAAATATAAGTCACCGAAGCAGACCAACACTGGGAGGAAACGAGAGACCACGCACAGGTAAGAATCTGTCTGTGTGTGATTTTCTGTTCGAGTCGTCGCTTACACCTGTCACACGTGACGCCGACTTGTAAGTCTCTGAGTGACATTCGGCTGCATTCTCGACAGAGGGAGACGTGCTGCTTCAACACGAAGCTGACGTCTCGGACAACACGTCATAACACATATAATTACGCTTAGCCTGACAACAACAGTGACAGAACCACTGTCGTCTGTCACAGTCAAGAGAACAGCTGCAGTCGTCGAGTTCCTGACAACAGACGATAAAGAAGAATAACCAGCAGATCGGATCACTGTAGACATCTTCGAGACGTTTAGACGAGTCAAGAGACTCAGAAGACATCTACGTAGTATAAGCTGAGAGGTGGGACATAGAGCCACCAGACGAGCAAGGACAGAGAGATAGGACTGAGAACAAGTAGCTAGACTGCATTGTAACAACGTAAAGGGGTATGTACTGTGAATAGAACAATTTGCTAGAACTGACCACATGATAGGATTCTGGGTAATTTTAACGCAAGAGAAAGACCTGTGCTAATTGCACGCAACTCTTGAAAGTCATTATACGCAGAGTTAGTTAGAATTGGTTTTCCATAGAGCAAAACTCTTAATGTTTCTCATGCATATTATTACTATTATAATGAATATAATGTTCACCACATAAACATTAATTGTTTTGCTGTTGTTAGACGAATTGTTAGTGGTTAAATTAAAGTGTGAGTAAAGGAGTGATAGCGGTAAAGAAGAAAGTTAATAATAAGTGGTGATGGAATAAGTTGAGATTAACCCTGCCACACATGCACCCATCTGTCAGACCGAGGGCGACGTTACAATAACCTGATCAATCCAGGGGTGATGGGGTCAGCATCACGCTGGCCGCCTTTACTTTAAAGACTTGTTCTGGTTCCCGCATTTTGAGGCTGGATCGAATTTGCGTTCGAAACAATAGTATACACACATTTTGAATTGCATTTAAATCGCTTAGTTGGGCTGTCTTGACTTGACTTTACGCTAATATAAAACGTAGTTACCAACTGAGTGTAAACTGATTTGAACATAAATCGCTCGGCTGGGCTGTCTTGACTTGACTTTACGTTAAACATAAACGTAGTTAGCGTGTGTCAAGTTGAACCCGTGATCACAATGATATTGGTTTGATTCTGATACTCGACAACTGAAACACATCAAAAAGCCGTAACATTACGGGAGTATTGAATTAATTCTGTTAGTACATAGACCCCCTAAATCTACACATGTTCAGCAACAATACAATGGCTAGTTGTAGTTTCTTGTATTAGTATGAAGCAGGTCACGCAAGATTCTGTAACACGGACGTAGGTTTGCAACTTGACCTCGTGAAGACTGAGAAAGTGGAGGCCATTTCGGGAATGATTATTGGCTTCAGCCCCACTCCTCCCCCACCCACACCCCTCATCCTCCATGTCTGGAGTTACTTCACAATAGGAAAAGCACATAAAACGATTCCGCACCAGACTTCCTGCAAGTAGTCACGCGATCTGATTTAGTCGCTCCTCATTGTGCGCAACCATGTGCGCTAGATGTTTTCAATTTTTCTTGTGGCTTGTTTTTTCTACATGAGAAGAGCGTACCGTGGCCAACCCGTTTTAGTCGTCTCTTCCGACATGTCTGGAAGATTACATTGCTGCCACTTCTGAACCTGGTAACACCGCGTGTGACAACATTTAATGATGGCTCTTAGACTCCGACTGGAGCTACAAATGGAGGGGTTATAATCCGTCATTTCCTTGCCTATTTGCTAACTTGTCCCATCCCAATCTGGTAACATTTACATTTTTTGCACGCATTCCTAAACTGACGACTCATGAAACAGTATAAAAGAAAAGAAATTCCGTAATTGATTAATGCCAAGGTCATTAGCAAATCTGCTAAATAAATGTATATTTGAAAGAAGACATCCTGTTCATAAGCCAGCAGCATGAGAATCCCGTTGGAGAGCTCTGTAATGGAAAACATAATAAAAACTGCCATAAGCATTCTAGAGATTTGCTGAGTATGTATGCGACTCGATTTCCATTTGGAGGCTTCTTTCTCGTTCACAATCTGAAGTTTGCGACTGAATCTGACCGCGCTACGTACTTCTTTGACAATAGCAAAGACGACTACTGCGAAAACCCCACATGGCAAGATTCTCATCAGAACGGAATGTACAAACACATTAATGCTAGTAACGATGTTATATTTCCCATGGCTGTACGCAGCTCCTAATGTCCACACAGTCGCACACGTTTTCTCATAATATTCTGTTTTTGAAATACTATAGTAACTTGGAGTGCATAAAATAGTAACTGTTACATAAATGGCGTAATTAATTTGCCTAGCCCTGGAAGTGGACAGTCCCTTAAATCTCATGCACATTCTCTGCAGCAAGGACAGCATATACATAGCTGTAGCAACGTTAAACCAATTGGATATAGCCCCTGCATTTAGGATGATGTGTGGAAATGTTGTCATTATTGCGAATACAGATGATGTTCGCTTCTCGAATTTATCGTCCGCTTGCAGAAGAAACATTGCGAAAGGTAAATACAAAAGTAACGTCATAGCATTGGACAGTGCCAGCCCTGCTAGAAATATACTTATAGGTGTCCTCACATTCATATCTATGAGAACTATCGATCCGAGAATATTGATTAGAAATCCAGTTAAGCATAAAAAAGGTGCAGTGTATACGTGGATGGGGCGGAACCCTCTGTGGAATACCTCCAGACCCACTAGAGTACTGTTGATACACGACATTCAGTCAGATTTTCACTGGTGTAATCTCTACCGGGACTCTCCTCTCACAGTAATGCACCATCTGTAAGTAAATTAATTAAACAGTGATTGTTACAACTATCCATTTCTAAAAATATGTTCTTCTCTATGTGGTTGCGTGTGAAGCATAAGGTGGCCACTGTTGATAACGTTATGCAGGAGACCTGCACCAAAACATTATTGTTTCTGCGGCATTTTGATTGCCGTTATGAAGTTACCTACCACACACACATCCCTCTTTAATCGTCTGCTACGACATGCATAAACACCAAAAGATGAACACGGCGATAAGAAACAACTGACGAAATGCCAGCAGGGACAGTGAAGCATGAGGAGAAGGTTACCAAAGTCTCTCAACGACCTTCAAATGTTTCAATAAATGTTGAGGTACAAATCCTATATAAATACATTTTGAGGAACAATTTACTTATAAATAAATTTTGAGGTACAATTCTATAAATTAATGTTGAGGTACAATTCATCTATAAATTAATGTTGAGGCGTAATTCATCTGAAAATAAATGTTGAAGTACAATTAATATATAAATTAATGTCGAGGTACAATTAATCTATAAATAAATGTTGAGATACAATTCATATATAACTTAATAATGAGGCACAATTGAGCAGTAACAAATTTGATAGGTACAATTCATCTATAAATAAATGTTGAGGTACAATTCATCTGAAAATAAATGTTGAGGTACAATTAATCTATAAATTAATGTCGATGTACAATTCATCTATAAATAAATGTTGAGGTACAATTCATCTGTTAATTAATAATGAGGCACAATTGACCAGCAACAAATTTTTGAGGTACAATCCATCTATAAATAAATGTTGAGGTACAATTTATCTATAAATAAACTCTGAGGTACAATTCATTTATAAATAAATGTTAAGGTACAATTCATCTATAAATTAACGTTGAGGTACAATTCATCTATAAATAAATGTTGAGGTACAATTAATCTATAAATAAATGTTGAGGTACAATTCATCTATAAATTATATTAAAACACGCTGGCCGGGACGGTCAACCATCACGTGGTGAGGTCCGAATTCCGCGATAGCGTATGAATGCTGAGTCGAATTTTGTTCTAAGAAGTTGGACGAGCAGCGAGCCGTCTAATGACGGGGTTTCACTGTACATACATTCGTGCTAGCGGGAATGCCAGATACATGACCAAATGGGAAACCGAACATACTGGTTACACCAAAAACGATGCCTATTACCAGTTGAACCGAAGAGAGCAGGTCGTTGTCTTCAGACTTCGCACTGGCCACAATAGACTGAGGTACCACCTATTCAACAAACTGAAGATAGGTGGTACCGACGAATGCCCGTGCGGTACTGGTAAAATGACCGCTGAACATCTGCTGCAGAACTGCCCGACATACGAGGATCAGAGAGAGCAGATGTGGCCATCACCAGTGGAACTGCAAGACAAGCTCTATGGCAGTGGCGACAGCCTCAGGATGACCGCCTCTTTTTTCGAAAAAATAATGGTTACTGTCTGACTGCGTACGAAGAAGAAGAAGAAGTGCTAGCGGGAATGACGTATTAAACGTAATGTCCAGTTCAACCGTGATATAATTCGTGATGGGATATTGTTTACCTTATTTGCAATCCCCCCAAAACAGCAGCACTAGAGAAAACCTCCAGAAGAGTAACTACCGAAGATAAGAGCATCAAGACAAACAGCAAAATGCTGACTCGCCTAAGGTTTGCTGACGACATGTTCATCCCCAGTAACAGTGTCATAGAGGTCTGAGCAATGTTTAAATGAGGTCAACCATGGCCATCTGTAAAGAAGACCGTAGGATTCATCAGGAAAATACCCATAAAACGTTACATGTATAGGCTAACGGTATACAACAACTAGCGCTCCTAATGAAAACAGTCTTTTGAAATGATCACCCCTTCCATGTCAGTTAGTATTTTTCTAAATAACATGCTCCCCGTATTTTACGAAATCTGTCAAGCTTCACCCCAAAGCGCACTGGTTTTGAACAGTTATGTCACGCTTTGGTGCGTTCCATATGCAGTAAATAATTGTGTCAGCAACATGGCCATCTGTAGTTTAGAAGGCCGTCGGACTCATTGGGAAAATACCCATGAAACGTCACATGTTGAGGCCAACTAAATTACAAAATTCATCAGCACTCATATTGTGCCAAGGTTTATAATCAATCCATACATCATCCACATAGAGAAATAAAACAAATAACGGTACAAAACACAACAAATCGCCGTTGAGAGTGATTATTTTACAAAATCCTGCCCTGAAACAAACTGAATACCCATCTTCTTTTATTTATTTACGGTATTCAACAACCAGCTCTCCTAATGTTTTATTGTTTCCGTGTCCAAGCACCACGTTATATATCTTGCATCCAATATTCAGCGACATGGATTGCCTGGGCATTTGCCTCCAGCATGTCGCGCCTATTGCATGTTTCCTGGAGGTTGGGGCAGATCATCAGGTGATCTTGGTCCTGTATTGCGCCTCAATCACATGTGTCATGACATGTGTATCCCCATCGCTTCACATTCCTCTTGCACCGTGATACACCAGTTCGGAGTCTGTTCAGGTCTCCTAATGAAACTAGTCTTTTGAACTGATTAGCCCTTTTATGACAGTGAGCATTTTTGGAAATAATGTTCCCCGTTTTTTTACAGAATCTGTTCAGTTTCAACCCAAAGCGCACGGGTTTCGAACAGTTATGTCAGCCTTCGGTACGTTTCATATGTAGTTAAAAATGATGTGAGCAAGTACATAGGTGTAACAGATCAAGCAAAAGAGATTAGAGCCGGGGACATATTCTCCCTGGCCAAAAAGTACTACCGAGGTATTGGCGATGGTGGATAAAGCTAGGATCAATACAACGCCATCGTCAGATGCATATATATATATATATATATATATATATATATATATATATATATATATATATATATATATATTTATTTATAATTATATACATTAATATAAATCATCATCATAATCAGTCTCGAAACCTAGAAGATCGTTTGGGCACCGTTATTGTAATTTGTCCAACCCCTCCATATATCTCGATTTTTTGCCAGGGTATTAGTTTCAACTATAGAACTTCCCGTCCAATATTTTATATTGTCCTCCCATCTCTTTTTTGGTCTCTCTCTCTCTCTCTCTCTCTCTCTCTCTCTCTCTCTCCGGCTTCTCAGGCACAGTGCCTTGCAGGATGGTCTAGGTCAGCCACACCGATCGTGACATATGTCCATACCATGTCAATTTTCGTATTTTTGCTAGAGTCAATATTGACCTAACTTCTATCTTAAAACATTTTCAAGAACACTCTCGTTTGTAACGAGATCCAAATATGAAATGCTAAGAATTCTTCGCAAACATCTCATTTCCATTGCGCACATCTTACGTTTTAGGGCAGCCAAGTCTCACACACGTACAGGTATACCGAAATGACTATTGCATACATTAAAGTCAGCATCGATTTAAGGTTAATGTTCTTGTCTTTCCAGATTATTTGCAGTCTTGTCAGGGCGACCATGTCCGTCTTTGTTCTTGACTGAATGTCTGCTATATAAACTTTATTTATGTCTGCTTTCAGATATTTAAACCGCGCAACACTTTCCAGAGGTTTCCCTTTATCATAATCGAGTTTAAAATACCCAATGGGTCGTTGACCATGATCTTACTCTTCATTGCATATATATGTGTGTGCGTGTTTGTGTGTGTGTGCGCGCGTGTGTGTGTGTGTGTGTGTGTGTGTATAAACATGAAAGAAAAATATATTTCAAATATACACCTTGATCCAAGAACATGGTCATATGTGTTTGAGACTTCGACCTTACCATTCACACCTAGTTCCCAATCGAACTCGTTTTCTGTCAAAGAGTGCCACCTAGAATCTTGTCAAAATGTGTTTTGTTTTGGTAAATTGAATTTTGTTAGACGGTTGAGAAAGTATAATCAATCTTTCAAATACAACTTGAATTTAATGTCTAGCGTCAGTAGTTTTAAAAATATAGACTGTCAAACAGGCATGGGGAAAAAAACAAAAAAAAACAATTCTAAATGGCTGCCAGTTACTAGTTTCAAATTATTACTCCCCTATAATTTAGTTATCTCAACAAATAATGCGGGGTCTCCAAGCTCCTTTAAACAAAATATAATATGAATACTCCCCACTTAATACATAAGGCAGGATATGTTAGTCACAATTTTAGCTTATTGTAATTTTCAAAGGAAAACAGCTTTAAGCGAATTTTGAGAAATAAAACCATGTTGTGACGCAAATATAAGAAAGAAAGTTAATAAGAAACGTAAGTTCTATGGTGATAGGTCTACGAGAGGAGCAGATGTCGAACTATGTGGCAATTTATCTAGTGGACTGTAGGGTAGGCCTGCGATCACATTCTGGTAAGATTAACAACATCAACATTGAACCGTTTTAAAGTTCACTGATCCCGCCCACTCGGTCATAAATAAATAGATGGACATTTTATGATCTTGTGAATGAGATTTAATTTTAAGTGAAGATGTCAATGTTCATGAAGAGTTTGTTGGAAGGCAGTAGAATAATTGGCATTTTAATACTAAATTTAAAAAGAAGTAGTTACAAAACTTGTTTGTCACTTATGTTATTCCAATGTACAATTGCTAGAGAAAAAGAGAAAGGGCATAGACAGTGAGTTCGAGTTTCATTGTAACAAAAACAATTATAATATACACCATTTACTTCATGTACTCAAACATATGTGAGTAATTTGTGTGTGAATTCAATAAACAAGTGGACTTTATTATCATTTTAATGTGCTGGAAGAGGGCTTGCAGACCTGCAAATGTTCTGTGGTGTTATGAACTTGTCACTACCAAATTAGAAGAACAGCCACAACAAATGGTGTCCATATAAGAAAGCTGTAGTAGATGGAACTGTTCATACAAACACACCAGTAACCTACCTGCTGTTGTTATGGCTAATATAAAACAAGTATTTTAGGACCGTGACAGGAATAAACTACTAAAAAAGAGTGTCTTTAAGGAAATGCACAAAATGTAAATGATTGACTGAACAGTACTATCTTGAAATTATGTCTCAAGAATAAGAATCTTGGTCCAACTATTGTGAAAGCCGTTGTTGCTATTGCAGTTCCTGTTTATAATGATGGGACATAATCTCTGTTGGTAATGATGGGACATAATCTCTGTTGGTAATGATGGGACATAATCTCTGTTGGTAATGATGGGACATAATCTCTGTTGGTAATGATGGGACATAATCTCTGTTGGCAATGATGGGACATAATCTCTGTTGGTAATGATGGGACAAAATCTCTGTTGGTAATGATGGGACATAATCTCTGTTGGTAATGATGGGACATAATCTCTGTTGGTAATGATGGGACAAAATCTCTGTTGGTAATGATGGGACAAAATCTCTGTTGGTAATGATGGGACATAATCTCTGTTGGTAATGATGGGACATAATCTCTGTTGGTAATGATGGGACATAATCTCTGTTGGTAATGATGGGACATAATCTCTGTTGGTAATGATGGGACATAATCTCTGTTGGTAATGATGGGACAAAATCTCTGTTGGTAATGATGGGACATAATCTCTGTTGGTAATGATGGGACATAATCTCTGTTGGTAATGATGGGACAAAATCTCTGTTGGTAATGATGGGACAAAATCTCTGTTGGTAATGATGGGACATAATCTCTGTTGGTAATGATGGGACATAATCTCTGTTGGTAATGATGGGACAAAATCTCTGTTGGTAATGATGGGACAAAATCTCTGTTGGTAATGATGGGACATAATCTCTGTTGGTAATGATGGGACATAATCTCTGTTGGTAATGATGGGACAAAATCTCTGTTGGTAATGATGGGACATAATCTCTGTTGGTAATGATGGGACATAATCTCTGTTGGTAATGATGGGACAAAATCTCTGTTGGTAATGATGGGACATAATCTCTGTTGGTAATGGAAGAAATGTAATAACATACTTGCAGGTATCTGAGAGAGTCCTGTGAACACAAGAACATTTGGTTGCAAATAAAGGAACTAAGATGAAAGCTATTAAGGCACCCTTGATGCCAGGAGGGCAACAAGAAGAAAACGATTCGTACTGGATGATTTGCAGGCAGTTACTGAAGGGTTTCTAAACTAGGTCATTGATAAGAAAAGATATTTAATCATCAGAAAATAATAAAAAATAGTATCCTAAAATGTTCGCTAAAAATCGCAATGTACAGACGGTTTGTGTATGATAATATTTTTGTTCTTAAAGCAATTGTCATGCAACTTTGCACATATATTCTAAATAACCATGTCTTAGTTGTGAAATATGGAAACCAAGCTATCTTACAACGTGTAAAAGTTATTATAATTTGGAATATCACATTTTTTTGAAAACTTTTAATAAATACTTGAATTTATATGAAAAAACATTCGTAAAAGATGTAGCTTTCGCTGTAATCTATAATGAAGGGATAATCTTGAACAGCGCTATAAGAAAAAATGAAGTGTGTGTGATAAGACACAGGAGTAATTACCTGTAGAGTTTTGCCATTTTCTTTCTATTATAAATTTACAATAATTTTTAAATTAGCATTTGAAATACTACATTAAAATAATGATATCCTGCTGTCGGGTGATCATTTTTACATCACCTGCCCGAATTGTATATGGATATATATCAATTTTTAATAAAGTTACACTAATTATAAAAATAATTCAGCTCGCTAGATGGGTTTAAAACCGTTTATTGCTTGCTCCAACATCTACTCGTATTTATAAAGATGTAGCAATCCATCTGAAGTATGTACTTTCCAAGTTCTATAAATCGTGTGCTTTTACTTTTTCACACATTTTTTATAAGAAATGCCCAGTTACTCCTTTCAGTTCCTAAAACACATGACCTACATTACGAAAGGGCATTAAATGGAACCTTATGTAGAAAATATCATTCGAATTGTAGAGACGCCTATGCCTAAAAAAAGACATTTTATTTCTAATTATTTTCTTTAGAGAGAAAATGGCCCTACCTGACACAACCAAAATTATTAAATCATTGCGACATTGAAAAGATAAATTCAAGTGCAAAAAATGACGCTTGTCGGTGAAAGGGTTATTGACATATTAGACGGGAATTGACGGCAACCATTAGGAAACGGACAATAGTTGACACATGAACGTTTTGTCGTCATTTAGTCGGCGGTCTTTCAAGGGGGTTTTTCCGTGAGTCCGAAGGCCTATCTAAAGTAGGTCATGGCTCAACGGAGCAAGTGGGACATTTGGTCTTTAACTGAACAGAAAGAAAATCCAGCACCCACTGGACACTTATCGGTCACTGAAGGAACTGTGGCTTAGAAATGACTCAGTCTAAAATATGAATTCGCACATTTAGCTGGACCAAGAGATTATGGATTGTAAGACTTCATGAAGGATAATAACATGATGATTCAGATTCAAATGAGTTAATCTCATACTTCAACAGATGAGAAACGACAGATAAAGAACTCACAGTTTCAATAGAATGCTTATTCCAGCCTCGCTCTATAAAACGAAGAAACAGAGAATTTCGATTTTCTGAAATGGTAATGGAACGAAAAACATTGGCAGCCTCGTTTTGGAAGAATATTTACAACACCGAATTCAGGCGCCATTCCTAGCTCAGTGATATAGTTCATACTGCTATGTAAAAAAAATCCATATGGACCGAACTTATAGTGCGCATGCCTAATAATATCTGGACACAAAAAAGGTTTGTTATGCTGGTGATTCTACAATTTTCAACTCCATTCGGTCGTCCACCATTAAGACAGACATATACGCTGAGTAAAACCTTTGGGACATATAAGACAGATGAGCTGAGTAAAACCTCTGAGACATATTGATGAGCTGAGTAAAACCTCTGGGACAGATAGATGCGCTGAGTAAAACCTCTAAGACAGATAAGACAGATGAGCTGAGTAAAACCTCTGGGACAGATAAGAAAGATGAGCTGAGTAAAACCTCTGGGACAGATAAGACAGATGAGTTGAGTAAAACCTCTAAGACAGATAAGACAGATGAGCTGAGTAAAATCTCAGAGACAGATAAGACAGATGAGCTGAGTAAAACCTCTAAGACAGATAAGACAGATGAGCTGAGTAAAACCTCAGAGACAGATAAGACAGATGAGCTGAGTAAAACCTCTAAGACAGATAAGACAGATGAGCTGAGTTAAAACCTCTGAGACAGATTGATGAGCTGAGTAAAACCTCTGGGACGGATAGATGCGATGAGTAAAACTTCTGGGATAGACATATGAGCTGAGTAAAACTTCTGAGACAGATAGATGCGATGAGTAAAACTTCTGGGACAGATAGATGCTATGAGTAAAACTTCTGAGACAGATAGATGCGATGATTAAAACTTCTGGGACAGATAGATGAGCTGAGTAAAACTTCTGGGACAGAAAAGACAGATGTGCCGAGTAAAACTTCTGAGACAGATGAACTGAGTAAAACCTCTGGGACAGAAATTTGTATTCAGTAAAACTTTATGTCCAACATGATTTTACAAGGTAAATGAATGAAATTCTTTGAAACAATTTGATAACTGGACTCAGAAATTCGATCTGCCTGATTCAATACCCGGAAACTACTTAGAAACTGCCAATGTATGTATAGACGATACTGCATTCGATTATGTCACACACACAAAGAACCGAATACGAGTAATATCTAAACACAAAGAGAAACGCATGTAAGTGAGTGGGCACACCTTTAAACAAGTGGACACATATGAAGCGGTCCGGAATAGAGTCAGGTCAGGTCAGGTCATCCCGTAACCGGTGAGGTCGTTGGGGCACACATGAAGACATCCTCACAACTCCACACCATCCCTCTCTGTCAGATGCCGCTGCCTGTGACTCTTCTGGTCGGAGACTGGTCCATTCTTTTATGTTGTCCTCCCATCCCTTTTTGGGCCGGCCTCTTCGTCGTCTGCCATGCACCTTTCCGTGGAGGATTGTGTTTGCAAGACCACTTGATCTCGATATGTGACCGTACCAAGTGAGTTTCCTTCTTTTGACAGTTGCCAATAGATCTTCGAAAGGCCCTATTGCTGATGTAATTCTATCTCGTATTTCCTCGTTTGTAACTCGATCTTTGTACGTGACGTTTAAAAGTTTTCGGAAACATCTCATCTCCAAGGCCTGTATCCTTCGTTGAAGGTCAGCTGTAACTGTCAATGTCTCACACGCATAGAGGAATATTGACAGGACCAGTGTACGCATTAATCTGATTTTCGTGCTTAGTGGCCAACACTTCACATTTTGATCCCTCATCACTGACAATCGACCCAAGATATTTAAAACGGTCAACCACTTCGAGTTCCTGACCGTTAGCTTTTATATTGTTGTTGAAGCCCGTAGCGTTGTTGGTCATTAATTTTGTCTTTCCAGCGTTTATCTCCATATCATAGTCAAGAGCTGTTTCATCGAGCTTTCTGACCCATTCCTGGAGTTCTGCTTCTGAACCCGCCAACCCGTCGATATCATCTGCAAAACGAATGTTGGTAATCGTTCGGCCCACTATCTTGACAGTACCAACGTGACCTCCAAGTGCCTCACTCATAATTCCTTCAAGGAATATATTGAAAAGCGTTGGAGAGAGTGTACACCCCTGTCTCACACCAACTGATGTGCGAAACCAGTCTCCTCGCCTCCCATTCACAAGAACTGCGCTAGACGCCTTGTTATACAGGTGTTCAAGGACCGTTATAATATTTCCGTTGATATTATACATCCTCATGGTTGCCCAAAGCGATTTATGCCATACATTATCAAACGCCTTCTTAAAATCCACAAACACATGATACAGTGTTTGCTGCTGTTCTAGATATTTCTCGCTTAGCAGCCTTAAATTAAATATCTGTTCTGAAGTGCTTCTTCCCTGTCTGAACCCTGCTTGCTCCTCGGCAATAATGTTCTCTGCTTGGGGTTTCAACCGGTCTAGGATTAATCTAAGCATGACCTTGCTAGGATGGCTAATGAGGCTTATTGTTCTGTAATTTTGGCACAGCTTTAGGTTTCCAGACTTATGTAACGGTATAACTATAGATTTCGTCCATAAGTCCGGCCAGTTTCCTGTCGTCCATATTTTGTTACAGATGTGTGTCAGGCCTTCCACCACTACCTCTCCACCTGCTTGTAAGAGCTCTGCTGGTATATTGTCCACGCCGGTCGCCTTCCCTCTTCTCAATGTCTTTACCGCTGCAATTACCTCTTCCTTTGTTATCAGTTGGTTATCCTCTATATTTGTTGGTGTTGGGGGGAATGTTTTCTCAGGTTTGTTTCGCCCTTCATAGTTATATAGCTCGGAACAGTACTCTGTCCATCTTGCCAGTACAACATTTCCCTCAATGAGACACTTGCCGTTTTTATCATGGATCATAAGGTTCCTGCTTTGTCTTGGTGTTACCAGTTCTTTGACCACCTTGTATGCTCCTTTAGCTTCATTTCTGTTTAGTCTCTCTTCGATGTTTGCGCATTGCTCACATATCCACGCTTCTTTCGCCTCTCTCATCTTTTGTTGTATGGCTTTCTTGACCTCTTTAAGACTGCCGACCTCCTCCGGTGGGTGATTGTGTTTTTTCAGTGACCTTCTTTTATCACAAAGGTCTAGAATAGAGTAGGGAGCATCTTTATAATATACAACGACGGAACTTCAGGCACTGACATACTTCATTAAAGCAAATAAGCTTCTTCCTCTCCGCCTGTATCACGCTGGGGTGCATTGACCATCAGCCAACCCTCTCTAAGCAGATCGGATCTTTGCTATATTATGCAGTTATACCAGCTTCTGCCTGTTTTCTTGTATCGGCCTCTAGGTCTCTTCTCCAGATGTTCTTAGACCTTCCTTCGCCTCTTTTTCTTTTTCTATGTGGATTTCACGTCAGAGATTGCCTTGCGATACTGACTTGTAGCTTTTGCAGTGTGCCCACTATCTAGCTCCATCGTCTTACAATATATCTTGCACCAGTCTTGATTCTGTTCAATACGTTTTAGTGCGCAAACTTACAAAACCACTACAACCACATATTCTTTTCCATGGATTTATTATTGATAAAGCTCCCCCCCCCCCCCCCCCCCGCCCCCCATAATCTCTTGAAATTGAGTTTCATCATCCGGCATGTTTCCGCTACATATAAAAGGACCGACTTCACATAGGAATTAAAGATCCTTAGCTTGGTATACATTATGAATAGCAAACCAGCAGCCATCAGTTCTTTCCGGACTACAGATCTCAACTACTGCACATTTATACATACTAGAAATCTCTACTACAGTTAGCTAAGAGCAACAGAAACGAGGACACACTGCATGAGATGAAATAAGAACTAAACCATATACAAATGACTTTACTTGTTACCGTGCAATGGCTTCCTTCCCAATGTGCAATAGCCGAGAGAGAGAAATGATGCCATTGGCTAAAGGAGAAAACGTAGCGCTCTGAGCTACACATCAATACTCCCCACTGCCATTACACACTATCGCTACACGCTACCACTACATACTACACTACACGCGATCATTACACGCTACAACTACACACTACAACTACACGCTACAACTACACGCTACAACTACACACTACAACTACACACTACAACTACACACTGCAACTACACACTACGACTGCACGGTATTGTGACAGTTCCAGCTGGAGCTTTTAGGGCAGGGGAAATTGGGTTGACGACTCTTAGAAACAAAGGTTGCCTGAATGCGTTGGACGAACGTAGGTTACAGCAGGGTCAATCGCCGTTTCGACACTAGGTCGACAAAGGAAACGAGGGGTTTAGGTAGAGGACTTTGTGTAGTACAGGGGTGGGTGTCGAACTTGGCGTGAATGGGGTTGGTGACAGTCTGATGCTGCCACGACCGGCTACGACATTTAGAGTGACAGTGACTCGTGGATAGTCAACCAATAACATTTATTTGGGGATAGTTCCAAATTGCAGTGATGGCTAGGTCAGATAGCCAATAGAAAACCATTGGACAGTCATGTTGGTGATTGAGACTATAAAATACTCTGCAGGGAAAAACTCAGGAGACTAGTTGAGAGAAAGGCTGAGAGGCTGTCAGGAAGGCTGATTGGGTCTGGAAGTGAGAAAGTTTACAGGGTAACTGGACCATCATACACCTCGTGTTGACCAGTCGCGCTAAATATGTGTTGATAATAGACACCATGTGAACAGTAAAAGATCTAAATGTTTATTGTACGTGCAGCACATCTTGTGACCGATGCATGTTCTGAACGGTTAGTGTACATATCACATAAGAGCGAGATCTGAATGTGTGTTGTATGTGCAGAAAACCTTGGGAACGATGTAGATTCTGAATAATTACATATGAATGTACATATCATCTGATTGAAAGTGATCTGATTATATGTGAATGCACAGAACGACTGAGTACGTAATCCGACCGTGAGGACGAGTTTGTGATTGTGTGGTGAGTGTACATATTAGGTAATGCAGCCGCAAGAACCATGGGAAAATATATTTTGGAGGAAACATCAGAAGCTAGTGCTTAAAACCTGCTATTGTAGTTCAATATATATATATATATATATATATATATATATATATATATATATATATATATATATATATATATATATATATGTTAATAGTTGTCCATCACAAGTGATGAAGACCACTCTCTTTGTTCAGCCGTGTGGATAGTCGTATCACTTGCTGTGTCCGCTGAAATGGGTGACTTGCGCGGTGATTTGGATTAAAGTGAGGAAGAAACTGCGCCTTTTGTCAACCTCACTCACAGAGCCTAAGCTACCTTTTGCCAGTGGCAAGACATTCATCGAGACGACTGGAGATAGCATGTGATGCAGATTTTGCCTCAGGGTTACCACCGAAGCCTTTCCGTAAACATGTAACCCGCAGGGTAGAAAGGTGGGAAGGCATCTAACGCAGTTTGTCGTGCCTTTTCGATAACCACAAGAGGTCGTATGGACAACACTCATCGTGTGAGTGACTCTGGCCTCTCTCCCCAGCTGTATTCAGCTCATCATAGTAGCATCTAAAATTCTCACACGCCATATTCGTGAAGGTGAACCGGCAGAACTAACCCGTGAAATACCACACAGGTATAAGCGTAGCGCCATTCAGCCGGCGTCCAGACCAGGATAAACGGATGGAAGAAATCACAAAAAAAGAACGAAATAACAAGTCCAGACGGAAAACAACTCCACTTTTCCGTGAACACAAGTGTAAGTCGTCGACTTAATGATCCATAATGATCCAAAACAGTAGAGAAATGTAGACTCACAGCCAGTTATGGCGCCATCTTTGCCATATATATATATATATATATATATATATATATATATATATATATATATATATATATATATATATAATGCTTATTTAGTTTAGATGTACTTTGTTTTTTGTTGATACTGTGCAATGATTACTCTTGTAACAAATGCTATTGTTTTGTTTTATGGTCAGGAAAGTGTTTACTGTGTTTTTCTGTGTTGAAGTCACGTCGTGGTGTAGATACATGTTGTAACTCTTCAGATAAGTGCAATACTCTAATAAAACTAGACTCTACCACAGTACCAATACACTCTACCACAGTACCACTACACTCTACCCCAGTACCACTACACACTAACACAGTACCACTACACTCTACCACTACACACTACCACAGTACCACTACACACTACCACAGTACCACTACACACTACCACAGTACCACTACACACTACCACAGTACCACTACACACCACCACAGTACCACTACACACTACCACAGTACCACTACACACCACCACAGTACCGCTACACACTACCACAGTACCACTACACACTACCACAGTACCACTACACACTACCACAGTACCACTACCCCAGTACCACTACCCCAGTATAAACTATTACAGTACCAATGCACACTACCACTACACACTACCACTACACACTACCACTGCACACTACCACTACACACTACCACTGCACGCTACCACAGGACACTACCACTGCACACTACCACTGTACAAAGAAGCGAAAACCATCATCCACAACTGGTAAAAGACCAAGCGGAGGGAACACATTAAAGAGGACCCAATTCACCAGCTTGATCTTCTTCTTCATCGATCAACTGATGCTATGCGTCTTGTACGGTGAGGTTCACGATCAACTGATGCTATGCTTCTAGTCCGGTGAGGTTTATGATCAACTGATGCTATGCTTCTAGTCAGGTGAGGTTCACGATCAACTGATCCTATGCTTCTAGTCCGGTGAGGTTTACGATCAACTGATGCTATGCTTCTAGTCAGGTGAGGTTCACGATCAACTGATCCTATGCTTCTAGTCGGGTGAGGTTTACGATCAACTGATGCTATGCTTCTAGTCCGGTGAGGTTCACGATCAACTGATGCTACGCTTCTAGTCCGGTGAGGTTCAGGAAGGAAACTGTGCGTTTCAGGGATCCGTCGATCCCCCACAGCTTCTCGAGCATGGTCGCTCCCCCAGGCCAGACTGCCTCTCTTTGGTGTACATATGTAGGGCATTCTTGCAGAATATGTTCTAGTATTTGCTTGGCTGCTCCACAATTGCACGTGGCAGTGTCTTTGAGACCCATTCTGTGGAGGTGGGCCTTGAGTCTACAGTGTCTAATTCTGAGTCTGAAGATCTTTGTCTGCCCATGTCTGCCAAGTTAGTCTATGCTGTCATTTTCTGGCTTGTATTCTTTGTGCTGTTCTCCTCATTCTGTCCTCATGGATCGTTTGATGAGTGTCTTTGCTTCTTTATAGCTCTGTGGGTGGGGAATATGCTTGCCGCCACTTCCGGCTTTTGCGAGCTCATCTGCTTTCTCGTTTCCAGGGATCCCCCAGTGGGCCGGAATCCATTGTAGGACTAAATCTGTTTTTTGAGACAGCAACCGAATGTTGTTATTAATTTCATGTGAGAGTCATCTTGTTTGTGGCTTGAGATGGCTTGGAGTACACTCATGGAGTCTGTTAGAATGACCGTTTTCCTTGTATTTATGTTTTGTTTGATAAGAATCTGAGTTGCTGCATGCACAGCTCTTGCTTCAGCTCTGAAATTGGTACAGGTCTCTCCTGCTGGTATGGAGTGATTTTCCATGTCGCCATTTGAGTGTTCAATGTCGATTCCACTGCCTCCCCTTTTATCGATCACCGAGACAGACCCATCTGTGTACACATGTGTACGCTAGAGTACTATCTCTTGAGCTACTGTAGAACGTGGATTTTTTGCTCTGTTGCCGACTGCTCACTTTTTTTCGTTAACCCGTGTCCAAGGTTCTGGAATGAGTGATTCGCACTTTTTGGTTTCAGCTTCAAGGATGTCTGCGTGTTTTCTGTAAATTTCTCTGGCCAGATGGTTGGTGCTTTTCCTTAGTATTCTGTTTACTTGTTCTCTCCTGGAACTTCCGGTGCAGAGGATGATCAGGTAACCTCTTTAGTTTTTCAAACTTGGGTAATCGATTGATATTTTCTCCTTAATTCAAGGGGGTAAATATTTGCTATTTTTTCCAGATCTGTAATTGGAGTGCTTTTCAATGCCCCAAGGGTAATTCTGAGACCCATGTTTTCAACTGGGCTAGTTTTTCTGTGTTTGTTTTGGCCGCTGTTGACCAAGTGCTTGAGGCATTGTAGCAGAGTCCAGGTTTCCACTGGGTTTAATCTATCTAGAATGTTACCACACTCATCAACATCATTTACGACCATACACAGCAAATAACAGGACGCAGCAGGTGGCAACTCATACAACTATTAAAGTGAGTGCAATGAAATTACAAACAACACAATAAATACAATCTTAACTAAATAGATAATCAGAGTTTATAAGCATAAACTATTGATGTTGCTCCAGACTATCCCAACCATGTAGTAGTCGCACACTCTCCTCTCCTTACCTGCACCCCCAACAAACTCTCAAAATCTCGTCCTCACTCAGATTCCCTCAGGCGGGTGATCTGGACATAATACATTCAATATATTCTTAATATACTCACATATGATCACACACTCAATCGATCTGCGTATACATACACTTTGGAACATACATCGTTTGCTCGGCGTCTACACACCACACACGCATCCAGATCTCTCCTAGTCGATCTGTACACTCGTGTAACTATTCAGGATATGCATCGTTCACAAGGTGTCGTGCACGTACAACACACATTCAGATATCTTCTAGACACAGGGCGAACAACACACACCTTATAGAGCGACTGGCCAAGACTCAAAGGCGTATGCTGGTTGAGCCATCCTGTTCTATCTCACTAACGTTCGTAAAACAGCCTATCAATCACTCTTCTAGTCGGCGAGCTAAACAGACTCCTAGCTAAATTCCGTCTTTCTCTCTCTCGCTCTCTCTCTCTCTCTCTCTCTCTCTCTCTCTCTCTTAGGCCAGTCTGCTTAAGTTAATCTTTGTCAAGTATTATATAGTCTCAAGCAGTATCAGAGCTGTACAATCGTCCTCTGGGGGGGGGGGGGGGGGGGAGATGTCTTCTCAAGCTATCACCTAGTTTGGAACTACCCCCCTTTAGTCGTTTTTGGAACGAATTACTCTGAACTCCTGTCACTCAATATGTCGCATCAAGCTCTGATAGCCTCTGTCTGTCACTAATCCTCCACTACCCAAATCGGAACGCCAGTGGTCAGCGCCTAGCCTCTACCTGTACTATACAGATTCTTTCCCCCAACCCCGTTTTCCTTTGTTGACTTATTATCGAGACGGTGAGTGACCTTGGCGTAGTGTCGAGACTTAGAGTGACCTTGGCACACATTCAGGTACCTTTGTTCTCAGAGTCGCTGACAACATCACCCCTGCTCTAAACGCTCATGCTCCGGTTGGAACTGTTACAGCATATTCCATGATTGGTCTGATTGCACCAGTGTATACCTGTTTGAAGATTTTTTAATTCCCCCCCCCTTCCCCGCCCCACACCCCTCCCCCCAACCATTCGATGTACCAGCCAGTTTTTTCATCACTGAGTCTTTTTATGGCCCTTGTCTGGATTTTCTCTATATTTGACTTCCAGGTAAGTCTCGAGTCAAATGTGACTCCAAGGAATGTGGGTGTGCCCAACTGGGGTATTTGTTGATTTCATATCTTTTTTGTAATTGGTTCCTTTTTAGGGGAAAGTGAAAAGAGAGCGGTGGAGGTGTTGGTGTGATTTATTTTCAGTCTCCACTCTTTTGTCCAGTTCTCCACCTCCTCTACTGTCTTTTGGAGCAAGTATGAGGCTTTTGTTGATGTTCTGTCGCTGTCCATATAGCAAAGTTTTGGAGCAGGTATGAGGCTATTGTTGATGTTATGTGGCTGTCCATATAGCAAAGTAATTTGTGAGTAAGCTGTTTGATACATGCTGATGGCAGCATTTAGTGATATCGTTTATTTATATATCAAGAAGAGAGTAGGCGCTATTACACTTCCATGTTGCACTCCGTCTCTCAGCCTGACTGACTTGCTAGTATAATTGTCCAATTTAACCCTGGCAGATCTTTGGAAGAGGTAATTTTTAATCCATGAGAACATATTGTTGGTAACTCCTTCTTGGAGGATTTTCAGCTTTAGGCCTTCTCTCCAGACAGTGTCTAAGGCACAGGAAAGATCAAAGAAGATGGCTAGCACTTTATTGTTCTCTTGAAAGGCGTTTTCTATGTCCTGTGTTAGGCATGTTAATTGGTCCTCTGTGCTTCTGTGCTGTCTGTATCCTGTTTGAGTTGAGGCGATTAGCGAGTTGGTCTCTAGATACCTGGTGTGTCTTTTATTTATCAGTCTTTCCATTTGTTTCCCCACACAGCTGAGGAGACTGATGGGCCTGTAGTTTTTAGGATCGTGTTTATCTTTTCTTGGTTTAGGAATAGGCTGAATGTAGGCCTCCTTCCAGAGTGCCGTAACAGTGTCCTCATGCCAGCTTTGGTTAAATATTCCAAGAAGGAACCTTTTGCTTATGAGACCAAAGTGCTTAAGGAATTCATTTTTGATACAATCTGCCCCTGGTGCTTTTCTCGCCTTTAGTTTCTAAGTTTCATCTTCTAGCTCCTGTAGGGAGAACTTCACTGTCATGCACTCTGTTGGAGTGTCTTCTAGCTCCTGTAGGGAGAACTTCACTGTCATGCACTCTATTGAAGTGTCTGTGCAATGGTCTCCAAAAAGACCAGCTTGACCACAATGTCCTCATGTTTAGTCTAGAAACGGAACTCTGCAGACCATTAAGCCATTTCTGCAGCTTCCATATATATGAAACATTCGAGTGTTCATGTTGCTTTGACATTCAGACTCGTGAACATAACCATCTCTACAACCAGCCCATGATATATTCTGAAGTCGAGGTTAGAGTTACCCCAACATGAACAAAACTGTGGACTTGATTCTGACAACGGGCCTGGAAATCTATCAGAGGTAATAACACTGAGCGTAGAAGAAGACATTAACGTAATAATCCATAAACGCAAGCCTAGAACATACCTACAATTTACGTTACAACGGTATTAGACCTATGCGAACTTGATGTTCGTGAAGTATCTAAAGAGCCACGCCTCGGACATGTGAGGATAAAGCGTACTTTATTTACATTTCCTCCTTCTACCGGTCCTAGGAAAACGAGTAATTCATTTTGTTTATTACTGAATCATATTTATGGATACACGATTAACATGATTAATGATACACAGTATATTCAAGACAGGTCTCCGTTGTAAAGGTCAGACAAGGACCTTACAAACGCTCAAAAACGAGGGATCGCAAAACATGTATATGGAATGAGATGCTTGCGAAAGTAGTCTCAGGGTCACAAGAAGAGATAGAGTGAGTAACGAAAACATGTGACAGAAACTAGGAACGACACCACGCCTACTTAACTAAACGTCTTTATACTGGTTTAGAAGACTCAACAAAGTCTGTAAACAAGCAGTTTCATTTAAATTTCTTTGTTCCAAAAATTATGCGCACACTTCTTCTTCTTCTTTCTTCTTCTTCGTAAGCTGTCAAACGTCAACTTGCATTTTTTCGAAAAAAGCAGGGGTCATCCTGAGACTGTCGACACTGCCATAGAGCTTGTCTAGTGTTGCCACTGGTGATGGCCACATGTGCTTTCTCTGGTCCTCGCATGTCGGGCAGTTTTGCAGCAGATGTTCAGCGGTAATTTTCCCGGTTCCACAAGTGCATTCGTCAGTGCCACCTATGTTCAGTTTATTGAATAGGTGGTACCTCAGTCTGTTGTGGCCTGTGCGGAGTCTGAAGACCACGACCTGCTCTCTTCAGTTCAACTGGTAATAGGCATAATATTTTGTGTAGCCAATATGTTCTGTTTCCCATTTGGCCACATATCTGGCCCTTATAAGCCTTTTGAACTCTTCGTAGGTCACACTAGAATCTGGTTGTGGTCTGTCTGCCACCTCGTTGCCTTGGATGTTACAGTGGGATGGAACCCACTGTACCACTACTCTTTTTGGTGCGGACTGCTGGCATAGTTGACAGAGTACTGCTCTTGAATCATTAAGTTCAGTATTTTTCTGGCTTTTTAGTGCTGTGACTACGTCCAGGGCATCTGTAAACAGGACTATCTGGCTTTCATTGCTTTCGCCTGTCAGCATTGCTTCTACTGCAGCCCTCAGTGCCTCTGCCTCCGCTCTGAAATTGCTTGAGAATTTTCCAGTTGCCTCTGACAGTGTTATTATTCTACCATTTGGTAGGCTCAGGAATACCGCTGCCCCTCCGTTCTGTGTTGGGTCCAGTCCATGCTTGGGTAGTTTTTCGTTATGTACCTCAGGGTTTTGGCTCTTCTTTCTTTTTCAGTCTGGCTGTTCTTGTTTCCAATACCTGGTATATTTTCTACCACCTCCGGAATGATATGCTGCTTCCAGGTAAGTTTGCATACAGTAGGGATGGGCTTTGGTATTGTTATGGTGTTCATAGGGTCTTCGCTCATATTTGCTTTGGCTATTTCTGCAAAGTTTCTCCTCCAGTCTTCTGAGTTTCTCTGCTTCCTGCTGGGCTCTGCAGTCTCTTCTGTCGGTCATGGATTGCAGATTTGTAATCTTTTCAAGTTCTACAATTGGCATTGACTTCATGCCTCCTGTTATAACTCTCATGGCTTGGTTTTGAAGTTTGCTAATTTTATCAAAGTTCGCCTTTGCTGCTGTTGCCCATGTCGCAATGCCATACTAAAGAACTGGTCTCACTCTTCCAGTGAACAGTTTCTTAAGTATACTTTCGTCTGCTCCCCAGCTCGTGCCAGCAAGTTTCCTCATGATTGTCATTCTTTGTCTGGCTCTCATTCGATTTCTCTCGATCTGACTTTTCCATGTCATGCGCCGATCAAATGTGACTCCCAGGTAGTTTGGGTTGTCGTTTGGCCGCAGATATTTGCCGTTCAGAATTATTTTGGTTTTCTGGGGTTTTATATGAAAGCGAGAATATCGTACATGTTGTTTTTTCCTCATTTATTTGACCAGCCATGAGTTCGCCCACTCCTCCAACGATGTTAGGGCCTGCTGCATCCGATTGTTTGCTACGGTGAGATTTTTTTTAGAGTATCACATAGCCAGATCGACTGCAAACATGGAGCTGTGGACTCTTCTGGGTATATTCTCTGTAGTGTTTTTTATATACACCAGGAAAAGTATGGGTGACAGTACTCCTCCTTGGGGTACTCCCTGCTCAAGTGTTACCTTTTTTGCTCATCTGCCATTGTACTTAAACTCTGGCTGTTCTGTTTTCGAGGTAGTGACTGTTCTGTTTTCGAGGTAGTGGCTGATCC
Source organism: Ariolimax columbianus (assembly GCA_036924085.1). Taxonomy (NCBI): domain Eukaryota; kingdom Metazoa; phylum Mollusca; class Gastropoda; order Stylommatophora; family Arionidae; genus Ariolimax; species Ariolimax columbianus. The sequence goes on along the minus strand of JAVGWX010000005.1, from coordinate 98,661,607 downwards.
ATCTGTACATTTTCCCACATACTTCACTTCTTCGTAATTTGACTTTAAGTCCCTCTTTCCACACCTTGTCAAATGCCTTCTCTAAATACACCCAAACCGGTACTGTGTGTTTTTTCTCCTGGTAAGTATCCTCTATTTCCTGGGCTATGAGAGTGATCTGGGCCTCAGTGGATCTGTGTTGTCTAAAACCTGCTTGCTGTGGAATTAGTATGTGTTTTTCTTCCAGATGCCACATCAGTCTGGTGTTTATCATACGCTCCATCAGTTTGCCTACACAGCTCAGTAGACTGATAGGCCTGTATCCATTTGGATCTGTTCTATCTTTTTCTTTCTTTGGTACTGGAATAAGTACAGCGTCTTTCCATGCCTGCGGTACAATTCCCCTTTTCCAGCTTTTATTCAGGACTGATAGTAACTTCCTCTTTGCTGTTTGGCCCAACCCCATCAGCATTTCGTTTGTTACCCCATCTTTTCCGGGCGATTTCTTTTTCTTTAGAGTTCTCATGGCCTCTTCCATTTCATTCATTGTTCGTTTTGATATCATGTGCTCCTCTGGTACCATATTGATGTTGTCGTGGCTCTTTTTTTCTTCATTAATGTCCCTGTGCCTATTTGTAGGAACATCAATGTGGTTTGCTCTGGTATAATGTTCTATAAAGGCGTTTGCTGCTTTTTTTTCCAGTAAGCATGTTGTCGCCCTGCTTGATGGTAATTTGTTTATTTGATGGTGTTTAGTCCTTCATGGCTCTGACTAACTTCCATAGTTTGTTCCCTTCTTTATCTAAATTGAGGCTTTCTGTTTTGTTTTTCCAACTGTCTCTTGTTATTTGGTTTGGTGTTCTTTTGTATTTCGCCGTGTTGGCCTTGAGGGCGATATTTGCCTCCAAAGATTGTTCTCTCTCTGCCATGTTCCTACCATTTGAAACTTCATCTTCCGCTTTCTGCAATGCATCATTCCAATATGGCGTGTAATTTTTCCTTGCCCCTCTTGGGATGGTTTCGGTGGCTGCTTGCATTATTGCTTTGCTTAGGCTTTCCACCAAAGGTTTCATATTGTTATTCCGTGTGTTGATGGTTTCACACAGCCTATCTGTCAGCATGGCCAATCTGTCCCAGTCGGCTCGTTTATAATTCCAACGTGGGAGCGGTTTTATTTCCTGTGGGCCTACTTCCATTTCAATTTCTAGCCTAATTCGCCTGTGGTCGCTACCTGCCAAATGGTTGAGCACCTGGCGGTCTATTTTGTGGTGAATGTCCACCGTGGAAAAGGCCAAGTCTAGAGTAGAGGTGGTATGCCATGTTCTAGAATAGAAGCTAGGGCTATCCTCTGGCCTATTGATAAGATAGAGATTTGTGTCTATCTCTCAGTCTTCCACTTCATCACCTCTGTTGTCTGTGTCCGAGTATCCCCATCTCTCTGAGTGACTGTTGAAGTCTCCAACTACTAGGCAGCTGGAGTCCTGGATTTCCATACTCGAGAGCGACAGGTCTTTGTTTGGTGGGCCATACAGGTTGAAGATGCGGATCTTCGTTACTTGTGTCATTATGTCGACTCCTACAATTTCTGCTTGTCCGGTGTGATTGACAGCTACCGCGCTACTCGGTATGCAGTTACGTGTCAGTATCAGAACCCCTCCTTTGTGACCTTCTCTATCAAGACGGAAGGTCTGGTATCCTCTGATTGAGAATTTGTGGTTGTTGTTGAGGTGCGTTTCTTGGATACATGCCACGTCAATCTTGCCTTCATGCAGGTGATGTGTTAGGGAAAGCTTTTTGTTAATGATTCCCTCCGCATTCCACTGTAGTATTCTGAGGGTCTTGGGTTTTTGGTGAATAGTTCTTAGACCATCACCTTGTGCCTTGACTCCACAGCACATGGGTGGGTGACCACCAGTAGCATTGAGTGGGCCCATTTGAGGCGTGGGGCCCGGCACTCTCGCTGCCTGGCGGGACTCCACAGGATGAGCACCATACTTTTTTCTGTTAGGTTGTGTCGTCCTCATACAGCGATGTATGTTGCACTCTTTCGTTAAGCCTGTGGCCCAGTGCATCCGATTTCAACAGGCGTTTCTGAAATGATGCCCTCCTTAGCCTTTGGCTTTCCCCAGCCTATCTGCAAGGCAGCAGTTGTTTGTGGTCAGAGTTGTCTCTCTTAGAGAAGTTGTTTTGCGGGTCTATCGAGTCTTCACCACTTGTGTCTATAGGGTGTTGTTATGATATGATATGAAATGATAGACTGTATGTATTAGTTTTTCAAGTATCCCGGAAGAGAGGCAGTCTAGTGTGTCTTGTCCTAGGATCGTCACGTCCTGCCAGAAACGTAGCATATGCATGTGAGTGGGGTATCTCCTTGCTCCCTTTATTTTCTCGGCTCCTCTGCAGTGATGGTACGCCTAGCATTCCCAGCCACCTGGGAGGTTGTCACAATAGGGCAGAGGTGCAATGTCCGCTGGCATGCATGTCTTCTGCGTCCATTGGGATGGCTGATAGCAGACAGAGATAAAGAGCGAGGCAGGAGTGCATTTAACCAAGGGACAAGCCTGGTCAAGACACGAAGATGTTTTTCGTCTGGTGTGCGAACATATCTCATGATCAAGGGATGATCTCAACAGTTTGCAGTGAGGTGGCTGCTCTACTGCTTACGGCACCCCGACCGAGAACTAAGTCTTCTACTAGTGGTTTCACACCTCAACGCCGTATGGGGTGAATATCGAGCAGCTCCCCACCCGCTTTAATCGGCGGGACGGCAGAGACCTCTTAATGCGGCTCGACCGGGTCGGGCTGAGACGCGAGCCCCAGGTCCCAACCATATCGTTGCCTCCCGTCGCAGTGGTGCTGAGATTCAGGGCGGGATTCCGGCTTAGAGGCGTTCGCCCATAATCCCTCAGATGGTAGCCTCGCACCATTGGCTTATCAGCCAAGCACGTGGACCAAGTGTCTGAGACCTGCGATCCTCTCAAATTGAGCAAATATCATTAGTAGAGTAAAACTGACCTGTCTTCTGATGGTCTAATACCAGCACCCGTTCACTATTAGACCAAATGAATCAAGAGAGAGCTATTAGTCAGTCAATAACCAAGTGTCTGAAACCTGCGATTCCTCTCAGATTGAGCAGGATTACCGTAGCAACGCCCTGTCATTAGTAGGGAAAACTGCCCTGTCTTCCGAGGGTCTAATTTCAGCACACGTTCCCTATTAGACCCGACGAAAGTGCTCTTGACCCGTCAATCATTTCAGTGTTGGCGTATTGATTCAAATTAAGCCGCTGGCTCCACTCCTGGTGGTGCCGTTCCGTCAATTCCTTTAAGTTTCAGCTTTGCAACCATACTTCCCCCGGAACCCAAACACTTTTGTTTCCCGGACGCTGCCCGCAGAGTCATCGAAGCAACTCCTGCGGATCGCTAGTCGGCATCGTTTATGGTCATCGGTATCTGATCGTATTCGCGCCTCTGACTTTCGTTCTTGATTAATGAAAACATTCTTGACAAATGCTTTCGCAGTAGCTCGTCTTGCTGCGATCCAAGAATTTAACCTCTTACGCCGCAATACGAATGCCCCCGTTTGTCATTGTTAATCATTACCTCCAGTTCCGAAAACCAACAAAATAGAACCGAGGTCCTATTCCATTAGTCCATGCACCATTATTTATTCAGCCGAGGCCTGCTTTGAACACTCTAAATTTTCAAAGTAAACACGCCTGCCACCCAGGACGCTCAGCGAAGAGCACCCGCGAGAGAGAGAGAGAGAGCCGGCAGACGGTAGGGCATGAGACAACGGGCAGTAAACCGGCGCGAGCCGGACCGCCCGCCTGCTCCCGAGATCCAACTACTAGCTTTTTAACTGCAACAACTTTAATATTCGGTATTGGAGCTAGAATTACTGCGGTTACTGGCACCAGACTTGCCCTCCAATAGATCCTCGTTAAAGGGTTTAAAGTGTACTCATTCCAATTACGGGGCCTCGAAAGAGTCCCGTATTGTTATTTTTCGTCACTACGTCCCCGTGCCGGGAGTGGGTAAGTTGCGCGCCTGCTGCCTTCCTTGGACGTGGTAGCCGTTTCTCATGCTCCCTCTCCGGAATCGAAACCTGATTCCCCGTTACCCGTTACAAACATGGTAGGTATGTCACGTACCATCGACATTTGATAGGGCAGACATTTGAAAGATGCGTCGCCGGCACATGAGGCCATGCGATCAGTACAAAGTTATCCAGAGTCACCAGTGGGGACGCCTCAACCCCGCGAGGGGAAACGACGATTGGTTTTGAACTAATAAAAGCGCTCTTTCCGCGAGGGTCGGAGCTTGGTAAGCATGTATTAGCTCTAGAATTGCCACAGTTATCCAAGTAGGATCGTGTCATCTAAGGAACCTCGACTGATTTAATGAGCCATTCACGGTTTCACTGTGAGACAGTGTGAACTTAGACATGCATGGCTTAATCTTTGAGACAAGGATATGACTACTGGCAGGATCAACCAGATATCTGTCGGAGACGGACGAACCACACACACCTTTCCTCGATGGATGGATGTGTAAGAAGCCTCTCTAGGACTGCCGCAGGGACCGACTGAAGGACGGACGGTTGTTCCATCCCTCACTCCGTCGACCTATAACCGCCTGGCAGGCACGGGCCCCCGTACACACACCAACCGACCGACCAGGCTCGCTCGGAGAGGGATGGCAGCGCTCTGTGCAGAACGGATCCCAACGGCCCCGGCGATGATTTTCACTCGGACTGGAGACGATTTTTGCCTGCCGGCCTGCCCTTCCCCTACCGGTTGGTCGAACGAGGACAGGGCCTTTAGGCACGATTCCTGCTTTCCAATTGCCGATCCCAAACTCATTGCGAGAGAAGGACCTCAAGCGAGACGAACTGTCGAGATTGGCTATACGCGCTAGCCTTCGAAGAACCACTCGGACTGACGAAGCTTCTCAATACGGACTACAGTAACGCACCGTTACTAGCGGTACGACTCCACCAAACTGGTCCTGCTAGAGTGCTGGGGAGAGGCCGGCGAGCTTAGTAGGTAAGCCGCGCTCTTACTCCGCCTGGCGGAACTGCACATCCAATCTATTCTTAAATGCATTCATTGTCCCTGCCTCCACTACTTCCTGTGGCAATGCATTCCAAGCATTCACCACTCTCTGACTAAAAAATATTTTCTAATATCTAATCTGGACCTTTTTTTAGTCAATTTGTATCTTTGCCCTCTTTTTTTTGTAGGTGGTTGTATTTAAAAAAAAAAAAAACTTGTTATAGTCTAATTTATCCATTTCTTTGATTCTCTTATAAACCTGTATTATCATCTCGAATTTCTCTTATTTCTATACACTGTAGGTCTGTTTTTCTGAATCTTTCCTCATAACTGTACTTCTGGAATTCCATTATCAGCTTTGTCGCTCTTTTTTGAATAGTTTCCAGCATGTTTATATCTCCCGAATGATAAGCACTCCACACCTGTACACAGTACTCCAATTTAGGTCTAACAAATGCTTTATACAGTTTGTCTATCACTTCCTTGTTCCAATGTTTAATATTTCTTATCACACCTAACATTGCATTTGCCTTTTTCACTGCTACCTGGACTTGCTCACTCACCTTACCTGTATGATCAATTATAGCTCTTAGGTCCCTTTCCTTTTCTATCCTTTTAATATTTTCCCGCCCATTCTGTAATTATGTTTCATATTGGATTTATCCATATCGATGACTATACATTTATCTACATTAAACTCTATTTGCCAGCTCACAGAGCGTTCTCCAATTTTACCTAAATCTGACCTCAATATATCAACTTCTGCTTTAGATGAGACACTACTGCATAGTTTTGTGTCATCAGTGAATTTTGCAATCATGGATCCCATGTCAATGTCCAAATCGTTTATATATTTCAAGAACAAAATTAGTCCCCAAAACACCGATCCCTGTGGCAGTCCACTTTTCATCCCTCAGAGTACTCCTTATTTGTGCCCACTCTCTGCCTACTTACCGTTAACCAATTTTCAATCCATTTGGCAATTTTCCCACATATTCCATGTGATTTAGACTTTCTAAATAATTTTCGATGGGGTACTCTATCAATCTAGATAAATAACTTCCATTGGCTCAGTCTAAATGAGCAATGATCGTTGAAGAAGAAAAAGAAACTGGGTTCTTATCCAAGTCGCATGAGAAAGAAATAACAACATGTCGAATGAAATTCCTATTAAATGTAGTCGGTCTCATCAGAAGAGATCAAATACGACCCGATGACAGTAAAACAACGGTGAGGACTACATCATCATGTAGCATGTCCTTTTTAGAACGTCGCTCCCATCCCCCTGTCAGAAAGAAACTCGTTCCCTTGTCAAAACTTCAGCCTCCGCCACAGTCATACCCAGGCATTCCTGGATATCTTGGTGCCAACGTCTTCTTGGTCTACCCCTTCCTCTTTTGCCTGGCACAATACTTTCCATCACTGTTCTCTCGAAACCGTTGTGTTTCTTGATATGACCAAAGTATTTGTCCTTTTCTCTGTCCAGGGTATTTCGAGGATCTTTCTGTAACATTTTGACTCGAAGGATTCGATTCTTTGTCTGGAAATGTCGGTAATCGTCCATGACTGGCATCCATAAGCTGCCACAGGGAAAACACAGGCTCTCAAGACTTTCCTATTTATCATTTTGTTGGTGCACTGCCATCATTTCTCCAGGCTGTTCAGTTTCTGCATTGCCATTGCCAGTCTTCTTATGATTTATTTCGAGCAGACGCCATTTTTGTCACTTCTGGAGCCCAGATATTCAAAATGTGTGAACTGATCTATTTCCTCACCACTCACTGTAAATTTTTTTCTGACATTGTGTTTTGTCGGTGGTCATTATTTTTGTTTTATTTATGTTTATAAACAGGTTTTGATCTTTACTACGTCCAATTATGACTAAAATTAGCTGCTGTAGCCCTTCTGCACTTCTTGATATATCACTGTGTCATCTGCGTATTGTAACTCTGGAATCTGGTACCCGCCAATCGTAAATAGGTCGAACATTTCTGATTATACATTCCGCATAAGAATGTATAAGTTGGTGAGGACTACATTAGTGTTGAATATATTTCAAGAACAAAAAACGCTGGTACGATCACCTCATAATAATACAGCCTGATAAACTACTGCTGCACACTTACAACACATTGCACGAGAGAGACCACGCGACATATGGATAGATGACATAAGAGAAATCCAACAGCAACACAGATTTACAACAACCGATGCAACCCATTTGGTCGAAGAAAGGCAGCTGGCTTCCAAACGTTGCTTAATGAGACAAGTTGATGGATAGTCAGTATATGCTGATCTCATGTAAAACTGCTGCAAATATTATTGTGTTTGTATTTACGTGTTGACTGGAGTTTTAGTATCATACTTACATTTATCAGTATTGATTGCAGTCATGTTTGCCTACAGTCATAGAAAGGAAGCTCTGTTGAACAGAAATCTTCACCGTGCAAATTTTGCGCAGCTTGCAAAAGATTAAACATCGGGATGTGCACGCTTTGGCTGTCAAAACTTTGACCCTTTCCTTGATCGCCATCGGTAACATATGAGAAGGATATTATCTAAATTGTTCACTATCAGTAACAAGTGAGAAGCAGAGCATCTAAATTGTTCACCATCAGTAACAAGTGGGAAGCAGAGCATCTAAATTGTTCACCATCAGTAACAAGTAAGAAGCAGAGCATCTACATTGTTCACCATCAGTAACAAGTGGAAAGCAGAGCATCTAAATTGTTCACCATCAGTAACAAGTGGGAAGCAGAGCATCTAAATTGTTCACCATCAGTAACAAGTAAGAAGCAGAGCATCTAAATTGTTCGCATCAGTAACAAGTGGAAAGCAGAGCATCTCAGCCGTTCGTCATCAGGAACAAGTAACTGATAGCAAGAGTTGTTCACCTCCGCCAGTAGAAACTAGTGAGGCACGTAAAATAAGTCAAGACAATATCGAAGCTGCAAATTTACTAAATCAGTACTTTAGCTCAGTTTTCACTAAAGACTGCTCTAAGATACAAGAGCCCTTAGATAATTTCCAACGAGACATGGACACATAAAGATTACAATAATTCTGCATTACTGAGGAAACGGATTTTAAACAATTTGATAAGTTGGACGTATAAATGTCCTTGTCATGGCTGTATTCATCCAAAATTACTGTTTGAACTTAAAGACCCGTTAGCAAAACCATTGGCTATATTTTATTATCATACGCTTGAAAATATGATTATTGCAATGAATTGGAAAGATGCAGATGTGATTCCATTGTTCAGAAAGGGCAAGACATCAGATCCAGCAAACCTTTAGAGTCAATTGTCAAAGAGAACATAGTACTGCACTTTAAACAAGTTTACTCTCATCAGGAAGAGCCGGAATGGGTTTACTAAAGTTGAAATGATGTTTAACCAACCTATTAGAATTCACACGACGGTTACTAAAAATGTTGAATGCTGGAGAAGATGTGGATGTTATTTATCTGGATTTTGGAAAGGCCTTTGATAGAGTACCTCATCAAAGATTGTTTAGGAAGTTGCAATCAAATGGCAAAGGTGGCGAAGTTGTCAATTGGATAGAGCGGGAAGATGGCAGAGAGTTGGCCTAAAAAGGTGTCCTCTGAGCGGTTTGAAGTAAAAGGTGGAGTGTCTCAGGACCAATTTTGTTTTTAATATATATATACAAATTTGAACATTGATATCAGATCAAAGATTACAAAATTCGCGGATGTCACAAAGTAATGGATCAGTCTCTTTTCCAGCCTATGTGAATCTATTGAAATCGGATTTAGATACGATTCATAAAATAGTCTGAGAGTTGGCAGATGGAGTTTAATGTAGACAAAATGTACAGTCATCCACATGGGAAGATCCAATAAGGATTATAATTACAGGATGGGAGAGAACAATATTAGAACAATAAAAAAAGGAAAAGGACAGGTGTTATAATAGATCATTCAGGTAAGGGGCTGGAGCATGTCCAGGTTATAATAGATCATTCAGGTAAGGTGCTGGAGCAAGTCCAGGTTATAATAGATCATTCAGGTAAGGTGCTGGAGCAAGTCCAGGTTATAATAGATCATTCAGGTAAGGTGCTGGAGCAAGTCCAGGTTATAATAGATCATTCAGGTAAGGTGCTGGAGCAAGTCCAGGTTATAATAGATCATTCAGGTAAGGTGCTGGAGCAAGTCCAGGTTATAATAGATCATTCAGGTAAGGTGCTGGAGCAAGTCCAGGTTATAATAGATCATTCAGGTAAGGTGCTGGAGCAAGTCCAGGTTATAATAGATCATTCAGGTAAGGTGCTGGAGCAAGTCCAGGTTATAATAGATCATTCAGGTAAGGTGCTGGAGCAAGTCCAGGTTATAATAGATCATTCAGGTAAGGTGCTGGAGCAAGTCCAGGTTATAATAGATCATTCAGGTAAGGTGCTGGAGCAAGTCCAGGTTATAATAGATCATTCAGGTAAGGTGCTGGAGCAAGTCCAGGTTATAATAGATCATTCAGGTAAGGTGCTGGAGCAAGTCCAGGTTATAATAGATTATTCAGGTAAGGTGCTGGAGCAAGTCCAGGTTATAATAGATCATTCAGGTAAGGTGCTGGAGCAAGTCCAGGTTATAATAGATCATTCAGGTAAGGTGCTGGAGCAAGTCCAGGTTATAATAGATCATTCAGGTAAGGTGCTGGAGCAAGTCCAGGTGGCAGTGAAAAAGATTAATACAATGCTGGATATGTTTAAAGGAAACATTACACATAAGAACAAGGAACTGATATTCAAACTGTATAAATCATTGGTGAGACCTAAATTGGTGTACTGTGTTCAGGTGTGGAGTCCTTATCGTATAGTGGATATAAACATACTAGAGAAAATACAAAGAAGAGCTACACAAATGATCACGGGGTTTAAGAATAATAGTTATGAGGAAAGACTCAGAAAAACTGGTCTATATTGTCTACAGTGTCAAAGAACATAGAAGAATTCGAGGGGACTAAATACGTTCGTAAATTAATAAATCGAAAAAATAAATTAGACTACCACATTTTTCAACCGCCTACAAGAACAAGAGGGCACAGCTTCAACATATTTAAAGACAGGTGCAGATTAGATATTAGGAAATAATTTTTTAGTCAGAGAGGGGTGAATGTTTGGAATGCATTGCCACAGGATGTTGGTGGAGGCAGAGTCAGTTAATGCATTTAAAAATAGATTGAATTTAGTATCGGTGGAGTGGAATACACTGGTTGTATACATTCTCTGTAGATCCTTCAAAACCAGTATAATGAAGTTCAGTTACATGAAAAGCAAAGCATCCCGGTCGCTAAGAATTTTGATGGCAAGATTTAACATGATATATTAAAAAATCTCTATTATTCAATGACCCGACAAACGAAGCGGAGAAAGAAGTTAGAAACATTCTATAGAAGACTATATAAACAAGGTACCGGCCTACGATATACTTTGTAAGTTGGGAGATTTAAACTCTAAAAGGGTAATATCAATAACGGCAGAGAAGCAGCAAGGGGAACAGAATGACGTGGTAACATGAACAAAAATGGCGAAACGCTGATAGATTACTGCATACAAAACCGACTTGTATTGGACGACAGAATCATTCTTTCCAAAAATATACATAGAAATACCCACATGTAAGATAAGAAAACAAAAGGGAAGTGACATCCATCTCATAATAGCCCAGGTGGGGCAGTGGCACCCATCTCATAATAGCCCAGGTGGGGCAGTGACATCCATTTTATAATATCCCAGGTGTGGACAGTGACACCCATCTCATAATGGCCCAGGTGTGGGCAGTGACATCCATCTCATAATAGCCCAGGTGTGGGCAGTGACATCCATCTTATAATAGCCCAGGTGGGACAGTGACATCCATCTCATAATAGCCCATGTGGGGCAGTGACATCCATTTTATAATATCCCAGGTGTGGACAGTGACACCCATCTCATAATGGCCCAGGTGTGGGCAGTGACATCCATCTCATAATAGCCCAGGTGGGGCAGTGACATCCATCTCATAATAGCCCAGGTGTGGACAGTGACATCCATCTCATAATAGCCCAGGTGGGGGCATTGACACCCATCTCATAATAGCCCAGGTGGGGGCAGTGACATCCATCTCATAATAGCCCAGGTGTGGACAGTGATATCCATCTCATAATAGCCCATGTGGGGGCAGTGACATCCATCTCATAATAGCCCAGATGGGGGCAGTGACATCCATCTCATAATAGCCCAGGTGTGGGCAGTGACATCCATCTCATAATAGCCCAGGTGTGGTTGTGGGCAGTGACATCCATCTCATAATAGCCCAGGTGTGGGCAGTGACATCCATCTCATAATAGCCCAGGTGTAGGCAGTGACATCCATCTCATAATAGCCCAGGTGTGGGCAGTGACATCCATCTCATAATAGCCCAGGTGTGGGCAGTGACATCCATCTCATAATAGCCCAGGTGTGGGCAGTGACATGGATCTCGTAATAGTCCAGGTGTGAGCGGTGACATCCATCTTACAATATCCCAGGTGTGGGCAGTGACATCCATCTCATAATAGCCCAGGTGTGGACAGTGACATCCATCTCATAAAAGCCCAAGTGTGGGCAGTGACATGCATCTCGTAATAGCCCAAGTGTGGACATTGACATCCATCTTATAATAGCCCAGGTGGGGCAGTGACATCCATCTCATAATAGCCCAGGTGGGGGCAGTGACATCCATCTCATAATAGTCCAGGTGGGGCAGTGACAACCATCTCATAATAGCCCAGGTGTGGGCAGTGACATGCATCTCGTAATAGTCCAGGTGTGAGCAGTGACATCCATCTTATAATAGCCCAGGAGGGGGCAGTGACATCTATCTCATAATAGCCCAGGTGGGGCAGTGACATCCATCTCATAATAGTCCAGGTGGGGGCAGTGACATCCATCTCATAATAGCCCAGGTGTGGGCAGTGACATCCATCTCATAATAGTCCAGGTGGTGCAGTGACAACCATCTCATAATAGCCCAGGTGTGGGCAGTGACATGGATCTCGTAATAGTCCAGGTGTGAGCAGTGACATCCATCTTACAATATCCCAGGTGTGGGCAGTGACATCCATCTTATAATAGCCCAGGTGTGGACAGTGACATCCATCTCATAATAGCCCAAGTGTGGGCAGTGACATCCATCTCATAATAGCCCAAGTGTGGACATTGACATCCATCTCATAATAGCCCAGGTGGGGCAGTGACATCCATCTCATAATAGCCCAGGTGGGGGCAGTGACATCCATCTCATAATAGTCCAGGTGGGGCAGTGACAACCATCTCATAATAGCCCAGGTGTAGGCAGTGACATGCATCTCGTAATAGTCCAGGTGTGAGCAGTGACATCCATCTTATAATATCCCAGGTGTGGGCAGTGACATCCATCTTATAATAGCCCAGGTGGGGGCAGTGACATCCATCTCACAATTGCTCAGGTGTGGGCAGTGACATGCATCTCGTAATAGTCCAGGTGTGAGCAGTGACATCCATCTCATAATAGCCCAGGTGGGGGCAGTGACATGCATCTCGTAATAGTCCAGGTGTGAGCAGTGACATCCATCTTATAATAGCCCATATGGAGGCAGTGACATCCATCTCATAATAGCCCAGGCGGGGGCAGTGACATCCATCTCATAATAGCCCAGGCGGGGGCAGTGACATCCACCTCATGAAGCGTAAATACAGCTGAAGCAAAGATAAGAACATATCCAAAATAGATCCAAAACAACACGGTTTAATGTTGGTCTCCCAAAAGAAGAGAAAACTGTTGTACAGTTCTTAGTCGACCTGTACTTCTACAGGGGCAGATGCCCTTGTGCAGGTCCCAGCTCTGGTATGAGCTGGATGTAGCCGGGCGAAGGATTTCCTGCTTAGCGGGATAGGCCTGAGCAGCTTAATACTCAGCTGCGTTAGGTAGTTAACCGATGTGCGAGTTCATCTTAATAGACTCAAACACTAGAGCAAAGTAGAACTGCAGCCGGTTAGGTGCCATCTATGATGCTCCAAACAAACCACCTAACCATGGCCGGTGTTATGCCATGTCACACAGCTAGTCTCCTCTTACGACACGCTCTCTCTGATGCAGTAGTGCTACTCTTGTACTTGTAATACACAAAGACACCGGCAGACCACTCCGGTCGTACAGTTCTCAGCTTAAATCAAGAACATATTTAAACGCCAGCCAGAAACATTGGATTCGCAAGCAGGATCCACCATCCAAGAGAAATGGAATTGAATGAACGAAACGTTTAAAACAGAAAGCAACCGTGTATAAGGAAACAACCAACGACAACAAAGAATGGATAAGCAACCAAACAATTGAACACGTAAAGGAACCGAACGCGAAGAATAAATCTCATCAATTGCATTGATTTGAGAGATGCAAAAAGTTAAAATATGGAAAGCGTATGCAGAGTTAAATAGCATCGATTTAAAATGCGCTAGAAGAGATAAAAGAAAGTTCGTAGATAATCTGGCAGAAAAAGTTGAAATGGCTGCATACATTATACAAAGTCTCCCAAGAAATAGGCGGCAATAGAAAAAACTGCAGTGGTGTGTCTATACAGGACAACAAAGGTAAACTCCTAACTGTCGAGCATGAACAAGACGAGAGATGGGTCATATATTGTTGGAGTGTTTTAAATAGACCAGACCTCGAACAATCGTGTCATAAACCAACTACTGAAGATTTTGCAAATAAATCTAACCACCAACTAAGCAAGAAATTTAAAAGCAACCAGTCTAATGAAAAGAAATAAAGCACAAAGAAAGGATGAATTAGCATAAATATTCAAAGTAGATCCAAAAATGGTCGATAGCACATTAGAATCACTGTTAGCAGATACATCGGAAAGATAATATTTACCCATGGACTAGACGCAGTGAGAAGTAAAAGGAATGCCAAAAGAGATGAGACACGCCGGACAAACAATTGGAGAGCTATTTCACTCACTTCGATTCCAGGAAAAATATTTAGTAAAATGTTAATGAGAATTCAAGATGACATAGACCAACACAGTCTCACAGAACAGACATGGTTTAGATAAGGAAGAGGAACTAATGAGCATATATTCACGCTCAGCAATATCCCAGAACAATGTAGTGAATGGCAGAGAGACATGCATATTGGTTTTGTGGAGTTTGAAAAGGAATTCAATAGTGTGCACAGAGACAGCATGTAGAACCTACTAAGACAGTAGGGCACATCACAGAAGATAGTTAACATCATAGCCATCTTCTATAAAGATTTGTCCTGAAGCATGAATAACAGACTAAGACAGTAGGGCACATCACATAAGATAGTTAACATCATAGCCATCTTCTATAAAGATTTGTCCTGAAGCATGAATAACAGACTAAGACAGTAGGGCACATCACATATGATAGTTAACATCATAGCCATCTTCTATAAAGATTTGTCCTGAAGCATGAATAACAGACTAAGACAGTAGGGCACATCACATAAGATAGTTAACATCATAGCCATCTTCTATAAAGATTTGTCCTGAAGCATGAATAACAGACTAAGACAGTAGGGCACATCACATAAGATAGTTAACATCATAGCCATCTTCTATAAAGATTTGTCCTGAAGCATGAATAACAGACTAGGACAGTAGGGCACATCACATAAGATAGTTAACATCATAGCCATCTTCTATAAAGATTTGTCCTGAAGCATGAATAACAGACAGAACATTTTCAGTGGTCCTCATATCGTCCTTGCTTTTTAACTCTTGCAATGGACTGAATACTGAAGAACGCTATTGTGTAAGATTAGAGAGATATGAGATGAACACCATTCGTCGCGTTAGAAGACCTTGATGTTGCAGGTGATATAGCTCTCCTGTCTCAGAAATACGAGCATATCCAGGATACGATTACTAAGGTAGTAAAAATTGCAAAACGATGTCGTGGCTGCAGAGTTGAATGGATATCAGAGCGTCTTGCGCGTAGGCCTTGCTCGCGCAAACGGTTCCTGACAGTAGTTGAACTAATTCTTGTCCGTGTGGGGATGGTGTCAGCAGCGACAGGTGAAACCTATTTCGCAGATGTGTGAGAATGATGTAACGATCCAGTCGTCTGGTCGTTAATTAAAAACGTTCCCTGGGGGGTAGGTCAAAAATAGTCCCTGTCGTCTGGTAGCGATGTAACCAAAGCTAACAGTCCGTATTGACACATTAAATTATCTTGCTGTTGTAGAGACAGACATTTCTCCTTCCAACAGCTTATATCATCCCATTTAGCGCCGTGCGTGGCATGCTTCCAGTAGTTAGCTTCTGAACGAATTGAATGGAAAAATAATCACAGATCGCCAGTGAACACTTCTCGTGTTAATTTTGTGAGCGGCAAGTAAACTGAGAAAATGTCTAGATAGTCGTTAATTTCATGAAATCAGATTTTGAAGGTCAGTAAAGTGAAATTTCGCACTCAGACTGCACTAATATAAATTATATGGTTTCCAGTATCGACCAAGATTAAATGCATCGGCTAGAAATCACATTACTACTTTCAAACATAAAAACATACTAAAAAACTGGTGGTAAGTCACCTTTTTCGTTGAGTATATATATATATATATTAGACCAAAGCATATCTAAATATTTGGATAAGACCGAACTGGCTAACGATCATATTGTTTTGGAACGCCTCGAAGCCATAAATAGACTTTTCAATGGCAAGGTGCCAGGGAAAGGCAACATCCTTGCGGAAGTCCTCAAGAGAAATCGCCACAATCTGCGCATTCAGTTTTGGAGAGATGGCGAAGTTCCTCATGACATGATGGATGCTATGATAGGGACACTCTGCAAGAATAAAGGGGACAAAAGAGAATGCACGAACTACAGATGCACCTTTTTTCCGAGCTCTACAGGTAAGGCGCTTGCCCGTATCATACTAAAGCAGCTACATAAACTTGTATAACTTATTCTTCTGGAATCCCAGTGGGTACTAAGAGCTGGTCGGTTAACATTGGACATGATTTTTATTTTCTGTCAACTCCAAGAAAAATACAGAGCAAGAAAGACCACTCTTTATTGCGTTCGCTGACTTCATAAAGGCGCTTGACACCATCTGCAGACCTTGATTATACAAGGTATTGGAATAATCTAGATGTTCTCCACTCCCCCCCCCCCCCCCCAAAGCACACACCCCCCTTCCAAAAAGAAAAAGAAAAACAAACACACAAAAAACACACATACAACAAATAAACAACAACACTCACACACAAAAACAATACAAAACAAAAAAACACCTCAAACTCGTTGTCTTGTTCCATGAGGACATGAGAGTCAGCGTACAATCCGGTTACAGTACATCTGGCAGCTTTGAGGTTAAGAGCGAAGTCAGGACCGTGTCCTTGCTCTCACCCTCTTTTGGTATATTTTTTTTTACAGCCCCGTTGGACTGTGCCTTCCGTGGTTAGTAATGTCTTCATTTGCACTAGATCTGATGGTTTACTTTTCAGCGCTGCTCGCTTGACAATCAAGACAAAAACAACAGAACCTTTCATAGAAACGTTGTTATACAAGATGCCAGAATTTTGTGATTTTTTTTTTTTTGCTTAGATGTTTGCCTCACTAGTTTCTACTGGCGGAGGCGCGCCATTTTCCACCCCAGACCGTAGTCCATTGGGCGATATCAGGACGCATAAACCAGTGCTTGGATGAATGTGTGCGTCTGTATGTACCTATGCTAGGTTTGTACGCCCTCAGAAGTTAGCCCAACCAAAGTGCAATGGAAGGGCATCACCATGAGGGCGCGTGTGAAAGTTGTGCAGGAGTGGGACAGAGTCAAGTGAAACAGAGTGAGGCAAGAGAAGAGAGAGAAGGGGAAGAGTGGCCCCCAGGGTGTCCACTCGATTTTTGTGGTTTTGTGGATGGTTTCATAAATAGAGATTTTATTATACAAGATCTCTTTTTTGTGTGGTTTGGTGGATGGTTTCATTAATAGAGACTTTATTATACAAGATCTATTTTTGTTGTTGTTTGGTGGATGGTTTCATTAATAGAGACTTTATTATACAAGATCTATTTTTGTTGTTGTTTGGTGGATGGTTTCATTAATAGAGACTTTATTATACAAGATCTATTTTTGTTGTTGTTTGGTGGATGGTTTCATTAATATAGACTTTATTATACAAGATCTCACTTTTTTGTGGTTTGGTGGATGGTTTTATTAATAGAGACTTTATTATACAAGATCTAATGTTTTTGTGGTTTGGTGGATGGTTTCATTAATAGAGACTTTTTTTATACAAGATCTCATTTTTTGTGTGGTTTAGTGGATGGTTTCATCAATAGAGGCTTTATTATACAAGATCTAATTTTTGTGTGGTTTGGTGGATAGTTTCATTAAAAGAGACTTTATTATACAAGATCTCATTTTTGTGTGGTTTGGTGGATGGTTTCATTAATAGAGACTTTATTATACAAGTTCTTTTTTTTTTGGTGGTTTGGTGGATGCTTTCATTAATAGAGACTTTATTATACTAGATCTTTTTTTTTTGGTGGTTTGGTGGATGCTTTCATTAATAGAGACTTTATTATACAAGTTCTTTTTTTTGTGGTGGTTTGGTGGATGCTTTCATTAATAGAGACTTTATTAAACAAGATCTCATTTTTGTGTGGTTTGGTGGATGGTTTCATTAATAGAGACTTTATTATACTAGATCTCATTTTTGTGTGGTTTGGAGGATGGTTTCATTAATTGAGACTTTATTATACAAGATCTCATTTTTTTGCGGTTTGGTGGATGGTTTCATTAATAGAGACTTTATTATACAAGATCTCATTTTTTTGTGGTTTGGTGGATGGTTTCATTAATAGAGACTTTATTATACAAGACCTAATTTTTTTGGTGGTTTGGTGGATGCTTTCATTAATAGAGACTTTATTATACAAGATCTCATTTTTGTGTGGTTTGGTGGATGGTTTCATTAATAGAGACTTTATTATACAAGATCTCACTTTTTTCTGGTTTGGTGGATGGTTTCATTAATAGAGACTTTATTATACAAGATCTCACTTTTTTCTGGTTTGGTGGATGGTTTCATTAATAGAGACTTTATTATACAAGATCTAATTTGTGTGTGGTTTGGTGGATGGTTTCATTAATAGAGACTTTATTATTCAAGATCTCATTTTTGTGTGGTTTGGTGGATGGTTTCATTAATAGAGACTTTATTATACAAGATCTCAACTTTTTGTGGTTTGGTGAATGGTTTCCTTCCTATAGACTTTATTATACAAGATGCCAGCTTTTTTGTGGTTTGGTGGATGGTTTCCTTCCTAGACACTTTTGTTATATAAGATGCCAGCTTTTTGTGGTTTGGTGGATGGTTTCCTTCCTAGAGACTTTGTTAGACAAGATGCCAGCTTTTTGTGTGGTTTTGTGGATGGTTTCCATCCTGTAGACTTTGTTATACATGATGCCAGCTTTTTTACTCTTCAATAATGACGCTGCTTGCTCTTGTGGGTACACATTGAGTATGCCATGAAGTCCGTTATTAACAATATGACCAAGGCTTGTGGTCTGTTATTTCTGAATTTCTACGAAGACTGAAGTTCTTAGTCAAGGAACTACCACCCCAACAAGTAACACTTTGAACGACAACCTAATAGTGCAAACACATCCATTTTGCTGTTTGGGGTCAAATGTCACAGCCACTCTCTCATTTGACGAAGAAATCAATACACTGATCGGAAATACAGCTACATTTGGCTGATTATCCAAAAGAGTTTGTGAAAATAATAAATTAACGATGCAAATGAAGAGTGAGATAAATCGTATACTGTACGGCTTCGAAGCCCGGACCACTTACTGGAGGGACGAGAGGAAACACAACATCTTTCATCTTCATTGTCTACGAAAATAATGGAAATCAAGTGGCAGGACTAAATGACAAACACGGAAGTACTGCATCGAACCCAGCTGCAATCTATCACAGGGACACTCAGTAGTAGAAGACAGAGGTGACTAGGGCATGTGAGAAGCATGGACAACAACTGCATACCATAACATGTGCCTTTAGGTTAGCTTTCGGAGGGGAGGAGACCTGTAGGTATACTAATGTTACAATAGATAGATATATGTAAAACTTCACTGACAGACGTCTCCATAGACTTTTACAAGTGGGAAGAGATGGCTGAATATATAGTTGCACTTAAAACAGCTTTATACATAGATGTAGAGACATTCGAGGAAACGCTAAAAACATATTAGAATGCAAGCGATAAAAGCGCAAATGTATATACAACATATGAATAGACATATAGATAGCTAACTAGATCAATAATGCACGAGGTTGTTTATATTAATGCCGACAATGAGTACGTTTACTCTTGTGTGGGCCCTGAAATTGGCCTTAAGTTGCAGGTTGCAGTAGCTTTCCTCACATCATAAGAGTGCTGATGATTATAAATGCGATATTAATCAAATAGAAGTAACGAAGGGACATGAGGCACTCAAAGTTAACAATTTAAAAAAGAAACAGACATTGATTTTAAGAACCGTATAAATGGTAGAATGAGTTTGTTATTCTATTGTCTTTGTCCTCATTTCTTCGATCTGCAGTAAGTACTAATGCTCCCTTCCAGCGGTGTACCAAGACGGCCACAGCGTTGATTGGTCGAGAGCTTGGGGCGAGTGGCTAGGGACCCTACTTCTTAGAGATAGCCGCTTGACAGCCGAACATCTAATGAGTTTTAGAGTGGCCATAATTTAAGAATATAAGCTGGGCAGAAATTGAATTAATATTGTGTCCAGGGGCTAAACAAGACAGTCTGCAATGTGTTTGTCGTGGTTCAAAACTCGTGACAGGGAATAAGGGAAATAAAAGATGGAGGGAGAATATGTTGACATCAGGGGAAGTAACTTGTACAACTGTACCAAAACAATATATATATAAGGTGATGGTGTTTCCGCTGATCTTGTTTTCTGGTTCTTGGGTCTGCTCTTAGCTTTCACTACGGGGTGGCCATACAACTTCAACAGCCCTCGCGAGCGGCCGAGGATGAGGTGGTTATATGGCATAATGGAGGCCTTGAGTCCATGGTACACCAATGAAATTAACGAAATGAGTTTACTCAACAATTTGGCTACCTGGCATCAACCACACTGGAGTGGCTCACCCTGGTGGCAACTCTTCTCATCCTCACCTTCGGTGGCCCTGCCTCCACAGGTCAGTTCCTCGGTCTTAACTAAAAGGACAATGGACAGGAAATAGGCGGGGTTTTATGGCAGAGTGGACTGACAGAAACCTAGGTTAAAGAATGGTTCCCATGTAGGCCACACATTACTCACCCCTTTGACTACTGTACAAGTACACAAAACCTTTATGGCTCTATAGCTTTTTTTGGAAAAATATAAAACTTATATATATATACAAATGTGTGTGTATTAGCAAATATGTATGTACGCATGTTGCATATATGTATGTGGATACGTGAGTTTATTCATGTACATATACGTACATATATTTGTGCGTATGTACGTGCATGTGTATGTATGTGTGTATATGTATGTATGGGTGGATAGACGGATGTATGTATGTATGCATCCATGTGGTTCTATTTCGGACAGGAAGTCGGAAAGCTGTGATTGTAATGAGTAGTTCATTTGCGGCACATGTCCTCAGAAGGAGCAGTCCGTTACTATTGAATTTTCCGATACTATGTCTGCCAATAGCCCCCCTCCCAGGCTGTATGGTCTGTGCCAACCCTAGCGTTAAAATCACTGAGGATGACCAATTTGTCAGATTTGGGGACTGCAGCGATGAGCGCCTCAGCTGAAATACGAACCCACGAGAGGACGCTCCCAGGAAGAGCTTGCGGGCAGACTATCTGAGCTTCGTTTTGAAAAGAACGACATCAAAGAGAACTGGGCATCATTGATAAACACACTCTAGGATACAGCTATTAAACACATTGGCCCACTCACGCGCAAGCATAAGGACTTGTTTGATGAGAACGATCTGGAAATACAGGGCCTTCTCGATGCAAAACATGAAGCGCACAGGGAATACCAGAGGGACACACCATCTCCGGTAGCAAAAGCTGCCTTAAATACTGCTCGCAAAGCTGTCCAGATCAGGCTTAGAGAGATGCAAGACTCCTGGCTCAGCAAAAGAGCTGACGAAATTGAGATGTTCGCCGAGCGTCATGACACCAAACGGTTTTACGAGGCACTGAAAGCTCTCTACGACCAGCAGCCCTCTAGTAATACTCCAGTTTGCAGTGCGGATGGGGTACTGCTAACAGATAAGGTTCAGATTCTAGACAGATGGGCAGACCACTTCTGCAAAATACTAAACCACCCATCGTCCCTAAATGAAGAGGCAAACCGGCGAATGCCGCAGTTGGAACTGAACCTGGCGTTGGATGAAGTCATCACTGAGGAGGAAGTCGACAGGGCAATCAGTTCACTATCTATAGGAAAAGTTCCAGGAGCTGATGCAATACCAGCAGAGGTATATAAGACAGCTGGCCCATCCCTCACCAGAAGGATCACTGAACTCTTCTGCCACATGTGGGCTGGAGGAAAAATTCCTCAAGAGCTGAAGGACGCGTCAATCGTTCACCTGTACAAAAGAAAAGGCAACCGTCAGGAATACGACAACCATCGTAGAATATCGCTACTCTCCGAAGCAGGCAAGATCCTAGCGCGCTTACTGCTAAACAGGCTCAACAAACACCTTGAACAAAGCCACCTCACAGAAAGCCAATGTGGATTCAGACCCAGAAGAGGAGCAGTGGACATGATTTTTGCCGCTCGCCAAGTACAAGAGAAGTGTCGGGAACAAAATCAGGCCTTGTACACCACATTTATTGATTTGACAAAGGCATTTGATACAGTAAACAGAGGAGGGCTGTGGATGATAATGTCCAAGTTTGGCTGCCCCAACAAGTTCATAACCATGGTGAAACAGCTACACGAAGGCATGTGTGCTCGTGTACTGGACAGCCGTTCAATCTCTAAAACGTTTCTAGTATCAAACGGAGTAAAACAAGGATGTGTACTCGCCCCGACTTTGTTCAACAGGATGTTCGTGGCCACGATGATAGACGCCTTCAGATCACTGGAGCTTGGAATACCCATAAAGTACCGCACAGATGGCAAGTTACTCAATCCCAGAAGAATGAAGGCCAAAACCAAAGTGGCTGGCGACAAAATCAGGGAACTTGTATTTGCTGACGACTGCGCTCTACTGAGTAACTCAGAACTGAACATGCAGGTTGGAATGGACCGGTTCTCTGCCGCATGTCTGACCATAAATGCCAAAAAAAGCAGAGGTCATGTACCAACCAGCACCAGGCATGCCGTACACAAAACCAGAGACTACAGTCAGCGGGGGGAAGCTGAACGTCGTAGACAAATTCACATATATGAGCAGCACGCTGTCGAGATCTGTCAGCCTAGACGATGAGGTGGCAAGCAGAATAGCAAAGGCCAGCACAACCTTTGGTAGAATGCGCTCGATGGTCTGGGCACGTCGTGGCATCAGCGTCAAGACCAAACTCAAAGTCTACGGTGCAACCATCATTCTAACCCTACTATACGCTTACGAAAGCTGGACTGTATACTCTGGACATGCACGGAGGTTAAACCACTTCCACACAGGTTGCATGAGGCGAATATTCCACATCCGATGGCAAGATCGTGTCACTGACATCGAGGTTCTCTCGGAGGCTAACATGCCCAGCATCCATGCACTGCTAGAAAAGACACGACTAGGATGGGCCGGACACCTCGTCCGTATGTCAGACGAGCGGCTCCCAAAGAAGCTTCTCTACGGCGAGCTGAGAGAGGGATGGCGCGAGAGAGGGCGCCGAAAGAAACGTTTTAAAGACGGTCTGAATGACTCACTGAAAAGTTGCCAGATAGATATCGACACCTGGGAATGTCTTGCGCAAAACAGATCTGACTGGAGAAGCGCAGTCAAATCGGTTGTAGCTACCGGCGAAGACGACCGTGTTGTGAAAGCCCAGAGCAGACGCGAGACCCGGAAATCCCGAACAGCGGGAACACCATCACCTTCTACAAACCTCGTGTGCCCGATATGTAGCAGATGTTTTCGTGCCCGCATTTGCCTGCTCAGCCACAGGGAAATCTGTGACGTGGATGATGTCGGCAGTCCTCATCGACAACGATGGACAGCTAGTGTGTGCGTGCACTTGTGCGCGTGTGTGTGGTGTGTGTATGTGGGTGTGTGTGTATGTGTGTGTGTGAGTGTGAGTGTTTGTGTGTGTGTCAGTGTGCGTGTGTGTGGTGTGTGTGTGTGTGTGTGCGGAGTGCATGCTTGCGGGCGGGCGGGCGGGTGGTCGGGTGGGCGGGTTTGGGTGTGTGGGTTGGTGGGCAGGGTGGGTGGGTGGGGCTTGGGTTGGGTGGGTGGGTGCTTGCGTGCGTGTGTGCGTGCGTGTGTGTGTATGTATGTATGTATGTATACATGGGTGTAAGTATAAGTGTGTATGTATGCATATACGTATACCTGTGTACGCGCGTGTTTATATATATATATATATATATCTGGCAAAGATGGCGCCGTAACTGGCTGCGAGTCTACATTTCTCTACTGTTTTGGATCATTATGGATGCCGCCAGACCACGGATTTGCCTGGAATTCACACTAGTCGACGACTTACACTTGTGTTCACGGATACGTGGAGTTGTTTTCCGTCTGGACTTGTTATTTCGTTTTTTTTTGGTGATTTTTTCCATCCGTTTATCCTGGTCTGGACGCCGGCTGAATGGCGCTACGCTTAAACTAGTTATACATGTGTCGTATCTCACGGGTTAGTTCTGCCGGTTCACCTTCACGAATATGGCGTGTGGGAACTTTAGATGCTACTATGATGAGCTGAATACAGCTGGGGAGAGCTGCCAGACTCACTCACACGCTGAGTGCTGTCCATACGACCTCTTGTGGTTATCGAAAAGGCACGACAAACTGCGTTAGATGCCTTCCCACCTTTCTACCCTGCGTGTTACATGTTTACGGAAAGGCTTCGGTGGTAACCCTGAAGCAAAATCTGCATCCTATGCTATCTCCAGTCGTCTCGATGAATGTCTTGCCACTGGCAAAAGGTAGCTTAGGCTCTGTGAGTGAGGTTGACAAAAGGTGCAGTTTCTTCCTCACTTGAATCCAAATCTCCGCGCAAGTCACCCATATTCAGCGGACACAGCAAGAAATACGTCTGTCCACACGGCTGAACAAAGAGAGTGGTCTTCATCACCTGTGATGGACAAAACTATATTTATATATATATATATATATATATATATATATATATATATATATATATATATATATATATATATATATATATATATATATATATATGGATATATTTTTATGTGCCTGTGGGTGTGTAAAGATATATGTATGTGCAAAAATGAATTGGTATGGATCAGGAAGTACACATGTGTATTCATTTATTTGGGCATTCATTCATTTATGCTTTCACAAATAAATGTATGTCACCTTTCACCTCACAAAGTGTAACTCCCACCATCTCATGTCACCTTTCACCTCACAAAGTGTAACTCCCACCATCTCCCGTTTCATATCATGGGAATTTTCACCTCACTTCACCTCATCACACAGTTTAAAAAAAAATTGTGCAATTAAGAATTTTTCAAAATAAAAAAAAATCACCTTACTCTGTCATTTGACTCTGCCCAACAGTCAGACTCTTGCACAACTTTCACACGCGACCTCAGGGTGAGGCCCTTCCATTGCACTTTGGTTTGGCTAGCTTCTGAGGGCGCACAAACCTAGCATAGGTACATACAGACGCACACATGCTTTCAAGCACTGGTTTATGCGTCCTGATATCGTGCAATGGACTACGGTCTGAGGTGGAATGGGCGCGCCTCCGTCAGTAGAAACTAGTGAGGCAAAGATCAGCCACACGTGCCTGATTGCATACCAGGATTTTGAGATTTTTAATTAAAATAAATAAGTTAAATTAACAAATAGATAAAGAACAGAATTACAAAGTTTTTTTTCTTGTCTTCACCCTCGAAAAGGGTTCAGTGAGGTCATCAAACGGAAATTTTCTTAATTTATCACTCTCATAACATACGCGTCGATGATGTTAGCGTTTGTTGCGACATGCGAGAATGTCAGTAAGTAGGTCACACACGTATATGGGATAGCTGAAAATTATTGGAGTTGATTCTGAAGGTGTCATTAGGTGCCAACAACATTCAGATTTGTGATTACTGATGTTGCATGCAAGTGCGCAGCAAAGGAAAATGTGGTGCGTGGGCACAGAGTGCAACATTTAAAAACAAAACAAAATGTGACGATGTGCGTTGTTTGTTGGAGATGTTGGGTGTTAAAATGGCTTTCTATTATAAGATATTCACAAGAAAATGTTCTCGTTTTGCGGTGAGAGGAGTTTGTTACATACATTTTCTCAAGGAAACTGAATAATTGCCGATGAAGTCAAATCTTGTCGTTCTGTTCAGGTTATCCTGTAACCGGTGAGGTCGTTGGGGCACACATGAAGACATCCACACAACCCCACGCCACCCCTCTCTGTCAGCGACCGTTGCTTGTGCTTCTTCTGGTCGGAGATTGGTTCATTCTTTTATGTTGTCCTCCACCTCTTTTTGGGACGGCCTATTTCTCGTCTGCTCTGCACCTTTCCGTGGAGGATAGTATTTTCAAGACCACGTGATCTCGATATGTGACCGTACCAAGTGAGTGTCCTTCTTTTGACAGCTACCAAGAGGTCTTCAAAAGGTCCGATTGCTGTTGTAATTCTATCTCGTATTTCCTCATTTGTAACTCGTTCTGTTCAGATTGTAATATAAACATGCGTGAGGTGGTTGGTGAGAAGAATCCAACAGCGGAGTAACGATAGACAGTTTAGCAACTACAACAATAATGCTGAATCCCACCCTGACGGTGGAGACGCTTCGTGCAATAATATATGGTTTTGAAGTTCGTATCTATTTTTGTTATATATTCCAGTTTATAATAGCCGTTAGCGATGTATTTATTGACTTTTCTCGCAGTTATCCCGCGATCGGATTTTATTCATGTTTATTTGAAAAACGATCTTTCCCCTGTTCAGTTTATGTGCATTAGCGCTAGAAATATTGTCTCTATGTTTAGCCAAGCAGATTCGATGTTGTCTTTTACCTGAATTTTGTGGGGAGGAAGACTAACGTCTGGTCAGGCACAACATACTGATCAGACATGCTAGTCAGGGTCAGGCAAAATATGCTGTCAAGACCCTCACCTCGGCTTCCTCGTAGCCCTCCCTAGAAACGGGCTGTGTTCATGGCAGCCTGGATAACGAGGTGAGAGATTGACGTGATCCCCGTAGTTGTGAGCTACACGCAGATGAAGCCACGCATAGCACATCCGCCTGGAGAACCCCGGTCCACCTTCATCAGCACGATCAGGATGTGAGGAAAACTACTGCAACCCGCCACTCAACGTCCTTCTCAGGGCCCACAAAAGAGTAAACCTGCTCATTGTGGGCATTGGAAACAACAACAATCATAATTTTGTATAATTCTTTGTGAATCATGCTACCTATACCAAGGGCTAATCGCTAGGTGATGCTGATTAATAATAATAATAATAACAACATTAAGGTCTCCATAATTTGCTTTAAATACACACAAACACACTCAGGCGTGCGCGCACACAAACAGACACATATACAATTTTGAAAATGTTCAAGTTCATTACAAGGTCCTGTCTCTATATATTCGGGAGATTATGTTAATTAAATATCTACGCCCTCCTCTTCTATTCGTTGATTTGTATTCTACATCTGACAAGATAGTCTTAGCTTCTCCTCGTAATAATCACATTTGTTCCGCATAGTTTGAGTGTATTCATTTTGTGGTTACTTTTCCTCGTATAAAATACATTTACTCCGCATAGGTTGAATGTATTAATTTCGTGATTTATAAATTTTGTTACAGCAAGCTAACGCTAAATTTGAATCTTGGGAAAAATTTGCTGCACGATTGAAACATTACAATAAAGTTCTATCCCATGCAATCTATCACATGCATCTTTGTTCTATCAAATACAATCACACGACTCACCTGATTCAGGTAGATCAACCCACATTCTCTCAGTTTCATGAAATTTCGTGGTCGAAGGAACACCGTCTTTGCTTCCGAGCATATGTTCCAACCGAGCCTTGTGCGTTCAGTCTTACTTCACTGACATATTGTTAATCACTCCTTAAAGAATGTGTATTGGGAATTTCATTGTTGGTGTTTCAATATTGGTGTTTCAATGTTGGTGTTTCAATGTTATGTTTCAATGTTGGTGTTTCAATGTTCGTGTTTCAATATTGGTGTTTCAATTTTGGTGTTTCAATATGGGTGTTTCTATATTGGTATTTCTATATTGGTGTTTCAATATTGGTGTTTCAATGTTGGTGTTAGTAGTTCAGACATTCCTTGTTACGATACGATTACAGATATGCCATTTTGCTTTCTTCAATTGTATTATGGTCAAACTTTACAAATAATATTTGAATGCAAACGTTGCAGCTTAAATTATTCTAAATAAATTAAGTGTTGGATTAATTTTAAAAATAGTAAATATTGTATAAAGTTAGTGCAAATAATATGAGTAACAATTGAAATTATTTGTGAAAATGCAAACTTTGTATATACAAAAAGAGACATTGTAGGCCCTTTAAAATGAGGCCCCTACAAACTTACGGCCATAAGCTGCAGCATAGTTCGTCTTTCGGGAAATCCAGCAATGCGAATAACGGTTAATCATAATATGTAGTAAAAGACAACTTTTCAAGGCGCAATAAATATAAACTGATCCACTTCCTGCAGGATTATACTATTATTTTAGTTTGATGTTTTGTCATCAAACAAGTTCAATTATGTTGACGCCTGCTCGAAAAACGTGCATAAATTGGATTAAACGGAGATCAAATAACTGGGCCAAACGTCAGACTAGGATCTGGTGATGCGGTGAATACCAGACGGAGCGGATGGGTAGGACAGGCGGATCTGCGTTTCCGCTTCATTCTGGTTTCCCTACTGTCAGAATTTCACATCTATGGCGTATGTCTTTATATGTGTACCTTATGGAAGTCAGACTCAGTTATAAATAAGGTTCTACTATGATTTTGTCAAGTTTAAATATCTTTGATGTTGCGTTCACATTTAACGGATCTTTAGTTTGACTGTTATTCGGTTTTTGGAAAAAAAAATACAGATGCCCTCTGTTTTATTGTATAGTACTGAAACTTTCTTGTCTATTCTTTATCATACACACACGTTTTCCTCTTTTTCTTCGTCTGTCTTCAAACCTCATCTTCAATGACTCTAACGTGCCGTAGATAACTACTTGGCGGATTCCACACGATCCACGAGTCGCTAGTTTGAGCCCTTTGATGTAGTCAAGTAAGAAAGTCTGAGACTTATTCTGCTGAACAGAACTAACGAGGATCTCAATATGATTAGTTGAATGTGTATGAGACAGTTCGTGTTTATTGCATGTGGGGGTAGGAACACTCTCGTGTGTAATCGGGGCGCGAGCGCACACACATACACTCACACATACACAGTCAGACACATAGACGAACACACGCAGTCACACATACCCAGACAAACACACAGAGACACACACTCACACACAATGACACACACTAACATGCAGGCAAACACACACCCTTTCACACACACTAACACGCAGACAAACACACAGACACACACACACACACGCAAACAAGCACACACACTCACACACACACTAACACGCAGACAAACACACACACTCAAATACACACTAACACGCAGATAAACAGACACACACACACACACACACACACACCCAGACAAACACAATCTGCATGCTCACACTCTCTAAGATTACACTGGAACAAACGGGTATAAGACTTCGACCTATAATCATCAATATATAATATATAAATATATTCACGCAGGTCCGCATTTATTATGGACACATATTATCAGTACAGTAAACTGCGAATGTCAAACAGTTGTAACATATCATTTACATACAATTGCAATATCATAACAGTAAACATCTAGTGCCGCGTTAGAGCACTTACTATCATCATGCACAGTTCCAAAATGAGGTCTCTCTTAACATACTCTCATACTCTCGTGACAGTGGCTGTAGTCACAATAGATACAAACAGTGGCTTATCAATTAGAAAGAATCAAATGCAGTTTTATATGATCTTTTTTCGTTTTCCTCTGAAATTTCATCTACTTCTCTCAATTCTGGTTTTTTCTTGGTGTTGTTCTTTTGTGTTATTTTTTGGGTTCTATCTTGTATTTGTTTGTGTTCTTCTTTCTTGTTTGTTTTCCCATTTTCTCCTTGTTTGTTCTTTATTTTCTCCGTTTTTTTCTTTCTCTTCTTCTACCTTCTTTATTCTTGTTGTTTTTCTTGTTCTGCTTTATTTATCTTCATCTTCTTTTACTTCCTATTTTTGTTTTAGTTAGTTGATTTTTCTTCTTCCTTTTCATCTTGTTCTTCTCTAATTGTTTCTTGACCTTGTCCTTTATCTTCATCCACATCATTATCCTCTTCAACTTCTTCCTTTTTGCAATTCTTTTTCTTTTTATTTATCCTCTTCTACTTTTTCTTCTTCGTACACCTACATACACATTGACTTGACTTAGTCACTCATCTTCTACCATGGAGTGTAACCATCTCTTGCCCGTTATAGTTTATACAGAAGGAAGTAGCCAGCCCCCATACCCAATCCTCCTCAATCACGTCTTATAACATCCACGACATGCTACAGAGCAACTATTCTATGCTCCCCTTTCAGTACCCACCGCCATTCGTCAATTCAGAGGTTATCGTTATGATAGCTGAAGGGATCAGCATACAAATGGAGGTAATTCATATCTTCATAGATCACAATCAACGTACAGCCGGAGTTTATTAGGATCTGGATAGAACATCTTCAGATATGGTATTAGCGAGGGGGGCGTGGCTGAAGGTTTCGATGCCTGCCTGCCGACAAGAAAGGCAGCGGTTCGAATTCTTGGTACGGCAAAAGTTGTTTTTCTGTCCAAACATAGAGAGCATACGATGTAGTGACAACAGTGGCGAAACGGACTGTAGTCATCCTTAAAACCCATTGACTACCCCAGCAATGGGACTGTAGTCCTCATCCTTAAAACCCATTGACTACCCCAGCAATGGAACTGTAGTCCTCAGCCTTAAAGTCTCTTGACTACCCCAGCAATGGGACTGTAGTCCTCATCCTTAAAGTCCCTTGACTACCCCAGCAAGCGGACTGTAGTCCTCATCCTTAACACCCTATGACTGACTACCTCAGCAATGGGAAAAAGCCTTAGAACAGTTGAAGTATTGACTAATACCAAATGTTCTTCGTTTGCTCCTAATATTTTTGGCCCTCTTTCGTGGACTTTTTTTTAATAGTGACATTTAGTTAGTTTAGTTCTACTGGCTACACAGAAAATTATGCCTACTACCAGCTGAACAGAAGAGAGCAGGTCGTGGTCTTCAGACTCCTCACAGGACACAACAGACTAAGGTACCATCTATTCAATAAATTGAAGATAGGTGGCACTGACGAATGCACCTGGGGTACAGGGAAAATGACCGTTGAACATCTGCTGCAAAATTGCCCGACATACGAGGACCAGAGGAAGCACATGTGGCCATCACCAGTCGCAACACTAGACAAGCTCTATGGCAGTGTTGGCAGCCTCAGAATGACAGCTGCTTTCTTCGAACAAATTCAATTTGACGTCTGACAGCGTACGAAGAAGAAGAAGAAGAAGAAGAAGAAGAAGAAGAAGAAGAAGAAGAAGAAGTTAGTTTAGTTCATTTGTCTATTGTGTGCCCTATTAAATTGTCTAGAAACATAGATATGTGTATGTTCGATAGTCAGAACGCGCCTTTCACAGTTCTAAAGTAAGAATTTCACATGTTTAATATCGTTACATTTTGATCAACAAACATTATTAAAAAACAAACATATGATAACAGAGTAGTTACATAAATATCACATGCGTTTTTAAGTTACAAGTATGATCTTGAACTTGTGGATATATATATCTCTCGAAAAGAGGGTTTTCCAGCTCATAGGTTTAGCACACCAATGCATCCAGACAAGCATTAGATCGACGAGTGTGAGGCTAACAGGTGAGGGTAACAGGTGGGGCTAACAGGTGGGACTGACAGGTGGGGCTGACAGGTGGAGCTCACACCCGGGGCTGACAGGTAGGACTGACAGATGGGGCTGACACGCGGGGCTGACAGGTGGGACTGACAGGTAAGGCTGCCAGGTGGAGCTGACAGGTGGGGCTGACAGGTGGAGCTGACAGGTGGGGCTGACACGTGGGACTGATAGGTGGGGCTGACAGGCGGGACTGACAGGTGGGACTGACAGGTGGGATTGGCGTATGAACTTGGAAGAAAATCTAGACAGAACATAAGCAATACCTTGTTTTGATATTTCTGGAATAAATATCTAAGGTTCACCAGGGGTTAAGAAAATCAATAAAGGGGGGGGGGGGTGTCGAGGGACACCATGCAAGTATACATTTACCATCCTATAAATATACGAGTTTCACCAAGCATACCTTTACCATCCGATAAATATACGAGTATCACCAAGTATACCTATACCATCCGATAAATATTCGAGTATCACCAAGTATACATTTACCATCCTATAAATATACGAGTATTACCAAGTATACCTTTACTATACAATACATTTACGAGCGAGATCAAGCATACCTTAACCGTACAAAAAAATATACAAGTGGCAGCAAGCACACCTTTACTTCAAAATGAATACATAAATGACAGAATGCATACCTTTACTTTCAAACGGACATACGAATGACAACAATTCTTCCTATATCGAAAATTGGATGTATGAATGACACCAACAAAACTAAATAACAATAGTATCTCAAATACATACATGGTTAAGATACATTTTGCTCACATAATACTTGCAGACGTGTACCAGTCGAACGGTGTTCATCACAGAGTGCAAAAAGAAAAGAAGAAAATAAAATCTGGAAACTAAATTGTGCGACAAGACAGTATTACATATATTTAATATCAGTATTGATGTTCAGTATAATATATATTTAATATCAGTATTAATATTCAGTGTTAAAGATATTTAATACCAGTATTAATATTCACTATTAAAGATGTCTACTATTAGTTGTGATAGTCAATATAAAGATATATAATATATATTTTAATATTCATAATTACATATATTTAATATAAGTATTAATAGCTGGTATTAAATATATTTAATACCTGTTTTAATATTCAGTACTAGAGATGTTTAATATCAATGTTATTAATCAATATTAAACATGTTTAATATCAGTATTAATAATCAGTATTAGAGGTGTTTTAACTATTAGCATAGATAATTATGAACTGGCAACTGTGCATCAATTCACATATCTGGGAACCCTCATCAACGGAAAGCTCTCTCTAGACCCAGGAATGGACAATCGCACTGGTAAAACTGCTGCTACAGTTGCTCGCCCTACAACGCGTGTTTGGGAAAACTAGAAACTGACAATTCAAACAAAGGACATGGTATAAAATGGGTGTGTCGTCAGCACACTTCTATTTGGCAGCGAAACTTGGACAAGCCATGCCAAACAAGAACACAGGCGTAACACCTTCCATCTATTGGGCCTGCGATCCGTTCTTGAAATTACATGCCGGGGCAGAGTGACGTATGCAGAGGTGCACTCTCGCATAGGTCTCACAAGTATGTACCTTATAGGCAGTGAAGACTACAAAGGCTTGGTCATGATGTTCGTCTTATAGAAGATGGTCGCATTCCCAAGGATATCCTCTATGGACAGTTGGCGGATAGCAAAAGAACAGTCGGCCGACCACAGTTGAAGTTCAAGGATGTGTGTAAGCGTGACATGAAGACCCTGGACATGAGTCTGACATCCTGTGAAGACGAAGATGCAGACAGATCCAGGTAGAGACGGGCCACCTCACGCTTGGTGAAGAGATGCTCTTGGAACACAGAGAAGTGAGAAGACAACGCCTCAAGGAGGAAGACAACAAGAAAAGCTAAGCATATTTTTGTGTGTATCACTCCAAGTCATAGCATCTTATAGTCAGTCATGACTGAAGGGGGCTGCTACAAGAGATCTTTTAATATTAGCTGCCCAACACAATTCTCAAAGAAACAATTTTGTGAACGAGAGAAAAAGCGGACGACATAAGATGTGCTGGATACATACTATTTATAAATTCACAGGAAATATCGAGAGAGAGAGAGAGAGAGAGAGGGAGAGAGAGAGAGAGAGAGAGAAGGAGAGAGCGAAGAGAGAGAAAGAAAGAAGAAAGAGAGATAGATAGAGAGTGTGAGAGAAAGCAATTAGCAACAGAAAGGCAGAAGTTGAAACACGTATCCTAATTCATGAGATGTGATGCGACAAGACATACGAGGTTACAATATAGAAGAAGATGTCGAAAGATCTTTAACACTGATGGTTATTTGACCCAGCTCCATGTTTTCTTTAATGCTATTTTTGTTTGTTCTAATCCCCGATTCAGACCTGTTGAGATGAAATCTTATGTTTACATCTGTTGCTATTCACACGCGAAAATATGTCTCAACTTGATTTGTATGTCAGGCGTTACCGACGATTGGTAAAGAACAGTGATGTTTTATCCAGATATATGGTAAGTGTGTTGTACGAAACATGCATTACCAGAAGGCAGTTCTATTTGCTGATCATTGAGAATTTATGGTATTGTTTTGTAACGTAACCCTAAGTGAAACTTTCAAGTGCATCAAAATTTACATTTTAGCAAACATGAAGATTTGGTTGTTATGATGTTTTTGATGTGTAATAAGTCGTAGAGCAACAACACGCCTCAACATAGTACAGGTCGTATATGATTCTCAAAGTCTCTGTATAACAGTGGGCTCGAGTGTTGTCACAGTGGGAGAGGGACGCGCAGGACAGTAACACTACCAATCAGCAAGCCATATCGTAAGATGCGACTAATGAGAGGACCGGCTACCTCATCCTATTTTAAGTCACAAAAACGACAACAAATATGGGCAAATCAAGCAAACAGAAATGTAAACTCCACAATCCAAAACAGAAGAAGGCCATGTGTCAAGAGGGCTTTTGAGATAGCACCAAGGAATCTGAAGCGCTGACTGAACCTGTTGTCGTCCAAGACAACGTCAAGAATGAAACTGAGCACAGAGAGACAATGCAGCTGTCCTCAGGACACCAAAATTAAGGTTAGAGCCATAATGTCACCAACAGACCCACAACAGGCACTTACATATAATTGTAGGCATTAGGACTCAGAATGTACTAATTACTTGTAATACTGTCAAAATGAAGAGAAAGATAAACATTACCCAATGTTATACACCAGCCAATGGTTAAGGAGACTCAGTCAAGGAAATACTGTACACCAGACTTTCAAATGTCATTGATAAAATGGAGAAGCAAAGATATAACAATTGTAGAGGAAGACCAACATGTTAACAATGATTATATCAGTTTTGAAGAGATCATGGAAAATCGTGGATTCGGAACTATTAACAAAAATGTAGTTATTTATGGACTTCTGTGCTGAAATCAGCTGGTTATTGGGGCTAGCAATACCCGTTGAACAAAGTATGGAATGAAACTCTCCCCTTCATATTGGATTTCTTGGACAATAAAAAAGCATTTACTAGCTTAGACATAGAATCACTCTGGAAGCTGCTTAGACTCTATAGGGCGCTACTTAAGTTCACTGACATAGTTAGGAAAACATGAATATATTAGATGTAGAGTTGGAGGTCAGCCTTCTGAGCACACTGAGAAAATAATGGGTGTGAGATAAGGATGACTTTATCCTCATTTCTCTTTTTACTAGCTATTGACTGGATTATGAAGATAACATTAACTAATAAAAGTGAGATTCAGTGCAAATTAACAAAAACCAAAAGGATGATCTGAAGTTTGTTGATAATTTGGCTAGTCTGTTCCTTAAACGCAATCACTACTTGATGATAGGTCATAGAACATAAGACTTGGAATACAGGTAAAATCCAAGATAATGAAAACAAAATCACGACAACCACATTGTGTTGGGAGACACACTCCTGCAGGATGGGAAGTTATTGAAATATCTTTGTGACAATGTAGGCACAGGGAAAAGGAACAGAAAACAATATCACAACAACAAAGGGCACAGGTAGGAGGAACAGAAAACAATATTACAACAAAGGGCACAGGTAGGAGGAACAGAAAACAATATCACAACAACAAAGGGCACATGTAGGAGGAACAGAAAACAATATCACAGCAACAAAGGGTACAGGATGGATGAACAGAAAACAATATCACAACAACAAAGGGCATGAGGAGAACCTTTCATAGCATTGGGAAACTTACACAAATAACAGAAATGAAGTCTAACAGAGAAAAATAACATTTTTCAACTCTAATGTAGAGTCCGTTCCATTGTATGCCTATGTAATAGTCAAATTGTATAAGTCATTAACCTAGATTGGAATAATGTGTTCAGGTGGGGACTCCTTATCGTAGATAGGATATATACATGATGGAAAGGATACAAAGAAGAGCGACAAAGCTGATAGTGGGAATCCGGAATTACATATATGAGGAAAGACTCAGAGAAACCGGCCTACAGTGTCTAGAAAAAGACATAATGTGAGGAGATTTAATACAGGTTTTTGAGGAGATTTAATACAGGTTTTTGAGATGGTCAAGGAAAAGGATAAATTAGACTATAACAAGTTTTTAAAGTACAGCCGGCTACAAGAACAAGAGGGCATAGCTACAGCCGGCTACAAGAACAAGAGGGCATAGCTACAGCCGGCTACAAGAACAAGAGGGCATAGCTACAGCCGGCTACAAGAACAAGAGGGCATAGCTACAGCCGGCTACAAGAACAAGAGGGCATAGCTACAGCCGGCTTCAAGAACAAGAGGGCATAGCTACAGCCGGCTACAAGAACAAGAGGGCATAGCTACAGCCGACTACAAGAACAAGAGGGCATAGCTACAGCCGGCTTCAAGAACAAGAGGGCATAGCTACAGCCGGCTACAAGAACAAGAGGGCATAGCTACAGCCGGCTACAAGAACAAGAGGGCATAGCTACAGCCGGCTACAAGAACAAGAGGCTACAAAGCTGACCTACAGCCTCTGCCAATCAAGCCAACTGTACCTTCTCGAGTGGTCCACTAGCTGGGTCCGGTGCTCCCCGTTTAAACTAACACGGCAATGGCGAACAGCGAGTATCCGGTCCTGACAAACCGGACTCCCGATGCCTGAAGGAATAAAATAGCAGGCTATGGGTTGGGTAACCCAAAAAACATCGGGGGAGTGTGACCACCTCCGTCAGGTGCTGCAGATGCTGGGCACAACGGCGCGTGGACATGACCCGATCCCCACCTAGGTCACACCCAGGGAGCTACCCTGGTTAAAAGAAAAGCAACTGAAGCCCGGCAGACAGTGTTTGGATGATCCGGGACATGGATAGGAAGACTCCAAAACTTCCCCCACCGAAGACGGAACATGCCTGCCAGAATGGCGTGTGTACCCAGAAATAGAAAAGGATATGTACGCATATACGGTTAATGAGTATGCTCAGATATATCACAAGATATGGGGCCGCCTCCGTGGACTGCCACCAGGCGGAGGCAGTGCCGGATCGCAAGCCTCGAAGAGATCCACCCCAAGCTACTGATGACATCTCTGCGTATCGGTGCACCAGGATTAAGAAGAGTAAAGATACTGGACTACACAACACTCTAAAGATTGCACAATGGAACGCAGAGGGGGTGATGGGTAAGTAGCTAGAACTGCACAATTTCCTGTATGAGAACAAGATAGACGTCATGTGCATACAGGAAACACATCTAGATGCAGATAGACGCTTTGGTATTAGGGGATATGAAACACACAGGTTGGACAGAGAGGGTCGCAAAGGAGGTATCATCACATTAGTAAAAAACTCCATAGCTGCCATAGAAACCTCCAGCAGCATCAATGGGCCTGAACATCTGACAGTCAAAATACATATCCTCCCAGAACCACTACAAAATACATATCCTCCCAGAACCACTACAAAATACATATCCTCCCAGAACCACTACAAAATACATATCCTCCCAGAACCACTACAAAATACATATCCTCCCAGAACCACTACAAAATACATATCCTCCCAGAACCACTACAAAATACATATCCTCCCAGAACCACTACAAAATACATATCCTCCCAGAACCACTACAAAATACATTTCCTCCCAGAACCACTACAAAATACATATCCTCCCAGAACCACTACAAAATACATATCCTCCCAGAACCACTACAAAATACATATCCTCCCAGAACCACTACAAATTACATATCCTCCCAGAACCACTACAAAATACATATCCTCCCAGAACCACTACAAAATACATATCCTCCCAGAACCACTACAAAATACATATCCTCCCAGAACCACTACAAAATACATATCCTCCCAGAACCACTGCAAATTACAAATTATTACTGTCCCAATAGCAAAAACCTGGAACTAGACAGAATTCCACTAGACGATAAAACTCATATAGTTCTCAGGGACTTCAACAGCCCCTCTCCAAGTTGGGGCTACAACACCATGGATACAAGAGGAGAGGAGGTGGAGGATTGGATGGTAGAAAATCTTCTCATTCTAATAAACGAACCAGATACAGAGCCAACCTTTTACTCAAGATGCTGGAGAACACAGAGCACGCCTGACCTGGCAATGGCAACTGAGAACATCCAGAGGCGCACAAAAATAGAGGTAATGAGGCAGCTTGGAGGTAGTGATCACAAACCAGTCATGATCACAATAGCAGATTTAGAACTACCCATAAACAGAAAGAAGACAGCCAGCTGGAATTATAAAAGCGCAAACTGGAACCTCTACAAGCACTTAACTGAAGACACCCTTCGCATAAACAAATGTAAAACGAAACGCTGCAACACTTACAAACATCATCACAGAGGCAGCGGAAAAATCAATACCACGAGGCAGAAGACAGAATTATAAACCTTTCTGGACCAGGGAGCTACAAGACCTGCATGACAGGGCTACCAAAGCAAGAACCACTATGAAGCAAGATCCATCAGACTATAACATCACAGAACCCAACATACAACAAGTTATATACAAGAAGGAGAAACTCGTGTGTGTCAGAAAAGGTGGGCAGGACAAAACCACATCCCTCAACATGGAGAAAGACACCACATCCCTCAACATGGAGAAAGACACCACAAAACTTTGGAGTCTGGTGAGGAGCCTAAATGAGGAGAACACCATCAGCCATGCAAAAACGGTACTTCAAGAGAGTGGCGAGACATATACAGGAAAACTTGAAGAGAGTGGCGAGACATATACAGGAAAACTTGAAGAGAGTGGCGAGACATATACAGGGAAACTTGAAGAGAGTGGCGAGACATGTACAGGAAAACTTGAAGAGAGTGGCGAGACATGTACAGGAAAACTTCAAGAGAGTGGCGAGACATGTACAGGAAAACTTGAAGAGAGTGGCCAGACATATACAGGAAAACTTGAAGAGAGTGGAGAGACATATACAGGGAAACTTGAAGAGAGTGGCGAGACATGTACAGGAAAACTTGAAGAGAGTGGCGAGACATGTACAGGAAAACTTCAAGAGAGTGGCGAGACATGTACAGGAAAACTTGAAGAGAGTGGCCAGACATATACAGGAAAACAAGCAGCCAATCTCCTTGCCGCGGGTTTTGCAGAAGACACCAAAATAAACATGCCCAAGATAAAAGTTAGAGAGGTGGAAATGAAATAAAAAAGAGAAGGAAAAGGAAAGAAAACAATGAAGATGAAATAAACAAGCTTTTCAGTATCCAAGAATTGAATTGGGCAATAGGAAAACTTAAGATGAAAAAGGCACCTGGGCCCGACGCAATAGCAAATGAAATGATTTCACACTTGGGACCAATAGACAGACAGCGATTCCTGGGCCTGATAAACCAATCGTGGACTCAAGGATTGTTCCCAAAAGAATGGAAAGAGGCAGAAATAATCCCAATCCTCAAGAAGGGAAAACCAAAAGAAAACAAAACAAGCTACCGTCCAATCAGCCTCCTTAGCTGTCTGGTGTATGATGCTAATTTTACTTGAGAAAAACAAAATCCTGGACGAGTGTCAGTCTGGCTATAGAAAATACAGGAGTACCGACGACCAGACCGCTTATCTGACTCAGTAAATCGAAGATGCCTTTTAAAGAAAATGCAAACTATTGGCCACCTTCTTTGACGGGACTAAAGCTTTTGACAAAATCTGGAAGAAAGGACTAATGCTAAAATTAGCGGGCTGCGGAATAAGGGGGAAAATGCTTGACTGGATCAAAGGCTACCTCCACTCACGATGTGCGAGAGTCAGGCTGGAAGAACACAGAAGCAAGATGGTCAAACTGCATGAGGGGGTTCCCCAGGGAGGATCACTATCCCCTACCTTGTTTATCCTCTTCATTAATGATCTGCCAAAACAGCTCAGACCACACATCCACAAGGCACTCCATGCGGATGATCTGGCCATATGGATCCAGTCAGAAAACATTGGAACTGCAAAAGCAAGAATGCAGGAAGCAATTAATGCAATAAAGAAATGGGCAGACATGGGGTGTCACCATAAACAAAAGCAAGACCCTCTCAACACTCTTCTCGCTCTCTACAAAGCCAGAGCAGGTCAACGTATATTTAGAAAATAGCCTACTTCCTAGGGAAAACAATCCTACATACCTAGGAATGAGATATGACAAAAGATTAACATGGGACCCACACATAGAGAATACTCAGAAGATGGTCAGACTCAGACTAAGGCTGATGAAAAAGCTAGAAGGGACAAACTGGGGGCGCAGATGCAAACACAGTCAGACAGGTCTACACTGGATACGTACGGCCAACACTGGAATATGGCATGGGTGCCTATGCAACAGCGGCAAAGACCAACCTACAGAAACTAGACAAGGCACAGAATACCGGACTCAGAATTATTACCGGATGTCTGCGAAGCGCCCCAATTAGAGAACTCGAAGCGGTAGCAGGCCTCCAGAGCCTCGGTGAGCGCAGGGAAGGGTAAATACTAAACCTGACAGAAAAATACAAGCGTATGAATAAACATCCAATGCAGGGAAAAGTCAATGAATTTACAAAAAACCGCATAAAAAGAACAAGCTTCAATCATCTATCAAAAGCCCTTACAGCCAGGAACAGAGACATCATATCAAAATGTCCAACGACATGGGAAATGATACAAGTATATGAAAATAC
Source organism: Ariolimax columbianus (assembly GCA_036924085.1). NCBI lineage: Eukaryota > Metazoa > Mollusca > Gastropoda > Stylommatophora > Arionidae > Ariolimax > Ariolimax columbianus. Next base: position 98,621,198 of record JAVGWX010000005.1, on the reverse strand, counting down.
AGACCAACAGCCCAACTTCACGGTGGAAGCGAAAATACCAGATATAAATAGAAAGGTGGAAGAATCAGACCATGCAATGAGAGAAAAAACCTAAAGCATATTTGGATCATCAGAGGAAGCATTGAGGAAAGGAGGGGCGGGACTCGTCATATTTCTACAGGATGGAACCGTTATAGAAAAAGCAAATGCTGCCGGGGAGCCCTCGACAAATCTAAGAACAGATCAACAGGCAATAATTGAAGCAGTCAAACTATTGGATGAAAAGGGGTTAAAGGATAACAAAATAGTGTTTTTGTGCGACTGCATGGAGATTTTGCAGGCCACACAAAGAGAACCACGAAATAGTATGGAAAGGGAACTGATATGCCAGCTAAACAAACTCTCAGACCACAATCAAATCACCCTCCAGAGGATTCCAGCTCACTGCGGCATACCTGGAAAGGAATGTGCGGACAGGCTAGCCAGGGAGGGAAGACAAAGAGAACAATTCACCTACCCAGTGTCACTGACAGAAGTCAAGGCAAAGATAAAAAAAAATTATAAACAACAGTGGATAGAGAGAACAAACAGTAAATACCTACATGAGCCAATCAATAGACTGAATAGGAAACAGTATACCACAATTTCCCGCCTCAGAACAGGTCATTGCAGACTAAATGAACACATGCATAAAATGAAAGCAGCACAGACTGCACAGTGTACATGTCAGAGAGGACCCCAGACTCCAGAACACGTCCTGCAAACATGTCCACTGCACCAAGACTCCCGTGAGAAGACCTGGCCCGAGGAGAGAAACACACAAGACAAACTGTGGTGAACCATTAAGGACCTGCGACTGACGTATCACTTCATGGAGGCAGCCTATCTTGTGGCATAAAACGAGCATACGAAATGGAACGCAAAGAAGAAGAAGATACAGGAACTACTTTTTTAGTCAGATAGTGGTGAATGATTTGAATGCACTGCTATAGGCAATAGAGTAGGCAGGGTCAATAAATGCATTCAAGAATAGTTTGGATGTGCACAGTTTTTAGACTAAGTGAAGTAAAAGAAAGTGGTTGTATATAGACTCTGCAGAGTCTTCTAAACCATTTAAAAACGTTAAGGTAAGGTAATTAGCATGGAGAAAAACCAAAACAGCAACCAAATTGGTACAAACTTTTGTAAATTCGTATCTACGCAGAGCAAATAGATTGACATGTTACGATTAGATCACTAATCTGGAATTCTTGTAATGTACCAGACATATTTCAGTGACATGTCGGGAAGAAACCAAACTGGGGTTGGGAAGGACATACATTAAGGAAACTAGCTGATATCATTACAAAACTGTCTTTGTTCTGGAATCACCAAAGCAAGAGAAGTAGAGGCAGACCGAAAAACACACGGAGAATAGAGTTAGAGACAAACATAATGGAAACAAAGAAGATGTAAACAGAGATGTAACGGATGGTTCAGGAGAGGAGGGCTTGTCCTATGTTTATTGAAGACATGTGCTCAACAGGCAGATGACAATTTTGATTGATTTGATTGATATCTTAGAGATTATCAGCATTCTTCATCTCTCGGTATCACAGAGGTTATCAGCATTCTCCAGCTTTCAATATCACAGAGGTTATCAGCATTCTCTAGCTTTCAATATCACAGATGTTATCAGCATTCTCTAGCTTTCAATATTACAGATGTTATCAGCATTACCCAGCTCTGGATATCACGGATGTTATCAGCATTACCCAGCTCTGGATATCACGGATGTTATCATCATTACCCAGCTCTGGATATCACAGAGGTTATCAGCATTCCTTATCTCTCAGTATCTTCCTCTTCGTAAAAATGATTTGAACCTTTCCGCACTCCAAATTATAAAAATTGAGGTAGTCGGTTGCTTCAGTTCTTCTTCTTCTTGTTCTTTTTTTCTTCTTCCTTTTCTTCTTCTTCTTTTTCTTCTTCCTCTTCAGCTTCTCATTTGTAATGAAGTATAAAGTCGTATCTGCAGGTAACCTTTATATGAAAACTGTTAGTCCATTATCAGGCACTGGTCTAGATGAGATACTGGTCTTGCTGATGCGCTGGTCTAGATGATGCAGTGGTCTAGATGATGCACTGGTCTAGAGGATGCTGTGGTCTAGATGATGTACTGGTCTATATGATGTAGTGTCAGATACTTTCATTAACTAACGTCTCAACTATTTAAGTGGTGACGTGGCCAGTTCCCGTTTTGGCTGCTTTTCTTTCTCTAACAGTAAGCCATGTACCAATTTACCGAATGATCCACTGGGTCATCGATAACAAATTGAACATAATATTTTCAGCTTGAGAAATGAGCGCTATTTAGGTGCTCCCTTACAGGAAGCCTGCGTCAAACCACTGGGTATGATCTTTAGTAGTGTTTTCTGTAGCAGTTTTTAACACGATGCAGTTGCTAGCCAGGTGCTCAACTCTCTTTAGTCATCTCTTACGAGATGCTGGGATCCTATTGTTTTCTGCAGTTCGATATTTTTGGTCATGTCAAAAGCCACCTCACTTTAATGGAACGGCAGGGAGCCAAGACGTACATCAAGGTCAGGTGAAACATACTGACCAAGTCCTCGCTTCACGCTATGAACAGATGAAACATACTGACCAGGACACTACATCATCTCGGTGTCAGGTGAAATTTCTCTCCATAAATAATGGATGAATAGTTTCTCTCCATAAATAATGGACGGACAGTTTCTCTCCATAAATAATGCATGGCAAGTTTCTTTTCATAAATAATGGATGGATAGTTTCTCTCCATAAATAATGGATGGACAGTTTCTCTCCATAAATAATGAGTGGACAAGTTTCTCTCCATTAGTAATGGATGGACAGTTTCTCTCCATAAATTATAACGCGATTATTTATTTTCTGAACAGTGGAGAGATATTAGCTATTCTAAAATAATGGCGGGATAGTTTCTCTCCAGAAAAAAATTGAAGAATATTTTCCAGATGCATTGAACAGAAAGTGAGCAGCCCACACAAAGCATGACTAGATTAACAGAGAATGGATTGGGTTGGTTGTATAACAGGAATGCTTTCTCGGCTTTAAGCTGAACAGTTCCAACCGGAGCATGAGCGTTCAGGGTAAGGGCGATGTTGTCAGCGACTCTGAGAAAAAAGGTACCTAAATGTGTGCCAAGGTCACTCTCTGTCTAGACACTACGCCAAGGTCACTCACCGTCTCGATACGAAGTCAACAAAGGAAAACAGAGGGATGGGGGGAAAAATGTGTCTAGTACAGGTGGAGGCTAGGTGCTGACCACTGGTGTTCTGATTTTAGTAGTGGGAGACTAGTGACAGACAGAGGCCAGCAGAGCTTGATGCAAAATTTTGATTGACAGGAATACAGAGTGATGCGTTCCAATAACAACTAAATTGAGGCAAATCCCAACTAGAGAATGGCTGGGCCAAGACAACCCAGAGGACGATTAGACAGCTCTGATACTGCTTGAGACTATATACTACTAGACAAAGTTTAACTCAAGCAGACTGGCCACGGAGAGTATGTGTGAGAGAGAGAGAGAGAGAGAGTTTAGCTAGCAGTCTGTTTAGCTCGTCGACTTAATAGAAGAGCGATTGATAGGCTGTTTTACAAATGTTAGTGATAGAACAGGGTTGTTAAACCATCATACGTCTTTGAGTCTTGACCAGTCGCTGTATAAGGTGTGTGTTGGGTGCACTGTGTCTAGAAGAGATCATCTTGTGTGTTGTACTTGCAGGACACCTTGTGAACGATGAATGTTCTGAAGAGTTACGCGAGTGTACAGAACGACTAGGAGAGATCTGGATGAGTGTGTGGTGTGTAGAAACCGAGGGATCGATGTATGTTCCAGAGCGTGTGTATACGCAGATCGATTAAGTGTGTGATCATATGTGAGTATACGTAGAATATATTGAATTTATAATGTCCAGATCACCCGCCTGAGGGGATCTGAGTGTGAATGAATGCACAGAATACAAACGTGAAGACGAGTTTTGGAGAGTGTGTTGACAGTGTAGATAAGGGGAGGGGAGTGTGTGGCTAGAACTGGGTTGGGGTAGTCTGGAGCAGCATGAATAGCTTATGCTTATAAACTCCGCGTATCTATTTAGATAAGATGCATTTCCTGTGTTGTTTGTAATCACATTGCACTCACTTTAATAGTTGTTGTATGAGTATAATGTAATAAATCTGCCATCTGCTGCGTGCTATGTTATTGCTGTGTGTGGTCGTGAATGATGTGGATACATGTGGTAACATTCTAGATAGAATAACCCCAGTGAAAACCTGGACTCTGCTACAAATCTACCCAGGCACGTAATACACAATAGCAGAACGCCAGAGCAAGAGGAAGACGAAGAAAAAGATTGATTGACAATGTTAAAGAAAACACCGAAGGAAGGTATATATTGAAACTAGCTATAGTAACATATTTGACTTCCCGAACAGCTCATAGAATCCCTAACTGAGGAGTAAAGCAATTCCACTGCACGACCAAACCCGGCATAAAAGGCGACTGAAGAGACTTGTGCATGAGCCTAGCAATCCCATGATGTAAAACAAATTGCAGCAGAAAACATTTCTGTGAAAGCACGACAAGTGTGTTGGCACAGGCTTCTTGAAAGAGTCCAGCTGTAGTGCTGATCTTTTACTCCGACTGGAGACAAAATGGATAAGACATTGATTGTACCTGAAAGAATAATGCATCGTAAGTGGACATCTTCATTTCGCTCAATAAAAAGCTTGGGACTATACCTATAAATGGCTCACTCATAAATGACTCCACCACAACTGGTTCCCTCACAAATGAATCCCTCACAAATGACTCCACCGCAAATGAATCCCTCACAAATGACTCCACCACAACTGGTTCCCTCACAAGTGAATCCCTCACAAATGACTCAACTACAAATGAATCCCCCACAAATGACTCCACCACAACTGGTTCCCTCACAAGTGAATCCCTCACAAATGACTCAACTACAAATGAATCCCCCACAAATGACTCCACCACAACTGGTTCTCTCACAAATGAATCCCTCACAACTGGTTCCCTCACAAATGAATCCCTCACAAATGAATCCCTCACAAATGAATCCCTCACAAGCGAATCCATCACAAATGAATCCCTCACAAATGAATCCCTCACAAATGCATCCCCTCCAAAAAAATCCCTCACAAATGAATCCCTCACAAATAAATCCCTCACAAATGAATCCCTCACAAATAAATCTCTCACAAATAAATTCCTCACAAATGAATCCCCTGATAAATGACTCCCCCACAAATAAATCCCTCACAAATGAATCCTCTCACAAATGACTCCCTCACAAATAAATCCATCACAAATAAATCCCTCACAAATGAATCCCTCACTAATAAATCCCTCACAAATGAATCCCCTCACAAATAAATCCCTCACAAATAAATCCCTCACAAATGACTCCCTCACAAAAAAATTCATCACAAATAAATCCCTCACAAATTACTCCCTCACAAATAAATCCCTCACAAACGAATCCCATCACAAATGACTCCATCACAACTGGTTGCCCAGCAAATAGCTAACTCACAAATGTCTCCTTCACAATTATTCTCTTACAACCGACTCTCTCCCATACAGACTGTTTGAAAGCGCTAACATGCGTTCTTGAAGCAATTCGTTTTATACAATGAAGTTGCTTGCAATGCGCCCAACACTCTATAGTCACGTTTTCCGACATAATTTGAAGTTACAGTTGCCATGTATTTCATTTCCGGTAACAATTTGGTTACACACTACAAAGTACAGCTCAAACTGCCAACATACAAATGTAGCATACACGGTAAATGCTACACAGTATGGCTCAAACTGCCAACATACAAATGTAGCATATACGGTAAATGCTAGACAGTATGGCTCAAACTGCCAACATACAAATGTAGGATACACGGTAAATGCTACACAGTATGGCTCAAACTGCCAACATACAAATGTAGCATATACGGTAAATGCTACACAGTATGGCTCAAACTGCCAAGATACAAATGTAGCATATACGGTAAATGCTACACAGTGTGGCTCAAACTGCCAACATACAAATGTAGCATATACGGTAAATGCTACACAGTATGGCTCAAACTGCCAACATACAAATGTAGCGTACACGGTAAATGCTACACAGTATGGCTCAAACTGCCAACATACAAATGTAGCATACACGGTAAATGCTACACAGTATGGCTCAAACTGCCAACATACAAATGTAGCATACACGGTAAATACTACACAATATGGCTCAAACTGCCAACATACAAATGTAGCATACACGGTAAATGCTACACAGTACAGCTCAAACTGCCAACATACAAATGTAGCATACACGGTAAATGCTACACAGTATGGCTCAAACTGCCAACATACACATGTAGCATATACGGTAAATGCTACACAGTACAGCTCAAACTGCCAACATACCAATGTAGCATACACGGTAAATGTTACACAGTATGGCTCAAACTGCCAACATACAAATGTAGCATACACGCAACACGCTCAAACAAACAAATTCACTAAAATAAATACACAATTCCGACCCGCAATGAAAATACAGACGATGTTCACATACACATACAGAAGATGTTCACATACATATACAGAATATGTTTACATACATGCTCACATTCAAAGAGCAAAGAATAGACCCACTCAACACTCAAAGCATGTCGGAAATGTTCACTGAAGAGGGCTGGTTATGGGGATAGCAGTCTTTTAATTTAAAACACATTTCTTCTGGAATCAGTACTGCAAAAGTGCATTAAGTGATTTGGCATATGCTCCCTGACAGAGGGTGGGTAGTAGGGTAGAGTAGGGGTTGTGGGGGAGGGGGTGTGGTGGTGGGGGAGGGGGTGTGGTTGTGGGGGAGGAGGGGGTGAGGTATGTGGAAAAAGAGGGGAGTGTGTGTCAACATGTAATCATGTCATGTGCTTCACAGCAAGCACAATTTGAACAAACAATTAATTTGCGGCGTAAAATATTTGTAAGCGATCATCCAATCAAAATGAAGTCAATTTAGTCTTTTCGTATCCCCATGGAGCACAGAGTTCAAGTATTGTTGTTTTTCCTCCCGAATATAAACTTTTAGTTGGCCTCTTCAGCCTACCTAGGAAGGTTGTCTGATTTCATGACTCCTTTTTTGTCTCTTGAAACCCAGGGTTCAGTTATGTTTCTTGTCTCTTTCGTGTTTCCCATTACCGGTGTATTATATTCGTTGTAATTAATCCTGTGGCACAACGACTATTATACTTCAACCAAGTAGGCTCCCGTTAACAGCACATATGTTTATAATTTGTGATTGTCTCATAACGGTGCGTATTATTCCCCCTTACCTTTGAAGGCGCGGAATTAAAAATGGTGCCTGTTCCACAAGAACTGTGTCGTCTGTACACTATTCAATTTAGAACTTGAATATACCTAAACAAATCAGTGGTTAATCTGAGGTTACTGGTATCTCCATAGCGTGTGTCCTACTCCGTACGCTTTCAGATGTCAATTAGAATATACCTAAATAAAGCAGTAGACAGCTTGTGGAAATTGATAAGTAGTGCTTGTCTATGAATGGTGCTTTTGACGACCTTCCCTGCTCCCCAGATGTTGTGTAGGTGTGCAGCAGATATCCAATAGTCATTCCAACACTACCACTGTTACGCTAATGGATAGCTCATATCTTTAGTTTGTTGAAGCGTTGATATTCAATGTGTAGTGGTTTGTACGGAATCTGAAGATTACTTCATGTGCCAATAATTATCAAACCACAATTACACTTTTCTGTAGCTGGGCTCCTTTCTTTTGTTTGTTGAAGAGATTGTATCTCAATCCACTGGAGTCTAAGCGAAGTCAAGAAGACATCTTGAAATCTGCCCATCCAAATGATCAAGTATTTGCTCAGACTTGTGACACTTATTGAATTCTTCCCAGCTAGATCAGCGAGGTCAGCGAGTATTTGCTCAGACTTGTGACATATTGAATTCTTCCCAGCTAGATCAGCGAGGTCAGCGAGTATTTGCTCAGACTTGTGACACTTATTGAATTCTTCCCAGCTAGATCAGCGAGTGTTTGCTCAGACTTTTGATACTTATTGAATTCTGCTCAGCCAGATCAGCAAGTATTTGCTCAGACTTCTGACACTTATTGAATTCTACTCAGCCAGATAAGCGAGTATGTGATGACTTATGACACAGCCAGATCAGCGATCAGCGAGTATTTGATAAGACTTCTGATACTTATTGAATTATGCGCAGCTAGATCATCGAGTGTTTGCTCAGACTTCTGATACTTATTGAATTCTGCACAGCAAGATCAGCGAACATTTAACTCAGACTTCTGACACGCGAGTAGTTCTGGCTGTCATGAGCTGAGTTTCACTCCTGACCCCTGTTGCCTTGACGATATCACTAAGGAATATCTTGATGAACGTGTCCCTGAAATGTTTGCTCATCGTACAATAGAGCACAAAGTTGATTCCGTTGTTGAACAAGGCTAGAGTATCCATTAGATCCCCCAAAGGCGCATAAACTTTGATGAAGAAGCTTGGAATAATGCCGCACACAAGCTGAAGAATACCTTGTGGTGTTTCCGTTATGACGAAGAGTACAACGACTACCACTAACATCCTTGTGGTTCGGTTGGTCTTCCTGTGCCGTTTCGAGTCATCTTCTGCTTTAGTGCTGCTCTTGTTCATTAACTTTTTTCTTCTGTATTCTGCGTCCTTCATCTGTTTTATAAGTAAGATACTCAACACGGCAAGAAGTAGACATGGCAGCAGTTTCACGAGAGTGGCTTGAATCCATAAGTTGAATGTCTTGAGGAACTGATACCCAGGAGTGTCCATGCGCACGTCGATAAACCACGCCGTCTGGTTGTTCACGATGAGTGTTTGGAAGGTGTAGCTCACAGAATTCGGGATACACACGAGGGTGACAACCACACATACTATAAACACAGTCAGTTTAGCTCGGTAGGTGCTGCACAGCTTTGCCCCACGACGGGGATACCGGATGAAGACATATCTGAACACGGCCAAAGATACTGTCAGCCATATTGAAATACTGTGGACGACAACACTGAAGATAGCAAAGAACATGATGAACCGAGCGTTGGCAAGCGGGTAAATAGTGTTCAGTGTGTAAATATGGTAGTTGAGGATGACGTAGGGTAAATATACCATCATTGTTAAGCCATCAGATATGGCTAACCAGGTCAGCAGAACGTTTGTTGGGGAAATCATGTTCTTCCTTGTCAGCACAACAATGTTAAGACAGTTAGCAATGATGCCTAGGATACAAATTATTGGCGCTACATATCCATGGATGTGACGGTACTTTTCCCGGAAATGGTCTAGATCGTTGATCCATTTTCCGGTTATATTTTCATTCTCTGTGACATTGACGAACGTGAAGGGAGTTGGACGTGACGATGTGGTAGCTATGCTAATGAAGGACGCGGTGATGTTAGCGTTTACAGTGTACGCCATTTTTGTCATTACAAAGTCAAGACTCCGGACTTTGTGAAGAATGTTTGTTTGACCCTTTGTGTCCTGCACTGAATGTTAAAAATGCCAAGAGGTCAACCGCTAGAGCTTTGCCAGACGCTATAAATTATTGACGTCATTTAGTACGTTCTTGGACTTGTCATAATAAATTAGGATTGACATACATTTGAGCAGGGTCGAAGCTGAACGTGGTTCATCCAAGGTGTATAACCAAAGTATTTCAGTTGTTCATGAAAGTCTGTCTCTGAAACATCCAAGGTGTATAACCAAAGTATTTCAGTTGTTCATGAAAGTCTGTCTCTGAAACATCCAAGGTGTATAACCAAAGTATTTCAGTTATTCATGAAAGTCTGTCTCTGAAACATTCAATATATACAACCAAAGTATTTCAGTTGTTCATGAAAGTCTGTCTCTGAAACATCCAAGGTGTATAACCAAAGTATGTCAGGTGTTCATGAAAGTCTGTCTCTGAAACATCCAAGGTGTATAACCAAAGAATGTCAGGTATTCATGAAAGTCTGTCTCTGACTCGAAGATCTTCACGTTGTGGCAGTTTTGACAATTGACCCACTTATATGTAAAGGTGAAAAATGGCGTCTTTTTGTTGTTGTGAAGGCGAAAGCAAAAATTTAAATCATTAATGGTGATATAACCAGGAAGTTTTGGTGGCGACAATTGTGTTTTTCTTGTTGTAACTTTTCTTGATGATTTTGTTGCGACGTTATCTGAGAGTCAGTCATTTGTTCAGACGCTGTGATAGACACTTGAAGGTAATAGACATGTGGTCGGGTTACGGTAGACCTGCAGAGGAAGTAAAAAAAAAGTAATTTATAACATTTGATTGATATCCAGGTGGAAAATGGCAAACATAAATCAGGAGTGATAATAAATGATGAAAGCTGTTTTTAACAACAGGAAATAAGCATTGACATAAAACCTGAGATAAGCATTGACATCTAACAGAAGACAAGCATTGCCTTCTTAACAGAAGACAAGCATTGACATTCAACAGAAGACAAACATTGACATTCAACAGAAGACAAGCATTGACATTCAACAGAAGACAAGCATTGACATTCAACAGAAGACAAACATTGCCTTCTTAACAGAAGACAAGCATTGACATCCAACCTAAGACAAGCATTGGCATTCAACCTAAGCCAATCATTGACATCCTGCCTGACACAAGCATTGACATCCAACATGAGATAAGCATTGACATCCAACATGGGATAAGCATTGACACCAAACAGAAAACAAGAATTGACATCCAACATACAACAAGCATTGACATCCAACATGTGATAAGCATTGACATCCAACATGAGATAAGCATTGACATCCAACATAAGATAATCATCAACATTCAACATGAGAAAAACATTGACATCCAACCTTAGACAAACATTGTCATCTAACCTTAGACAAACATTGATATCCAACAGAAAACAAGAATTGACATCCAACATAAGACAAGCATTGACATCCAGTCTGACACAAGGATTGACATCTAACAGAAGATAAGCATTGACGTAAAACAGAAAACAGTCATTGGCATAAACCAGAAAACAATCATTGACATCCAACTTAAAACAAGCATTGACATCCAAACTAAGACAATCATTGACATCCAACCTAAGACAAGCATTGACATCCAGCATCCAAACAAATAACTCACAAATTAAAAATAAAAATTAAATTGTTAAGTGTACTATACATAACTGAGTGATAAAGAAACATCCTTAGAAATAGCAGATGGGTCAGACTATCTAGATAGTAAGATAATAGGTAACAATCTTAGGTTGCAGATGATGTGTGCAGACATGGGAATGAAATTTATTGATGTAAAATTAGACACAAATAAAATGTTGGACAGGAGAGGTTTACATCTAATTCAGATTGGACAGCATGTTGTAGCAAAATTATATGTTTAATCGTTGTGTTAGAAATTTAAACTAGTAAGGCCTATGAAGTATGAGACTAAAGATAGGCCTACAGTAGGGTGCTATAGAAGATGTAGTCAAAGAGGAGAGTTGGGGTCAATGAAGTGTGAAATAAGTAGTGGAAAAGCAAAAATAAAAATGATAAATCAAAAGCAAAAAATTGAAAAAAAAACAAAAATTACAAATTAAAATGTTTTATGCAAATGTGAGAAGCTGAGTAAATAAAAGAGAAGAGTTGGAACTGTATGGAAGAAAAAAATATAGATATAATAGGATTAACAGAATCATGGAGATATGAGGACATTGCAGATAGTGAACTTGAAATAGAGGGATATACAATGTTAAGGAAAGATAGGATAGTTGGAGGCAAGGCTAAGGGAGGTGGCGTGTCATTATACTGTACATATTCAGTTAATATAATGATCAAAAATGATTTGTATGTGGTAAAAAAAATTAAAATGTATGGGGATATATACAAAGTGGGGGTGAAAAAACAGTGATTGAGGTATGCTATAGATGTCCATCAAGTCAAAATGAGGAAGACGAGAAGCTAATTAGTAGCATAGCAAAGGCAAGTGAAGGGAAATTATTATTTATGGGGGATTTCAACTTTCCAAAAACAAAATGGTAAATGGCAGAAACACTTATAGAGTCAAAACCTTTTGTTAAGTGCATAACGGACAGTTTTTTAATTCAACATGTAGAAGCAGCCACCAGAGGCAAAAACACACTGGATTTAGTTATTACTACAGAGGAAAATATGATTGAAAACGTTACTGTTGTGGAACTGTTTGGCTCAAGTGACCATCATATCATTCGTTGGGATCTTATTGCAGGAAAAGAAGTAAACATAAACATTTGAACATACGACTACTCTAAGGCAGATGTTAAGAAGGTGAAAGCGGGAGTGAGCCACACAATCTGGAAAGATATTGTCGGAAGAACAGATGTTGAACAAGAGTGGGAGAGTTGTAAAACAGTTCTAGAAAAGTTAAAAGAGAAATGTGTTCCATGCGTAAAAAGTGGATAACTAGATTTGTAGTTAAAGTTTAACGAGCATAGTCTGTAAATTGTCAATAATCAAAGAAAACATTGTAATACATTTATATATGTTTAATCTAATCAGAAATAGTCAGCATGGATTTACTAGCGGGAGATCGTGTTTAACAAATCTATTAGAATTCATGGAGGATGTTACTAAAATGATAGATAAAGGGGAGCCAGTGGATGTTATTTATCTAGATTTTGCAAATGCCTTTGATAGAGTATCTCATCAAAGATTATTTCGAAAGTTAAAATCACATTGAATTGGTTGGAAAATTGCCAAATGGATTAATAATTGGTTAACGGGAAGAAAGCAGAGGGTGGGCATAAATAAGGAGTACTCTGGGTGGTGTGAAGCCAAAAGGGGAGTGCCACAGTGCTCGGTTTTTTTGACCAATTTTGTTCTTGCTAGATATAAACGATTTGTACATTGATATGGGATCCATGATTGTAAAATTTGCTGATGACACAAAACAATGCAGTAGTGTCTCTTCTAAAACAGAAGTGGATATATTGAGGTTAGATTTAGGTAAAATTGGAGAATGGTCTGTGAGCTGGCAAATGGAGTTTAATGTAGATAAATGTACAGTCATCCACATGGGTAGATCCAATAGGGAACATAATTACTGAATGGTCGAGAACAATATTAGAAAGAGAGAAAAGGAAAGGGACCTAGGGATTATAATAGATCATACAGGTAAGGTGAGTGAGCAAGTTCGGGTAGCAGTGAAAAAGGTAAATGCAATGTTAGGTATGATAAAAATTTTTTTTTAAACTTAGGAGCAAGGAAGTGGTAGTCAAACTGTATAAAGCATTAGTTAGACCTAGATTAGAGTACTGTGTACAGGTGTGGAGTCCTTATTAAAGAGGGGATATAAACATGATGGAAAGAGAACAAAAAAGAGCGACAAAGCTGAAAGTGGGATTCCATAATTACAGTTATGAGGAAAGACTCAGAAAAACCGGGTTACAGTGTCTAGAAAAAATTGTATAAGATGATCAAAGGAACGGATAAACTAGACTTTAAGTTTTTCAAAATATAACCATCTACAAGAACAAGAGAGCATAGCTTCAAAATTAACTAAAGAGAGGTTCAGATTAGATATTAGAAAATATTTTTTTAGTCAGAGAGTGGTGCGTGCTTGGAATGCATTGCCACGGGAGATAGTGGAGGCAGGGACAATTAATGCATTTAAGAATAATCTGGATGCGCATAGTTTTAGAGCAAGGTAATGTAAATGAAGCTGGTTGTATACCGACTTTGCAGTCTTCTAAACCATTGTAAAAACGTTAAGTTGAGTTAAGTTATGAGCGGCGAACAAACGGTTGGAGAAAAGGGTTGAGAATTTTTAAATATGGAGACATATAAGAATGGAATGCATTGTCTAGACAGGAAATAAAATAAGTAATAGCATTCTAGGAAGGGTACAATAAAAGTTATTGAGGAATATAATATGATTTAAGATAGTTGATATATACTAAGGTAGAATTAAGTGATATAACAAAGTTCTGCTAATGTTAGTTGGAGCAACAGTAGAGGGCGAATGTGTTAGAGGGTGGCGCAGTTATAAGCAGGAGGATACCATCAAAAGATGGACAGAATAGGGCTTGCCAGATCGCATAGTTACAGCCAAAAATAGCATCAGAGTTGAGTGACTTTATTTGCTTAGATGTTTGCCTCACTAGTTTCTACTGGCGGAGGCGCGCCATTTTCCACCCCAGACCGTAGTCCATTGGGCGATATCAGGACGCATAAACCAGTGCTTGGATGCATGCGTGCGTCTGTATGTACCTATGCTAGGTTTGTGCGCCCTCAGAAGCTAGCCCAACCAAAATGCAATGGAAGGGCTTTACCACGAGGGCGCGTGTGAAAGTTGTGCAAGGGTGTGACTGTAGGACAGAGTCAAATGAAACAGAGTGAGGTGAGAAAAGAGAGAAGGGGAAGAAGAGTGGCCCCCAGGGTGAGTCCTGTGTGAGTCTTGCTGATAGAGTTTTTTTTTTTTTTTTTGCTTAGATGTTTGCCTCACTAGTTTCTACTGGCGGAGGCGCGCCATTTTCCACCCCAGACCGTAGTCAATTGGGCGATATCAGGACGCATAAACCAGTGCTTGGATGGATGTGTGCATCTGTATGTACCTATGCTAGGTTTGTGCGCCCTCAGAAGCTAGCCCAACCAAAGTGCAATGGAAGGGCTTTACCACGAGGGCGCGTGTGAAAGTTGTGAAAGGGTGTGACTGTGGGATAGAGTCAAATGAAACAGAGTGAGGTGAGAAGTCAAATTTTCAACCTGGAACTCTTGTAAGACGTTGTCTGTGACCAAAAGCGCTAGGATTTAAGACCTCGAAATCATTGTAATTTCTAATTGGACATAACTAAAAATCTAGTATACTCATTGTGGGGTGATTGTAAACCAATCTGCCTTTATTCCTCAGCATGTATATAGCCCCGGTGAACCCTTGAAATGGAAACAAACAACGTAAAAATGTATCTGAGGATGTCATTGCTTCCCATCCTTGGGTCTGATTTACCGCTCTTCTTCTAAAAGGGAGACAATATGTTAAAAACATTTATAGATCGATGTCAGGAAGAGGTTATACGCTCATGAATTTATGTTGTTTTTTTTAGTGTTGTAAGTTCGTCCCCCATTATCACATTTTGTAAATAAGCGCGAGAGAGTGTGTGTTTTTACGAGCGCGTGCGTGCGCAATAATTTCATCCCCCATTAGCAGTGTATTTTTTAAAACCAGCATTATATTGAAGATGTCTATGTAAGTTTTATTTCGTGTCACATAAGCATATCACTTAGTCTATAACAGCTGCGTGACAAAGACATTAGAGCATCCCCTAATATAAGCAAAGACATGCCAATAGCCAAGACGATATGTAAGAAATAAAGATCAGAAGAATGCAAAAAAAAAAAAAAGCAGTAAAAAAAATACAAGCAGGCAAAAAAGGCAAGCAGAAAAAAAGACAAGGAGGCAAAAAAAAACAAGCAGGCAAAAAGACAAGCAGGCAAAAAGACAAACAGGCAAAAAGATAAACAGGCAAAAAGACAAGCAGGCAAAAAAAGACAAGCAGGCAAAAAAGACAAAAAGGCAAAAAGACAAACAGGCAAGAAAGACAAGCAGACAAGAAAGACAAGAGGCAAAAAGACACGTAAGCAAAAAAGACCATAAGCAGGAACAAAGACCATAAACAGGCAGAAAGGACCATATGCAAGGTTAAAAGATAAAAAAAGGACCATAAGCATGTCTCACAAGACAAGCAGGTAGAAATGCAAAATAAATAAATAAAAGTGAAGAGCCGTTAGAACGCTTGTCTCTCGCGCTAAGGGACACACTGCGCTACTTGGTAACGACACACTCATGTCCACCCAGCTTTAAACAAGTAGCTGACGCACAGTTATGGAAGGTCTGACAGTTCCAGCTGGAGTATGGGCGTTTAGGGCAGGGGAGATTGGGCTGGCGACTATAAGAATCAAAGGTTACCTGAATGTGTTGGACGAAAGCAAGTCACGCCAATCACCGTTTCATTTCGACACTAGGTCGACAAAGAAATGAGGGGCTAGGATGTTAGGTGGAAGACTTTGTCTGGCATATGGGTGGGTGTCGGAGCACTCTGGCGTCAGATTTTACAAGGGTGAGGGCTGTTGGCAGTCTGATACTTATACGAGAGGCTACCACATTTAGAATGGCTGACTCGTGCATAGACAACGAATAACATTTTAGATAGGGAGAGTTCCAAATTGGCGTGATGGCTAAATTAGACATCCCACAGAAGACCATTGGACAGCCATGTTGTTGCTTGAGACTATAAAATACATTGCAGAAATAAAATTCGAGACTGGCTAGAAAACTGAGAGTGATTCTGGAAGTGAGATTTGCAGGGTGGAAGTACCACCATACACCTTGAGTTTGGCCAGTCGCGATCAATAAGTGATTATGATGGATACCATGTGAACAGTACGAGATCTGATAACGTACAATTCGCCTGAGTACGAGAATTGATTGGGTGTGAGTGCACATATCGACTAAGTAAGTTATCTGATGATTATATGTGAATGCACAGATCGACTGAGTAAGTGATCTGATTATATGTAAGTGCACAGATCGAGTACGTGATTACACGTGATTACGTTATCCGATTATATGTGAGTTCGTTATCTGATTATATGGGAATGCATAGATTGCCTGATTATACATGAACTGATTATAGGCGAAGTGATTATATGTGAATGCACAGATCGCCTGAGTTCGTGACCTGATCTAGAAGACGAGTTTGTGATTGTGTGTTGAGTGTGCAGATAGAGGAATGCAGCCGTAAGAATTCTGGGTATAATACATTTTGGAGGAAACAACAAAAGCTAGTGCTACGTATTGATATATATATATATATATTATGATTATTCAGTTTAGAAGTTCTTTGCTTTGTGTTGATATTGTGCAACAATTATTCTTGTAATAAATAATATTGTTTTGTTTTATGGTCAGGATAGTGTTTACTGTGTTTCATTGTGTTGAAGTCGTGTCGTGGTATAGATATATGTTGTACTCTTACGATAATTAAACTACTCAACTTAAAAGCCTATGCTGCCACAAAGGCAAATCTTGGAGCTGTTCCCCTTCTGTTTTTTGTTCCTCACAATAAAACTGAGACTAAGCACCAAGTCACTTACACTTCCTCTCTGCCGGCGGGGGAAGAGATGTGGCAATGGATGAACTGACAGCAGCCAGCGACTAATAGCTGTGTGCTTTCATCAAGGTCAGTGACCAATAACTAACCAAGACCCTATACTACCTCTGACTTTCAGTCTCCGTGAGGCATCTTCGGTTATCATGTACCGCCATTACTGTTGATCGGCTTCCTGCCTTTGTAGAGGTGCGGCGATGCGTACAACTGACAGTTTCACTGTCAAGGTCATGCTACCGTCTTCAGATACCGCGGAGAACAAGTTATTCACATATCTATACTTGAATCATGTATGATTTATTCTTGCGAGAACTTTCTTTTACACGCAGATGGTTAATCCACCCACAGCAGACGTTTGATCTGTGTAAATAGGGGATACGTTTCAGAGGGGCGTGGATATTATGAGTTGTAGGCATTCGATCCTAGAGAAGTTAGACGGAACTATTAACCCCCGCGCTTACTAAATGATTTTAGTATGACGATGGTAGTATTTTTGTCTCCTTTTTGCGCAGAGATTTTTACTTTAGAGTAACAGTCCTATCAGTAGCCTCTTTCAGCTTGTTCTCAGTGTGGGAGTGGACATGCTCTAAGTGTGACAGTGGACGTGTTTTCAGTGTGGCAGTCGAAATATTCTCATTTGACCTCTCTTGGTGAGCTTAAAGACTTTTCTTGGTCACTTAACTTCTCACACTGATCCTCTCCTGTACAATTGATAAAAACCACGCTTGACAATTGTAACATTGAGTTGGTATAAAGCAAATTGTAGCACGGAGTTGGTTTAAACCAATTGTAGCACGAGTTGGTATAAACCAATTGTAGCACGAAGTTAGTATAAAGCATTTGTAGCACGGAGTTGTTATAAACCAATTGTAGCATGGAGATGGTATTAACCAATTGTAGCACGGAGTTGGTATAAACCGATTGTAGCACGGAGATGGTATGAACAAATTGTAGCACGGAGTTGGTATGAACAAATTGTAGCACGGAGATGGTATAAACCAATTGTAGCAATGAGTTAGAATAGCACAATTGTGGCATGTGGTTGGTATAATGCAATTGTAGCACGGAATTGGTATAAATCAATTGTAGCACGGAGTTAGTATAAAGCATTTGTTGCACGAAGTTGGTATAACCGATTGTAGCACGGAGATGGTATAATCCAATTGTAGCACTGAGTTGGTATAACATAATGGTAGCACGGAATTGGTGTAAACATACTATTTATTAGTTGTTATTTTGTTGTCACAGAAGTAGCTTTCTACCATCCAGTTTTAATGTTTCTATCAAGCCTTTCTTTTCTTTCAAAATACGAGGGCGTTTCAGTACACATGCGACACATAGTATAGAAAAAGTAACACTAAATGAGATAGAACTTGACAATAATTAATTATTCCCCTGACAATGTCCCGTATTTCTTATCATAATTTCTACCAACATTGAAAGACTTATGTTCCCTCATTTGGTTCATTTTGTCTTGGTCAGTCACTTGTCTGGGTGCCCATCGTAAGTAGCCTTTCGTCAGTCACTTGTCTGGGTACCCATCGTGAGTAGACTTTCGTCATTCACTTGTCTGTGTACCCATCGTGAGCAGACTTTCGTAATTCACTTGTCTGGGTACCCATCCTTAGTAGAGTTTCGTAATTCACTTGTCTGGGTACCCATCGTGAGTAGACTTTCGTCATTCACTTGTCTGTGTACCCATCGTGAGCAGACTTTCGTAATTCACTTGTCTGGGTACCCATCCTTAGTAGAGTTTCGTAATTCACTTGTCTGGGTACCCATCGTGAGTAGACTTTCGTCATTCACTTGTCTGTGTACCCATCGTGAGCAGACTTTCGTAATTCACTTGTCTGGGTACCCATCCTTAGTAGAGTTTCGTAATTCACTTGTCTGGATACCCATCGTGAGTAGACTTTCGTCATTCACTTGTCTGTGTACCCATCGTGAGTAGACTTTCGTAATTCACTTGTCTGGGTACCCATCCTTAGTAGAGTTTCGTAATTCACTTGTCTGGGTACCCATCGTGAGTAGACTTTCGTCATTCACTTGTCTGTGTACCCATCGTGAGCAGACTTTCGTAATTCACTTGTCTGGGTACCCATCCTTAGTAGAGTTTCGTAATTCACTTGTCTGGATACCCATCGTGAGTAGACTTTCGTCATTCACTTGTCTGTGTACCCATCGTGAGTAGACTTTCGTAATTCACTTGTCTGGGTACCCATCCTTAGTAGAGTTTCGTAATTCACTTGTCTGGGTACCCATCGTGAGTGGACTTTCGTCAGTTACTTGTCTGTGTACCCATCGTGAGTAGAGTTTCGTAATTCAGTTGTCTGGGTAACCATTTTGCAATTTCTGCAATGTCTATCGTTACACGACTGTGAGTTCGAATACCCCCAGGCCGCATAGATTTAGCTTCAGTGTCAAATTGAACAGGACGACCAGGTCAGGCCCATCAACGATTTTGAGAGACATTAAGACAATTTATCGACCCATTTATACATCGCTTTACGTGATGGACACATCTCGAAGTAAACAAGAAGCATTTCCTTCCCAATTTACTTTGCAGAAAATCATTCTTCCACTAAAAGACGCGCAACAGCATGATGCTCTGAGAATACGGGCGTCGTTTTGTATCTAGGCAGCGCACGTGCATGAGACACTTTGCATCCACTACATAAAGTAACCAAACATCTGGATGTTGCTGCCACTGAATAACACCATTTGAAATTACCAACTACATTTTCCAGCAATCCTATATCCTTATGTGGCCCTTTTACTGACTTATCATCGTAGTTCCTAGATATTTGAACTTGTGGAAATGTTAAAGTTTGATACTGTTTACACTCATGTTTAATAGACATTGTACTCTGCCAGTGCGTACAGTTTCTGTCTCAGGCGCATTAATCTCCATAATATATCTTTGACGAACAAAAAGCAGCAGGCGAATGTAGATACAGATGTGCATGCGAAAGTAGCGCTGTTGTGACAACACTGGCTTCGGAAGTCGACAAGCAGTAAACTGTTGCTAGGAAACCATGAAGGAGCCTAAACGGACTGATCTCAGCATGTCGTACAGGCGACTAATGAGGGTTTTGCAAGGGGAATAACAATCATATCGTGCTAAACAAATTGATCCAGAAACCACCACTAGAACAGACAGTGTGATTTGGCGCAGACTTGTGTATGGAACGAGATGCAACAGTAGAATATGATAATTGTAGACAAGAGAAAAATAGAATAAGTGAAATAAGAAGGACGCTGAGACAAGTAAATGGTGGAGTACTTTACGCAGTCTCGGATGAAAAGATATAAATTTGTTAAGAGTTCCTGGGAGAACAGGCAGCCGTTACATGATTGTAGATTCCAGTGGCTGTTGTTAAAAAGTGTCTGGGAAATAGCTGGCGTGTTGAAGACGACGGGACACGCAAAACCTGCTAATTTGAACGTGATTGTGCTAATCTGTGCAAAAGCTGTTAAACCAACACACAAAACCTGCTACTCTGAACGTGATTGGGCTAATCTGTGTAACAGCTGTTAAACCAACACACAAAACCTGCTACTCTGAACGTGATTGTGCTAATCTGTGCAACAGATGTTAAACCAACACACACCTGCTACTTTGAACGTGATTGTGCTAATCTGTGTAACAGCCGTTAAACTAACACACAAAACCTGCTACTTTGAATGTGATTGTGCTAATCTGTGTAACAGCCGTTAAACTAACACACAACACCTGCTACTTTGAATGTGATTGTGCTAATCTGTGTAACAGCCGTTAAACTAACACACAAAACCTGCTACTTTGAATGTGATTGTGCTAATCTGTGTAACAGCGGTTAAACTAACACACAAAACCTGCTACTTTGAATGTGATTGTGCTAATCTGTGTAACAGCCGTTAAACTAACACACAAAACCTGCTACTTTGAATGTGATTGTGCTAATCTGTGTAACAGCTGTTAAACCAACACATGCGAAATGTGTGTCACACCTTCAAAAAAGAACTACATTCAGCTACTTGAGCCCTTTCAGGGTTTGGTAGCAGAAGTTTGAGAACGAACGAACGAAGCCAAATCTAATTAAAGCACAAGTTTAGTGTCAGTCATTGGAGGATTACCAAAAGATCTCTCTATCCTGACGCTGTGGTTGACATCGTTTCTGATGGGCAACTGATTATATTTTGCCCTACAGACAGGACCATCCAGATCCACCTTCTTCAGAATGCCCTGAGATATCAGAAGCGCTATTACAACCTTCTTCCACAGTCTGCCCTACAGACAGGACCATCCAGATCCACCTTCTTCAGAATGCCCTGAGATATCAGAAGCGCTATTACAACCTTCTTCCACAGTCTGCCCTACAGACAGGACCATCCAGATCCACCTTCTTCAGAATGCCCTGAGATATCAGAAGCGCCATTACAACCTTCTTCCACGGTCTGCCCTACAGACAGGACCATCAAGATCCACCTTCTTCAGAATGCCCTGAGATATCAGAAGCGCCATTACAACCTTCTTCCACAGTCTGCCCTACAGACAGGACTATCCAGATCCACCTTCTTCAGTATGCCCTGAGATATCAGAAGCGCCATTACAACCTTCTTCCACAGTCAATTCGTCAAATATCAACAGCCAGCACTAGCAGCTAAACAAGCAACAATTAAGTAAGTCCCTCCAGTTTGTAACGGAACAAGCTAATACTTAAATACTACTGATATTTTAAAAGCATATATCCCAATACAGATCTCATGGCCCTGACTTAAATAAAAAGATATGGTCACTGTATTCAACTATGCAAGTCGTACAAGGGGACTTAGCAGGCACATGCTTGGGGCTAGTAATCCCATATTTGAAAGTGCCCCAGAAAGCCCTCCTATAAAGGCACATTAATTCTTTACTACATGCTTCTTGAAAAGGGGCCAACACATTCCCCCTCACGCACGCCCACACAGGCCCATTACATGAAGTTAGTCCAACACATGTGATGAAGACCACTCTCTTTGTTCAGCCGTGTGGACAGTCTTTTCTCTTGCTGTGTAATGTTCTTGCTGGAATGGATGACCTGTTCGGTGATTTGAATTAAAGTGAGCAAGAAACTGCACCTGTTTTCAACCTCACTCTCTGGTCATGAGCTCCCTTACGCCAGGTGCCAGATATTTATCGAGACGACTGGAGATAGCATAGCATGCAGATTTTTTTCTCAGGGTTTACTCCTGTAGCCTTTCCCGTAAACAGGTATCCCGCAAGGCAGCGCTTTAGTGGAAGGAATGACATTTAACGTTGTGTATCGTGTGTTTTCCATAACCACAAGAGGTCGTAGGGACATCACTCAGCGTGTGAATCTGGAATCTCTCCTAGGACATTTAGAAAAGTCCCAGTAACATAGACAAGTCCTATGACATTTAGAAGAGTCCCGGTAACAAAGACAAGTCCTAGGACATTTAGAAAGGTCCCAGTAACATAGACATGACCTAGGACATTTATAAAAGTCCCGGTAACATAGACAATTCCTAGGACATTTAGAAAAGTCACAGTAACAAAGACAAGTCCTAGGGAATTTAAAAACGTCCCAGTAACACAACCAAGTTATAGAACCTTTTGAAAAGTTCCGGTAACATAGACAAGTCCTAGGACATTTATAAATGTCCCGGTAACATAAACAATTCCTAGGACATAAGTCCCGGTAACATAGACAAGTCCTATGACATTTAGAAAAGTCCCGGTAACATAGACAAGTCCTAGGACATTTAGAAAAGTCCCGGTAACATAGACAAGTCCTAGGACATTTAGAAAAGTCCCGATAACATAGACAAGTCCTAGGACATTTAGAAAAGTCCCGGTAACATAGACAATTCCGAGTAACCTTGAAAACTACATCACGCACAGAAATGTCTTGGCAACATATACTAGTCCAGGTAGCATTGAGAGAAGACGAGACTTTCATTCAAAAGTGAACAATAAAACCCTAGAAACATTTGATACTTCTTCCTTGTTTGCTGATTCTATTATTTAATATGTCTTCTTTTAAAATAAAATGCTGGTCTATGTGGAATTAAAAAAAATTGAGGGAAAAAGAAGTATATAATTAAAAAACCATTATTTTCTGAGCTATGTCCTGTCGACAGCTAGGAAGTAAAATGAATGAAACGGGACATCATTCTGGTAATGTTCATTCTTCATGTTGTTACCAACATCGACAACTAGATACTGTTGTAATCAGCAGCCACTGTTCACTTAGACAAGTCGCAGCTAAATGAGAACAGCTGACACCTTCAACAAAGAATATTGATTCTACATAAAGTCTTCCAAATGTTCTAATTTGTCTGTTGTCTGGTTCTCTGCTACTTTATGTGTCTTCCTGTCTGGGACTAACGGGGTGGGGAATATAACTATAAACGACGTTCATTACGGGCGTGGTACTGTGTGGAAGATATGTGCCTCACAATAGGAGCATCCCGTTGGGATTATGTGTTGAAATAGGAGACATCTTGATGGAGGGTGGGAAATACAAGAAGATTGGACATTATGTTGAGAGGTTATGTCACAATAGCAGAGCGGAGAAGATATGTTACAATAGGATAAATCTTTCTTGCGAAGACGGGTGACATGTGTGTCGATGTCACAATAAAATACATTTTGATTGAGAGGTATGGTGTGGTCGTATGTCACACTAGGAGACATAATTTTGTTTCGGTATGTCACAAGAGGACACATCATTTTGTGGAGTTGTCACAACAGGAGACATAATTTTGTTTGGGTGTGTCACAAGAAGACACATAAAGTTGAGGAGTTGTCACAACAGGAGACATAATTTTGTTTGGGTATGTCACAAGAGGACACATAAAATGTGTGGGAGTTTGTCAAAACAGGAGACATACTTTTGTGGGGGTGTGTCACAACAGTAAACACAATTTTGTGGGCGTGTGTCACAACAGTAAACATAATTTTGTAGGCGTTTTTCACAACAGGAGACATACATTTGTGGCGGTGTGTCACAACAGGAATCATACTTTTGTGGGGGTGTGTCACAACAGTAAACATAAATTTGTAGGGGTGTGTCACAACAGTAAATACATGTTTTTGGGTGTCACAATACAAAACATAAATTTGTAGGGGTGTGTCACAATATGAGACATAATTTTGTGGGGGTGTGTCACAACAGTAAATATAATGTTGTGGGGGTGTGTCACAATAGTAAACATAATTTTGTGGGCATGTGTCACAATAGATGACAACATTCTGTGTACAATCTTTGCTCTTATGTTATGTATTATCAACAAAAAATAATTGAGTGTAACACACCTGTCATATATATATAACGTCAACTGACACGTGAGACCTTTGACTTGACTTACACGCAAACAATCAACAACAGCAAACATTCTTCTTCTTCTTCTTCTTCTTCGTACGCTGTCAGACGTCAACCTTTATTTTTTCGAAAAAAAGCAGCGGTCATCCTGAGGTTGTCGACACTGCCATAGAGCTTGTCTAGTGTTGCCACTGGTGATGGCCACATCTGCTTTCTCTGATCCTCGTATGTCGGGCAGTTTTGCAGCAAATGTTCAGCGGTCATTTTCCCGGTACCACACGAGCATTCGTCAGTGCCACCTATCTTGTTGAATATATTTGTTGAATAGGTGGTACCTCAGTCTATTGTGGCCAGTGCGAAGTCTGAAGACCACGACCTGCTCTCTTCTGTTCAACTGGTAGTAGGCATCGTTTTTTGTGTAGTCAGTATGTTCTGTTTCCCATTTGGTCATGTATCTAGCTCTAATAAGCCGTTTTGACTCTTCGTATGTCACACTAGTATCTGGTTGTGGTAGTCTTGCACCTTCTTTTGCCAGTCTGTCTGCCTCCTCGTTGCCTTGGATGTTGCAGTGGGATGGAACCCACTGTACCACTACTCTTTTTAGTGCGGACTGCTTGCATAGTTGACAGAGTACTGCTCTTAAATCATTAAGTTCAGTATTTTTCTGGCTTTTTAGTGCTGTGACTACGGCCAGGGAATCTGTAAGCAGGACTATGTGGCTTTTATTCCTTTTACCTGTCACCATTTCTTCTTCTGCAGCCCTCAGTGCCTCTGCCTCCGCTCTGAAATTGCTTTTGTATTTTCCAGTTGCCACTGACAGTGTTATTTTTCTGCCATTTGGTAGGCTCAGGAATACCCATGCCCCTCCGTTCTGTGTTGTGTTTGTTACAGAACCGTCGGTGTATGCATTGGTCCAGTCCATGCTTGGGTAGTTTTCCGTTATGTGCCTCAGGGTTATGTCTCTTCTTTCTTTTTCAGTCTGGCTGTTTTTGTTTCCAATACCTGGTAT
The DNA here is from genome assembly GCA_036924085.1 of Ariolimax columbianus. NCBI lineage: Eukaryota > Metazoa > Mollusca > Gastropoda > Stylommatophora > Arionidae > Ariolimax > Ariolimax columbianus. Next base: position 98,595,673 of record JAVGWX010000005.1, on the reverse strand, counting down.
ATTTTCTTCCACCTCTGGAAATATATGCTGCCTCCAGGTAGGTTTTCGTACAGTAGGGATGGGCTTTGGTGTTGTTAGTGCGTTCATAGGGTCTTCGTTTATCTTTGCTTTGGCTATTTCTGCAAAGTTTCTCCGCTTTAGTTTCCCATTTCCAAAATTTTTTAGTCTCTAGTGCATTGGATGGTCAGTTAGTCTTCTGAGTTTCTCTGCTTGCTGCTGAGCTCTGCAGTCTCTTCTGTCGGTCATGGATTGCAGTTTTGTAATCTTTTCAAGTTCTACAATTGGCGTTGACTTCATGCCTCCTGTTATAACTCTCATGGCTTGGTTTTGAAGTTCAGCAAACATTCAACTAGAGAGGTATTAACTATGTTTTCCGATAATACAATGTCAACTATAAATAATAAAAGAATCAAGTATTGGTTTGTATTGGGCATAGGTTAACAAGAAATACAGACACAAATCGACAGTAAATCTTGCGACTAAAAGATCTCCGTCCGAGAAACAAGGCAGCATTGATAAAATTATATAATTGTCGGATAGTGAGATGAGAAACTCTGTGTTTAACGCTTCATGTGAAACAGCACGAAATGTGTGAGAACATAGAAACAACAAACATTGAAACAGTTGCAAGAAAAGGTTCAGGGCAACAAGCAAAGCACAGAGAAATATGTGGAATCACAGTGCCATTAACTGGGAAACAGAGGCAATAATATTTTCCTGACAACATAGAAAGAAACAGAGACAAAAATGTTTTCCTGACAACATAGAAAGAAACAGAGACAAAAATGTTTTCCTGACAACATATAACAAAATAGAGACAAGAATGTTTTCAGGGTAGCATAGAAAGAAACGGTGAAGAATGTTTTCAGGACACCATAGAAAGAAATACCAACACGAATATTTTCATGACAACATAGAAAGAAACAGAGACAAGAATGTTTTCAGGACATCAGGTAAAAAACAGAGACAAGAATGTTTTCAGGACATCATAGAAAGAAATACAAATAACAATGTTTTTAGGACATCAGATAAAAAACAGAGACAAGAATGTTTTAAGAACAACATAGAAAGAAACAGAAATAAAAATGTTTTCAGAACAACATAGAAAGAAACAGACAAGAATGTTTTCAGGACAACATAGAAAGAAACAGAGACAAGAATGTTTTCAGAACAACATAGAAAGAAACAGAGACAACAATGTTATCAATAATAAAGAACGGTAATAAAGAACAATAATAAAGAACAAGCTAAACGTAAATAAAGTTTCATGGCAGACACTGAAGTGATAGGTAAACTGGTAATCCGAGTCTTTATTGTACAAGGCATCATCGTAGTTATGAAGTGGGGTGCCAAGTTAACTCTCTTGTTGCATTTCTTTCCCTAACAGTGCTCCAGGTATCCGTTTGCATATGTATTGACTGGAGCTTATAATAACCGAGGTCGAACTGGGAACGTTAGTCGTGAGAAGCGAGCGCTCTACCTCTACGCTTATAATCAGCCCTAAACAAGGAAACAGAAAAATTGAGAAAAACTACGTCATTGTCACGATACAGGATGAACAGATGACACTAAGGATAGAATATCAGACAGAGAAACAAGAATATTCTAAGTACAATAGCAATAGAAACATCCAGAATGGTATGTGTCATCGAGATCGATAGAACAACAAAACAAATACAAGAATGGTTGTGACAGACTTTAGAACACGTTAACGCGGAATCATTTCTGCTTGTTCATGAGTACTATGGTCTGGATGTGTAGCAATAACAGCCGCTTGTCCAATGTGCGGGCTATATTTGATTATACCTCCAACAGAATAAACCAAGGCTTGAACCCTTTTCCAGTTATAGAAAGCAGTATAGTAGCTCAATCTCACAAATTCTCCCATGTCTCTCTCCTTCTCTCTATCTTCTACTATCCCCCATCCACACAAGCTCTTTCTCTCTCATACTAACTCCTACACACTCTAACCTACCCCCTATATTTCTTCTTCTCCCGCAACCACTCACCTTCTCTTGTCTCTCTTCTACTCCCCTACTCACTTTCACCTACCCTCTCTCTATCTTCTACTCCCCACCCACTTTCACCTACCCTCTCTCTCTTCTACTCCCCACCCCCATAACCTACCCTCTCCCTATCTTCTACTCCCCACCCCCCATAACCTACCCTCTCTCTTTCGTTTACTCACCACCCATCATAACCTTCCCTCTCTCTCTCTTTTACTCCCCACCCACCATAACCTACCCTCTCTCTCTCTTTTACTCCCCACCCACCATAACCTACCCTGTCTCTCTCTTTTACTCCACACCCACCATAACCTATCCTCTCTCTCTCTTTTACCCACCATAACCTACCCTCTCTCTTCTACTCCCCACCCACCATAACCTACCCTCTCTCTCTCTTCTACTCCCCACCCCCCATAACATACCCTCTCTCTCTCTTCTACTCCCCACCCACCATAACCTTCCCTCTCTCTCTCTCTTTTACTTCCCACCCACATAACCTACCCTCTCTCTCTTTTACTCCCCTCCCACCATAACTTACCCTCTCTCTTTCGTCTACTCCCCATCCACCACAACCTACCCTCTCTCTCTCTTATACTCCCCACCCCCCATAACCTACCCTCTCTCTCTCTCTTTTACTTCCCACCCACATAACCTACCCTCTCTCTCTCTTCTACTCCCCACCCACCATAACCTTCCCTCTCTCTCTCTTTTACTTCCCACCCACATAACCTACCCTCTCTCTCTCTTCTACTCCCCACCCCCCATAACATACCCTATCTCTCTCTTCTACTCCCCACCCACTTTCACCTGCCCTCTCTCTCTCGTCTACTTCTCTACATACACCTATATTTCCCGTCTCTCTTTCTATTCTACTTTGCATTAACAATTCAAACGTACCCCCCCCCCTCTCTCTTTTACTCCCCACCCATCCCACCTACCCACTCTCTCATCTACTCACCTACCCTCTCTTCTATTCTCAAACTCACTCTCACCTACCCTCTCTCTATCTTCTACTTGCTTACCAATTTTCACTCTCCACTATCCACTTTCTCCTACCTACTCACTCTCTTCTACTCACCTACCATTTCTCTCTCTCTATCTCTCTTTTACTAAACCACCCACTCTCAACTTCCCACTCTCACCTACCAATGTATCTTTGTTGTACACGCCTACCCACGCTCACATACTCACTCTCTTTCTCTTCTACTAACCTACTCTCTCTTCTACTCCCCCGTCGACTATCACCTACCTACTCTCTCTTCTACTCTTCACCTACTATCACACTACTAACACACCTACTATCACACTACTAACTCACCTACTATCACACTACTAAAAAACCTACTATCACACTACTAACTCACCTACTATCACTACTAACTCACCTACTATCACACTACTAACACACCTACTATCACACTACTAACTCACCTACTATCCCACTACCAACTCTCTCCTACTATCACACTACCAACTCTCCTACTATCCCACTACCAACTCTCTCCTACTATCACACTACCAACTCTCTCCTACTATCCCACTACCAACTCTCTCCTACTATCACACTACCAACTCTCCTACTATCCCACTACCAACTCTCTCCTACTATCACACTACCAACTCTCTCCTACTATCACACTACCAACTCTCCTACTATCCCACTACCAACTCTCTTACTATCACACTAAGAACTCTCTCCTACTATCACTCTACCAACTCTCTCCTACTATCACACTACCAACTCTCCTACTATTTCACTACCAACTCACCTACTATCACACTACCAACTCTCTCCTACTATCACACCACCAACTCTCCTACTATCACACTACCAACTCTCTCCTACTATCACACTACCAACTCTCTCCTACTATCACACTACCAACTCTCCTACTATCACACTACCAACTCTCTCCTACTATCACACTACCAACTCTCTCCTACTATCACACTACCAACTCTCTCCTACTATCACACTACCAACTCTCCTACTATCACACTACCAACTCTCCTACTATCACACTACCAACTCTCTCCTACTATCACACTACCAACTCTCTCCTACTATCACACTACCAACTCTCCTACTATCACAACACCAACTCTCCTACTATCACACTACCAACTCTCTCCTACTATCACACTACCAACTCTCTCCTACTATCACACAACCAACTCTCCTACTATCACACTACCAACTCTCTCCTACTATCACACTACCAACTCTCTCCTACTATCACACTACCAACTGTCTCCTACTATCACACTACCAACTCTCCTACTATCACAACACCAACTCTCCTACTATCACACTACCAACTCTCTCCTACTATCACACTACCAACTCTCTCCTACTATCACACTACCAACTCTTTCCTACTATGACACTACCAACTCTCCTACTATCCCACTACCAACTCTCTTACTATCACACTACCAACTCTCTCCTACTATCACACTACCAACTCTCTCCTATTATCACACTACCAACTCTCTCCTACTATCACACTACCAACTCTCCTACTATCACACTACCAACTCTCTCCTACTATCACACAACCAACTCTCCTACTATCACACTACCAACTCTTTCCTACTATGACACTACCAACTCTCCTACTATCCCACTACCAACTCTCTTACTATCACACTACCAACTCTCTCCTACTATCACACTACCAACTCTCTCCTATTATCACACTACCAACTCTCTCCTACTATCACACTACCAACTCTCTCCTACTATCACACAACCAACTCTCCTACTATCACACTACCAACTCTCTCCTACTATCACACTACCAACTCTCCTACTATCACACTACCAACTCTCTCCTACTATCACACTACCAACTCTCTCCTACTATCACAAAACCAACTCTCTCCTACTATCACACTACCAACTCTCCTACTATCACACTACCAACTCTCTCCTACTATCACACTACCAACTCTCTCTTACTTTCACACCACCAACTCTCTCCTACTATCACACTACCAACTCTCCTACTTTCACACCACCAACTCTGTCCTACTATCACACTACCAACTCTCATACTATCACACTACCAATTCTCTCCAACTATCACACTACCAACTCTCTCCTACTATCACACTACCAACTATCTCTTACTTTTACACTACCAACCCTCTCCTACTATCACACTACCAACTCTCTCCTACTATCACACTACCAACTCTCTCCTACTATCACACAACCAACTTTCCTACTATCACACTACCAACTCTCTCCTACTATCACACTACCAACTCTCTCCTACTATCACACTACCAACTCTCCTACTATCACACTACCAACTCTCTCCTACTATCAGTCTACCAACTCTCTCCTACTATCACACTACCAACTCTCCTACTATCCCACTACCAACTCACCTACTATCACACTACCAACTCTCTCCTACTATCACACCACCAACTCTCCTACTATCACACTACCAACTCTCTCCTACTATCACACTACCAACTCTCTCCTACTATCACACAACCAACTCTCCTACTATCACACAACCAACTCTCCTACTATCACACTACCAACTCTCTCCTACTATCACACAACCAACTCTCTCCTACTATCACACAACCAACTCTCTCCTACTATCACACAACCAACTCTCTCCTACTATCACACAACCAACTCTCCTACTATCACACAACCAACTCTCTCCTACTATCACACAACCAACTCTCTCCTACTATTACACTACCAACTCTTTCCTACTATCACACTACCAACTCTCCTACTATTCCACTACCAACTCACTTACTATCACAATACCAACTCTCTCCTACTATCACACTACCAACTCTCTCCTACTATCACACTGCCAACTCTCTCCTACTATCACACTACCAACTCTCTCCTACTATCACACTGCCAACTCTCTCCTACTATCACACTACCAACTCTCTCCTACTATCACACAACCAACTCTCCTACTATCACACTACCAACTCTCTCCTACTATCACACTACCAATTCTCCTACTTTCACACCACCAACTCTCTCCTACTATCACACTACCAACTCTTTTACTATCACACTACCAATTCTCTCCAACTATCACACTACCAACTCTCTCCTACTATCACACTACCAACTCTCCTACTTTCATACTACCAATTCTCTCCTACTATCAAACTACCAACTCTCTCTTACTATCACACTACTCAACTCTCTCCAACTATCACACTACCAACTCTCCTACTTTCACACTACCAATTCTCTCCTACTATCACACTACCAACTCTCTCTTACTATCACACTACCAATTCTCTCCAACTATCACACTACCAACTCTCTCTTATTATCACACTACTCCACTCTCTCCAACTATCACACTACCAACTCTCCAGTTATCACACTACCAACTCTCTCTTAGTATTACATTACTCATCTCTCTCCTACTATCACACTACCAGCTCTCTCTTACTATCACACTACCAACTCTCTCCTACTATCACACTACCAACTCTCTCCTACTATCACACTACCAACTCTCTCCAACTATCACACTACCAACTCTCTCCTACTATCACACTACCAACTCTCTCCTACTATCACAAAACCAACTCTCTCCTACTATCACACTACCAATTCTCTCCTACTATCACACTATCAACTCTCTCATACTATCACACTACCAATTCTCTCCAACTATCACACTACCAACTCTCCAACTATCACACTACCAACTCTCTCTTACTATCACACTACCAATTCTCTCCAACTATCACACTACCAACTCTCCAACTATCACACTACCAACTCTCCAACTATCACACTACCAACTCTCCAACTATCACACTACTCAACTCTCTCCAACTATCACACTACCAACTCTCCAACTATCACACTACCAACTCTCTCCTACTATCACAAAACCAACTCTCTCCTACTATCACACTACCAACTGTCTCCTACTATCACACTACCAACTCTCTTCTACTATCACACTACCAACTCTCTCCTACTATCACACAACCAACTCTCCTACTATTACACTACCAACTCTTTCCTACTATCACACTACCAACTCTTTCCTACTATCACACTACCAACTCTCCTACTATTCCACTACCAACTCACTTACTATCACAATACCAACTCTCTCCTACTATCACACTACCAACTCTCTCCTACTATCACACTGCCAACTCTCTCCTACTATCACACTACCAACTCTCTCCTACTATCACACTGCCAACTCTCTCCTACTATCACACTACCAACTCTCTCCTACTATCACACAACCAACTCTCCTACTATCACACTACCAACTCTCTCCTACTATCACACTACCAATTCTCCTACTTTCACACCACCAACTCTCTCCTACTATCACACTACCAACTCTTTTACTATCACACTACCAATTCTCTCCAACTATCACACTACCAACTTTCTCCTACTATCACACTACCAACTCTCCTACTTTCATACTACCAATTCTCTCCTACTATCACACTACCAACTCTCTCTTACTATCACACTACTCAACTCTCTCCAACTATCACACTACCAACTCTCCTACTTTCACACTACCAATTCTCTCCTACTATCACACTACCAACTCTCTCTTACTATCACACTACCAATTCTCTCCAACTATCACACTACCAACTCTCTCTTATTATCACACTACTCCACTCTCTCCAACTATCACACTACCAACTCTCCAGTTATCACACTACCAACTCTCTCTTAGTATTACATTACTCATCTCTCTCCTACTATCACACTACCAGCTCTCTCTTACTATCACACTACCAACTCTCTCCTACTATCACACTACCAACTCTCTCCTACTATCACACTACCAACTCTCTCCAACTATCACACTACCAACTCTCTCCTACTATCACACTACCAACTCTCTCCTACTATCACAAAACCAACTCTCTCCTACTATCACACTACCAATTCTCTCCTACTATCACACTATCAACTCTCTCATACTATCACACTACCAATTCTCTCCAACTATCACACTACCAACTCTCCAACTATCACACTACCAACTCTCTCTTACTATCACACTACCAATTCTCTCCAACTATCACACTACCAACTCTCCAACTATCCCACTACCAACTCTCCAACTATCACACTACCAACTCTCCAACTATCACACTACCAACTTTCCAACTATCACACTACTCAACTCTCTCCAACTATCACACTACCAACTCTCCAACTATCACACTACCAACTCTCCAACTATCACACTACTCAAATCTCTCCAACTATCGCACTACCAACTCTCCAACTATCACACTACTCAAATCTCTCCAACTATCGCACTACCAACTCTCCAACTATCACACTACGAACTCTCCTACTTTCACACTACCAACTATCTCTTACTATCACACCACCAACTCTCTCCTACTATCACACTACCAACTCTCTCCTACTATCACACTACCAACTCTCTTACTATCACACCACCAACTTTCCTACTATCACACTACAAACTCTCTCCTACTATCACACTACCAACTCTCTCCTACTATCACACTACCAACTCTCTCTTACTATCACACTACCAACTCTCTTACTATCACACTACCAACTCTCTCCTACTATCACACTACCAACTCTCTCTTATTATCACACTACTCAACTCTCTCCAACTATCACACTACCAACTCTCTCCTTCTATCACACTACCAACTCTCCTACTTTCATACTACCAATTCTCTCCTACTATCACACTACCAATTCTCTCCTACTATCACACTACCAATTCTCTCCTACTATCACACTACTCAACTCTCTCCAACTATCACACTACCAACTCTCCTACTTTCACACTACCAATTCTCTCCAACTATCACACTACCAACTCTCCAACTATCAGACTACCAACTCTCCAACTATCACACTACCAACTCTCCAACTATCACACTACTCAACTCTCTCCAACTATCACACTACCAACTCTCTCCAACTATCACACTACCAACTCTCCAACTATCCCACTACCAACTCTCCAACTATCACACTACCAACTCTCCAACTATCACACTACCAACTCTCCAACTATCACACTACCAATTCTCTCCTACTATCACACTACCAACTCTCTCCTACTATCACACTACCAACTCTCTCCTACTATCACACTACTAGCTCTCTCTTACTATCACACTACCAACTCTCTCCTACTATCACACTACCAATTCTCTCCTACTATCACACTACCAACTCTCTCTTACTATCACACTACCAACTCTCCAACTATCACACTACCAACTCTCCAGTTATCACACTACCAACTCTCTCTTACTATCACACTACTCAACTCTCTCCAACTATCACACTACCAACTCTCCAACTATCACACTACCAACTCTCCAGTTATCACACTACCAACTCTCTCTTACTATCACACTACCAACTCTCCAACTATCGCAGTACTCAACTCTCTCCAACTATCACACTACCAACTCTCCAACTGTCACACTACCAACTCTCCAACTATCACACTACTCAACTCTCTCCAACTATCAGACTACCAACTCTCCAACTATCACACTACTCAACTCTCTCCAACTATCACACTACCAACTCTCCAACTATCACACTACCAGCTCTCTCTTACTATCACACTACTCAACTCTCTCCAACTATCGCACTACCAACTCTCTTACTATCACACTACCAACTCTCCTACCATCACACTACCAGCTCTCTCTTACTATCACACTACTCAACTCTCTCCAACTATCGCACTACCAACTCTCCAGTTATCACACTATCAACTCTCACCTATCTCTCTTACCACTCTTATTCACTCAAATTGTCCCCCCCCCCACCCCACCCTCCACCGCCACCTTTATTTCCACAATGTCAACACTCAATCTTCATCTTCATCATCATCTACAAATTTCCTGTGAAAAGTAAACATATCTATTTCAGTTTTTGCACTTTAAAAAACAATTGACCAAGCTATCGAACTTTACATGACGTAAATAATGCCGTACTGACGCTCAACTGGGACACGTAAGACGACTCCTTGAACTCATCAGGAAAGTGGCATAAACATGTCTAAAGTGGTCGTAAAACATGGACATCCTTGCTCACGTAAATGCATGCTTCCTTTACTTTATTTGATCTAGTTAACAGCGAAGTTAGGGAAGAGATGAAGGCGTGTACAGAATGCTTAAGGTCAGCGGTTCTAAGATGCTACCAAGAGGGGACCACAACATATAGTGTTACTATTTTCTCACGAAGAATATAGCCATACTGGCATCCCGCCCCCTTAACGAAAGTCTGGTCAAAGCACACACTTGTGGTCGTACAGTTGGGAGATGGCATTTCACTATTACCTTTCGAATTGGTAGGAAAATAGGGCAACAATAGATGCCCCTCACGCATTCAGATATTGCTTCTTCAGCTGAAATTTCTAGCGAAGAATAGCTGACGTGAAAACCAAGGCAACTGAAGTTTCAAGGTTGGAGCACAAGATGGGATCAAGATGCTGAGCAGCGCATGAGCTGCAGTGGTCAGCGACCCATAGCTGACTGCTTGCGTCAGGGCCAGCGAACCATAGCTGCCAAGACCCTTCTACACCTCCCCACGGTGATCCTGGATAACAGGCTGCAGCACGGCAGACTGACTAAGGAGAAGGGATCGAAGAGGGAATGCTAACCCGGTACTCAAAAAATTCTTGCAGAAGTTGGATGTGTTGGACCGAAAGGTGCAAATATCGCAGCCAAGCTGTAAACTACCACACAACGCATTCCGTTCTCTGGACTACATTCTGCTACTTACCCTTTCAGGGTTTAGTAGTGGGAAATTGAGAACGAACGAAGAAGAAGGAGCACAAGATGGCGTCTTACAATTAGGAATCCGTGAAGAGGCAGGGGACGGCAACACACGGCCGGTATACTAGTCTGTGTAGCCCACCTACAAAATGGAACCTCTCATTTAAAAAAAACGCTCACTAACAAACTTATTTCTTGAAATTTATCGGTATTGAATATCTTCCGAACATATTTCAAAATCATGGCATACTGTTCAAAGGGCCTTCTTTGTCTGGCTGCAGTCCCAAATATACATTACAATCCTCTGCAAGAGAGAGAGAGAGAGAGAGAGAGAGGGAGAGAGAGGGGGAGAGAGAAATAAAGAGAGAGAGGTAGTAAAGGGGGGGGGGGAGAGAAAGAGATAATGATCATTTTATAACGCCCATGTGTCAATGGGATTCAGAATGGATAATCCTCGGTCAAGGTTGTTAAGAAGGGCTTTGCTTGTTATTATCGTTGTGCTAGCCGCCCCCTTAGTTTCGACTATTTCCGTGCTTATCATGTGTCGTAATGTGAAACAATAACTGTATTGTCTTGAGAGAAGCCTGAAGTATGGTCAGGCAAAACATACTGATCAGGCTGTTAGTCAGAGCCAGGTGAAAGACCCAATATCACGTCCAAGCAGTTCACTCTGGAAACATCCTGAATCCTAGAAATCTGGTTAACGAGGCATTGATAGGCGCTATGATACCCATAGTGATGAGCTTACTGAGGAGACTCATTTACCACTACAGCTAGGAAAGTCCCAGTCCACCCTATCAAGTACGGCTCGGGATGTGAGGAGAGCCACTGTAACTCGCTACCAAAGACAGTGGCCAAGGGATCTTAGCTCAAGTATGAGTGGCAATGGAACTAAAACTACAGGGCATTTGTATTCCGTTTCTTCTGCTTCTTCTTCCTCCTCCTCCTCTCCATTTCTTCTTTTTTTCTTTTTCTTTCTTTGCCTTCTTCTTCGTCTTTTTTGTAATTTTCCTTTTTCTTCATTTTTTTTCTTCTTCTGCTCCTCCATCGTCTTCTTCTTCTTCTTCTTCTTCTTCCTTTTCCTCTGCTCCTCCTCCTACTGCTTCGTATTCTTCTTCCAGTGAAGTTTGTGGGAAAATATACAGATGGATCAGCCACTACCTCGAAAACGGAACAGTCAGAGTTCAAGTCGAAGGGCAGATGAGCAAATAGATGACACTTGAGCAGGGAGTACCCCAAGGCAGAGTACTGTCACCCACACTTTTCCTGGTGTATATAAATAACATCTCAGAGAATAAACCAAGAGGAGTCCACAGCTCCATGTTTGCAGACGATCTGGCTATGTGGACGTCTGAAAAAAATCTCCCCATAGCAAACAATCGGATGCAGCAGGCCCTAACATCTTTGGAGGAGTGGGCGAACTCATGGCTGGACAAAATAAATGAGGAAAAAACAACATGTACGATATTCTCGCTTTCAAATAAACCCCAGAACACCAAAATAAGTCTTAACGGCAAATATCTGCGGTCAAACGACAACCCAAACACCTGGGAGTTACATTTGATCGGCGCATGACATGGAAAAGTCAGGTCGAGAGAAACCGAATGAGAGCCAGACAAAGAATGGCAATCATGAGGAAACTTGCTGGCACAAGCTGGGGAGCAGACGAAAGTATACTAAAGAAACTGTACACTGGAAGAGTGAGACCAGTTCTAGAGTATGGGATTGCGGAATGGAAAACAGCAGCAAAGGCGAACTTTGATAAAATTAGCCAACTTCAAAACCAAGCCATGAGAGTTATAAAAGGAGGCATAAAGTCAACGCCAATTGTAGAACTTGAAAAGATTACAAATCTGTAATCCATGACCGACAGAAGAGACTGCAGAGCCCAGCAGCAAGCAGAGAAACCTAGAAGACTGACATACCATCCAATGCAACAGAGACTAAATAGATTTGGAAATGGGAAACTAAAGCGGAGAAACTTTGCAGAAATAGCCAAAGCAAAGATGAGCGAAGACCCTATGACCACCGTAACATTACCAAAGACCATCCCTACTGTACGAAAACCTACCTGGAAGTAGCATATCATTACGGAGGTGGTAGAAAATATACCAGGTATTGGAAACAAGAACAGCCAGACTGAAAATGAAAGAAGAGATACTACCCTGAGCTACATATCGGAAAACTACCCAAGCATGGACTGGACCCATGCATACACCGACGGCTCTGTAACAAACACTACACAGAACGGAGGGGCAGGAGCATTTCTGAACCTACAAAATGGCAGAAAAATAACACTGTCATTCGCTACTGGAAAATACACGAGCAATTTCAGAGCGGAGGCCGAGACACTGAGGGTGGCAGTGGAAGAAATGGTGACAGGTAAAATGAATGAAAGCCACATAGTCCTGCTTACAGATTCCCTGGCCAGAGTTTGCACTGAAAAGCCAGAAAAATACTGAGCTTAATGATTTAAGAGCTGTACTCTGTCAACTATGCCAGCAGGCAGAACCAAAAAGGGTAGTGATACAGTGGGTTCCATCCCACTGCAACATCCAAAGCAACGAGGAGGCAGACAGACTGGCAAAAGAGGGTGTAAGATTACCACAACCAGATTCTAGTATGACCTACGAATAGTCCAAAAGGCTTATTAGGGCCAGATACATGAACAAATGGGAAACAGAACATACTGACTACACAAACAATTATGCCTATTACCAGCTGAACAGAAGAGAGCAGGTGGTGGTCTTCAGACTCCGCACAGGTCACAACAGACTGAGGTACCACCTATTGAATAAACTGAAGATAGGTGGCACTGACGAATGCACTTGTGGTACCGGGAAAATGACCGCTGAACATCTGCTGCAAAACTGCTCGACATACGAGGACCAGAGAAAGCACATGTGGCCATCAAAAGTGGCAACACTAGACAAGTTCTATGGCAGTGTCGACAGCCTCAGGATGACCGCTGCTTTTTTCGAAAAAAATACAGGTTGACTTTTTACAGAATTCGAAGAATAAGAAGAAGAAGAAGTATTCTTCTTCCTTCTTTTCTTCTTCTTCTTCTTCTTCTTCTTCTTCTTCTTCTTCTTCTTCTTCTTCGTTTTCTTCTTCTTCTTCTTCATCTTCTTCTTCTTCTTCTTCTCCTCCTGCTCCTTCTTCCTTCCGTTTCTTCTTCTTCTTTCTCTTCTTCGTTGTCTTCTTCTACTCCTCCTGTTCCTTCGTCTTCTTCTCCTCCTTCTCCTTTGTCGTCTTCTTATTCTTTGTCTTCTTCTTTTTTCTCTTCTTCTTCTTCTTCTTCTTTTTCTCCTCCTTCTCCTTTGTCTTCATTTCCTCCTCCTTCTTGTTCTTTTTCTTGTTCTTTTTCTTCTTCTTTTTCATACGCTTTTCAAACGCCCATGAATCTATCTAAAGGTAGCAAGGGTTAGCCTGAGTCTATTGTAATCCCAATAGATCTTATCTAGGGCGTGTATCTGTGATGGCCACACGTGCTTACTCTGTTGCTCGTTTGTTGGACACCTTTGTAACACATGTTCAGCAGTAATTTTGTCAGTGCCGCAGACACATCCATCTGCATATCCTATTATTAGCTTGTTGAACAGATGGTATCTCAACATGTTGTAACCCCTGAAGAGTTAACGTTTACTATCTGCTCACCTCTGTTGACCTGGTAATATGCGTTATTTGGTTGTTGACATGTGTGCTCTGCTTCCCACTTGTTCCTGTATCTATACCTGGTAAACCTTTTGGTCTCTTAATTAAGTTATAACTATATCAGGTTTCAATTAAAAACTCAGGAACTCGAAGTGGTTGACCGTTTTAAATATCTTAGTTTGATTGTCAGTGATGAAGAATCAAAATGTGAGGTATTGGCCATTGAAGCACAGACAATAGCGGCGCTTGCACGGCTTAACAAATCCTGGCAAGAAACGGTTAGCACTATGCACGAACATCAGATTGATGCGTACACTGGTCCTGTCAATATTCGTCCATGCTTGGAGACATGGACAGTTAGAGCTGACCTTCAGCGAAGGATACATGCCTTGGAGATGAGATGTTTCCAAAGACTTTTAAGGAAATACGAGATAGAATTACAACAGCAATAGGGCCTTTTGAAGACCTTGGCAACTGTCAACAGAAAGAAACTCGCTTGGTAATGTCACATATCGAGATCAAATGGTCTTGGAAATACGATCCTCCACGGAAAGGTGCAAGGCAGAGAACGAAGAGGCAGCCTCAAATGAGGTGGGAGGACAACATAAAAGAATGGATCAATCTTCGACCAGAAGAGGCACAGACAGCGGTAGCTAACAGAGAAGGGTGGCGTGGGATTGTGAGGAAGTCTTCATGTGTGCCCCAACGAACTCGCTGGGTTCGAGATGACCTGATCCGACCTATCAGTCTGAGGTCGTTGTCCACCATCTCTTGAAGCATTGTGTGTCTAAATCCAACACAAACATTAGTACATACGAGCGTTCTATGCTGGATGATAGAAGCGTTAGATAGTAACAAATAATCTAAATAAATGTATGTATTGTTGTCTGTCTATTTTTCACAGTTGCAAACTGAGTGTAAAAAACGGCAAAACCAGTCGTAAAACACTTGTGGGGCGTTGAACAGCAAGTTCAATGTCTTCATTTGTTTTCTTTTTTAATAGATAGGAACCTTCTTCACATAGAGGTTGCATGGTTCGATTCAGAAGTGTCTAGTACTACACTTTCTTTTCTGTTGTTCAGTGTATATTTTTCCTAGTTAAAAATAATTTGTATTTCCTATTGATTATTGTGTACGTTCTCTTTGTTTGCTAGCGACAATAGGACCATGGTTTGAGAACCATTGTACAGACATATTGCCACATTCATGATCTAGCGGACAGTGAGCTACCTTTGGAAAGTTCAGCCATAGAGAAGACATAGAGGAAGAAGATTTGTAGTTTGCGGCGGATTAACGTTGATGTTATGTCATTACATCTGCATACCTTAAGGCTGGTCTTCACGCGTGTTTTATCTGCATATCGCGAGCTAATTTGCTCAGGTTATCGGCATATCGTTGACTCCCGTGAACTTGCATTATCCGAGCGCTCTTGGATTACCTACCTTCTCTTCTAATTTCCGTCGCCATCCAGAAACCAGTTTTCTACACATTAAAACAAACCAATTGTAGGAATAGTTTATGCGTATATCTGGTCGGAGCATCATAAACAAACAAAGCACAACAATCATCTGGTCGGAGCATCATAAACAAACAAAGCACAACAATCATCTGAAGTAAGAAGGATTTTGTTTGACAGAGGAATGGTTACAAGCATGCGAGAAGCTACAAATAAAGGCATACGAAAACGTATAAAGGAATGCCATTACACGGCGGAGGAAGAACATTCCAGATACCAGAAAAAGACATTTCACGTTTCTGGACATTTCGTCATTTATTTATCATGTTCTGTACCGACCGGTGCATCCTCCCGTTTCTTCTGAGCTTCAGGAAACAGAGTTATTCGCTGTTTTGATTCATTTATCAGAATATGAATTGTTGATTCTTAAGCATTCGTTCACATTCTTAGTTCACAATCACAGCTGTTCCACACTCAAAAGACTTTTTGTCGGTAGGAAGGGAGTGATGTGTTGCCCCATGAGTTGGAGATTCTTCCACCCTAGATGTATTACACCATGTTGTTAGTGTATATCTTACGGTATTTTCTCAGTGTGGCAGTAAACCTTCCCTTATCTGGGACATACACAAAGTCTTCTGCAGCAGGTGTTGGGTCACAGTTTTTGTAGCTTCCGATATGTCTTCAGTGTAGTAGAGGTCCTATTCTCATCTCAGCCTAGGTAAGACTTTTATGATAACCAGGTCAAGCTACCAGGATGACGTGGTTACTGTAGTTCATGTTTTAAATGATATCGTTGATTGCTTGCCCCTCGGGTTAATGGGCTCTCTTCTCTGATTCGCACACTCCAACTCTAGATCTTAAGATGAGAGATCCTTGTCGTTTAAACATACATATCAAGTGTGAAGACAAATAGGTGACTAGCCCATTGTGTCTATGCATAATTGAGTCCGCCTCCACTTGCCTTCATCAGGCCACTATTGTGTAGGAATTTCGTGACTTTTTCATATTTTCTCTCCCAACAATTAACAGGCTACGCTTATTAGCTTAAAATGCAAATGGTTCTTTTATGTGCAAAGCGCATAAACTGGACATGCGAGTTTATCGTCCATCTCCGATAAGACTAAGCGTCGATCTAGTCTCCGTTGATACCAGGGGACGCTTGATGCTGTGACACCTTATTTGATAAGAAAAATAGAACCAATGTCCCTAACTAGTAAAGTAAAGGTAGGTAAGTAAAGGCTTGTGGGGGCCTGAGTGGTCTCGAGGTAGGACGTCGTCCGTGGGGTGCTGGAGGTCGCGTGTTAAAATCACGGCGGAGACTGGAATGTTTTCACGTGTACCTTAACTGGCTGCATTTTACTTCGCTAGTCGTAAGTCAGCAACTGCTCAGTTACAGCTAGGTTGACTGGAGCGTGACGGTCGAAGGAGTTGTACCCTGTACCTTTGCCG
Source organism: Ariolimax columbianus (assembly GCA_036924085.1). Classification (NCBI taxonomy): domain Eukaryota; kingdom Metazoa; phylum Mollusca; class Gastropoda; order Stylommatophora; family Arionidae; genus Ariolimax; species Ariolimax columbianus. The sequence continues at coordinate 98,578,315 of JAVGWX010000005.1, read as the reverse complement.
TGAAAAGTGAGGGCTCTACCACTACCACACGTCATTCTCCCGCGAACCATACTGACCAACATCTCTAACTCACGTCATTGTCACGTGAATCATACTGACCAACGCATCTACGAAACGTCAGTGTCACGTGAATCATACTGACCAACACCTCCACCATTCGTCAGTGTCACGTGAATCATACTGACCAACACCTCCACCATACGTCAGTGTCACGTGAATCCTACTGACCAACACCTCCACCATACGTCAGTGTCACGTGAATCATACTGACCAACACCTCCACTACACGTCAGTGTCACGTGAATCATACTGACCAACACCTCCACTACACGTCAGTGTCACGTGAATCATACTGACCAATACCTCCACCACACGTCAGTGTCACATGAATCATACTGACCAACACCTCAACTACACGTCAGTGTCACGTGAATCATACTGACCAACCCCTCCACCACACGTCAATGTCACGCGAATCATAAAGAAGAAGGTGTCATATTGGGTAGGAATTTAATTTGTAATTGCAAACGAAAGGCAATATTAATAACAAAAATACGGGTCTAATATTTTGAAAACAAGAACGAGAAAGCTGACACATTTATAACGCAAGAAAGATCATCGGAGAACTTTAAAACTGAACGAAAATTTTTTTTAATTTCGTGAACATCTATGGTTTAGCATTACTCTATTTGTTAACCGACTTTTGAGATCAGCCTTGTATTGGTGTAGAACTTCCTTTAATGAAATTTTGGATAATGTCCGATAGATTTCACGTGCACTTCTGCATTAGTATACATACATTATCAATACTAGAAAGAAAGATAAGGCGAGGAAATTAATTTGAGACAGACCGTCAAGTTTGTAACAGTCATGGGTGTAGATATTCAATAGGATCAACAAAATGGCTATAAGAGAAAAACGAAGGAGTCATCAAGGTTGTAAAGGTCACGCGTGAACATTCATATCAACATTCATGAGGGGTCTTAGGTTAGTTAAAGATTCCCAGTAAAAAAACTCTCTAACAAAGGAGGTAATAGTCTCACGTCTTCTGGTCTCCTTGTCTCACAATATGAAATCGGAAGTCTGAACATGGTTATTGTGCAGTGTTAAGTAAGTACCGTACCTCTGTACCATTCATAAACTCTAACCACTCTACCACCAGACGGTTTATCCGCTGCTACACTAAGGTTGCCGAAATAAAAAACAAACAGTCTACACACTCTACTACTCAGACGGTCTAAACATTCGACCAGTCAGACAGTCTAAACACTCTACCACTAAGACGGTCTAAACATTCAACCAGTCAGTCTAAACCCTCTACAACTCAGACGGTCTAAACATTCAACCAGACAGTCTAAACACTCTACTACTCAGACGGTCTAAACATTCAACCAGTCAGTCTAAACCCTCTACAACTCAGACGGTCTAAGCATTCAACCAGACAGTCAGTCTAAACACTCTACAACTCAGACGGTCTAAACATTCAACCAGTCAGTCTAAACCCTCTACAACTCAGACGGTCTAAACATTCAACCAGTCAGTCTAAACCCTCTACAACTCAGACCGTCTAAACATTCAACCAGTCAGTCTAAACCCTCTACAACTCAGACGGTCTAAACATTCAACCAGACAGTCTAAACACTCTACCACTCAGACGATCTAAACATTCAACCAGAAAGTCTAAACCCTATACAACTCAGACGGTCTAAACATTCAACCAGACAGTCTAAACACTCTACCACTCAGACAGTCTAAAACCTCTACAACTCAGACGGTCTAAACATTCAACCAGACAGTCTAAACACTCTACCACTTAGACAGTCTAAACACTCTATCACTCACACGGTCTAAACACTCTACAACTCAGGCGGTCTAGACACTCGGACGGTATAAACACTCAACCACACAGGCGGTTTAAACACTTTAGCATTCAGAAGCTCTAAACAGTCTACCACTAAGATGATCTAACTAAACGCTAACCACTCAGACAGTCTAAAAGGTTCCCCACTCAGACAGTCTAAACAAACAACTCAGACAGACGGTGTAAACACTGAGACGATGTAAACACTCTATCAGTCAGACGCTAAGTGTGTGGGGACATATAGTGAAACTGATGTGACAGTTCTAGCTAGAGCAATGGCCGGTTAGGGCAGGGGAGCTTGGACTGGCGACTCTAAGAAACAAAGGTTGCCTTAATGCGTTGGACGAACGCAGGTCACGCCAGGGACAATCACCGTTTCGACACAAGGTCAACAAAGGAAACGAGAGATTAGGTAGAGGACTTTGTTTGGTACAGGGGTCGGTGTCAAAACTTACTACTCTGGCTCCAGACGTGACGAGGATAGGGGTTGGTGACAATCTGATACTTAAACGGTTCGCTACCACATTTAGAATGACAGTGACAATGACAGTAACATTTTAGATGGGGGTTGTTGAGATTGGAGTGATGGCTATATCCGACAACTCACAGAAGACCATTGGTCAGCCATGTTTTTGCTTGAGACTATAAAAGACGCTGCAAAGATAAACACGACAGACTGGCAGGAAGATTGGGAGAGAGTCTGGAAGTGTGATAGTTTTCAGAGTTGTTCCATCACACCTCGAATTTAGCATGTCGCGCTCAATACGGGGTTATGGTGGACACCCTGTGAACAGTAAGAGACCTGAATGTATGCTGTATGTGAAGGAAACATTGGGAACGATGTGTGTTCTGATTATGTGTGAGCGTACAGATTCGTCTGAGTATGTGAAGTGAACTGATTATATGCGAGTGCACAGATCGACTGAGTACGGGATCACACGTGAGTACGTGATCCGATTATAAGTGACGTGGTATGATTATATGTGAATACACAGATCGCCTTATTATACTTGAACCGATTGTATGTGAATGCACAGATCGCCTTTTTATACTTGAACCGATTGTAAGTGAATGCACCGATCGACTGAGTACGTAATCCAAATACGAGGATGAGTTTGTAATTTTGTATTGAGGGTGCAGGAGAAAGACGGCGAGCTTACTGGAGCCATTAAGTTGTGACTAGAATATATCTTGACGTTGTGAAGTTTTGTTGTTGCAGATATAGACGTAGAACCTGGGTTGACACGTAGTTACAGAAATAACATCAACAGCATTTGCTTCTATTTTTTGCTGTAGTTAAATATATATATATATATATATATAATGATTATTTAGTTTAGAAGTTCTGTGCTCTTTATTGATATTGCGCAACGATTATTCTTGTAATAAATGATAATGTTTTGGTTTATGGTTAGGATAGTGTTTACTGTGTTTTACTGTGTTGAAGTCGTGTCGTAGATATATATGTTGTAACTCTTAAGATAAGTAAACTACTCAACTTAAAAACCTAAGCTACCACAAAAATCAACACACACTTTTCCATGATTACAGTAATGAACGTTACGACTTAAATATGTCTTTATCGATGGCTGGTCAGATAAAACCAGGTAAGTGTTGTTCTATAGGTTTCATGGGATGGAACAAGAAACTGTGCTTCATATTGGACAAAAAGAATACGAAAACAACTCTATTATCCACACACAATATAAAAGAGGTCATTTACCGGAGTATTCTTTCCGGGACATAAATTACCACTGCATGCACGGCAACATAATTTTACTGTTGACGAATTCACTGACGCGTAAATTACAGGCAACATTAATTCCAACAATACGGGTCTGATTTTTTTTGTAACCGAGACTTTGATGATGCAAGAATAATCACCGGGGAATCTGAAAACTGATGATAAAAAAACAGTATTTATGATTTCATGTCACCATTTATGCACTGGTCAAGGGATCTTTATGTAAGCCAACTTCTCAGATTAATTTCATGTTTAAATCGTGCATCACTACATGTCAAAAACGTGAGATTTTATTAAATTACATTTTACATTGCATCTGATACTTTTCATTGGTACACACACACACCATCAATATTGTTAGAAGAAATGGCGACGAAATAGGCCGGCAAGGACAAGGGGAACGTTTGTGAGGTTATTTCATGGATTCAACTATATGTATGGTGACATCGCCAAGTTTATATTAAACTATATGGGGACGAGCAAAGAATGAGGCAGATGCCAGGTTTATGTTAAACTATATGGGGACGAGCGATGAATGAGGCAGATCGCCAGGTTTATATTAAACTATTAGGGGACGAGCGATGAATGAGGCAGATCGCCATGTTTTTTGAAGGAAACGGTTGTGATTATTTGAGTGACAAATAGTATTGCGATCAGAGATAGAGACGACTTTCATGAGCGGTTTTAAGAAAGACATAAAAAAATAAAAACCTCCGTCGAAGAAATGAATAGTCTCACGTCTTCTTGTCTCCAAAAATGAAAGTGGAACTCTGAATAAAACTTCTGCGATCTATTGTTGATGCCTTAATCAAGAGACATTTTTTATTCCAAAACCCTCGCTCTTTCTAACACGCCCCATCCGAGTACCGCGTAGAACCCATCTTCACTAACCTGCTCTCCCATCAACCTAATGTTGATAGCCTGATCTAACCACTCTTTGTCTCCCCAACAACCTCCCACCTGGGTTTTATGTAAACTCTGACGTCTCTATAACCTCCCACCCATGTGCGAGGTAGACCTTGACTCTTCTAGCGTTCTCTTCTTACCAATCTATAGTTGATGCCTTCGACGTTGCAACCCATGTTCCAGGTAAACTCCCTCTTTAACTGTTTCTTCCCATCAATATATCGTTGATGGGCTAAACTATCATTCTGTGGTCCACGAAGACCCTGGAAGGTATCTCACCAACAATTACAATTTTCAACGTTTGGCCTTTGTTATTCAATGTGCTAAAAGAGCCAAATAGGTTTGTCTGTCGACAAGCCAAAACAAAAACCAAAACGCAGGCCTTTTAAAAGCTGTTCTAAAAGTTGGATTGATGGGGGCAGAATACCAAAACATTTTCTCTATAGAGAATTACAGTTAGGAAAAAGGTCTCGGTGCCGGCCACTACTTTGGTACAAGGATGTATGCAAGCGGGATATGCATGATGCAGGAATCGATTTAGAATCATGGGAACAGGACGCCATGGATCGTGTTACATGGACGGAAAGGATTAAGCATGGAATACAGACAAAGGAGATACTGATTGCTGATAGGCTAAAGACTCAGAGTTTGAGAAGACACGCCCCTCCATGCGAGGCCTCAAACGGTCCTGACTTTTCTTGCACACACTGTGGAAGACTTTTCTCTGCCTTGAGAACCAATTTCTTCAACCACCTCCAAGACACACTTTCCTAAACCACAGACCGACCGTATCTTCCTTCAACAATAATTTACTTTAAAAACAGGTGCAGCGTACACTTTTCCATGCCTTTCTAGCTGCGTTAACATGCACACTTCTCCGATAATCAGTTTTGAAAGGGTCTCGTAACATTCCGTTTAAATCTAGAACTTAGTGTATTCTGTAGAACAGATAAGGAAAATACGCTAAACTCAAAATGTAAAAACAGATTAACTTGTATTTTATCTTAACTTATCCCGTTTACACGCCAATGTGGTATATTGGAAATATTGCGCTAGGGCCATATTATCATGACCATTGGCACACTAGGGGTGACGCTGTCAACATCACGCTCGTTACCTTTATTTGTCAGATTGCTCTGGCACTCCATTGTAGACATTCACAACAATAACAACAACAACAACAACAACAACAACAAAGCATGAGAACCCCGGGAGTCGTTTTTACGCTCGGTTGGGAAGCCAATGCACTAACCATCATTTTCTCATTGGCTTACCCGTGATTCAGGAGGCCCATGTGTGATCACATCTGATTATATGAACGGCGTACATTCTAAATCCACATCCACATAGAGTTTGAAAGAAGAAAGCCACTGTAACGTTCCAAACATAACGTAAACCGTTGTGATAGTGTCACATGGTTACCGACCCAAGGAGGCATTGCAGACACATTGTAACTGTGTCTATTCTGACTTAATGAAACTAGAGAATTGTCATTCTGTGTTATTTTGAGTCCACTGGTCGAGGTTTAATCAAACTTTATCGAAATACTTTAAATAGATCAATATCTGCAGATCTGGACAAAGGGTGGACATGTAAAACTAAGGTGTCAAACTGGGAATTATTCCAACATTTATAGTTGATATTGTGGGTGTGGAATCTTGTTGTTGTTGTCCAGAAGAGATTGTGTGGGTGACAACAAAATCAGACCTAATGGTTACTCACACTGCATTGTGGACGTCACAGGTCGTAACACGTTTTAACTAGAGGATAACACGTGAACATTGGATATCAACTTAGAAGGTGTTCCTAATGAACCAGTTCTGTACTGGGGGTGGGCGCAAGGTAGGGAGAAGTCGTCGTTTAGGAAGGATAGTGGTCAAACTAGAATCTGGAGTACGATTGGACAGGTCACGAAAACGGTCCCGCGAGTTGTACATGCAACATTAAAATTTAGGATCAATAAAGGAGAACGGAGCTTCTGCTCTGAGGCACATTCAAATGGCTGCATCCGGGAATTCCAGAAATTCACAGCAGAAGCAAAATCAAAATTTGCTCATGGGGTTGTAGTTTTAATTTTATTGGTGGTCATTAGTGGGCGGGACAGATGACTTTTGCCGGGATGAGAACATCGGTGAAGCCGGGGCCTGTACGTCGAGATAGGAACATCAGTGAATGTGGGACCTGTACGCCGAGATGAGAACGTCGGTGAATGTGGGACCTGTACGCCGAGATGAGAACGTCGGTGAATCTGGGACCTGTACGCCGAGATGAGAACATCAGTGAATGTGGGACCTGTACGCCGAGATTAGAACGTCGGTGAATGTGGGACCTGTACGCCGAGATTAGAACGTCGGTGAATGTGGGAACTATACGCCGATATGAGAACATCGGTGAATCTGGGGCCTGTACACGATTGTCTCCAGCTGACACTGATCGTCTCATTCTAACAAGTATCTATTCGACAGGTCAGCGTGCTTCAAGGATTGTCGTAGTCCAATGATGGCTCAGGTGAGAATTATGTTGGTACAACACAAGGTATCACTTCTCCGAGCCACGTCATAGAAAAGTGTTGGTACAACACAAGGTATCACTTCTCCGAGCCACGTCAGAGAAAAGTGTGGGTACAACACAAGGTATCACTTCTCCGAGCCACGTCAGAGAAAAGTGTTGGTACAACATAAGAGATCATTTCCCCGAGCCGCGTCATAGAAAAGTGTTGGTACAACATAAGAGATCACTTCTCCGAGCCGCGTCATAGAAAAGTGTTGGTACAACATAAGAGATCACTTCTCCGAGCCATATCAGAGAAAAATATTAGTAAAACAGCCAATGAATACTTGGTTCTTTTAAGTATTAGTATCACATAATATACTAAATATTTTTGTCACTTAATGTATCAAAACATAAATCAAATGTCTGTCTTCTTTTCGCTCGTGTCCTGCTTGTGCCTTTCAGCGTCAGGTTATAAAGAGGTTTCTCTACTGGCCCCTAGTATGTGCTTCGTACACAAAGAGCTTTACTGCTTTTGTTATTTCTGCTATCCATCTTTTGCGTGGTCGGCCTTGGCTTTGAATCCATTGTATCTGTATAGCATTGCTTTCTTGGGAATACTATCTGGTGTTTGACCTGTCACGTGGCTGGACCATTTGGTTTACTGTTTCTCTATGTGGTCTAGTACTGGTGTTGTACCTTCTTGTTTCCTAATATCTTCGTTTCTGATTCTATCCGATCTTATAACTCCAAGCATTTCAGACCGCGTAGGGATTTCATCTCTGTTGTAAAAATTTTTTCTATAATTTAGTTTGTCAATGAACAATTTTTCCACTGATAACACAATATCGTGTTGTATAGCGTTCTTTTTGTATCCCCTATCACGTGTTCACTTTGCTTTGACTTACTTTATTACATGTGTGTTATATTTCAGTGTCTCCTATGCCATCTGCTGCGAACATGTTACCCAGATACGTGAAATTTGTCACCTGTTTCAGTTGTTGATTCTGTATAAATATATTTGTTTTTGTTTATTTTCTTACAATCGTCATAACTTCGGTTTTCTCTATGTTGATATTCATACCGTAATCCGTACTGGTCTCATCAAGATTGTTGATATGTTACTGCAGTTGTTTTTCTGATATCGCTATTATTGCTTGGTCATCAGCAAAGAGGAGTTCATGTAAGTAATCACTGAGGTTCTTTTCCTCAATAGTGTTGGCTTTTTATATATCGCGTGTGATAAACGGTAAAGGAGATAGTACACAACCTTGCGGTACACCGGTCCTAATATGATAAAGACACTTTCTGGTCAGTATCAACACGCATGTTTGGAATAGCTCTTGAATCGGTCACTTGTCTCTATTTTTCTTTGCTATTATAAAGTCTATCAGGCTGTTACAGTTCAAATCATGCGACTTGTACCATGTGTATTCCTGTGAGCTTCTGTGCTTGTAAAAAATATTTGTTATGAACAAGTTGTGCTGACTGCACATTTCTAGGAGTCTGCGTCCGTTCTCATCTCTCTATCTTTGTGTATCTCCGTATTTTCATAAATAGTTGTCAACTCCTGTTCTGTCATATCCTGGACTCGAGTTAAAGTCTTCCATTATAAGACAGTTTTCTTCATTTTGATGCATTATATTGTGTCATTTATGATGTCAAAACCATTTTTCGCATTCGTCTTCATTTTTTGAAGCAATGCAAGGAGCATATATTTGAATATATGTTACTTTTTCTGGTCTGTGGTAGTATCAAATATGTGATAGGAGAACTGTACCACTGACACGTTAATCCCAACAGACAAGAGTGAGAGATTGCCCATTGCCGTCTAACCGGTGATGTTATCTGACGATCATGTGATCACATAATCGACAGTTTTCTATTTTTCAATTACCTCGCAAAAAGTAATTATTATCTTGTTAATATCCCATCATTTTAATTTCTTTTTCAGTCCCAATGTCGCTTTAAGCTAACCTTACAATTGGTCATCTAGCATGGAGCATGGGTCTTAAAGTCGCTTCGAGTCACCACTACAATAGACCAACTCACAAGACGCATAGGCATCAATGTCGCTTCGAGTCACCACTACAATAGACCAACTCACAAGACGCATAGGTCTCAAAGTCGCTTCGAGCAAACCCTACAATTTGCCATTTCGCAAGAAGCATGGGTCTCAAAGTCACTTCGAGTCAACCCTACAATTAGCCACCTCGCAAGGAGCATGGGTCTCAAAGTCACTTCGTCAACCCCACAATTGATCACCTCGCAAGAAGCATGGGTCTCAAAGTCACTTCGAGTCAACCCTACAATTGATCACCTCGCAAGAAGCATGTCTCAAACTAGATTCGAGCCAACTCTACAATTGGCCAACTCGCAAGAAGCATGGGTCTCAAAGTATTCATAGGATCCTCTAGAGTTTAATTTATGTGTTCATTAAATTGTAAATGCTTTTTATATGGATGAGGTTCTTATATACAGCCTTGCTCAGTTGACTTGTGCGACATGCAAACGAAGGCACAGTGAGCCTAATGGTTTATCCAAAGTAATATATAGTGTTGTAGCTCCTTTCAATCAACACTGACCATAGGATGATGCGACCATGAGGTTACAACTTTCAACTCAGTTTTGGATTCCTTTTCTTTGCGTCGTTGTCTTTTCACTTCTCCGTATAGAAATAATTATTTATCCCCAGTTTAATGTGGCTCTTCAGGTTGCATCTCCATTTGGATAGGTCTGCAGAACCAAGATACTGAGTAGTTCATCAGCTGCAGCTGTCAGCAAACCATGTCTACCTGCTAGTGTCAAGGCCAGCGAATCAGAGCTGCCAAGACCCTTCTACACATCCATGCGGTGATCATGTATAACAGGCTGCAACAGAGCAGACTGACTAAATCTAACTGTGAAAAAATATTTTCAAAATATATGAAAGTTTTTCGTTCAACTAAAATTTCTCCACAACTGAATCCTAACCAGAAACACAAAGATCATACGTGACATTTAATCTGTCGACTGATGTAAACAAATCCATCTACTTTCACAAAAATGATGTCCATAAACGTATGGGCAGCGAAAGTTGGTTTGTAAGAGACATATACTGGAAGATTTAGAGGCCAATTGTTTTCTTTATTCCAAGTTTTATGATGAAATCCTTTTTCCATTTTACAATTTTATTTTGAAAACTATTAAATGATTATTGAAGACATACATTTGATTTTTATCCACCTAAAATGTTACGCAGCAATATTTTTTCTTATTTTCATGGAATATTCTTAGAAAAAAAAAAATTAAAGGCACTTTCACAAATAAATGCCACCGAAAGGCTTGTAATTTCCGCCATTATTGATGAGTTATTGCTAGTTTTATATAAGTTACGTTCGTTGTTCACTCCTCTGAGTCCAGCCTAACCCAGCAATGTCGGGATTTGCAAAGTTGAATCCGCCAATTTGTTTATGTTTCGAAGAAACGTTATGTCGGTGATGAGTGTTACATTGTTAGTTTTTGAGATCTCTTTTTCATTAATTGAGTTGTTGTAGATACCTGAGTATGTCAGATGAGTTTTTGTTGAGATTAAACTTTCTGATTAGGTGAGTATTTGTTGAGACTTAACTTTATGGTTAGATGAGTTTTTGTTGAGACTTGACTTTATGATCAGATGAACTTTTGTTGAGCCTTGACTTTATGGTCAGATGAGCTTTTGTTGAGACTTGACTATATGGTCAGATGAGTTTTTGTTTAGACTAGACTTTCTGATTAAATGAGATTCTGATGAGACTTGACTTTATGGTCAGATGAGTTTTTATTGAGAATTGACTTTATGATTAGATGAGGTTTTGTTAAGACTTGATTTAATGGTGAGATGAGTTTTTGTTGAGACTTGACTTTCTGATTAGATTAGTTTTTGTTGAGGCTTGACTTTATGGTCAGATGAGCTTTTGTTGAGACTGGACTTTTCTGGTCAGATGAGTTTTTGTTGAGACTAGACTTTCTGATTAAATGAGATTCTGATGATACTTGACTTTATGGTCAGATGAGTTTTTATTGAGAATTGACTTTATGATTATATGATGTTTTGTTAAGACTTGATTTAATGGTGAGATGAGTTTTTGTTGAGACTTGACTTTCTGATTAGATTAGGATTTTGTTGAGGCTTGACTTTATGGTCAGATGAGCTTTTGTTGAGACTGGACTTTTCTGGTCAGATGAGTTTTTGTTGAAACTTAACTCTCTGATTAGATGCGTTTTTGTTAGACTTAATTCTCTGATTAGGTGAGTTTTTGTTGAGACTTGACTTTATGGTCAGATGAGTATTTGTGGACACTGGACTTTCTGATTAGAAGCATTTTATTGAGACCATCATTTTCTGCTGGGGAAAGACTCTTGTTACTGTCCAGTAAGTGATAGTTTGTCCAGATAAATCACATTTTTGTCTTCATCTTCTTCTTTTCGCTTATCCTTTTACGCCTTTCATCGTTATGTTATAAAGAGATTTATAGAACGAGACTCGACTGAGTGTCTCGTACAGAGTAGCATTCACCGTGGGATTCCGGTGTATCCATTGCTTGTTGGAGGGGAGGGGAGGGGTGGTGTTTTGCGGTGGTAGCCTTGTTTCGTAGCGAAAACATCTTAGTTGCTGTCCTTTGATGTAGTCTAAGATTTTTGTTGTTCCTAAATGTCTCATGATGTCATCGTTTCTGGTCATGTCTCTCTTTGCTTCACCCAATATTTTTCGCAGGCATTTTTTTATGCTGCAACGATTTGCCGTTTTTCATTTGATGTTAGTGTCCAGTTTTGATATTGAAGCAAAGTGTCAGGATGAAAATCGTGTTGTATAAAACTGTTTTGGTAAATCGTGTTGTATAAAACTCTTTTGGTAAATCGTGTTGTATAAAACTGTTTTGGTAAATCGTGTTGTATAAAACTGTTTTGGTAAATCGTGTTGTATGAAACTCTTTTGGTAAATCGTGTTGTATAAAACTGTTTTGGTAAATCGTGTTGTATAAAACTCTTTTGGTAAATCGTGTTGTATAAAACTCTTTTGGTAAATCGTGTTGTATAAAACTGTTTTGGTAAGTATTGTGACTTGCTTGCAATGAAGTATTAGTGTTAATTGCACAATGATCTGATTTTCTTTATTGCATCTTTGTTGGATTTCCGCGGTGATTCTTCCGTCTGCTGATAACATGCTCCTTCCTAAGTATGTGAAATCGTTCATATGCTTGGTTTATTGCTTTACACGTTACACTTTAAGGCCGTCGAAATTGTACATTATATAAAGATGAAAAAAGTCAATTGTATGCCCAAAATCCCCCCCCCCCCCCCCCCCCCCATAAAAAAAATAAATAAATAAATAAATAAAAAATAAAATAAATAAATAAATACAAAAATAAAAAAAAATACCCAAATCAAAACAAACGGAAATGCCTCTTCAAACGTTTACATTTTAGTTAGGAGTTAAAGTTTTGGAATTGAGCAAGCTACTTGTCTAGTGACGTTATAAATATAAAGATAGATGTTATTTGTATAATGATAATGCGTTAGACGAAGTCATGGATACCGTTATTCAGCATCGGTAAATAGTTTGACGATGCGTATAACAAATAGGTATTATATTTTTTATACAAGAAATAAGGAGAATGAAATAAAGTTATGCAATATTTCATCTCCTAATGTCAGATTGTGAGCCTAGTTTGTAATGTTTTCAGTTTCTGTTGTTTAGTTTTCATCTGAAGTAGCTCGAACTTTTAATCCCGAATAGATTATCCGGCATGGTATGGATAATCTCATCTTGTATTCTATGTTTATTCATTTAATACAGATTCTGCCATGTCCATAGACACTATCAGATATTTCACAGTAGACATATACATTACTTCATCAATCGTTTAGTATAATTTATTGTGATACTATTTAATAACACATTTTAAAGCTTTTATTTGTCTACAAGGAATCACCAAATCAAATTTCCATCGTTTCATGAATTGCACTACATTGCAACTTCAAACGTTCTTTATAAAAAAAAAACATTAATTTTGTTCAAGAGCAAACAAGAACAAACACATATGCAGTTATTCACTTTTGAGTCTAGCGGCACTGATTGATCAAATGAATTAGGTCGACCAACCATGAATGGAGCGGTACTGATTGATCAAATGAATTAGGTCGACCAACCATGAATGGAGCGGTACTGATTGATCAAATGAATTAGGTCGACCAACCATGAATGGAGCGGTACTGATTGATCAAATGAATTAGGTCGACCAACCATGAATGGAGCGGCACTGATTGATCAAATGAATTAGGTCGACCAACCATGAATGGAGCGGTACTGATTGATCAAATGAATTAGGTCGACCAACCATGAATGGAGCGGTACTGATTGATCAAATGAATTAGGTCGACCAACCATGAATGGAGCGGTACTGATTGATCAAATGAATTAGGTCGACCAACCATGAATGGAGCGGTACTGATTGATAATATGAATTAGGTTGACCAACCATGAATGGAGCGGTACCGATTGATCAAATGAATTAGGTCGACCAACCATGAATGGATCGGTACTGATTGATAAAATGAATTAGGTCGACCAACCATGAATGAAGCGGTACTGATTTATCAAATGAATTACGTCGTCCAACCATAAATCTTTATAGTTTACACGTCATACAGTTGAAATAATTAGTTTTTTGGCTGACACTCACAATGATGTAGATTATAAACTTTCAGCTAGCTTGTGTGTGAAAAGTGCTAAATATTTTGCAGATTTTCATAAGAAACTATGGAGTTTTGATGTAATTGCAAATGATGAACAAAAGTGTGAGAATGTACTACGACAAAATATACTGTTTTGCACAAAATCAAACATCAGTTACATCCCCGCATGTAATTATTTCTGATCTTGCAAAGTTAACGTTTTCATATTTAGCCTTCCAGTGTAATGCTATTTTATTGCACATGATAATTTTGAAGGGACAATTCAATACATTATATAGATGTCAGTAAAATGAACTTCACATAAAACTGATTAATATAAATGTGAAAGGCTTTCTACAAAAGCTATTACAGAGAAAAAAAGCAGAGTCAAGATTATTCAAATTAAATAGTAAAGACCTGTCAATTACCACATACTCGCTGCAGATTTATCCAACTGTGAACACAACATATTTCGCTGTGACAAAAATATAAAGTATATTGCATTAATGCTCATAAGGTATTGTATGTAACGTTTCATGTGACATTCATATTACGAAACCCGTTCAAGTTAAACCGCGACTTTTTTTTGGTAAGAAGAAAACCAAATGGGCATCAGTAGTCAAAACGCCATTAATTTGTCGATATAATCTCCTGCAACGTTTATGCACTTATGCCAGCGTTTAAATAATGCTTGAAAAGCTTCAGCGTTGACAGATTTGTCAGTATGTTGGAACTAATCCAGGACAGCTTTTTTTAAATTCGTCTTCAGTGCTGAGATGCTAACCACCAAGGAATTCTTTTAGGGGTCAAACAGGTGGAAATCGTTTGTATCGAGATCTGGGCCGCAAGGTGGGTGTGGCAACACCTCTCAGTTGAGTTGCTGCAAATGGTACATAGTGCGGTGAGCCGTATGAGGTCGATTGTTATATCACAAGAGCAGGACCCTCTTTGTAATTAAACTAGGCCGTTTTTTCCGTAGACGGTTACGCACATCACTCAAAATGCGTGTGTACTGTTCATTGTTGATAGTGGCACCACGGGAGAGAAAGTCAACATGAATGATGTCAAGTTTGTCTAAAAAAAACCCACTTTACCTGCAGACGCAATTGTCCTAAATTGTTTGGGTGGGGGTGATTACGTATGCTTCCACGGCTTGGATGCTCGCTTCGATTCACGAGTTTATTGATGCGCCCAGGTTTCGCCACATGTAATGAAGCGATACAAAAAGTCATGCCCTTCTATGTCCCATGTCAAAACGTTCCTTTAATTCAATGCAGGCGTGAAGGCTTATCTGCCGATAAAAACGGAAAACTGTCTTAAAACCCAAGGTGCACTAATCTTCTGAAAATGCAAAAGATCATGAATAATAGTGTTCACAGTACACAGAAAATGACTTGCCTCTTGAGCAATTTCGCGACAGGTTATGCGTCGATTTCCAGGATAAGACGTTCTACAATCCGGATATTCACAGGAATGATTGGTGGGTTGAGCGCTAGCACGGCCGGGATCATCGCTCACGGATGTATGACCTTTTCTAAAACGTTTATACCATTCAAATGTCTTATTGCGACTAAGTGTCCCATTTCCACATTGTGATTGCAGTCTTCTGTACATTTCTTCAGGTTTCAGACCGTTTTTCACAAGACACTTTATCACAACACGCTGTTCCTTTCACGCACTAACAATGTTGTCTGCCATTTTTATGAATCTGCCACGTGACTGGTCCAGGGCGAGTGGGCAACCTAGCAATAATAGGACATAAGTGCACCTAGCTAATGATAGTAGTTCCTGCAGGCTTTAACCCATTCAGGTAGAACTAAAACAAAAAGTTCCAGTTTGATTTGAATGCCCCTTGTAATATAACGCACAGTTTAATTTATATATATATATATATAATAAGTGTTCTATATGATATATAGCTGTGAAACTAGCTTTACGGAACTGTTTGTGTGAATGATAGTTTGAATCTAGATGAGCACATATGTTGGCTTGTAATGTGGACTGTTCTTCTTTTGGTAATATATATTCATTATTAAAACATAGCATGTGTATTAAAATTGCAATAATAAATTGACGGTTTGAACAATTGTATTTTTGTGTTTAGGTGTATAATTTATATTTCATTTGTGGAATGCAACATTGCTAATATCTGAAGTAAGATTCATTTTACATTGGCAACCAACGAAAACTTGCTTAGGTGGCAATTTGTTCTTTACTTAACTTAACTTCTTTATCCTGGTTTAGAAGACTCTCTAGAGTCTCTATACAACCAGTTTAATTTAGATTTCCTTGCTCTAAAACTATGCGCATCCAATCTATTCTTGAATGCATTAATTGTTCCTGCCTCTACTACTTCCTGTGGCAATGCATTTCAACCAGTCATCACTCTCTGACTAAATTGATTTTTCTAATATCTGATCTGGACCTTTCTTTAATTAACTTGAAGCTGTGCCATCTTGTTCATTTAGGTTGTTGTATTTTGAAAAAAAACTTGTTATAGTCTCATGTATCCTGTGATTATCTTATAAACCTGGATTAGGTCACCTCATTTTCTTCTCTTTTCTAAACACTGTAGGCCGGTTTTTCTGAGTCTTTCCTCATAACTGTATTTCTGGATTCCCACTTTCAGCTTCGTCGCTCTTTTTTGTATTCTTTCCAGCATGTTTATATCCGTCTATGATAAGGACTTCACACCTGTACACAGTACTCCAATCTGGATCTTACTAATGCTTTATACAGTTTGACTATCACTTCCTTGCTCCTATGTTTAATATTTTTAAAAAATCATACCTAAAATTGAATTTGCGATTTTCACTGCTACCTGAACTTGCTCACTGACCTGACCTGTATCATCTATTATAACACCTAGGTCCCTCTCCTTATCTATCTTTCTAATATTGTTCACTCCCATTCTGTAATTATGTTCCATATTGGATCTACCCATGTAGACTACTGTACATTTATCTACATTAAACTCCATTTGCCAGCTCTCAGACCATTCTTGAATTTTATCTAAATCCGACCTCAATATTTCCATTTCTGATTTAGATGAGACACTACTTCATAGTTTTACGTCATCCGCAAATTTTGCAATCATTGATCCGATATCAATCCAAATCGTTTATATATATATATATCAAAAGAAAAACAAAATTGGTCCCAAAAACCGAGCGATGTGGTACTCCATTTTTTACTTTACACCACTCAGAGTACTCCTTATTTATTTATGCCCACTCTCTGCATTCTTCCGTTAAACAACTTTCAATCCGTTTGGCAACTTCGCCCGATATTCCATGTGATTTTAACTTCCAAAATAATCTTTGAAGAGGTTCTCTATCAAATATCTTTGCAAAATCTAGATAAAAAACCTCCACTCGCTCCCCTTTTATCTGTCATTTTAGAAGCCTTCTCCGTGAATTACAATACGATCTCCCTCTAATAAAATTGAACGATCTTGTAATGACGTGACCTGGTTTCCGTGTAGACTGACACTCTTAACCCGCTCTTCCCTTCAATCTATCAACAGATTACTTTTGGAACATTCAATTGACCCATGTGCCCTCAATTTCTAAATTGTTTTTGTTTCAATTTCTATGAAAATTATATGAAAATGAGGATCAAACATATCTTTAATTCAAGAAATTCGATTTTAGAATAAACGATACGTCCAGCCATACATTCCACGAAATAGAGTTGTGTGTGAGGCTACTAACATGAAAAATTTACTGCTATAGAAACCTCTTCCCCCCCCCCCCCCCCCCCCCAACTCTCCTAAAGCAACAGCTTGAGTAAGACGGCGAATGCCTCTCATTGAGCAAATAGTTAACTAGTATTGTATATCATGATTGTGTTTGAATAGACGTTTAATTATGAAATACTGTGAGGTGGCCAGTAGCATTCTGGGGCGCCACACTGTACCTCGAATGGAGCGGCGAATCGGAGAGAAGACCATTAGAAATAACGGCTTGACTTACGAGGGCTGACTTGTGAATGTTCGACTAATCATTGTTCGACTTGTGATCACTTGACTTACGATTGGTCGACTTATGGAAACACGATTACTCGACCCATGAGAGCTCGACTTATGATTGCTCAATTTATGATTGTTCCACTTATGACAGCTCGGTTTGCAATTATTCGACATATGGTTGCTCCATTTATGTCGGCTCGAATTATGACTGCTCAACTTACAATTGTTGGGCTTATGACAGCCCGGATTACGAGGACTCGACTTATGATTCCTCGACTTATAACTGCTCGACTTGCGACCATTACTCAGCGAAGAATAAGATGGTAGGTTCGATGTTCCATCGCATAATGATGGTTCGATAAGGTCGTCTTGTAACGGCACAAATGTATGCTTCAGGTATCAAAGGCGTCATGTCTGTGATGCAGACATCGTGACAGGATGCTGTAGTTTAGACAACGAGCGTTGGATCAAGTATTTGATAAACACATCTAGTAGCTTAGCTCTCAGCCCTGGATAACAAGATTGCCGCTCATAGAAGCAAACATGAAGAAAATTTGGGAAAAACATTGAAAACATGTTAAATGTGTGGGTAGATTTTGTAGGTCTGTTTGCCATTCTTTAACTCAAACACTAAGTGCCTTCTCTGATGTATGTCTGATAGATATGTGTTTCAATGATGAACACTGTTATGTAGTATAGCGTTTGCGTTAAAGAATGGCAAACCGATCTACAAAATCTACCCAGACATTTAAAATGTGTTCAATGTTTTTCGCTAATTTTCTTCATGTTTGCTTCTATAAGCGGCAATCTTGTTATCCAGGGCTGAGAACTAAGCTACTAGATGTGTTTACTATACACGGAAGTTTTAAACAATATTACTTTTAACATACGTAATATATATATATATATATTGTCTCTCTATCTTTTATCTGTGCAGAGCAAGTAAATAATAGAAACCAAGTCCGAACACATCCTAAACAGGAACAACGGTCATAATAAAAGAAATGACACTGATCAAATGAACATGTCTAGCAACCATTATAACGGACGGAGAACGAAGTTTAACTTAACAAAAAGCAAGAATGGCAATGGTTAAGTAGCTTCTAGAACATAAAGAAGATACTAAGGACCAGGTCATTGACAATAGAAACGAGAAAGAAAGGGAGAGAGAGAGAGAGAGAGAGAGACTCAGAGAGAGACAGATAGATAGAGATAGAGAGGGGTCTTGTTATGTAGAACAACGTGGACGTGAGAGGGTGGACAATGAATAAAGAAACAGAGAAATGACTTGCTGCTACAGACATGGGATTTTTGAGAAGAATGATGGACATCTTACTGATAGCCAGGAAATCCATTGAAGTTAATTTTATATAAACAAGAAAACAATATAAGAAGAACACCGCTAGCTAAAGTAACAAGAAGACAAGCGTTGATAATTGGTCACATAGTCAGGAAACAGAGTCTGGAAAACTTTATGTATCAGGAAAGATTGATGACTATAGCTGTTGAAGAAGGTGCAGGAATACCATCTTGGATGGACAGACAAACGGGGTGAAGTCATTTCTGCTAAAGGATTGTTGTTGTTGCTCTTTTCTTCTTCAATTTTGTCATGAAAAAGATGTGTGGTAGTTTTACGGTCAGACTGCGATATCTGCGCTTATTGGTCTTCCACCTCCTATTTGAGTTGGCTTGTTTTGGATACCTGTTGTGCCTTTCCACTACGATCTCTATTCTTAGCCAGGAAACAATAGTGCAGCCTCTTTCAGGGCCACCGCTTGGAGGCGAATATTGTCTTGGTCATCTGTGGTAATCCGACATTGATAGAAGCAGTCACTGGCTGCTGTAAGCACATTCATTTCTGCATCTTCGACTCAGCACAAGGGTTCAATGGATGTGGAAGAAATGGCCCGCCAACTCCATTACGTAATCGGCTTGATGATGCCAATGTTTATGTTGATAAGAACTTTAGACTCTTCCAATGTTTCTCCACGAAAGTAGTCTAGTTAGCGTCTGTGCGTGTTGGTGTCTTCGTTAATCCACGGGAATCTTCTTACCTGATCATTTAGAACTTCTAACGGTTATTGTAAACCGGGATAAATAGGGGCATACTCGACAACTATATGGATCCTGGCAATCTCTTTGTTATCAGAGTCGGACATGGATCCCGGCCATTTCCCTGTTATCAGTGTCAGTCATGGATCTCGGCCATCTCTCTGTTATCAGAGTCAGACATGGATCCTGACCATGTCTCTGTTATCAGTGTCAGTCATGGATCTCGGCCATCTCTCTGTTATCAGTGCCAGTCATGGATCTCGGCCATCTCTCTGTTATCAGTGTCAGTCATGGATCTCGGCCATCTCTCTGTTATCAGAGTCAGACATGGATCCTGGCCATCTCTCTGTTATCAGTGTCAGACATGGATCCGGACCATCTCTCTGTTATCTGTGTCAGGCATGGATCCTGACCATCTCTCTGTTATCAGTGTCAGACATGGATCCCGAACATCTCTCTGTTATCAATGTCAGACATGGATCCTGACTATCTCTCAGTTATCAGAGTCGGACATGGATCCTGACCATCTCTCTGTTATCAGTGTCAGATATGAATCCTGGCCTAGGAGTGATAGCGAAAGTTCACTATTTGGGGAAATGGGAAGGAAACATATATCATGGGTTTGTTAACAAAGAAAACTAAGAACATTATTTTGTTTAGGAAGGCAGCAGATACTTCGCATTCTGATAACACGAGTTTGTGCACGCAGAAACATGAATATATTGATTTATAAAGGAAGAAAATATATACTATGAGTTTGCATTGTAAGAAAACATAACACGAGTTTGTGCACGCAGAAACATGAAAATATTGATTTATTAAGGAAGAAAATATATACTATGCGTTTGCATTGTAAGGAAACATAACACGAGTTTGAATTGGAAGAGAATAACATGAGTTTGTATTGGAAGGAAACGTAAAGTGAGTTAGTATTGGAAGAAAACATAACATCAGTTTGAATGTAAATAAAAACAGATTGCTTTAATTATATAAACATGAAAATGACGTTTACAAAGATATCAAAAGTGGCGATAGCTCATGCTAGATTATCGGAACGTGACTTTAATAAGTTCTATCTGATGTCGTCCGCTCCAGGTTGAGACGGATCTGTGTCGCCTTCTTGCAAGACGTCTGCAAATTGACTCCATTTTCAGCGGGAAAAACAGACAACGGCTTTGCAGGATTTCAGGTTGCGTGGCCGATCCATCTCTTTATGTCGGCCCGCCTGTTTGTTCTGGGATGTACAGTTTATCACTGGACACGATTCTGTCTTGCTGCAGGGTTTAAGGGATCTATACAATTTATTGAATTTTGGGATTTATGTGTCACTAATTTGTTTTCTGTCTTTGTGCCTTATTTTAGCGTCGTTTTTAAAAAATTTTTTAGCAAAGCGAAAGATGTGTTTGTAATGTCTGGTACTGACACTGTCATGTCTCCCACTGACCCTGTTATGTCTGGTACTGACCCTCTTATGTCTGGTACTGACTCTGTTGTCTGGTATTGACCCTGATATGTCTGATATTGACGTTGCCATGTCTCCCACTGACCCTGTTATGTCTGTTACTGGCTATTTTATGTCTGATATTGACGTTGCCATGTCTAGTACTGACTTTGTAATGTCTGGTACTGACTCTGTTATGTCTGGTATTGACCCTGATATGTCAGGTATTGACGCTGCCATGTATCGTACTGACTTTGTAATGTCTGGTACTGACTCTGTTATGTCTGGTATTGACCCTGATATGTCTAGTATTGACTCTGACATGTCTGGTCCTAATTCTGTTATGTCTGGTACTGACTCTGTTATGTCTGGTACTGACTTCGTTATGTATGGTACTGACACTGCCATGTATAGTACTGACTCTGCCATGTCTAATACTGAACCTGTCATGTCTGGTATTGGTACTGTTATGTCTGGTTTTAGTAATATTTTGTTTGGTTTAAGCAATATTATGTCTAATTTTAGCAATATTGTGTCTGGTTCTAGCAAATAAAATATTTGTAATTCTGGCCCTATTATGTCTGGTTTTAGAAATATTATGTATGGTTCTAGCAATATTATGTTTGGTTCTAGCAATATTATGTTTTGTTCTAGCAATATTATGTTTGATCCTAGCAATATTATGTCTGATTCTAGCAATATTATGTCTGGTTCTAGCAATAATAGTGCCTGGTTTTAGCAATATTATGTCTGGTTCTAATACTGTTATGTCTGTATCAGTTCAAACGCCATCTCCTAGTCGAAGGTCGTCTTCTGTTCTTTGCCTTAATGGAATAATCTGCCATGGTTTCCTACGTTCACCGTCGATGTTATCTTTCTCGCATTGATTTCTTCTGGAACGTTCGCCCAACATCTGACCTTACAGTATTGTTTAAATACAGGTGTTATGTATTATTATGTGGTCAATACTATTAACTGTCAGATCTGATTTCGTTCATCAATTCTATTGGCAATTTTACTTTCTCCAAGATTTCATTATTTGTTTTCTGCTCTTTGCAGGAAACGCCCTCCATTCTTCGATGTATCTATATTTCAAAGATATACGTTTTCATCTTCATTCGTTTTTTCATTGCACATGCTTCTAAGCCATAAAGTACGAGTGTTCATAAAACCTGAACGTTCTCATTTTTTATTTGTAAGCGTCTTGTTTGGATGTCAATGTATGACTCATGTTGGTGAGTGACATGTTTGGAAGTGAATGTATGACTCATTTTGGTGAGAAGAGGCATCACCATTTCTGTCATCGTTTTTATTCACACTTATCATCTACCATCTCCCGTTATTGTATTTCCAAGAAACGAGATGCTCTTGACCTGTTCCAGGAAATGACCGCATTTTTTTAATCCATAGAATATATTTCGAGTTTACCTTGCTAATTATCACATTTTGTTTTCTCAGTTTATGTTCAATCCATACACCTGACTGTTATTCTTTACATACGTCATCAATGCCTGTATTTCTTGCCCACTTTAAGCTAGGAAAACTGTGTCATGTCCATGTATTCGATGAGCTATTGATGCTCCAGCGATGACCAATGAGCCCTGGTAATTCCTCTGTCTTGTCGAAAAGTGTGTTCTGTGTAAATGTTAAGCGACCAAGAAGACAATACTCATCCTTGCCGCATTCAACTTTTTACATCTGTACATGTTGAGTAAAGTCTGCCAGATCTTATAGTGGCAGTTTCTTCCCAGTAAAGGTTAGTAGATATCTTGTGTCTTTTATATCCATACTTGTTTTCTAGACATGTGGTGTGTGTGTCTGTGTGTGTGTCTGTGTGTGTGTGTGTCTGTGTGCGTGCGTGTGTGCGTGCATAAGTGTGTGTATATGTCTGTCTGTGTATGTATGTATGTATGTATGAATGTATGTATGTATGTATGTATGTATGTATATATGTGTGTGTGTGTGTGTGTGTATGTATGTATGTATATATGTATTTGTGTGTGTGTGAGCACATGTATGCGTGTCTGTGTATTTAGGTACTGTGCCATTAATTACATTTCTCTCAAATTTTTCCCTGTTTCTTTTATGTTTGTTCCAGCTCTCTTCATGGGAGAACCAAATTCTTTGAGGGTTTCTCCACACATCATTAGCCCTCTTGACACGTGTCTTGAATGACTCCATACCACATCATTAGCACTCTTGGCACGTGTCTTGAATGACTCCACACCACATCATTAGCCCTCTTGACACGTGTCTTGAATGACTCCACACCACATCATTAGCCCTCTTGGCACGTATCTTGAATGACTCCACACCACATCATTAGTCCTCTTGGCACATATCTTGAATAACTCCACACCACATCATTAGCCCTCTTGACACGTGTCTTGAATGACTCCACATCACATCATTAACCCTCTTGGCACATGTCTTGAATGACTCCACACCACATCATTAGCCCTCTTGACACATGTCTTAAATGACTCCACACCACATCATTAACCCTCTTGGCAATTGTCTTGAATGACTCCACACCACATCATTAGCCCTCTTGACACATGCCTTTAATGATTGGGCTGCAATTTTCTTGTTCGTTGATTTGACTATATTTTAAGTTATTACTGCTTAAAATATATGCAGCTAAGCATTCAGTCGCATTTTAGAATCTACCCAGTTGCCTAGTATGACCTGTTTTACGTGTTCAGTATTACATAAATCCGCTTTCAGACCTCGACAACACTAGAGCGATAGCCCATATCAGGAACAGAGGAATGCTGTAGAAACAATAGCCCAAATATAATACAGAAATAAAAGAAAGCTCTAGAAACAATAGCCCATATATAATACAGAAATAAAAGAAAGCTCTAGAAACAATAGCCCATATATAATACAGAAATAAAAGAAAGCTCTAGAAACAATAGCCCATATATAATATATAAATAAAAGAAAGCTCTAGAAACATTAGCCCATGTATTAATGATACACTACGGTCCAAATATCTTGTCACATAAAACTGTCTATGACATGAAACGTGCATAATACAGATTATATACTAGTATGAACCCGAGTGGTCTGTCAGGGTCTTTGTGTATGACACAGGCAAGAATAGCACCACATCCCCACAGAGAGCATGTCAGTGGAGGCGACTAACTGTGTTATAAGGCATAAACACAGTTTATATATATATAAACGATTTGGACATTGATATGGGATCCATGATTGCAAAAGTTGCTGATGACACGAAACTATGCAGTAGTGTCTCACCTTCTTCTTCTTCGTCTTTGCGTTCGGTTTCGTATACTCGTTTTATGCCACCAGGTGTCTCATCTAAAGTAGAAGTGAATATATTGTGGTCGGATTTAGATAACATTCTAGAATGGTCTGTAAGCTGGCAAATAGAGTTTAATGTAGATACATGTACAGTCATCCACATTGGTAGATCCAATAAGGAACATAATTACAGAATGGGTGAATACGATATTAGAAAGATAGACAAGGAAATGGACTTAGGAGTTATAATAGATCATACAGGTATGGTGAGTGAGCAAGTTTAGGTAGCAGTGAAAAAGGCAAATGCAATGTTAGGTATGATAAAAAGAAATATTAAACATAGGAGCAAGGAAGTGATAGTAAAACTGTATAAAGCATTAGTTAGACCTAGATTGGAGTACTGTGTACAGGTGTGGAGTCCTTATCATAGAGGGGATTTAACATGCTGGAAAGAATACACAAAAAGAGCTACAAAGCTGATAGTGGGATTCCAGAATTACAGTTATGAGGAAAGACTAAGAAAAACCGGCCTACAATGTTTAGAAAAGAGAAGAATTAGAGGTGACAATACAGGTTTATAAGATGATCAGAGGAACGGATAAATTAGACTATAACAAGTTTTTCAAAATACAACTACATATATGAATAAGAGGGCATAGCCACAAATTAACTAAAGAGAGATTCAGATTAGATATGAGGAAATATTTTTTTAGTCAGAGAAAGGTGAATGCTTGGAATGCATTGTCACAGGAGAAAGTGGAGGCAGGGACAATTAATGCATTTAAGAATAAATTAGATGCGCATAGCTTTTAGAGCAAGGCAATGTAAATGAAACTGGTTGTATACAGACTATGTAGGGTCTTCCAAACCAGGATAAAGACGATAAGGTAAGTTATAACGCCGACCATGGTTAGGTCGTTTGTTAAGAGTATCATAGATGGCGTCTAACAGGCTGCGGGTCTACTTTGCTCTAGTGTTTTAGTTCATTTAGATGGACTGTCACATTCGCTAACCACCCTCAACACAACGTAGTAATAAGCTGATCGAGCCTAGCCCGCTAAGCAAGAAATCCTCGTCCAGGCTACATTCAGCTCACGCCAGAGCTGGAACCTGCACAGGAGCATCTACCCCTGTAGAAGTACAGGTCGGCCAAGACTAAAATGATACAGGAATACAATACAACTTTAGAAACAATAGTCCACATATGATACATA